>OY978447.1:26928219-28178219 GCA_963854805.1 Plagodis dolabraria | reverse complement strand
TATGTCTCAATGTGACAGGCACAGTGCAATTCATTCAAATCAAATGAATTTGTTATAGCCAGATATTAGTCCGCTTAAGATCAGGTGGGCCTTGTGCATGTTCCGTCACAATCACATATAAAAAAAGCCTGAAATTACAAATTTGATTCAGTAAGCCAAATAAGTTACCAAATTGTATATAAAAAAAAAAAAATAACTTCTATGAGGCAGGTTACACAAACAACGATGTTTACAATTACAATCGAGTCAAGTTCAACTTGTAAAGTTAATAACAGGTCTCGTCATGTAATTTAATGCTCATTAAATGGATTCTCAGCCTCTGTTGGCATTATATGTGTTGTTAAGACCTAGGTGTTTGTATAGCTATGGTAAACGTCCAGATAATTGTGATCAGAGTCAAGGATTTCTTGTTTAGATTAGTTAGCAAACATGTCGGTTGGACGGACACGTCGATATTATGTTTCTTGTATAGAAGCTGAGCGTTTATGTACTCATATTATATATCATATTATATGGTATATATTTAATATGCATTAGCTATTTATTTTTCAACAAAAATGTTCGGTAATTCACTGTTTCAGTTCACACAGTAGAAATTTTCAACTTTTAACTTTGTCATATTTTCAAAGGTTTGTTTGTTACGGCCAATTTTATGATTAAGAGATGTCATTTATTTCAAAAGTTCAACTAAAGGTATTTGATTCTATGTGTTGATTATTGTAAAAATGTACTTAAAATCGGTAACACGATTAAAGAAAAAAGTAAATTGTTTTTAATCAGGTATATTATACGTAAGTTGTTATATTCATATTTTTGAAAATCTGGTAAAATGTGGGTTAAATATGCATAAGATTACTAAAATAATTAAGTACTTGTTAAAAAAATGAACTGAATTTCTACATTCAGGGGCCTTATCATCACATTCGAATGGTAATAGTATTATTATATATTCTATGGTAATGTTCTATATTTTGAAATTCAAATTCCTTATTGGACATTGTTTTCAAAATAAAATGCCAAATTAACCCCAGATCCGTCTGATGGTGCCATATTATTATTGCGCATTTTTACATATTCTTACATGCGCTTTAATTTTAGACAATAATTAAAAGAGAGTAAAATTCAATTTTATATATTCAATTACATATACATATTGCTGGACCTAATCAAAGCGTGAAGCATAAATATTACATATCTGTCACAAGTCGCCTACACCGGCTTGTAGAACATAATTATGACAACTCACATAGTTTCTGACATATAGAGGCATGTCCTTGCTATTGACAAATCACTCGCAATCGGCCACGTCCATTGCAATTCTTATTAAAAGTGACTGGATGGCTGTGAATCAGCTCGTTGTCACCGCATTGATTCAAAAAATGGTGACAATTTAACCGCAAAAGTGAATAAAATCATACGTCAAGGAGTATGGTAACTAGAGTATACGATAAACCAATTTTAGGTCATACAATAGCTTTGTTTTGGCAATAGATTTACCAATTTGTGAATTGTCACGTAGCTAAATGAAGTTCCCGAAAATAGGATGAATGGGATGTTTAAAATGTTTTATTTGTTTTGGTATCGGCGTTGAATTTGATAGATACTAGGCACAGGTTTGAAGATACTGTGTTTTTTATATGTTATTTGAAAGTTATGTATCTGAACTTTAAAAACAAACAGCAAAGAAAATAAAATGCATATATCATTAATGCATGGAACCGAAAACCAGGTTCATGTTCACTACATTTTTTTGACGTTGGCAAATTTATTTTTCACCTCACAAGCGCGGATATGTGATGATTATCATTCGAAATCAGCGTGGAAAAGTGCTTTCTACCCGCTAGCGTGGAAAGGGTTTTTGAAATTTGAACCTCTATAAAAGTACCAGTGAAATAATTTACCTCAAATATTACCAACATTAGTGAATGAACCTTTATTTTTCTTATATACTAACGCAAATTTGCTTTTTTTAATTATTTTTTTTAAAACCTGTCTCTTGCGTAATTTTCCTCGCTGCAGTGAGTTCCAAAATTGTGTGTTGCACTCAGCAGCAAAGTTATTTTGCGTCTCGCTGTGAAACCTTCGGTTCACTTCTAGAATCCTTCGCTTCCCCAGTATCCAGAAGTACTCGGGCCAAATTGTAGTACAAATAATATCTTCTAGAAATGCTTACGTTATGATCACAAGGTTTTGTTAGAAAATAACAATCATCAGTCAACAAAGAAACAGTGGCCCTGTAGGTTCTGTTCATATTGTTAAAAAATAAACATGATAATAATAACAAATATTTTAAGGTATTTTAAGAAAACTTCAAATTAATATTTTCCAAAACTTATCAAAGCGCTTGGTCGATGCGACGCGTGATCAAAATGCTGGCACATATTTGGCTCAACGAATAAGCATTGCAATTCAACGGGGCAATGCTGGGCACGCTGCCAACTGGTACTGGGCTGGAGCATTTAGACTGCCTATGAGTCTACTAGTAGACTTATTTTTAAATGCTTTTATTGTAGTAGCTGTAGTGTGGTATATAATTCGCAGCATTTTGTTTAATAAAGGCATACCGACGGTAAAAAAAATACTTTAATGAGCTCGTAGAGTCAAGACCTCCTGAGGATGCTTCGTGTAGTAGTGAAACGCGTCGAAAATCCTTAAGATTTGACTGCGTGGCGTTTGTGACGTCACATCTTAGCAGGTAAATTAGGTGGAATTGTCACTAGATATATTTTTTTATATTTTTAAGGGTTTTAATAAAGTATTAATTTGATGTTTTCTAAAAATACTTCCGCAAAGTAACGCCTGAATCTATCATATAATTGTTTGACAGATAATCGACTCAGTCACCACACCAGCCAATCAATATTCAATAGCGACGGCATTTATTAATTTACCGTCATAAACTCATCTAATTACACGTTTTCTTTGACCATAAAAGTATTAACATTGATTCCTAGGTCGAATGCAAATGAGCTTAACCTAGTATAACTAGAATAGAATCCATTTTATTTATGTTTGTCGTAAAATTCTGCAATGGCTATAATGCAACTGGCGTGATGAAGCACCGTGGTGTTAAAAAAACACAATTACAAGACCTCCAATGTCAATATTTGCTTTAGGGAGGGGTATCGAACGCAGTCTTGTTTCTTGCTTGCCAAGACTGAAATACTGAGAAATGTATAAGTACTACCTATTTTTAACCTATAAAAAGTTGTTAGGATAAATTATTATCTGAGGTAGGTATAGTGCCTATCTCGGATAAACTAAGATCATTAAAGAAATAGTTTTACAATTGAGAGAAGTGAGGACTTTTTTCATGGTAACATAAACATGTTATGTGTTTTAGTTTGTCAGAATAGAAAGCTCTCTTTCAGAATACTCTATTACCATTGTAGGACTTTTCTGTTAATTAAATATTAAATATCTAATCCGATTTATTTATGTCCAAACATAAAGACTGTGTATATTGTAAGGATTAAATAAATAATTCAAATCTTAAAGACAGTTAATAAAATAATCTCACATTATTTCGAAGAAAGTGTTACAAACACTTTTAAAAAAAAATTATATTTATTTGTTAAAAAAAAAAAAACTTACTACAAGAAGTATTGTGATCGGTGTTATCACATTGTTAGTACACCGTTTTGATTAGCCTTTTTCAGTAATTAATAAGCCTATATTTAAGTAGCCTGGCATCACATAGATTACAATCAGACTTCTGTCTTGGTACCAGATGTTAATTGGACTAATATTGTTCGCTTCTAATTTTATTTTAAGGACCCACCGATCTCAAAGATTCTCGTACCCAAATTTTTTTTAATTAAGATACTACAGCAAGACTAATCTCACTCTTGAAAATGTTCAAGACTGAGATCGGTCTTGCTGTAGTTTCTCTCTCATTATTAGGATTATATTGCGTCAGTATTGAGATTCGTCCTTATTGGATATTCATTATTGTTTATTGTTTAGTATTGCTACTTCAACTTCCGACATTTTATATCAATTTACAGTCGTTAATATTTTACTATAACTCATTTTACTTTGATGGCAATGACTTCAACCAATAATGTTAAGTTTTTAATTTTGCTGCTAGGTTAGTTTTTGACTACGATGACACCTGTTGGTAAGTTATGTCATAGAACATAATGTCATACTTTGGTAGGAGATATTAAATCTAGAATTGGAAATGACGCTTAAGACAACCTACACACAGTTAGGTGCTTGATTTGCAATTTTGTCTGCCGTTGGTGACAGACCTCAATAGTCAATACTGGATGGTAGTATCTGACCAGGCAATATATTCCACAGGGTCCTCTACAACCATGCACTGAAGCTCGAGCCAGTAGTAGGATTCGATCAGGGACCCCTTGCACGGCAGTCCATATTAAATACCACTAGGCCACCATTACTTCATGATATTATATTTCAATATTCACATCAACAGCCACCATCAACTGTTGAACTAAGGCTTCCACCATTAAAAGAGGTTTGCTATAATCTCCACGCTTGGCAGGCGTCTTGGGGATCGCTGTGAAAGATGGCAGTTCTCCAGACACTGCTTTTCCCTTTGTCGCCTCTTAAAATATATAATAGCCTTTGTACCTAGATTCACAGATTAATAAATCATTGTATCAGCATTGTATCATTAGGTCTTCCAAAGAAATACAGCATGTAATTACATATGGCTTAATATATTTATGGCCATTTAAAAAGTTTGTGTATATTCTTTGTTATGTTTGTACATGTTTCTTTAATTGTTACAAATGACCTTAAAATCTAGAACGACCATGTCATTATTTTTTAAAATTTTCAAGTAGGAAGGTCTTTCTATTATCGTCCGCTAGTCATCTCATCTCAAAATCTAATATTTAGTCTCACGGCCGAATACCCCCGTTTAGGTAACTAGGCAGGTAAGTACATACGCTATTAGTACAATTAACCTTGTTTCAAATCTTTATTATGTTGTTAAGAACTGAATATCTTCATGGGTGTACACAACTACACTACTACATAACATAATATAGTATATCAACATTTTTGTTTTGTGAAGTAAAAAGGCTGTCTATCTTATTTCCTATTAAATATAACTAGAATAAACTGAATCAAAAGCATAGTTTTTGAATTAACTTCATTTCATATCTTTCATAGTAGTGACACTACGAGTACCTATTTGTAGTGTTTTAACTATTATTTTGTCTCTAGTTTCAGTTTCTAGAATGTCTAATTACTATGAACTTAGTGTAAATTGATGAGATATCATTTCTGAAGAGTAACTGAGGGTTATTATCAATAATCATAAACTGAATGGAGTTAAAACCTCCGTAGCAAAAATGAAATATGATTAATCAAATCGAGAGTAAATAGGTTTCTTCTAGGTAAGCATGCTCCATCTTAGACCACATCAATGCTTAACATCAGGCAAGGTGCGGTCAAACGCGAACCTATTATTAATAAATAATAAAAAAAAACCAGAACCTACACAGGCTTAGTGCTGCCATATTAATCCGATGGTATATGTTATGGTGAAAAAACATCGTATATAAAAGTATCACAAAACTATATGAAATGTAAACTGTATATCAACATCCTATGAAAACAGTACAAAAAAATATTATACCGCTGTTATGCCCAACTTTATTAGTCATTATAAATAATATTGAGCTATATTTTACCGAAAATTTTACGACATACGCAAAGCATAAATCTTGTACGTACTATTATGAGTTTATGACTATTAAATTTCCTATGGAACGATTACAAATTCAAGCATAAATATTTATCCGTTAAAAGAATAGAAATCTAATCAGTTTTTGACAGTCAAACTAAGCCCACTGTGTGGCATTATTGTTCCGAACATGACCGGCATGATCGTCAAGCAGCCTTTTCACGGTCATCTCTACCCATTCGGTATCGCTGAGTACGTACTCAAGTGATTAACCTTGGTCTCGCACTCACTTGAACCGAACTCTGATTCACGTAGTTTTGGATGCGCAGCGCGTATGGACGAGGTTGGGCCTTGCGCTGCTGCAGGCCAAGGATGCGACCCTACGTGAGGAGAATCTGGGTGGTAAAGGGGAATTAAGTATGAGTCGAGTGGAGATTAGATGAGTTTTTGAATATGCCTGCAAGTCTTAGATAGAGAGATGGCATGGCACACCTAAGGCCTTAACAGCCAGTAATTCGATGCTAGAATACAAGTACCTACATAGTCAGTGAGAATCTGAACAATTTTTTTTACTAATTCCATGAAATTAGATATCACTTGAAACGAAATATACTGATACTTAGTATTACTGGGTATACTCGTAAGTTCCTTGTATACATTAATGTTCAGTAAATATGCACCGCCTTAAAAAATCTTACAAAAATTTGCTGTGGTAGTATTATAAGTACCGAAGTGTTTGTATATTAATTTTTGATAGTAGATTCCGTACTAGAAAACGAAATCGTAGTTGGTTGAAATTTTCACAGAATATTTATTTATTTATTTACTTGGAAGACTAACAGCCATTATGTCTAATAGAAGTATCTATATAAAGCAATGGGCCAATTATAGGTCCTCACGAATATAAACAAATTAGGTAAATCAATGACATTAGTGTGAACTATACTTAGAGCTTCACCATGTACTTGCCATTATAAATATTATGCCCTAATAGTTAATTCTAAATATTACATAATTAGCCGAAAAAATCCCTGGCCAACAACTGTCTAGCCGATCCGATGCTCGTACAGAATAGATCTATATCTATATCCAGACATATCTATATATATATATATATATATATATGTGTTACTATGGCTGATTGCCTCACAAATAATAATTATAACAAAAAGTTAGGTTAAAAAATATTATAAATAAAAGGCGGGGTCCCCATAGAAGATTACGTGTATTGTTAAAAGTTAGTTTCTTTTTGCTCTATTGTGAAAACGGTTATAGGTACATGCAAGCGTCAAACTTGGTATGATTATAGTCTGATATCTAAGGTACAAAAACAAAAACTAAAAAATCAGCCAAGCGCAGGTCAGACTCCCGCTAAGGATCTTGATCAGTATGAAAAAGTTGATTAGGAAATGTCAACTAATTGGATACATTCTGTGCTACCCTGGGTGTTGCCACACTTCGCACTTGGCCGCTTTTATTTTACCTAGGCAACATTGATAAATTCATTTTCATATTGCGTCTCATTTTTCAAAACAATAGATAGGTGTATGTAAGCGCTACGGAGTTTTACTCTGATCAAAACAAAATCCAAAACATTTTGCGCAGCACTCCCACTCGAGTTAGGTAGGTATTTGACCCTCAAAAATGACGCAGTTTTGTACCAACACAAGCGTTCAACCCACTACATACGTATATTATTGCCATCATATAGGAACTCTGGCATATATTTATGTGCACACGTTTGTTTGTGTGTAGGTATTAATTGTATAATCAAAATAAAACCTGTCGAGGAGCGTTCCTCGCAAAGTTGAGAAACGTGACTTCAAAGTTGCGGAGACGCGTTTCTTTCTCCTTTTGTTTTATGGTTTTCGGATACCTGCAAAGTGTTGTTTACTTTCTCAAGTTTGGAACGACGACGGAGGTTGTGTAAATTAAAAGTATATTTAGGTGAAATTGCCTACTGCGCGTTGAAGAGTTAGTGAGGTTTCGGTATAAAAACATAAAATTGTTAATATTTAAATCATCTTATAAATAGATACTTAGCATAGAATTGGATACATGTACTTGCTTAGTAAGATCATGAAGTAGGCAGCTACACGGAAAAAAAAATTGTTTCAAATCAAGAATATATCTATTGGTCAAGACATTCCGTGTTTCATATATGGGGAAAACAATATATTCTTGAGATTAGTAAATATTTGTCTTGATAATCATTTTTCATGTAAGTATTTATTTACTCTTACTAAGATTATTATGTTCTTATTAAGAGAAAGTAGCCATGTCTCTCTCTAAGTACATCATTGTTCTTATTTAGAGAATCAGAAATTCTCAAATTTAAAACAATCCTTACTTGAATAAATGAACTCATTCGTTCACTCATTCATTAGATTCTAAGAAGAAGAAAAAAATATTCTACTGTCAAGTACATAAATAGTTCAGTTAAGATATTATTCTTACTTCAAGTAAAATATATACTTCTGAATAAATATAATTATTAGACCAACAACAGAGTTTTCTACGTACAAGAAAATTTATTTTAGGTAGAACTAAAAATCTTCTTATATGAATACTGTGACTTATTTATGTTAAGAAACCAAAGTTCAATGAACAATTTTCAGTTCTCATTCCAATATTAAGTATATTTAATGTAAGTAATTTTAGATCTTAGTATTCTAATGGATGTTTTACCCGAAGAAGTTGTATTGATTCGTTCAAAAGAATATGTATGTTGCACGAAGACAGAATTTTCTACAGGGTAGAATATCAGATTTCTTGACTCGACAATGGAATTTCACTGTAAGAAACCTCAGTTCTTGTTCAAAGTAATTACATATTTTACATTTAGATCTTAATTATCTTAGTAAAATAATGGTGCGTTTTATTGTAAGAAGTTTAATTACTTGGTTCAAGTCATTCCATGTTTCACTCGGAAATCACATAATATGTTGTAAAGAATATCCATTATCTTGGTTCAATAATAGGTTATTTTTGTAGAAGGAGTCTTAGTTCTTGGTTCAAATCTCTAAATGTTTCATACGGAGATCAGATAATATATTAGGAAAAATATCTATTGTCTTGGTTCAATAATAGTGCGTTTTACTGGAAGGAGTCTTAGTTCTTGGTTCAACTCATAAAAGTGTTTCATATGAAGATCAGATAGTATTTTGTTAAAAATATCAATCATCTTGGTTCGAAATCAAAGAACTGAGACTTCCTATAGTAAAAAAGCACCATGCATTTTACTATAAGAAGTTTCAGTTCTTGGTTTAACATAATATAATGATATTTTGATAATTGATATTTTCCATTAACACAATAAGATATTCATATAAAACGTCCAGCTAGTAAACAAGAACAAAAACTCACTTACAGAATACAGAGCCTGGTACACTGTACAGATCTACCAATCTGATCTCCGCCTTTCAAATCTGCAAGTAAAGTAGGATAATAGTTAAAAGTAGTTCTAAAAGTGATAGACTAAAAACATCTATTATCGTAAAAATAAATAAAATACAATAAATATTTTCTGTTGATAATTATTTATTTATAAAATAAATTAAGAAGCATACAATTGTATTATATAATAATTATCATATTGACTATAAATAATTTTATTTAATATATAAGTATTTTAACGACTCGGAGTGGTTATTAATAATTTCAAGATATGTACTAAAAATTATACTTCAAAATTATTCACATTTTGTAATTGCTTACATTATTTTAACTACATGGTTTGGCGTTATTCGTTTTTTTTAGGAATTGTTTACAGATAAACACTCTAACATAAAATCAATGAAACTAATTATAAACTCTAAGCTAGATTTCAAGAATATCTTACTATCACAGAACCATTTACCATAATCCACATGTCATAAATGTAACAGATTATATATATATATAATTTCGGAATTCACTCACCAGCATCCTCATTACATTGAAAACCTTTAATACAAATGATACAAAATGCCTATTATGTAGTTGAGAATTAAACCACTCTGGTACTCTGGTAGAAATGCGTGAAATGTAGGTGACTTAAAATTCAATCCGACCTAATGTACCACCAGATAATATTTTTTCTCATTATTATCAGCACCACATTATATGTTATGAGGTATGATTTAACACTTCTTGTTGAGTCGAGCATTTTTCTTCACCTCCTCCCTTTTATTTTGGTCATCTCCAGGATTCTAAAAAAAAGAGAATAAATGAAAATATTGCAAAATACATAAAGCTTTTATAGACGATAGGTATCTTTTGACCATAATCTCACATAATGTTGAGTGGTCAAAGATGGCAAACAGGTTAAACCTAAAATTAGAACTGTCTTCAAAATCAGCTTCCAGAAGACCCCGTCCCGTTTGATTATTATCACTTATATCATCTAAACTGCAAGTTAGCGGTAAATCAGACAGTGCATTTTATTATATACTGTACAGAATCATGAAATATGATTCGACACACTTTGAAAAGTTTTGTGTGGAAAATACTGACATATATATACTATATTTTAGTATGGAATAGAATGAATATTTGATTGAGACTTCCTAACATAATAACAAAAATATATTATATGTGTAATAGATATGTGTTTTCATACATAATTACATTACATAATTACAATTGATTTAATTACCTGAAAATCAATAACAAAGTTCTGAATTTGCTCCAAAACGTGGTAGCCTTCCTCTTGGGGGTATTGAGTTGAGCAGCATAACACTTATGTTTCATTGGTAAATTTTTGATCTGAAATGTAAAAAAACACATTGTATATTCTTGAATGCCGGTTTATCTAACAAGAAAATCTATGTATACCTATGTAAAACATTATAGAGAGAATAGGTAGATATATATACATCGAAATCCATTCTGAATAATTAACGAGGAATAGACACACATACAAATACAAACATACATTACAATTATGTATTACCTGCTTACCGTCCGTTAACTTGGCTGTACTTAATGTATCCAAACAGCACGTTCCAGGCAAAGAAAATCTAGCAGCCCCTATGATGGATATTTTTTTTCTATCTACAGCTATTTATAAAGTAAGGAACAAACTTACCTAACTGAGCACAAATTAGGTTGCTATCTCAAGCATAACTTGAAAAATATTCACTTTATAACACTTTATTAAACAAAATTTACGAAAATGCTATTGAACAACGCGTGCGCCTTTCGCTCGCAGCGCAGTGTATTGTGTGTAGCCAACATCATCCATATAAAGTCCCGAAATTTAATCATATTATCATTATTATTTAACATAAGTACATATAAATATTATTTTACATTCGAATAACTTTTCATGTAGGTTGACGATCAGTGTTAAATACTGCCAGTATAGATGATTACCTATTGTTGTATAATTACCGAGTCTGTATATATTTGAAAATATTGTGTAAATTTGTAAAAAATTGAGAAAACTTAAATTAAACAATATCAATCACGATCAACACACTAGGAATAAAGATAAATTGCGGTGCCAGGTTTTAGGTTAGCAAAGACAAAAAAAAGATCATTCTTAGGTAATTGTGTGCAGTTTAATAATAAAATTTCCGAACATATTACAACGCTCACAGAAGGAACATTCAAGTTGCACGTGAAACAACATTTTGATTAAGAAATCCTACTACGCAGTTTATGATAACTTGAACAACCAAAATACTTGGACAATTTTGTCACCTACGTATTTTAAAGAAATATTATAATAATTTTATTATATAGTAGGTACCTACGTAAAAAGATATTTAAATCAATGGTCCCGAGTTTCTTGTCCATTCTTCTCGCAGTGGCTCTGTACATTTGTTTGCTGAACATGGCAGTACAGAGTACAATATTTCAATATTAAAATTTCTAATTGACTTTCACAAGAGCGTCGTAGATGTCTAAATTGAATGAATGATTTTGACTTTGACCTGACTTTGATTTAATGTCATAACTAACGAAATCCATGGGTTCCTGCAGCGGGTTTGAGATTCAGTACATGGTGATAGGGTACTTTACTAATGCTCACCTAGCTAGCTTTCAACCACTTTGAATTAGGAAATGTGAAGCCGAGCACCTAAAAGCACATGAATAAATAACCGTATTCATGTGCTTAAAGGTGATAATCGGACAGTTTTAAAACACTAGCACCAATATATTTGGGCACTAGCGGGGTTCAAACCCTACCATTTTGCCGTTATACTACGAGTATATTAGTCTACCAGTCCGAATTAGCCGAGTAAGCTTATACTTTTGAAATGATAATTTAAATATCCTATTCATAATATGAATTTCATGATGTTCATTCGGCATGCATAATTGATTATAATTAATAGTATTTTTACGTTCCGTAGTTTACCCACAACAAGGGAGAACTAGACAAAACTAAAAAATTGCAACACTGAATAAAATCGGAAATAGAGAAACCCCTTCTCAAACTAAAAACTGACTACTTGATCTGAAAACACACATTTTGAATGAAGAAACCGTTATTCTTGACTGGAAATTTGTCTTTTTACTTTAAAATTCATGGTTTTGATTCAAAAGCTAGTGATGAAAACTTTATTTTTTTTATGCCTGATATTATGATCTTAGCTTTGACTACTATGAACTATATATCACCTGATGGCGAGTGATGATGTAATCGAAGCTATTGTTCAGGCTAACCTAGAATTCGATGTTCTTGTTATAACCATAATTATGTTTAAATATGTACATACGTATCTAACGTAGGTATGATTTCGATCCCTAAGCCGCCATCAAGCGTGGCGATTATTGCAAACATCCCTTTAATGACTCTTCAGCAGTGCACAATTCGGCTGATACAACATGATGGATATCATCTACAAGTTTGTAGATATAATATATTTGTTTGACTTCTAAGACTGAAAAACATTAAATACGTACCCTATATCTACTTGTGGAAGTCAATTAAAGTGTGAGCGTCAGAGTGTTTCAATTAGCATGTTCCCGACTTTAACGAGTTTGGTATTTCATATTTTTCAATATTAAATGTCAAGTCAGTTTTGTTCTGCAACTACGATACTTAGTGAATTACTCACTGAGTTCACAGTATATATAGGTTCATCGTATCAAAATGGAATGTGGACTTTACAATACAATTGGTAGCAGAAAGGATGAATAAATTTAAAAAATCTAACTACTTTATAGAAGTCATCATTATCATCAACAGCCATAACATCCACTCGTTATTTATTTATTTTTATATTACAAAAAGTAAACTTACAGCTAAGGAGCCAAAACGTTAACGTTAATTTTAGACAAAACATAATATTCTTATAAATAGTTCTAAAGGGATCGACATGGATGTCGACATTTTGGACAGTTAGGAGGAAACAGTTTATAAGATTTACTGCCCTTGCCGTGGGTGCATTATTGGCATATCGGGTGCGTAACTTGCTAGAAAATGCCAACAGACGGTGCCGACGACGCTCACCTACGCTAGTGTAGTTTTGTGGAACATAATAGCTTACTCGAGATGGTGCTGAGGGATTATCTACTGAATTGCGCAACAGCATACAGTAATGCATAATCAGTAGAAGCTTGCGCCTGCGCTCTAGAGTAACAAGCCCTACCATACCAGATACAAACAAGGATGGGAAAAGGAAGGGGTAGTAACCGTATATCTTCTTATAGAGGGACCTGGCAAACTTACGCTGAACTCTTTCCAAAAAAGGAATGCTTGGAATGTTAATGGAATGCCTCCCCTTATAAGAGCTGTAACACATGCTTGACAGACCTCTTGGAGACCGCAGTGTAAGATGGGAATTCTTCAGAAAGCTGCTGCCCACTAGTTGGATCTATGTATATTAGCTAGTGACTTCTAAATTAACCTGGGTAGGTTAAATTGTCGGGCTCAGCTGGTTGTCTTCAAGAACTGCAGCAGATTTACTGTTTCTTAACCAAAGAATATTGCATCAAGTAAATATTCTTAGATCAAAAACAAAAAAATTCGGCCAAGATTGGTTTTCTTTATTAAAGATACGTTATAACTAATTTTACAATCTAACACTTTGCTTTGAAAACTTTAATATTCTTCACCTAAGATTTTATTTTATTTATTCACTCTCTGCAGTAGAGATGTACTTTATCGGTTCAAAGTGGTATATAGTTTGGCTGTTAATCCAATATCTCTTAACCTAATAATATCGTATCAAAAATCAATCAAGAACATAGGTACATTTAAGTTAAGTATTCCTTTTCTGAAGTGAAGATGAATAACTTCAACAATGAACAATATATCATTATTGCCTCGAAAACTTAAAAATTCTTCATTTAATAGAAGCCTCCATCTGCAATCAAAATTTAGTTTTTTAGTTATAAAATAAGATTGTTTTGTTTGAAAAATAATGTCTCTTTACCTAATAATACCGTATCAAATATCAATCAAGAATTCAAATTTAAGATCAAGATTTGTTTTTCTTTACTGAAGATGAATTACTATAATAATTAACAATCTATCACTATTGGCTTGAAAACTTTAAAATTCGTCAGATTAAATAAGTTTATGTCTATAATGGACATGTGTTTTCTTGGTTCAATAAATGATATTGTTTTCATGTTAATCTAAGATTCTTAACCGAAGAATACAATATCAAATAAGTATCAAGAACAATGAAACAAAGATCAAGAATTTGATTTTTTCACTTAAGATAAATACATTCCACAATCAACAATCAATTACTTTTGCTTTGACAACTTTAACATTCTCTATCTAATATAGGTCACTTCTGCAGTTGAGATATTTGTCTTGGTTATACCAAGTATATTGTTTTGTTGTAAATCCAATGTATCTCAGCATGACAATACCAATTCACGGTTCAATAAAGAATATATGGCTCAGATATAGAAAACAAAGATTTTTAAGAGGATAATTATTTTCTTGCTCGGAAATATGTTTATCCTTGTTATTTACTTCTCATAATTATTTTAAATGAATAAAAGAAATTTCTTGTATTAAGACCATCGTTGTTGAAGGAATGGAAATATTATCTTAATCCAATAAAACTTTTATTATTCTTGGATAAAAATTCAGAATTCTTATGCTAACTCCGTACATATTCAGAATGAGAATTCATAAAATATTTCATTCAAAATATAATATTTTCTATAGTCAAGAGCAAAAACATCTCTGACGAATAGTTATAATCTTGATGTAAAAATATAAAGTGAGAATAATATTATTTATCTTGGAGAAAACGACGTAACTTCACTCAAGATATTATTTTTATTTTAAGTAAATATTTACTTGAGATTAAACAATACTCCCGAGAATAATATTATTCTTGGATTGACACTTTGTCAGGACCCATTTTTTTCCGTGTAGAAGAATTATCAATTTCAAAATGCACGCTCCTCCATCAATCGCGGTTATTTTAATGTGTGTGTATGTGTGTGTGTGTGTGTGTGTGTGTGTGGAGTGTGTGAGGGTATATGTGTGAAGGTGTGTGTGTGTGTGTGTATGTTTGGGTGAGGTGGCGTGTATTGCATTTATACACAATTTTACATGTAGGGGATAAAGACATTAGAGGGGCGTTAATTCTTAGGCAGACACATCTTCTAAAATTGTTATTATTGAATAGTGGTTAATTCGCTTTGAAAACATTACAAAATCACCACAAGAGAATATATTTTAACCACGAGTAGACAATAGATCTAGCTCGTCCCATATCAGCTACCGTGGTAATGAACCATAGTCAAAATTTGACATTTTATTACTAAATTACTATTAAGCAATCTTAAGGCGACGGAGTGACATCTATTCCTATACCTAGTATACTTAATTAAAACTAGTTTTTAGGTTCAGAATTTTGCAGGTATGAAAGCTACATAAAGGGGTATAGTTATAAGTATGTAGATGTAAACATATATGTACCTTGGCAACTTTCATGCCTTTATTTGTAGAAATTACTGACATCACATCACGACACCGGGCAGACTTTGTACAATGTTATTATGACTGTGCTTTACAAAGGTCTTATAATGTAGGCATATCTTATTTTCAAGATAAGGTAGGTACTAAAGAGCAGGTACAGTCCCGTCACGGGGACATACAGATTTCAGACATAAAACATAATGGCTAGTTTGCATAAAACGTGCGGGCGTTTCGCGGAATGCCTTATTGATATGCAGCGGACGAAGATTACGAACAACTTGTCTTGTGATGAAATTATTATGTTAATTTTTATTGGATCAAGATCCGTTTGACCCACTATTGCTTATTTTCATATGTAACGCGAGGTAGTCGCTTATAGCGCAGTCTTTCGTGATCTCTGTCATTCGTTATAAAGTTTCTTGAGCCCTAATCTAGGCCCTAAGAAACTGTAAGCACCTATAAATCCTATAATCCAAATTATCTTAGTTTCATCGTGTCGGACGTGAGTGGAAATTTCATATGCATTACGTATACCACCAAAAGGTATCCTAAGTAGGTACCTATAACCTTTTAAATACATCGTAGCCAAACAACTTCCAAGGTATAAAATATTGTTTTTTACTTTATTGTTGCCTCTAGATCTGCTAATCAACTAAATACCATATATAATATAATGTGCTACCCATTATAGTTATGAATTATTATGAAGAATAATGTTAATCAATTAAAGCATATCGTGTAGTTTTAGAAACATACTACTTATGTATGATAGTGAGTATATTTACGTTTATATCAGTAATGGTGTACCTACATAACCGGCCGCACTAGTGCGATAGCGTTATCTTTCCCCTGTAACGATTTGTATAATTAGGGTTATCGGTTATTTAACTAATTATTAAAAAATAATAATTTATGTATTGTTTCTAGTGCGCGTTCCTGGTGTTTTCGGAGCAAGTGTTAACTTATATTACGCTTATCATATCACAAAAGTCGTTCAATTAAAGAAATATAGCATAGAGCGGATGTATAAAATTGATAATTTTTCTCCACATTTAACGAAAATTTTAATCTCGAACATAAAATGGGTTTGATATCACATTCCTTATACATCAAAATTGTTTTAAATAAAAACTGCTTCGTCGGTAAAGTGGCGTAGAGAGGCACACTAAAATTTAAAAGTTATGTATTCCATATCCAGTGGCCAAGCACTTATCTTTTCAAATTACTATTCTGAAAAACCTATGTCATTATTTGAAGCACAAAATCATTATTAGCAGCAAAAAAATTAATACTACGTACCGTGGCCGTCTTGAAGTAATAATGTTCATTTAGCGCTATCTCTTTCGCACAAAGGACTTATTCAATTCGTGCAGCTTGCTCGTTAAAGTTTTAATGTAGGTTTGCTGTTAATGATATTTGTTAGTACGTAATAAAATTAAAAAAATATGGTTTAAATAAGACTGAAATAAGGGATGGTAGTTAGCCTCCTGGAGTATAAAGTCCGGAACTGGCCCTGAAACATATCTGTCAAAATGTGGGTGCTAAGACTACTAAGGAACCTCTGCCTACCCCTACGGAGATAATAAGGCTTGAAGATATATGTTTAATCAAAGATGCGCAATTCGAAAAAGCAACAAGCCTTGCACTTATCATATTGTGGTCTTCATTACAAAACCTAAGAGCTATGATTTATAAATTGCGCCTTGGATGCCTTGTCACAATTTTATTATGGAGCAAACTACGATAGCCACTACAAATTGGAAGATTGGGATAAAAGATTGAGATAACAACCGGCTATGGACATCTTTGGATTCAGCAAGTATATAAAGACACATTAATTATGTAGATATAAGGTAGATTTTCATTTCTGCAATTACTATTGTCCTTCTGACCTTGCTGTATGTACTTACTTACCTAATAAACTAGTTTTAAAACACTCTAAAAAAGTTAAAATCTATCTAAGTATATCAACAAATCTTTAACATACCTATTGTTTTTGTCTTTACTTTATGAACTAATAAAACATATTAGCTGCCTAATGTTCCGTGAATTATTCATCTTAAATTTTCCGCGCAAAAAAATATAGGTAGTTATACACTTCTGTCGTTTTGTATTATTTGTTTTGACTTTTCACGTCGTGATTTTCTTCGAAACAAATTGGCAACGAACACCTTACTGTGTTTATCGAGGTCATAATGTTGATAATCAATTTAGTACTTTATTTCGTATTCTATAAAGAACATAGTACATATGTTAGTGGTTTGGGTCTTGTCATTTAAATTCAAACACAGTCTGGTTTAATGGGTTCCAGGTACAGTAGAAACTTGCAAATAAAGAACTTCACTTTTTTATTCCACACTCCAACTCATATTATAAACAATTTTGGGCTAATTTAATGACTATCGGTCAAATATCTTAGCTCATAATAGTTCCTTCGTGAATGGTATCTACTGCAATATTTTCAATTAAAGTATTTATTACCACGTTTTGTATTTCTTATTAACTTTATCATGACTAGGTTTCAACAAATATGTGAAGTATTTTTTCTGTGAACTGAGCTGAGTTATTATAAAATTTGAACATTTGAGATAAGTTCCAAGAAAACGCGTAACCGTAATGATATGTTGCATTAATAAACGTTTCATAGTCATTATTGTTAATACCTTGTTTCAAAACTATAACATACAACTTCTTAATTAAATAGGTATGACTTTAGTATATATTATAGTATTCTCTTATAGCTACATTGGTATTTGTTTTGGGTCGGTTTAATAAGATTTTTCTGCCCACACAAAGGACAACGCAATAACATAATATTTGTTAAGTTTTGGTTTCGGTTATATGGTCGGCTACCTGTCTGATGCCAATAACTCTTGGAAATGCTCTTGTTGATGGCATACATATAATCAATTTTCATATATCACATTTACGTTGACTTCAAAGTTACAATCAACATGTCTTACCTACAAAAACACTGTAAAGAAAATTTGGGGTTAAATTTAATGAAAATATTTTTACCTAGGTTTAACAGGAATTTGATCTAATGGAACATAAGTAGCATGACACCGCACAACTACTTTGCATTATCTACATAATAGGTACCTAGGTGGACCTTATGACGTTGCTTTAGTCGAGTGTTGTGTTAAACCAAAGTCATATCAAGTATTTCATTAAATATTGATTGTATATATGATTCATAAAATAATAAATAAATAATTCAATAAAATTGTTTAGTAGATAACATCGATAACACTGAAAAGTTACACATAATATTTCGTAATCGTCACACAGATGTCATTAAGCTATTCACTATCATAGACTTAACTGATTTTGAGTCACTGATAGTGACGATTTGAAAATCGCAATGTTTACTATTTATTTCACGTTTTCCTCAATCTGTCTCGCTCTCGCCGCGCCTGCGCTGAATAAATTTATGTAATTGTAGAGAACGGTATTTATATCTTGACCCGTATCTTCGTAGCAGTAGAGCTGCGATCTACAGAGGTATTTTTTGCAGGAGTTCTCAGTAGTATTCTTTGGCTCTACATGCGGGATCATTTAGTTATTCAAACGATACAATTTTTAGTCAGTGTCGTAAATGATAGATCTTATTTTGTTTAATGACAAATAAGTTTACGTTTCGAAATATACATCCATACATAAATCGATAGTGAATAACATTACTATGTGCGTAGGTACGTTAGCAGAGATAACATATCTATTGAGCTAAACGAGCATAACATTTGAGATATAAGATTCCACTGACAAGTATTAATACTAGACACGAGCTGCGGATGTTTTTCATCAATTTACAAGTATTAGTTTCAAGTTTAGAAGTTAAAGACCTTGAACTGACAATGAAAGATTTTAACGGGTTAGGATTCAACTTTAAGTACCTATAATCTTTATTAGATGACATATTTCAAATCTGTTTATGTACTTAATACGATTTAGTCAATATTATTCTGTTATTAGCTGTAATTATTATCACCGTATCTGGATGCTATTGACCTAGAGCATTAATGAAGGCTATTGCTATGACGTTAGACTTGAAAGGTCATAGAAAAAGACAATGAACAAATGATTAACAAGACATTTTTGCGTGATAGCACTTTGTTGTAATTTCGTAATAATGAACTTTTTCTTACTAAATCGCAATAAAAGTAAGTGCTCATTATTAGATTAGAAAGTTTTAAAATATAGCAATAAATAAGAATACTGGATTTCATCATCTTTTCCTGCTCTATTTAGAATGAAACTAAGGTCTCTAAATATGGATGGTCAACTTGGGAAAATACATTTTAACAGGTTAAATTCCATTCAGATACTAATTTACTGTGACATAATTATGAAGTCTAGTATCTTTACCTAGATCGAATATCAGGAAATAAAATAAGTATTAGTCATTGAATAAGAAAATATATTCTGTGAAATTCGATTAAAGGTATGAAGATAACGGGTTTTTGTAACTGCTTTTAAATTTCAGTGATGATAGGTAACTATTCTATATAACAGTACATAACTCAGGTTGAATTACTTATATTACTGAGATGTATTGTAAGCATTAGAACCTTTTTGCATAATACATAGATACACATAGTATATAAATATATATACAGTATACTCTCATGTCTTGTGTTAAAAACAAACACACTGGACTATGCCTGAGTAAACTTTATGAGTATAAATAATGTCCTTTACTGTGAATCTAGTGGTGTAATGAGTACTTTGCTTTAGCACATTAATGCTTGCGCACGCGCATCACTACTCAAGCGTTACTTAGGTAATATATCTTTTGTGCTCGTAAAGTGTAAAATTACAATAGACGTTTAAATATTATTAATACGAGTAAATTTTATGAATGACTGGGTATTTAATTTTATTCCAGCTATTTAATATAAGTAATAAGTTAATTTGTTATCTATAATTATGTACGCGATATCGTATTGTAAAATTATTATAGCACTTCATTAAATTATTTTTTTATACAAACCATGTAAAAATAAAGCTATTTCTTCTATCAGTATACTTAATTTGGTTAACAATTCATTGGCGAATTACTAAATTGATCTTAAAATTGCATTGTGTATGAACTAACAATAGAATCACGCACATGTCAACGATCTATTACATAATTTGCAAATGTATGTAACTATATTCAAGGCTACCATTTCTCTTGCGACGGGTTTCCTCGCCGTTTTCCTCTAAAACGTATGACGTCGCGTCACCGTTATTAAAACTAGACATTCCTAATTATACCGATTAGCATACTTGTCCGCGACATATACGTCATCGCGCCACAGATTACCATTGTGCTCATGTGTGCGTGTCTTTATGAAGTTAGGTGTGCGTGAGTGTGGCGATTGGCCGCGGGGATTCCCATCGTGCAAAATGTTTATTTATTTTCATAATCAACTTTTTAAGAGCACGTTGGATGTCAGTGAGATTTATTCGGCCAGTTGTTTTTGCTGTTCTTACTAACTGAATTTGTAAATTATTGTACGTAGTTGAGAGTTCTATTTTATGAAATCAACATATTGAACTTTGCCACTTCTCTATATTCTTGAATATATAACGTTTGCTGGTAGGTACATAATCTTAAATGTATATATGTTATATATGTACGATGTCACAACTTAGGTGTCACGTTTTAGAACAGCAAAGATAAAGTCAATGTCAGGGAATTGTAGGCGATAATATATAAAAAAATCTATAGATTATCAGTTCTCACACAGAGAAAACTAGTTTATTTTTTTGTTAATTTACCGCACAAGCCTATTAATTATAAAAAACTATTATAATTATACAGTTAATGCTACATTACATTTTGTGATTATTCGACACACACTACTTCAAAAAACCGCCTGCCATCTACATAAGTTCTAACCTATTGTAAGTATTTTGTATTATATTATATATTGACTTATTATGTTATAACCAAACATTTAAAAAAATATCGGCCGTGAGTTTTATGCCCGCTCTAATCGCAGTGGCTGTATGCCCATTTCTGTAGAATGCTTCAGTAGAGTACGTGCCTATTCGATTTTTTTGTACAATAGATAATATTAACTCAATTGTTTAAATCTATTAACTTACCTACTAACTACCAACTTCATTTCAAAATCAGTTAGCGAAACATGAGTTAATCTTATTTCTCTGATTTTAAATTCAGTTGGTAACTAGGTTCATACCTCGTCGATTAATCGTGACATAATTGTATTAATTTTAAAAGTTTTTAATTTTATATTTTGGTGAGTTTCTTGCTACATTTCTTTTAGTTGGCTGGGATATAAGTCAATGGCGAAATCATTTATTAAACTTTGGCTTTTACGACGCTCTCTTATAAATGTTACTTACAATATTTCATTGTTAAAATATTTTACTTTTGCGTTCAGCAAAAATAGTAGAGAGCCACTTCGAGAAGATCGGGCAAGAAACTCGGTATGTACCATTGTTTTTATATGTCTTTACTCTTTTACAATTTGTAAGTGTATTATAAGATTACAGCAATATTAATTACGTGAGAGATATAGAAGGCATATTTTTTAATATTGAAAACAAGCCTATTTTTTAAAAAGTAGTTAATGTTTTCTATATTTTACCAAATATACAACATACAAAATGTCTTTATCTTGAATATATTTAGGTTCATATCTACCTAGAGAGCTAAACGTCTCTTTTCAAATAATTTTCCGTGTCTTAATATTGAAAGGTAGTGTGGCCCAAAGTAGGCGCGTTAGGCACTAATATTGCCTACCGCGCCTAGTTTATTCCAACAAGTCTTTACATTTTTGTCTTATTTTTCATATTGCTTGAATATCAATTATCATTATCAGCTTCATTTTTATAAAACTATTATATTTTACTTACCTACCAGGTTGTTGCATCGATTTAAAGGGGAATCGATTTGTTTGCACGACATGTTAGTTAGTTTAGGGGCATTATAATTGGTACTTATATGGACAGACCCAATTTTTTTTTAGTTTCTGACGAAGCGAAAAGGTAAGACCTTATTTAACAAAGCTACCTAAAAGCCAGAGAGGTCGGACATCGGCTCAAAGACTTCGCCACTTGCCTCCAAGTGCCCTTTTCCTAATTACGACCAACTAACCGAAGTACTGCGCAAAACAAAGAGAAAAAATAAGAAAAATCCTCACAAAGACAGGCACCCGGAAGGCTCCCTCCTTACTAATCAATATAATAGAGCTACTACGAGAAAAAAATATACGTATATACACATAGCAAAGGAATTTAAGTCTTAAGCTCGTGAAGATAGAGTAAAACTTCGAAGGGAATGGGAACAAGGCTGCCCTAGTTATAAATAGATTTTCACGAAAAAGAAATGTTACAGGGAATTTGGTGCAAGGCCCCGCACAGTGTAATGATTGTGAAAGAGAATACACGACTTGAATTTTTTATCTGACTTCATTTAAGGCTGCGACAAGAATGTTACTTGAAATGAAAATATTTTTTTTTAACTCTCACTGGGTTTTTGATGTATATATTAATTTAGACTCCAAATAGTCTCAAATCGCTATTCCGAGAGAAATCGCTTGTACCTGTTCGGTTCAAAGGAGTTATTGTTATAATTAAGTACTTCGACAAAATAAACAAAACACAGTTGTAGTTAAATTAAGGTTTTTCAGCATGAAACTACAATAGGTATTTTAATAAAATGTTATTATTCGAGCCATTTAGCACCACGGCAATGACGCAAGTGATTTATTAAATACAATACACTATATATTATGGTATAATTCTGAAATAAAAATAAATCCTACAAATGTTATTGAAGTAATAAAGCTATACCTACTTAGATACATGTATTATTGCATTGGTTATATCAATTTACGTTAATTAACACTTCACAACAAATAACCAATTAGTATTTAATATAAGTAAGGGCTCATAGTAAACATACGCGGTTTGGGAACAAGGTCAATTAAAGTAGAGTACATCTTATCTCTAGTTGTGTATAAATAAAAGTATGTATATTTAATTATATACTGTGTAACATTGAACTGTACAAAAACTATTTTATAAACGTATTTACTTAATCCCTAGGCATTAGACATTTATTATAATTACTTAAAAATAATGACAATATTATGTGTTATTTGTATTGTATTCTATATTGTAGTAATGTATTGTAGTGTTTTAGTTAGTCGTTATAACGCTATGATGGGACTGGCATAAACTTAATGTTTAAAAGTCCCTAAATAAAATGAGAATAAAAAAAATAAAATCGTTGCTATTGAACGACTTTTAGTATACTGCGCAAAGGAAAACTCTAGCGCTCAGTGCTAAAGTAGTGCGCTCTTTATTAAAGTTAGTAAGTATTTAAAAAATGTAAATACCGCTACCTTTATGTAAAATATGAATTGTGTCTCTCGGAGTTCTGCTTCTTTTTTTATCTTTTTCCAAAGTGCCATCTCAGCACAGGCGACACACTAATATATTTTTTTAGAAAGGCATTAGGTACTTGGTAAAATTTAATGTCAACTAGTGCTATGTAATTTAATATAAGCTTTAAAACCATGCTAATTATTAAAATATCAACATACACGCATACTAAAGTGAGTTTTAATTAGCGTTTGTTATCTTTTTATACTATTTATTGCTACTGATAATAAATTATTAGGTACTAAATAAATAAGCAATAAGCTATCTTGTATTCGAGTAGGTATAATCAAATTTTATATTGGACGCTATTACAGCTCATTTAGGTAGTTCTTCTTTAATATGTCTCATAGGTGAACTTCAATTTTATACTTAATTTAATCCTGAATAACATGACCATAAAAAACCAATCGCAGTCTCTGTTTTCCTACTAACCCCGCTCTAATTTCTCTGGACCACACTCACAGACGCAATTAAGTCGCGTACACGAGCTGTCGGGAGGGGCTGCAACCCCCGCACTAGGGGGGAGCCTGCACGTCCCCCTTCCCCCCAAGCGGGGGAAAAAACGCGCGTGGAACGAGAGAAAAAGAAAAACGCGGAAACAAGTTCCCGCGACACGTGACTGCTGGCTTCCCGGGCGCGTCGTCATGGATACGCCAGGGCTGCCTCAATAACAGCCCGCTTGTATTGCAATTTTTTTGCGGGAACACGTCCCGATGTTAATCTACATAATGCTTCGCTGGCTAAGTGTTGGTGAAGTCGCTTGAAAACAAGCCCTGCTTGTATTTTATTCCTAATTTTGTTCATTGCAACAAAACTTTTTTATAAGATATATTACTGCTATCATGTTATAAAAGCTATTGAAAAATAAATGATGCCGTGGATCCGATAACTCAAATGAAAGGAAATATAACTTCAGTTTATTTTGATTATGTACAAATTTTAATTTGAAATATTTAACTTAGTCATACCTAATCATACATCCGCCAAAGTAATATGACGTCTTTAAACAAGCTCAACCCTTTGGTTGAGCTTGTTTAAGAAGTTTAATAATATCAGTTCAATTTATAAACTGGTTATCGTAAAATCAACGATATTTCGGAACAATATAATATAGATTGTCTCGTCCCTATTGTTTTGTATTTCAAATGCATTACTCAATCAAGGTAACATATGACTTTTTTGTATCAATTGAGTTCTTTTTAGTTTTCCTCTGAGTGAACTACGAGTAATTTTCATTCAATCATTTGGATAGATTTTCCTGTTATCAATATGACACATCAATCATCATTCTATCATTCATTCAATATCCTCAATATTTTGAAATCAGTCGATGCTGTGTATACTAAACAATAAAATGAATTCGTAGATAAAACATTTCGCGAACCAGTTTCACAAGAAATTTTTAATATCTTATTTATTAATGACATCGAAGAAAAACATGATAGGTAATATCAATAGGTACTACTTAGCTTTGAATTCTGCGAAGCTGGGGGCACTTCTTGCAATAAAATTGATAACTTTATGTATTCAGATGTTGCACCATTACCCCAGTTTTCCTCTTCACAACAAATATACTGAGTGCCTCGTCGGCTAAGTGGTTTATAGTTTCTTCGCTTTGGATTCATGATGTGAGAGTCTGATCCCTGGGTCACAAAGTATTTTTTTGTTTTCAAACCGGAAGTTCTCAGTCATAGCCCAAAGTCTGCCTCTGTGTCCGGTGCATAGTAATAGGGTCTTCATCAAAACATCCACTAAGTGTATTTACGCCACTGTTTACACACTCCATGTTGTGAATATTACAAGGAGGGACGAAGTAGATTAATTTTTTAAACAAATCATATAAGTACCAAGTGAAAACTACTTAATAAAACCAGGTTTTTTAGTACGCAATCAAAACAATAGCTTTATCGTATCGTAATATTCTATTTGCGATATACGAAAGAAATATTTTTAATCGATAAATATAATCCAAGCTCCACCCAAGCACGTGTATATCTATACAACCGGAAGCTACGTCCTTGGGCGCGTAGCAACCCCGGAAGAAAAAAAAATCTATAATAGTACGTAGATGCAGGGTGGGGGGTGGCCCTGCCACCACTAATGTTGAAAAGAGAGGCTCTGTCTATGCGACTACTCTGCGTTTTTCGAAATTACGTAGCTGAATCTTGCGTTACTCTGTGATTGCTGTTAAATAGTCCTACTCTAGATTTGATCCTAAAAGTTCTTTGTCTTTCCAATGAACAATTCAAGTTTACAATATTATTGAAAGGAATCATTCAAATTTTATGATAAAACATAATACTTTTGATAAACTAATACTAGTTAAAAACTAGTTTTGATAACTATAAGGCTAAGTGATAAGTTATTTCACTCCCTCATTTTGTTTGGTATTACTGCCTTGTTTTCTTCGTTATTCAGATATTTAATAGCCATATACATTGTATTGCTTTAGATTTAGAATAACAGTAGAATAACAACAAATGAGGTTTTTCAAACATTAAGTAAGTATCACAGAACGCGGCTTAAGAATGAGGCTATAGAATCTTCCATGGGATGATTACCAAGGCGACGACAAGAATAAATACGCCTTGTTAGCAGCATTCTAAAGTCAATATGTTGATTTACATTAGACTTACACCAAATACAAAAGAGATACTAAAGGGTTAGTATCATAATGTCATTCTTAGCTATAAGTAAGCGGCCACACTACAAACTGAAATTCCCAAGAAGTATTGGCGATAGATAATTACAAAACGTAGGCCAAAAGTTTAAACAATATGTTTGTGTGTTGTCTTTTGTGCTCTTGGACAAAACGTATTATACCACCCCTAAATAAGATGGATAAGAGAAGATAAATCAGCAGAACGGAATTTAATGTTATACATAATTTCATGATCACATAAGTGTTGTTAATAGTATCTACATTAAAATGGGTAAGTATTAGCTCAAACGCTAATTTTGGCACTTAGTATCTGATTGGGAGAAAATTGGTTTCCGTTTATATATTACTACGGTAAAAAATACCCAAAAAACCGACTTCAAACAGAAAATAATATAAACTAAATAACTAATGCTCTGAAAAGTAAATAAACCACACCATCGTATTTTTTTTTTGTTATTTTACATAGACTAGTTAAAATGAGAACATCATCAATAAAGTCGAAGCTATTTAAATACGCGTTATTAGAGATAACTCAATTACTACTCGTCAGATATCACTGAAATTTAAATGGGACTGCATGACGATCACCAGCTTTGGAATACAAAATAAAATATAATCAAACTCTTGTACATCCTGTAAGGAGTTATGAGGTAACTCACATGAAAGAAAAAAATACAGCCGAACTGACAACCTCCTCCTTTATTAATGTAGGTTAAAAAATAAAAAAAAAATTTAGTCAACATGAAAACCTCCTCTTTTGAAGTCGGTTAAATAGACAAAAAATACAGTCGAATTGAGAACCTCTTCCCTTTTTAAGTTCAATAGAAGAAATTAAATGTCCAAGCTCTATAAAAACTTGCAAACACACGTGTACCAAGATAACACACCAATAATAATCTCGTTTTTTGTGTCCAAATATTTCACACGCACGCTTTATCATTCGTCATTAAGTTTAAAACAAAAACCCAGACAAGGTCAGAACGATAAGCAAAACCTCAGCGTCCAATATTTTGAAAAGTTTCAACCTCCGTTTGATGTACGAAAACAATAAAGAAATTAATTTTAATAACACTTTTAATACCCGGAATTGGTTTTTAACACTCTTTTGATTGCGTACTCAGAGATCTTAAGGCACTTTTGATGTTAAATGCAATTTATAATTAAAAAACAAACACTGACTCATTCGAGTACAATGTAATTGTAGACTGCGAAATGTGTATAAAAAGTGTTTGTATACGTTTTAACGTTATATGTACAGACGTTAACAAAATTATAGAGATAAATATTTCGTCAACATAAAAATGATTAACATGACCTATTTAACGATGGGCGATTCCTACCGCTTAGCTCATCAATTTCTAATTTTATCCAAATCTTAAACCAAAAGAAAATATTTGAAGAGGGTAGTATGAAACACACAATATAGTCTATATGATTTCTTGTAGATTGTCTCTGAATACATGTGACATGTTTGTTTAAATAAACAATCTTAACCTATAACCACATTGACACGCTGATTATTTTATTACATTGATAACTTATAAATTGTTATTGTAGTACAATGTAATTTGGGATTCCCTTTTGTAATCATTAATTGAATAGAACTACTTTTCTGTTAAGTCTTTATACCATTATCTATGTATATATATAATAAATCAATTAACTCCAGACGCAGCGCTTTTACAATATAACCATTCTATATATATAAAAATTACGTGTCACGATATTTGTCCGCGATGGACTCCTAAACTGCTGAACCGATTATAAATTTGATTTGCACAACGTGTGCAATTTGATCACAATTGAAAGATAGGCTAGCTTACATCTCAATTTATAGTCGCAATTATATATAAAAAAATAATATCATCTAATAAAGTTTGTTCGATAATGATCCGGATAATTTATATATAATTAAACTGTAAAATTAACCATTCAGTATCTTATTTTAAAGTAATTTTATAACAACATCTTTCAATCAATATGACCCAGTGTGTCTTAATTTAGTGCTATTACTACTTTAATACTATTACAATTTACAATCAATATTTTGAATATAGAATGTTCATTTAGTTTATGGTAAGTACAATATTTAGTAGTATGTAATCTTGTTTATTGTTTATAAGTGAAACTTTATAAAGGCTACCCATATGTTCAAATTCTTTTACATTGCTGATGCATTGTTTCCGTGATTATTTATAAACAAAAAATAAATTGATTCGGCTTATGTAACATTTAAACAAAATATTATCATGTATACCGAATCTAGTTTTTCTTCAGAATTATAATAGCTAGTCAGGTTTCAGTGCTATAGGTATCATTTACAGATATTACAATTATTCCTCTATAAAATACTGGTTTTATTGTTTGTCGAATTTGTTTATTCATAGAATTGGTTTTTACTGAGTAGGTATATGACATAATAAGAACCGGATTCCCCACCTGCATTTGGACTGTCGCCAAGTTGCACGTCTGACTTTACGGTTTATCCATTTTACAGAAAACTATGAAAACTTTCTTTTATTTGTATAATATATGTCATCATACCTATAACTTTACATAAATCCTTATCCGTATTTTTAGGAATGTACTTTTCTTCCATTTTAATCATTTAAATTGCTGCTTCAATCTTTCTCCCTTTCATAATCATTCTACATATCAAGCTTTGTCTTATTGACTATTATACTGTACCTTCTCTACTTGGGTATTACTCAAATAAAGAATATGTCTACAGACAAATGCCCAAATATAGGGAGTAGAGATATAGCAAAAGTAGAGAATTAGGCAAAGTGTACACTCATCCCCGTCTCGTTAAAAGGTTTACCTGACTCTTTATCATCGATTTTATATTACAACGTTTACTAACACAAACATAGTTTAACTTGTGATTATTATTTGACATAATTTTCATGACAATCAAAAGTCCTTTAAGTACTAAAATGACCTTAGTTCAGTCGATCAGCAGTTTTATTATTGTATGTACTAGAAATCATTATGTATCCAAGAATGATCTAACACAACCGGTTTTATAGACAACACAACCTTAAGTAGATAAAAACTAATATACCTAAACACATATTCATAAATAACATAATCTACTAAGCGTTGTCTGAGCACATGTGTTGCGATCCTAGCATTCTTATGTAAAAGCATATTACCTAGTTCTTCTAATGATGAAAAAATAAACAAAGAGACACTTAAATATGATATTGAAGATATATTTTTATTACACTTATGTATTCAGTATAGGTCTATACCTAAAATACTTATTAGTATAATTTATGTAATAAAACATCCACAAAGAAAAGTTTAGCTTAAGCGTATTCAGATAGTAATTATTCTAGATAAATATTTGACTGTCATATCCACCTGAATCATAATCATCGGCATGGTATAAATTATCGCAGAATTTGAATTTCGAATAAAAAATCGTTTGCAATTACGTACAGTGGGTTTTCAACAATCAAGATCAGATATCTACATTTCAATTCATCTCTATAGTTATTGACGATGATGAGGATGCGATTAGCTCGCACCGCAATAAAATATATATACATGTATATTTATATATATACCTCCACCTATATAAAACGTCTCGAGTTATTTGTTGCTGTGCGTGATATTTGAACCAGAGGCGAAGCTACCATACACTATAACATGGACTGCAATTAATATTACTGCAAATAAAATTGCTACTAATCACAATCATAATAAAGACCACAGCGTAGCTACTACATAAGTTAACATAAATGATAAAACTGACTACTGAAATCATGAATAAGACTTTGTGGTCTCAGAATTAGGGTCTAAACTTGATAAATGTGTAATTTATGTAAAGAATCAAGCAAGGCCGGAGTCAAACCGGTGCAGCAAGGTTAAGGCGAGTGATAAAAAATAAACACAACACAAGTTATTATGATGCCCGAAGCCCGTCCTTAAAATCTTTGCAAACTTCAAATGAATGCTTTTAGGACCTCAGGGAACATTGACTTGACATCTTTTTGGGAGCAACGAACTTGGGACAAAGATATCGAGGCCCTTCAATTTTTTGAATGATTGTATGACTCGTCTCGAAAAAAATGCAAAAAGACCATCACAAGAAAATTATGTAGATTCATATCAGGTTCTTGTACATGTATAATAACATGGTAACATTATAATGATACCGGTTGTGTGATTGTATGTAACTAATGATGATAACTAGATGACCTTAAAGTACGTGTAATTAAAATATCAAGAAGAAGCAATACTACTTCATTAAAATATTGACCTTAATATTATCGGCATGTCACTTTCTGTACTTATACATACAGACCTTTAGCGTGATTCTGGGAATTACTGATAATCTATATATGTTTGTATAACTTGCAATGATTGAAATTGACAAGGATTGTAAAGAAAATTTTATAATTTGTCCCATATCAAATTCAATTTCATAGAGAAAATCATTGCTCCAAAGTTTCCTTTACATTTTTATCTACATTTGATTTCCCTTCACTTTGTTTTAAACAAATATAGATCAACGTCAGCAACATAGTACCTCTTAATAAGACAGAAGTGGCAAGACGCAAATTGTCAATTGATTAGCCATCGCGTGTCAGGATGCTCTTGTATACAACAATGACCTTTGTTTTAATAGGTCTGGGATGGGAGACTTGCACTTGTGAAGTTGTAAAATCCTTCGACTTATAGAGGCATTGGATACAGTTGTCAGAAAACATTTATATGTAATGTGTTTTACCTAAACAACGGATCTATTTGCGGACTATTTAAATGAAATTTTATTGGATAAATGCGCGACTAGAACCGTTGTCTAAGTCAAATATGAATCTCATACGCGAAAGTTAATTTGGGGAATATTTGTATAATCTACTCGGATAAGGATTCTGCAATGTTTAATCAGTGCATCGAGGTGACAATTTATTTAAAACAATCTCAGCAATATGCTCACTTTTTTACTCTTCTAAGAAATGTCGTCACTGAAAATTTGTTTTAATTCAAATAATTTCAAAAACCATATATAATAAATAATACAGAAGTTTACACGGAACTCTTTGGTCGATGTTTTTCGTTCAGTTGTGAATAATTAAAAGATTCTTATAAGAAAACAGTAACTTTTATAAAATACGGGTTTGCAATTGGATTTCATTTTAAGTGTCCATAGTAAGAAATTTAGATTACCTAGTTGTTTTAGTGTAGGAGTAGGTTTAATGGTCGTGATAACTGATCTCTTGTTAACTTAATTGTAATATTTTTATTTGTCTACATAATATTTTTGAAGAGAAGTAAAATTATATTTTGGACAAAATCAATATGTTTATATTATATATATATATATATATATATTTGTTTAGAAATTACACTAAAATACGTTTTATTTTAAAATGTTTTTATGAAATTTGATTATGTATTTGGACTACACCCGCCTCTATTGTTTTATTCGTACAACTCCATCCTAAGGTTGCCTGGTAGAGATCACTTTTATGGATAAGGCCGCCCATTGTAACACTATGTTATTATAATTTAATGTGTAATCTTTTATATTTCTAAAGTGGTGTAACAATAAAGAGTTTTCTATCTATCTATCTATCTAATATGTATCAATAATGGTTTACGAATTTTACAATACCATTTGGACAATTTAATGTATTCAAGAATGAGATTTGATTTAATCGTTTCAGTATTTTATTTACTTAAAGAAGGAACAAGAAATAAATATACTTATTATAGTTTTTGAAGAAAATAAAACTGAACAATTACCTATTCATAAATTGATTGCAAATCTTCACCTTATGGATCTTTAGCCTCACTCATTTTATTACTGACAATAATTTATCACAAATTTTGTATTTTAATATTGGAGATAACCTTGAATTGTATGTTAGATATGATAGATAGCATTAGCAAATAATTGCATTAATGTTTTTCAATACATATGCATTTAATGCAGCAAAAAGATCAAAATGACATATTATGTTTATTAAAAGTATTCAAAGATTACCATATCTGTAACAAACTGTGCAAAAATAAAAGCAACCTATGTAGCCTTCGAGGATTTGCGTCAACTTGACATACATTGTCCATAAACACAAGTTAATGGTCAATATGCAAAGCCATAGCTATAAGAAACGTTGCTACTTCAATAGCTACACTGTAAAACAGTTTACTGTCAAGTGCTACACCACGTGCCATGAACGTGATAAATAATGCAACGAGATGCGTCGACTGACGGCCAAGTCACGATTACTGCAACATCCTTTATATAGTATTGGTACAACAAACTCACCTGAACTTTCCCTGCGAATAATCCTCCCATTTAATGATGGTTGGGCAGTACCGAGGGTCCATCAACAGGTTTCTCAGGAATTCAGGTACAGAGACGCTTCTGGGGCGCTTTGTGCTTATTTTCCGGCCGCTGCCCTTCGGCCTGCCCGGCGGCCTCTTGAACATTTTTCTTTTGTCGTCTTCGTCACCGGACTTACTCACGTCGCTGCCATACGAGCACTCTGGAGAGGCAGTCTCTGATGAGCGGAATACATCCTCGGCTTCATCACTTGAGTCACAAGGCCCTTGCAGCAGGCTGCTGTCATTTGGCCTGTAATCTGACGGGTATAATCTGTTCCTGTGATCTAACGAATCCAAATCCAAAACTGTCTGTGCCGGCTCTTCTTGATGCTGATAAGGATCGCTCTCTGCATATCTAAACACCATTTCGCGGTTGTAGGGTGACGCGATCATATCCTCATTAAGGCGCCGTTGTAGTTTTTCAAAGATACTGTCCGCAATTCGCTTGGAGGAGACAGGGTCTATGTTGGGATGCATCATTCTGTGGCTGAACTCCTCTCGCTTCATGTGCCTGAGCTCGACCCCTAGCACTCTGAAGTTGTGGAAGGGCACGTCATATTCACTGATGCCCAGACACAGTGCAGAGTCGATAAGCCAAGATACGGTGTCCTCCTCGTTCCACTCCACAATGAATTTCTTCTTCCAGTCATCTCTGTGATAGTCACGAAAACTGACGAGGTTGTGGTACACGCTGGTGGTACTTTCTATATCGGGCTCGGCGTAAGCGTCATAGGAAGCGTCCGAATAGTAGTTTCCATAGATGTGGGAGGCGGTGCCCTTTTTGAAGACTTGGAAGTCGTCGAGGCGGGCGGGTGGGTTCGGCGTCGGGTTGAAGTACAAATCGCACATGTTCTGCGTATCGTAGGGGGGTCGCGCGTAATCGATCATCGTGGCGTACGTGCGACGCTGTCGGCGTCTCGCGGCGGAATGAGCAGGGTCCGCTGCGCTCCGATGATATGACTACAAATTCGCGATGTTTTGTTTACATGATGCGTCGAGTAGCGCCGTAAACTCGACGCGTGGGCTATGAGCTGCTCTGCGAGATCTTGCGATAACTTCTGATGGCGCGCTGCAATTTTTTCATTGAAATTTATTAGACTGCATTTGCATAACGCCGCTCATATTAGGTCACAACGGCCGCGCAGTAATCAAGGAGAGCCAGGTGGTTTTAAGTGAATACAATGTTGTGGTACAGAATTCATAATGCTTCAAGATCGTTAAGGGTCCACTATGTGACATAAATAAAAATACTTGACAGATATGCGTAGAGCTAGCCATATAGGTTCTCACTGTGGTTATTACAATTTTTTTTATATTTTATAGATAGGTGCAAATATATTATAATATAGGTATTATTATTACTATTTCTAATAGTACCACGGGAAATGAATGTTTCAATTTCAGGAAAATTAACCCACGAAGAAAAGACGACTAAAGATGAAAATGCTGGTTTTTCAACCGTTGAGGAATCTTCTGTCGGGAAGAAGAATATAAACAGAGGTATGTGATCTGTATATATTTTTATATGTCATGTTATGGACTTAAAATCTGTAAATTTTACATAATATAGGTATTATTATTACTACCTACGCAGTTATTATGCAGTATTGTACCCCAATACTAGGGTACTTATTAAGAATTATCATTACATATATACTTAGAGCCTGTATCTACAGGATATTTATCATGTTATACCTACCTATTATGAGATTATATCACAAACATTTTGTTTAATGGGGAAGATAATATTTATTTGTAACCAAATTCAAAAAAGGTGGAGGTTCTCAATACGTCTGTGTTTTTTTTTGTGTGTAGTATTTTTTTATAATGCGTGTTTTATGTTTATTTATGTAATTTTTTTTACTTTATGTGCTCTACCTACCTAGAGAAAAATACATAAAATAGGTTATATATGTAAAAGTAATACTAGTGTATACTTTTGTGTTACAAAATAAAATTTTGAGCATGTGGACACCTGCTATATTATTAGGGCCCTTTGGGCTTAATAATGATTTCGTTAATATAATATAACCAACAGGAACTATCAAAATCTGTAAAATATTGCTGTATAGACCAGCGCAACGGCTAAATAATGTGATTTAAATTTGGAGCTTCGAAATTTTTATAAAACTTTCACGGTAGAGACTGCACCAAAAAGATCTTATTCGCAATGTTTGCAAATTAAGATTCACAACAGTGACGGCTATAACCACAAAAAAAAAAGATTTATTTATATTCACATAAAAATAAAACATAATCAACTATACTTACTTGTTTAAATAATTTTATATTTGCAATGAAGGATAATATTGAAAATCAGCCAAGTGCGAGTCGGACTCGCGCACGAAGGATTCCGTACCATTAGCTATACAACAAAATCATATTTTAACCTATTTTTGGTTTATGCGAGTCCGACTCGCACTTAGCCAACTTTTTGTATTTGTTGTTATAGCGACAACAGAAATACATCATCTGTGAAAATTTCAACTGCCTAGCTATCACCGTTCTTTGGATACAGGGATTGAAAATCTGTCCCCAAGCACCTTACGTGTGTTCCGGCAGCAGTTCTTGAGAGCCTGTGAAATTACAGGTACATGAGACTTAACAACTATGTCTCAAGGTGACGGGCGCAGTGCAACTCGTGACTTGTGATGAAATGCATCTGTTATAGGCAGAGGTTAGTCCGCTAACATCAAGTGGGCCTCGAGCTTATTCCGTCACAATAACATAAAAACAAAATTGAATACGCGAAATGATAAATTACAAATTTTTTGTACTCTAGCATGTTGAGTATCGTCGTCTACAGCACATTGAGTAGATTAAAAATGGCTATGGATTGCCTCTACTTTTTCCTCTATAAAATAAAAGAAATGGAGACCGACAAAGTTGTTAGTTAAGACGACTTTGGTAACGATGTCTATTTCAGAAACTATAATATATCCTTCAAGAAGGATCACTGAAAGCATTTATTTATAATGAACATTTTAAGCTACGATTAAAAAAAAAAACATTTTTTTAGTAGTACACAAAAAATGCTAATAATCTCTTGTGGACCTCTTCCGAACCTCCAACATTAGTTCTACGACTTTACTCAAAACCTAAAACATCTGTCAGAAAATTCAGAATATAACTATGGGTTTTTTTTTCTCTCGTAAATTTGTAATTTTGTAATGTAATTACCCTAGCAGGCGTCATTGCAAACTTAACAATATTAAAATTATAAGGTTGCGTCATCATTTACAAGTTTAAAACCAATTGCAAAATTGGTCTTGTTTGTAGTACAACGCAAGTTGAACTATAGATGTCGCTCCATCCCAATACGATGGTTGCATGAAGAACGAGAGCAAGAATTACAGTTATGAGTCATTGTGTCATGTTAGCTCAATTGGTTAGAGCATACCCCGGCTAAAGGGGTGGCTGGACGCGGGTTCGAATCCCGCACATGACTGTAATTTTTTCTCTCGTAAATTTGTAATTTTGTAATGTAATTCGCCTAGCAGGCGTCATTGCAAATTTAACAATATTAAAAATATAACTATGGTTTATAAATGATTGCATTTTTACATTTAACTTGCATAGTACATTAGCAGTTTTTAAAAACGGGACCCTATATTACTGAAATTTCGCTGTCCGTCCGTCTGTCACCAGGCTGTATCTCAAGAACATGATAGCTAGACAGTTGACCGACAGACAAAAAGTTGGCCAAGTGTGAGTCGGACTCGCGCACGTTAAAACAAAAAAGTTAAAATATGTAGTCTAATGTTGTATAGCTAATGGTACGGAACCCTTTGTGCGCGAATCCGACTCACACTTGACAATTTTTTTTTTAAAGTAATTTATTTTTTTGTAAGTTTTACATTTGAAAGGACTTATGTAATGTCATTTACTTTTCAGAACTTCGTGTTTCTATCTTAGAAAATAATGTCTGTAAAATGCATAAGGCTGTTTTGTAAACTTAAAAATGGTTTTTGGATATTGTGACCCATTCCCCCACAGAACCTGTTAATTGTTAGCTATGCAAGGGCAGACTCGCGAGGTTTACAGCTCTGAGATCCACAAGGAAGATATGTTTCGATCCAGTCTTTGGCGAGCCTAATGGTATCTACCGGGTGCAGTTCCAGAAACTGAACTGCAACTGAGAATTTATTTATCCGAAAAGCTCATATCTGTCTCACCTGGATTCGAACCCATGATATCTTAACGCTTTAGCCACTTCACCTACTTGCAAATATTAATAACTAACTGCAGCCCGCGATTTCACTCGCGTGGACATGATGGTGATGAAAAGTATCCTGTGTTTTATCCTGTGTTTTCCCTCCATACCAAAATTCATCAAAATTGGTCAAGCCGTTTGAGCGTGAAAAAGTAACAAACATACAAACACACTCACAAACTTTTTTGATATTAGTGTGATAGTGTGTCAAATAAGTACCCACACAAATGGCGGGTTATTAAATCAACATATAAAAATTATCATTTCAATATGTTAACCGACAAAATAAAAATAACTTTTCTTTCAAATAAACCACATTCGTTGTTTGATTACTGGTTGTGTATACATTTATTCTTTGGAACAGTACGTTAAAAAAAATTAAACTAATAATGGATCCGACTTCAACACCCAAAAGTGTGAAATAACTTGTTGATGTGGGTACCATGATAGTTCAAAATAAGTACCTATTATCATAATATTGTGCGCAAGGTACTTACCAGGTTACGGATAAGTTATTTCACACTTTTGGGTGTTGAAGTCGGTTCCATTATTGGTTATAAAAAGTTATTTCACTTTTCAGTGACCCTTGCTACTTACGGGATCGATTGTCATTCATTGTCAACGACTATATCATCAAGATAGGTGAATATTTTTCAGTTATTGGAGTGTAAGTCAAAAACGGCTTAACCGATTCTGATAAAATTTTAATGGGACCAAACGACAAGCATTAGCTTACAAACAAAAAATGAATTTTCAAAATCGTTGCACCCAGTCAAAAGTTCTGAGGTAACAAACATGAAAAAAATACAAACAGGCGAGTTGAGAACCTACTCTTTCGGAAGTCGGTTAATTTTTTTTAAAAAACCGGGCCTTTATTAGAGAAAAGACAATATCAAAGAACTTGACGGCCTAACTGCACAACGAAACCTTTGGAACAATACTACTGAAGCATTAGTAAACAAGTTAATCACCAAAGAAGCCGCAATGCACGTTCACACTTTAATAGAAATATAGAAATGATTCAGGCTGGATTCCCGATACCTATACCTAGTGGCTGTACCACTAGACTTAGAGGCATCCGTGACGTCACTGATGAAATCACGTGGCGTAAACATGATCACAAAGTTCTGTTCTTATTTACTGACGCAGTGTAGTGAAATATTTTAGAATATTCGATATTTTTTCTCAGGAACGCGTGATACCTCCCCTCCACAGGTATCAAGCTAAATTCATATCAAATACTTAGGTCTGCTGTCCCTTGGAGTTGTGAAAAAAATGAAACTTCTAAGCTAACGCAATCAAATTTCATTCCGCCTTTGCCAAGCCATCGCCTGTCACTTACGTAATATAACAAAATATATATTGTATTTTTATTATATGTTATGCAACACATTGCCAAGACATTTAAAATGGCCCCGAGTTTCTTGCCCGTTCTTCACGCAGTGGCTCTATACATTTTTTTTTGCTGAACGTGGCAGTACAATGTAGATAAGAGCGTCGCAGACGCCTAAATTGAATTAATGATTTTGACTTTGACTTCATATCTCTAGTAAAAAAAATCTTTTCGTAAAGCCACATATTAGATGACAGGTATTCGTATAAAGCGCACGCTCATGCGCGCCAGTATGAATCACGCGTGAAGTTATTATACTTTTCTTTAACTTATCTATTGCGTTGTTTATGATTGCGGCCAATGACTCTCAACTATGGACTTGCGAAAAGTTGCTGAGTTGATGATGAGTATTTAGTGAATAATTAATACCTACATTCTTATTTCTTATCTCTATTGATACACAATCTCACTACATTTTCATAAGTTCTCACTTTGAGCGTCGGGCTAGAATTGCGCAAGGATATCTTCCGTGGAAGTCGTCTGTTTAGCCTGGGGATTATGGCAAACCCCCCTTCTTCACGAGGCTTTTATTAAACGGTAGATATCATTGATGTTGATAAATCACTAATGCTTAATTGCCCAAGGATTAAATTACTCTCTTTAGGTTGCATGACAAATAATGTAAGTAATACTTATAATTGTATACGTGACTTGAAGCGATATAAAATAATGATATACTTATTTCTTCTATTTAATTTTAAAACTGGAAAACCAGAAGCATAGATATTAGGCTCAGCATTGTGTATACTTAATTTGACTGAGTTTAAACACTTGGCATTTGAAATATGATAAAACTACGTTTGTATGGAAAGCGTTGCGTGCACTGCACTGCTACCGGACAGCGCCGCGCCGGCCCTAGCCAACGATCAGGGTCGAGCGATTGTTATTCTGATTTTTTCAAAACGCACTCAATCAGGCACACGCAGAACGATTTTATAAACCAAATTGGAGGTCTCAAAGCAAAAAGCCGCAAAAGCAAAAATACGACCAAAAATGTATCTTGGTACATTTAGTACCAAGTAATACCCATGAGAAGTACCAAACACCCGTGCGAAGCCAGGGTGGTTGCTAGTGTTTTTTCTATGTAATCTAAGACAGCTATCTATAAAAGATAATCATATTTTTTGAGCGTCTCAAGGTTAACAGCTACTTTTTCAAATATTGTTTAGTTTGCAATAACACCTGCTAGGCGAATTACATTACATAATTACAAATTTACGAGAGAAAAATTTTTTGTCATGTGTGGGATTCGAACCCGCGTCCATACACCCCTTTAGCCGGGGTATGCTCTAAACAATTGAGCTAACATGACAAAATGACTCATAACTTTAATTCTTGCTTTCGTTCTTCAACCATCGTATCGGGATGGAGCGACACCTATACATGGACCTGCGGCACCACAGTTCATAGCTATTACTGTAACACATCGTCCACTGAACACAGCCTCCCCTATTTGCCATAATCCCCACGCTTGGCAGGCGTCTTAGGGATCACAGTGTAAGTTGGCAGTTCTTTAGAAGGCGCTGCTGCTCATCTTCCAGTATTTTTCCCTTAGTCGTGTCTTACGACACCCACGGGATGATATGGGGATGTGCAAATCTGACCCGGCACCCCACGGGACCACATATAATAGACCATAGCTATTACCGCTCGGATATTATTGCTTCAAATTAAATTATTAATTGAAAAGGTTTTACCATATATGCAGTTGTTTTTAACATGTATACAACTTTCCCTATTAATCGTCAACAGAAACCGTTACTTAGCTTATAGAATTTTCCTGTTAATATTTCTAACAAACATTTAAAATAAATAGGTATGAACTATATTACGAAATAAGGAAAAACCGTTTTAGATACACCAATTCACAACTTGAAATATAATATCTACTTAATGATGTGCGGAAACCCATGAAATGTTTTAAATTGATTGTTTAGTTTTTATATTAACATTTTCCTTCCTGTAAATTAAAATTAACCGTTAGTCGGTGAACCCTACAATAATAGCTACTTTATCCGATGTACGGAATAGAAAAAACAACCTTTTATTACAAGCTTTTATTTAATAATTCTCATCAAATCTTGCAAATTAAATCTGATCCACTTCCCGGTTACCGATTGAGCTGAAATTTTGCATACATGAGTACATCGTGTGACAATGTAATATTATAATGATATGGTGCTGATTTGATGATGGAGCCTGAAGGTAACCAAAGGAACTTCGCAATGAAACGACACAACCTCATAGAGTTTGGGCTTATTTGACATTCTAACCCGGCACGGATGAAATTTCACCGAGTTTACTAAATACGGTTGGTATGAAAACGGTACTACATCTGTGCTTCAGTTTTACCAGTTTCCCTTAAAAGTATGTATTTTCAAAACTATTCGGAAAAATCATTTTGTGTGGGAATTCAAATTTTCACATTTAGATATAAAATAAAAAACAAAAAATTGGCAAATCAGAAGCAAAGATAGGCTCAAGGATATGTATGCACCACAGAAAAGAGAAAGCAATTTATATCTCTATGGTATGCACAATTTTAAGTTTAACAAAGTTTGTATGAAAAATTTTATGTTGCCAATTATCTTAAAAAAAATATTGTGATGTATCTGTATGTTCTATTTAAAAAATAAAAACATAACAAATCAAATATGTAGTTTATTTGAAAGAATACAAGTAACAGTTATATCTTAAAAAAAATATTACACACAGTTGTACTCTGTCCGCAAGCAAACGTGCAAATATATCATACAGTTACATTGCAATTTAATATAAGGCCCGTTTCAGAATGTCCTAATAAAGTTTCGGGTGCTGTTCAATACATAAAATAACTGAATGATAAAAATGACAGTTGACATGCAGCGCGTTTCAGGCTTTAACCGATGGATAAGCTAAATCGATGACTGTGAAACGCAAAGATAGTGTTTTATTTATTAAAATGTTCTGGGCAGTAAAACCGGAATTTACTCGAACATACTGAAACAGGCCCTTAGTTTTATACTTTACATTATTTTATTAATACATTTATATTCTTTGAATTCCTTAACATTTTAAAACAATTATTTAGCAGCCATGCTGTCAATTATTCCACATGAGTTAGTATTTGACAACTATCTCAAGTAAATGTAATAAAACAATATGCTGGCACATATTTGGCTCAAAGAATAAGCGTTGCAATTCAACGGGGCAATGCTGCCAGCATGCTGGGAACGCTGCCAACTGGTAGTGGGCTGAAGCATTTGGACTGCCTGTGAGTCTGCTATGACTTACAGGTTGTCGAAATGCTTTTATTGTAGTGGCTGTAGTGTTGTATATAGTTCGTAGTATTTTGTTAATAAAGGCTTGTTAGTAAAATAATCTCAAGTGAGTTTGTGGTCAAGGATGTCATGTTTTGAAACAGGACAACCCAATAAGGGATTGATTCCCATTTTGATCACTTTAAAGGAGAACTCCTCTTTAGAACAACATTATTTGAATATAGACAAAAAAATTACTATGACGGTTATTTTTAACAAATCCATTTAAAAGCGAATTAATGGGTTAAGAAAATGTAAATGTTTTTAAATATTTTTTTGGAATTCCACCTCAACGAACGAAGTAGTTCAACTTAGCGAAGTTTGCTTAACCGTTCTGATCCGATCAGCAAAGTTAAGCAACGTCTGCTTCGGTCATGACTTGGATGGGTGACCGCTGGTGACATTACTATTGAGCGCTTCCGTGCTTCGGAGGCACGTTAAGCCGTCGGTCCCGGTTGTTGTCTTAGGATGGCAGTCGTTATAGCATGGTGGTAGGGCATTTTGCGAATGCCTGCCTGGCTAGCTACCACCCTCAAGTAGAAAATCGGTCGCCAAGCACCTAACGGTGAGTTCCGGCAGCTGTCCTTGAGAGCCAGAGGTTAGTCTGATCAACATCTTCGACCACACCATCATTTACCATCAGGTGAGATAGTGATCAAGGGCTAACCTATCAGGCATACAAAAATGAGGTTGAAAGAACCTGCGTGAGCTTCATCTATAGAGGACTAGCAGGAGCTGGGCCAAAATCGAAAGCGACGCGCTTGTTGTAGAAAACCAAGGTTCGTTTTTGTGGTCAAGAGTCGTTGCGCCATCTTAGTTAGATAATCCTAGAATAGGAACTGGTTTGGATGCTGTGGGACCACACACTTTAGGGTTTGGCGACAAATAAGGAAACAGTAATCCCCTGTGCTCGAACAGGTGTTGGTGGTCACATGCGTAATAACATGTGTACGGACTTTATGCTGAGTGTTTCTCCTTTTGCCCACAGTATTTATTTATATTGAATCAACTATTCTTTTCTCTCAATGTAAATTTAGAAATATTTTTATGTTGTTTTTTTTCTTGTGTATTGGTCGCCATTGTTGTTTTTATTTTTTATATTTTTTGTGTGGCAATAAACAAATTTTGAATTGATTTGATTTGATTTGAAATAGCCTTTATGACCGGATTTGTTTCATCCTCGTTCTATATGACACTACATTGGGCTCGTCATTCCAAGATGTTAGTTCTTATGTCTAGTTTCCCCCTTCACGCCTTAACACAGTAATGTTTGCACACTACTGCTTCAAGGCAGAACATCCGACACTGATGTGTGTCCTACCACATGTGGAGTGACCTACCACAAACACACCGTTAGGTGCTTGGCTACTACTTAAGGGTGGTAGCTAGTCAGGTTGGCATTCGCAAAATGCCCTACCACCGTGCTGTAACGACTGCTATCCTAAGACAACCGGGACCGACGGCTTAACGTGCCCTCCGAAGCACGTGCACGCTCAGTGGTAATGTCATTAGCGGTCACCCATCCAAGTCATGACCTCGGCCGACGTTGCTTAACTTAGCTGGTCGGTTAAGAACGGCTCAGCAAACTTCGCAACAAAATAATGGTTACAATCAAACTATCTTGATCTAGGTTATTATCAAATGTTAGGTATTATCTCTCTTTTTTTTGTATGACCTTCAAACGTTATCAGGTCCCGCTCCCCTAGTATATATAGATGACACAAAATCAATAATGACTAAAGGACACCGAGAGTATTTATTATGTGCCAGTAATAAAATCACAGGCCGTGAACTTTATCCTTGGCCATAGAAAACACAGAGATTAGTAATATATGCATATATATTATATAGGTGTACAGACGTTGGGTTGGGTCCATTGGGATCGGGAGCTCATCGTATTTTCCAAAACTTATCAGAGCGATTGATTGATGCGACGCGTGATCAAAATGCTAGCATGCTGGGCACGCTGCCACTGGTAGTGGGCTAGAGCAATTGAATTGCCTGTGCGTCTGCAATGACTTGTAGGTTATCTAAATGCTTTCAATGTAGTAGCTGTAGAGTTTTATATAGTTGTTAGTATTTTGTTAATATAGGCATACCACCTGTAAAAAAATATCAGTAATAAATACTTATAATAGAATATCGTTCCGCATCTCAAACAAATTAGTCTTGTACGTTTAAGAAAATTACTTCCATGTAGATACTCCTTCTTGATAAATATTATAGTTCAATTGCGAAGAGAGACTTTTGCATCTGTATGTGTTTTTTTACTTATTTAGATAGTTAATCATCAGCATTGCAGGTTTTCTTATTTATAATTACGTTTACATCATTCGATTATAGTAATGACTACTTTAGATATAGGTATTTTTTTATTGAATTCACAAAATCCAAAAATCTCAACTTAATTTACAATACTTTCTACAAATATTTATTTCATACATCCAATGATGGATTTACTTTCAAATTATATAATTTAATAACAAAGAGAGCAGAAATACAAAATATACATGATTCATAAACGTTACAAGAAACATATGAAACAGGTAAATAAATTCGTATATAATTAAAGAAGAGAAAAAGTCTGTAGTGAGTTAATACGAGTACATTATAATAAGTGTGTTATATTTTCACATTTTATAAATGGACGAACTTTCCTGTTTTAAAAAGATCTGTATATTTTTAGTTATTGCTTCTTAGATTTTTTAACTCAGAAATTCGTCGTTTCCTGGAAAAACGTGACCATTTCAGATATATAGTATAATTTTATCTTTTATTTTTTGGCACCATTTTTGCTCAACGAATTAGAGTTGCAATTCAACGGGGCAATGCTGCCAGCATGTTGGGCACGCTGCTTACTGGTAGTGGGCTGGAGCATTTGCACTGCCTGTGAGTCTGCAACAAAGACTGTGAACCCAGTTGACTAACGGTACAGCTTCCCCTCAGGTGCCCATTAGAAGTGTATTTCAACTGTTAGCCACTAGCGGACCTAGGGATGTTCGATTGTTTCGATATTCTGGATCGCAATGGATTGTAATATTCGTAATACACTATATCGATCCTATTGATTCGATACGATTTTTTTTGGATCGTAAAAATAATATTTTTTCTAGCTGCTCTGGATCTGAACTATTGCGGCTTTCTTTTAAAATGGGGTTGGCTATCGAGAAAAGACGTTCGGAGGGAACAGACGTTCCTACCACTGACAAATAACGTAGGTATGTTGGTTTTTTGGTGGAGTCATATCACATATTATGTAACTTGTTGACGGTTCAAGAGAGCAAAACGTAATACCCAAAAAAGGAAATGATCAATCATCACATGTAATCATGCCGAAATTCATCCCCTCTCCCAAAGGAACCGTGCTGAATTTCAGGGTAAAAATTATAAAGTACCTCATCCTCCTACCTCATAGTATGAACTCAAATCATGCTAAGATTCATTGAATTCATGATTCATTGATGTCGTGATGCAGGGTCAAGATACAGTTTTGGCATCAGTATCAACAGCATGCTGTCAATTTTTTTTTCAAAATATCTGCCACGTGTAAAGTTTGCCCTTTTGCAGTTTTATTTTCAGTACACAAGATAAGATACTAGCTTTCCGGGCGCAGCTCCGCCCGCGCGTATGTCGGTTATCGCGCAAAAGCATTAACCTCTTTTTGCGCAGTTGGATAAAAACTATCCTATGTTTTTTCCCGGGTCTGAAACTATCTCCATACCAAATTTCATTCAAATCGGTCCAGTAGTTTTGGCGTGAAAGCGTAACAGACAGACAGACAGACAGACAGACAGACAGAGTTACTTTCTCACTTATAATATTAGTACTGAAGTACTGATAGTACTGATGATGATTACAAGCACTGTCTTCTTACTGTTAAAAAAAATATAGAAAATATATATTTTTTTACAGTTATATCATAGAACATTTAATAATACTGTTATATTGAGGCCTCTGCTCAGTGGTTAAAACTTCTTCTTTTCAGTCGTTACGCTCTTGACAGAGCGGTCGTGGTCGTCATGTAGTTGTAGTGGGGGCAGATGTAATGCGCCTCACAATGTCACACCATCGCCCTCTATTTACGGTCATCCTGGTGCACTCATGCAAGGGACCGCCCACCGCAGATTTAATTTGGTCAGTCCATCCCTTGGGTGACCTCCAGCGCGGTCTCGTGCCTTCTACCTTGCCCTGAACGACAAGACGCTCAATGGACTGACTACCTCGCCTCAAAACATGTCCGAAGAATGCGAGGATCCGGGATTTCTCTATGGCTGAAAGACGCTGCTTAATGCCGAGTTCTTGAAACTCGGTCCACGACACCCCAAGCATTCTTCTCCAGCACCACATCTCAAGAGCATCTATTTTCATCTTTTCTATCTCTCGCAGGGTCCACGTCTCTGCGGCGCGGCGTAATGAAATATGGGGAAAATAAGAGTTCGCACACTAGTCAGATCTTTGTGGCTTAGATGGTGTGGTTAAGACACCCGGTATGAAAACTCGGGTGACGTGACACGATTTCCACTCGAAATGAGAAATAATGTACTTTAAAAATTTGTAAATTTACTTAGTATACGATGTGCGTGCGATTTAGATATTTTGCAAATACATAATTCAATACAGTTTTAGTACAGTAATTACTGGGACTATTTGGGAAAGTCGATCAAAATTTTAAGTTAAGTTTTATTGACAGTATTAGTACATTCGCTTTGTTTAATATTCTTTACAATCACCGCCACAATGCTAGGCAAATTCAGTTACAATAAACCACTATCGAGTGTGTTAGAATCGTACCTTTGTTAAGCTTAGATTATCTTAAGTAAATAAGTTACGAGAACTGTAAACTAACTATTCATTATGTAATTTTAGAATATCCTAAAACTTGTTCATATTTGACATTTTTAATAACCGCCACACTGAAATCATGTTTTATCTGTATTCATTCTGGACTAGCCAATGATGAACCATCCTGTCTAAGTTCGAATTGGCTGTTACGTTGTGGCGGCAAGTCCTGATTGGTTGTGGTAAATATGGCGGGAAGTTTCATGAAGAGGCTACAGACACTTGGCGTATTGCTATAAAAACCAATGAAATTAATACTGAGCTCCCCCCGTCGCTGACCACGGCAGGTATTGGACGACCAGGATGACCCCATCGCAGCCATTACGTTGGCAGCTTTAGAGCCATCCGCAAGTCATCCAGGTAACATCCCCAGGTGTGAGGTATTCAGAGGTTACACAGTCAGACACTGAGCTCGCCGGCGAGTTCGAGGCAAAAATAAAGTCCCGATTAGTGTCTCTTCAAATAGTCAAAGAGTAGTAGAGTAGTATTCAGTAGGGCCCCATTGTGCAACACTGCAGTGGCACAGATGCAATTAGTTCCGATTCCCCCCATGTCTCTCGACAGCGAGACAAGCCGAGGTCCAAACCACAGTGGTGCCCTTGAGCTCGCTGTCAACCCCTCCTATAGTAGCGGCACGTTTTCGGCGTCCGCAGGAGACAGAGGTATAAGGCGCTTTTCGCCTTCTACGCCCGTCTCGGGAGAAGTGCCTCCTGCACTTCTCCCTCCCGGGAGGCCTCCTATAGTAGGGACTTCCCTCACCAAAAATCCGGTGGAGCTGAACGACCGAACAGTTGGTAGTCAGCATCTATGTCCTCCCTAAAAAAAAAATACTGAGCTCTTCCTTCTTTATTCTTCACAAGTGACTGCCGCATCGTGACCTATTGCTGATTAAGTAAAGTGTTCTATTATTGATATATTTCGTGTAACATAACTGCTGTTCACTTGTTGTGTATGGGTCTAGATTTGATGGCTTTGTTCTCCCTAAATAGTTTACCATAAACTTACAGCCTACGAACAACGATACACAGAATTAACCCATGTGGACCTAATGTATTATGATTAATAAAGTGCTCAATGTGTTCTTATAAATGTTGTATCTTTTAAGTTTGTTTTATGATTCCCTCTTCGTAGAAAACCTAGTAAATAGGTAGTTAATTACTCAACTAATAGTAATTTATTGGAATCGCCTCCTGTCAAACATCTTAAATTATTTAGCCTATAATATTGCATAAATAAATGCTCTCTATCTTGACAAATCCCACAAGTGCAAACGTACAAAGTTGTCTACTTACCCCGCAAGACTAAAATCATCCTTGTCTCAACAAAAACATGTGTGTTTATATGTTTTTTACCACCTCCACAAGCTAATTATTATAAGTGCAAATTGGACTTACATTCGTTCATTTCTTTGGGAATAAGGCAAAATTAAAAGGCAAAAAGAACAATTATATAGAAGAAAGATTCGAAAATAAGGTATGAAATCTCATAAGACGACGAGTATATTATTCTGTATCATCCGATTTGGATATTATTTTTGTTGGTAGAATATACCTCCAAGCTCGTAGTTCCAAGTATAGTTATACTGTACTGTAACAGCCGGATTCTCCACTGCTGAACATTATTATATGTTCTATTGTTGATCACAGCCTCCCCTATAAGGGGATATTTGCCATAGTCAATACGCTTGGCAGGCGTCTTGGGGATCACAGTGTAAGTTGGCGGTTCTTTAAAAAACGCGGCTGCCCACCTTCCAGTATTTTTCCCTTAGTCGCCTCTACACCCACGGGACAAAATAGTTATACATACTATTAAACTATTTAATATTTATATTACATTTGAGATTAATTATTTATTTATTGATGTTACGCGCTAGTCTTTGAATACTCTCACCTGATGTTAAATGATGATGTGATCGAAGATGTTGTTCAGGCTACCCTAAGATGACTGGCTCTCTAGAACAACTACTGAACACACCTTTAAATGCTTGCCGACAGATTTCCTACTCAACGCCTAGGCAAGTTCCGCTACGATAAAGAATGAAGCACTGATAAAGCAACAGTAGATAAGTACCGACAGAACATATCGTAGTTCATCAACCTATTTCGTAACACTGCACTTATCAAGTTTAGTGCATGGGGGGAAATTCAGTAAGTAATATGGTGGTGGTAAAAACGCGGGGATTTACGCTATCTGAGCAGGTAAAATGCTGCTTGATCAGGTCTTCTGATAAAATCTATGAAGTCATGTTACTGTGATTTGTCTGTTATAAACGTATATAACGATATAAACTTGTTTTTGACATAAGTTTTTTTTTAATTTGTTTTGAGTACCTATAATAAAAAAAGGTTTTAAGGCCCATTGTAGGAAAGCAATACTAAGTAAACCCTCAAATTTAATAATTCTTGCATTGTAAGTAAGTTTAATTGTATATATACCGGAAATGAACCAAGTCTTTTTACTTCGCCAAATGGTTCCCTTTTGTATTTCTAGTAGTGAAAACGTCAAAACGCTTTCGGTACGCTGCCTCCTGCTTTTAATTCCACTTGCCTTGTATATAATATAAATGAGAAATCTTATATCACTACATTCCTTTTATAAATTTTATTAAATTTAATCACAGGATAAACCTAACTGATCACCATAAGGCAATTCGTGCTTAAATTAATTGAAAAAGTGTTAAATATTGAAGAAGATATTGAAAATTAGTAATATATATTTTATAAAGTCGATATACACATGCTGTCTCAAACCGTCAATTTTGATTTGATTCCATTTCATTTGCTTTGTTTATACTGTTTCTACCAAAAGCAACATTCAAAATTCTTTCGCTTATTTTATAGTTTATCTGAATTGTAGTAGGTAGGTACAACAATACTTTTTTGTTTCACTGATAAAAAAAATAACACACCATAGCGCCATATTAGCTCCCCACATAGATACGTTCGGCACGCGACTGACGTAGGAATTCATGCTAATCATTAACCATAAAAAAACTACAACAAGTTTTTTAACATCCAAGTGGTATTATTATTTTAATTAGATGTATTGCAAACTATGAATAATAATTTTGTAAAGTCAAAAACCCATATAATGCTGATGTCTGACACGTGTGAACTGACTTAAAGAGCCCGAGTTTTATCATGTTTTTATGAACGTTACTTGGTGGTTAGAATGCTGGAATTCCGTCGTCTCTTGTCAGGAGTCAGGATGCTACGTCACCCTACGATTTACTTTCCCCTTCTAGTATTAGTCTTTCCCCCTTCTAGCATTTGTCCTTCCCCCCTTCAAGAATTTGAGTCTTTTAATGATATCTATACATTTTCTAATTAGTGTAATGGATTAGTCAGTTAATTGATGACTAACTTGAGAAATACCAGTATGATAAAACTTGATTGTAGGTATTTCCGTCAATTTTCTTTAAATTCCTAATCGGTTAGTTCTACCTAGATACATCATATATACATGGATTCGAATTTATTAATGGTTATAAATCACAAAACCGCCATAACGTCCACAGTTAACAATGCGTATTAAGGGGGTTTGCCCTAAACACCACGCTTTGCAGGCGTCTTGGGGATCGCAGGGTAAGATGGCAGTCTTCAAAAGACGCTGCTTTCCACCTCCTGGTATTATTTCCTTCGTTGTCTCCCACAGGAAGATATGGGAGGGGGCAATTCTACTCGAAGAGGAATAAATACTTTAGATCAAAGAGAATTACATCAATATTGAGTTACAGGCTTATCCAAAAAAAGATAAGACGTGGTAGTTTCGATTACATATGTAATTATGAAATGGAATCTAGGAAACTAAATGTAACACTAATATTTCAATGATAATGAAACTTTCGCTTTTTTTGAAGACTAATTCACTGCTAGAAACCGATAAAACGTGTGAGTTCCACACACACACACACATTAGACACCAAACATTCCGCACGAACAAAGCGGAGATCAAGCTGAATTATCGAATTTTAATTCTTACCTCCGGAAATGATATAGTAACATGCCTAAATTCACGGCATGCCTAAGAGTATTTTGCTCGCGGCTTATTTAGTAAGATTTTTTTGACTTTCACGTCTTGAACACAAAGTTATATTTATTTAACTGGACTTAATCGCGATAAAAACATGTATGTTATTTACCTCGACGACGTGTCGACGTTTTAAGTTAGCTGTATCCTGGGGCTGGAATCCAGTGCTAAGAAAATGCATCAAGCGCATTTTAACTTCATTAAAACATGTAGATGTTATCAGTTGTGTGTCGAGACAATTATCTGGAAAATGCGGGTAGTTGGAGGAAATACCTGGCCTTCAAGACGTGGCACTCGGCTCTTTAGTACCTACGCTCGTGACCACGACCAATGCAACTTGGTCGAAATGTCTAGGTGAATAATTTTTTTTGTCCTGTGTGTTAGTACTTATAACTATGATCATATTTTTCATTTACTATAACCAATTTTTTTTAAATAACTAATGCTTAAATTTTTTCCTGGGTTGCCGGGTTAGAATTGAACCATGGGTTCCGTAAAAGGCGACTAAGAGAAATACTAGAAGGTGGGCAGCAGCGCCTTCTAAAGTACTGCCATCTTACACTGCGATCCCCAAGACGCTTGCCAAGCGTGGGGATTATGGCAAATACCCCCTTGAGGCTGTGTTCAGAAGTGGACGATCCGGCTGATACAGTACAATGCTTAAATTTTACAAATCTTTATTTTTTTAAGTCAGCCCTTACATTCTGGATTGAGCCTATGATCGGGACCGCATCGGCAACATAACGCGAGCTGTACGAAGTAAAAGTACCGCTAAGTCAATCGCGTTACATTCGTTTTTGCATATACTGATCAGAGAGTGGGTAGGCGTAAGTAATTAAAAGCGTAGGTACACTTTGATAGGACAGTGGTGTATCTGTTAGCAGGTAATCTGTGGCCGAGGTTGCCACCTAACACTAGGTAGGCAGAAATAGATCTACGAGTATATGTGACAGCTGTCACATCGACAGTTGATGTTTTATTTGTTTTGACTAAATATTAATGTTCCAATAACAACTTCAATAGTTTTTTATTGTTTTTTGTCTTTAACATGTATAGTCCACACAATTTTCTACTACTTAGCTGATAGTTTTAACAACAGATGGTTAAATCAAACGAGACCGTGAACGTGTTAGTAAAAAATGCATTGACCAAAAACAAGCTTGTATACCTAATTTATTTACCGGTTTTAGTGTTGTTGACGGCCTTGAAGATGGCGTAGCTAGATGCTACGAAGTTATACGGTCACAGTTTAAGTAGTACTTAGCATGGGCTCTCGGATAAAGTGTATGAAGATTAAATGACAATTTTAAGTATGTACCTCGAAAAAATAAAATGTTCAGGCAGTTGTTATGAAGCGTTCATAGTAGAACTTGTCTTGTCGCTCAACTGGGTTATAAGCAATGTTCGCTCCGGTCATTACTTGGTTGACTGACCGATATTGGCATTTACTACTGAGGATGGAACAGCTTCAGAGGGCACGTTAATACAAATTTATCGGCCCTGGTTGTTGCCTTAGAATGGCAGTCGTTATAGCACATTATTACAATATCGTAAAACTGTTCTACGGCTCAAGCAATGCTATGATAGTGAATATATAACGAATATAATATATTTATATATATTGTCCATATAAATTAAACAATAATAGTTACTTGTTGTTATTTGGTGCGAGTACTTGTTACCTAAGGAAACGAAGGATTCCAGGATTTAACCAGAAGCAAAATGAGTGGTTCAAAATTTTCAAATTTCTAAGGTACTAGACGCTTAATATCTTTGCTGCCGATGCAACACAATTTCTCACCTCATACCAGAGAGGAAAATGCTAGTTGCAAGAATAAAAACGTAATGTAGTAAATTTGCGTTAATTTATAGTAAAAATTATAAGTAAAATTACTAACATTGGTAATATTTCAAGTCCTACAGCACATAAATAAATAGGTAATGGTGTTTATACTACACCTGCTCGGAAAGTACCTTGATAGTTTATCAAATTTACGGTACAAAGTACGTCATTGCATATCGAACAAATATGCGGGGAGAAAACGCATCTGAGCGGGAGAGAAAAGTGTATGAAAATCCATTTCTTACGTGGTTTTTCTTTTTTAATTTTGGACTTTTTAATTGAAGACTATGCGCTGGTAACCTAAATATCAAAAGACAAAAAGTTTTTACAGTGAGTTTTTATCTCAAAGTTCGCAAAATGACACTGGCCACTAGCTGTGTGTTGGATGGTGTCAAACAATTTGAAAAAAGAACATGTGAAAATTGCAGCCTCCATTGGCGCCATTTTCAATTTGTGTGTTGTTTGAGGATTCAGTTTTCGTAGAAAAGTAAAATAAAAGGTAGGTGTAGTATAAAGCACTATGTATCACTCGAGAGAAAGTGCGATTCCCGATCTCGGGTGTTTTAAAGCCCTCGCCTACGGCTCGGGCTTCAAACGACACCCTCGACGGTAATCGGTCACTTTCTCCTCTCGGTGAACAATGTATTATTATTAACGTGCTATACTATAAACACATGAATAAAAACCAATGTATATAGTAATTTAGTAATTCATTTATCCGGAGCTTTGGAGGTTCAAATTGAAACCTTTTCCACGCTAGCGAATAAAAAGCACTTATTCACGCAGATTTCGAATGAAAATTAACACCTTTCAGAGCACGTGAGGTGAAAAATATATTTCGATGTTCTGTGCTTATGACGCTACGCCGATCTTGCCGATTGACAAGAACCGGTCAGAACCGGTTCTAAGATACAGTAGTGCTCCTAAAACTTGTTTGCAGACTCGAAGGCAATACTAAGAACACTGCAGTTGTATAACCCACATAAGTCGTGCTAATACATTTTAGGGTCCTATAGAAAGGTATTGGAACCATATTCCTAAGTCACTAAGTTTAAAAAGCACTTATTCACGCAGATTTCGAATGAAAATTAACACCTTTCAGAGCACGTGAGGTGAAAAATATATTTCGATGTTCTGTGCTTATGACGCTACGCCGATCTTGCCGATTGACAAGAACCGGTCAGAACCGGTTCTAAGATACAGTAGTGCTCCTAAAACTTGTTTGCAGACTCGAAGGCAATACTAAGAACACTGCAGTTGTATAACCCACATAAGTCGTGCTAATACATTTTAGGGTCCTATAGAAAGGTATTGGAACCATATTCCTAAGTCACTAAGTTACTAATCGGCCCTGCTGCGCATCTTTCAACCCGTCCTACCTAAGCTCCTCGTCCGTCTAGCTCCGTGGGCCGGCCAGGAGTTGACTGTCAAGCGAACTGAGCGGATTTTGGCCGCCTTGAGCGCGTCCTCTGATATCTAGAATTTGGTACCGCTTAGATAAAAAGTACATAGGTATATATAGTTTTTTCAGTATGTCTATACAAACATAGTTTAGTCGGTTCTTTAAATTTGCTATTTTCTTTTGTGGTTGTGACGCCACTTGCTTCAGGCCCACCTGTTGTTAAGCGATAACCTCTGCCTATAACAGATGCATTTCGTCACATGTGAAGACTGTGCCCATCACGCTGAGACCTACAGTTTCTTAATTACCTATTGGCTTTGCAGTATTGCTGCCGGAAAACACTGACACGTGCTTGACGATAGATTTTCTACTGAGAGTGGTAGGAAACCAGGCGAGCATTCGCAAAATGCCGTTCCACCAAGCGGAGGAGCTCAAGCCTGTAGTAGGGATCGAACCAAGGGCAATCTGTACCTGCGGCACTGCCGTCCTAAAAAAGCTAACGTGCACATTATATAATTAAATCTTTAGAATTTTAATAGACGGTTGAAGTTTTCACAGAATGTGTTAGTTTTTAGTATTGTAACAAATTTGAAACAAACACAAAGTCTCAAAATTATGGAAGGCCACATACAAGAACGTCAATTTGCAACGTTTTTTTGTTTTCGCTTTGATGCAAAAACAGTAATAGGTAGATACAAAGGTCAAACTTGGTGTTGCAGTGCATGCTCTAGCTAGAGTGAAACGTTTTTTTTATCACTCATATGACTATATATCTGATGGGAGGGGGGGGGGGGGGGGGTAATGGGGGAGAACGAACTTAACATCTTTCCGGTAACAAGGACATCTATGGACAAGATGAAGAAAGTATGGAGGAATAGGAACATCACCAAAACCACGAAGATCAGGCTCGTGCGAATACTCATCTTCCCCATACTTCTTTACGCTTCTGAAACGTGGACTTTGCGAGATGTGGAAAGGAAGAAAATAGACGCTCTGGAGATGTGGTGCTGGAGAAGGATGCTTGCAGTTTCCTGGACTGAGTTCCGAACAAATATATCCATACTCCAAGAACTCGGCATAAAGCAGCGTCTATTTACAACAGTACAGTCTCGCATACTTACCTTCTTTGTTCATGTCTCGAGACGTGATAATCTGTCCATAGAGCGCCTAGTCGGACAGGGCAAAGTGGAAGGTACCAGACCGCGCGGAAGGTCACCCACTCGATCGACCGACCAGATAAAGAAAATTGTCGGTAACCCTTTAAATGAGTGCGCCAGGATGACCTCTAGCAGAGAGAAATGGCGGGGCATCGTGAGGCGTGTACTGTCTGCCCCCTCCACCACTACTACATGACGACCACGACCGCTCTGCCAAGAGCGTATCGACTTAGAAGAAGATGACTGTATATCTATGTCATGTTGGCATTCGACGAATTTTAGGTTGCCTCAATGCTTTCGTAGTGGTAGCATTAGTTTGTAGTGTGTTTTTTAAATAAAAGCATACCGACGGTAAAAAAATATATATACCTATACTAGATGACCCGGTGTACTTCGTATTACCTATCCTAACGGACGAACGTCAAATGTGTGACGGGAAGGTATAATATAGGTAGAACAGTTTATATCGGAAAATTAAATGGATGTTTTTACTATGTTCCTCACCATTTTTCTATATTTTCTCATCGTTTAAACCTACGACAAACATTCGAAACAAAAATCAGCTAAATCGGCTCAGCCGTTCTCTAGTTTTAGCGAGACAAACAACCGCAATAGATTTTTATATATATAGAGATAATAAAACATTTTATTATTAGGGAGATCGAAGTGAACTTTATCACTATCCCACAACTTGAACATTTTGTGACCCCTTTTACTGAAAAAAACATATGCGGATGTGTTGTCATATATACCTAGATGTGTTATCTATAAAAAAAATATACTTTTATAACCATTCAAAAAAATTAACATTAACAGCGTTGTATTAATTGAATGGAATGTTACTAATGAATAGATTCAGGCGTTACTTTGCGGAAATCCATATTTAATAATGACAAATATTTTTAAAAGTATCTTAAGAAAACATCAAATAATATTTAAATAAACACTTAGAAAAGTATAAAAATATATATCTAGTGACAATGAAAATTCCGCCTCATTTATTTTATTAAGCAGAATTGTCACTAGATATATATTTTTATACTTTTTTAAGTGTTTTATTTAAATATTATATAAAGTTTTCTTAAGATACTTTTAAAAATATTTGTGATTATGGGAATTTATTGTATTTCTAACGCCACCTGTTAGAAAACCAAAGAGTTAACATCGCTGCAACAGAACTTTATACTAAAACATCGTAGTAAATCTACAGATGGTACCACTAGAATGGGATTGTAAAATAAACGCGAGCCCTCACAAAGCTCATCTTTTTGCTAGTCATATATCACGAGTATTATACTCTGAGCAGCCAATAAATCCACCACAATCAAGCAATCTAGTATAAATTTTGTTGCTGATTATCAACAATCCCTTGAATGACATATAAAATAAAAATCCACTTCAGATTCAAGATGGCCATACTAAATCCTGGGATCTCTCTGAATTGAGGCTGATATTGAAATTTACAAAAAAAACTAATTATGGGAGTTAATTTTGCATAATCTGCTAGAACCACATCTAAACTTTGTTCTTCGGCAGAGGTGACACTGAATCACACAAGACTAAGCGATTTTTTGTCTGCCAGTTTTGATTAGGCTCAAGGGAATGAAAATTTTCAATAATCGACAAGTATCGTAAAACTTGATCCGAACAAGTATCGTAAACAAAGGTTCAACATTTGGAAAAATGTTGCTCTTGGCAATAAAACGAAAATAATCAAAAGGTCTCGCAAGTCATCCAATGTAGTGTATCCATCGCCTCCTAAGGTTTCGTCATCTAAATTCTAAACGTTAAGTTTTCATTGCAGACGTTAAAATATGAGTGGATGGCAAGGCTAAAAAATGCTGGAACCCAAGGATCATATTATTTGGTAGGTTAATTTTGATGGTTGGCCGTAGCATTGCCAAAGAAAAATGCATAAATCTGGAGCGATATCTTTCACTTAAGGCATTTATGGGTCCTCTATCTACCGAGTTAAAGGCATTTGTATACCTCTCTACAATTTTGATCTTAAGAAGTGAAATACAGCAGCCTCATAACCACTCAGCCATTAGAACCGAGGAATTTGGTAGAAAAAGACACTCCTTTTTTCTACAGTCAACTTTGCCCGCGAGTGGACAATGTCTTGTCTACCCGTATAAGCGACATCACCGTCTTTTTTATTAAGCGCAAATACATTTGTACTACAAATAATTTCGGTAAAGTCGTTATTGACCCGACCTGACAGCAGAAAATTCACAAAAGTTGTTACATCCCTTAGAAGTGCCTCATTTACCTCACCAGAGCTAAGAGATAAAGTATATTTTAAGAGTTCAGTTGCGAGACCATCTATTCTATCACCGATCATTTCAACAACGTCATTTTGTTCAGGTAGTGCGGAAGGGTGGAGTAAATTATTTTAAAATTAGCTACGACATGAAGATTTTGATCTGGTCTTGAGAGCTTACCGGCTGAGATAAGTCTTGGGACTATGACTAGGATCGGTTCATTAATACTGATCTTAAGCGCAATTTATATTAGATATTTAAGTAAGTTGTCATAAAAATGTAGTTTGCTTATATTAAAATTGGCCTATTTATTGTTTGTTAGGTATAACTTTCTAGAGTTTGATTCTGGTGACATAAGCATAAAGATGTTATTTTAACCGAAAATCCAATAACGCATTTTATTTTATCATATTGAGGAATTAATGGAATTAGATATGTTAAATGAAAAGCCGTTTAAGCAAAATACATATAAGAATCTGCGGTTAATGGTATTTGAGAATGTAAGGTTCCGGTTTAAAAATGTAGGTTTTGCAATATTTCGACTCTACATAGTTAACATATATATAGTAACAGAATTCTTTAAGCATTTAGTTATGTTTTGAATTGAGTAGTGAAGTGAAGTTATAAGCGGAGAAACATTTAGATATAACTCATTATCTACTTGAATAAATTCACTGTCTGTCCTATATACTTTAAAAATCAGAAAAAAATTCAGTCTGCAAATAAAATAATATCGCAGATATCTTTGACCATGTGAGGCAAAGCGTTGATATACGCTAGAAATAGAAATGGTCATAATATTGATCCTTGCGGAACTCCCATTGTGTAATATATGACTTATAACATACATAAATTATAATACTATAGTAACATGTACTCTTTATAGAATAATAAAAGATGTAAGTCCGAATCTAGAAAAGTCGCCTCAATGGCGTGGTTATGTTAAACCGCTTGAGAACCTCGAGCTATTTGGTTCATTCAGAAAAGATTTTTAGGATTGATTAGGTTTTACTGGCATAAATATGTTCCATAGCAGTCCAGGATCTAGAACTGTGCCCGGTAGATGACAAAAGGCTCGCCCTAAACTATATGGGATCAAAACATGTTTGGATAACGTGGGTGCCTATACACATCAGTTTACTTCTTCAGGCAATATAGGTGGGACGACATATTTTATGTTAAGTAGTCTAGCCGCTTAAGATCGGCTGTACGGATTCGCACACCTGTTACACATCCATCTAATACCGCATATACCTCAAGCTCAATGTTTAAAGAAGACGTTCGGAATAAAAGACTTCAACGCGCCTCCAAGTTTTCATCCAAGTTGTATATCAAATCTTATGTCATCCAGTACGCATTTTCTGAAGTATGCATTTTGTCCAGTAATTACGCATTTTGTCAAATACCAATGAAACATCATATAAATACTACGTCTACGAACCTGCTGCGATGGAGTAGGTACTAATTTACACGTGTTTCTTTTTTATTCTCATAAACAAGAAATATTTATGAGTATACTTATATAATACCTTACACACCTATATAACTGTTTATTCGGCACGGAATGTAACGAAATAAACGATTAGGCAAATTAGCAAACTACGATTTGGAGGAACGAGGCAAAACCAAAACACGTGATGTTACGAATCGAGAAACGAGTTTTCCCATATTCAACTGTTTTTCTTATACATGGGGAACACTAAAAGTTTTGCACTTCTAGCTTATCGGAACTATTTGAATTTCGAATGTTATATTTTTGAAATGACTTGCAACCGTTTTAGTAATACAATAAAAAAAATTGGCGGGAAATCATTTGGCAATTGTTTTTTGCACGCATCGAAGTTCTACGTACGCAACGAAAATGGAATTAAGTTGAAAAGATTTTATAGAGCGATATTTTTTTATGATTTTAAAAGTTCTCTCTCTCAGCAAGACTGTGTCGCTCGGCTTAAAAATGCTTTTGGGAGAGAAGCACCTTATTTGAGCACCGTGAGGCGATGGTTTGCTGAATTTGATACAATAATACAATACCTTATTGCGGTAATATGGTACAATGATGACATATTAATTAAAAGTCCAACATATTATCCATTTCTAGCATGCAATTTAACACAAATGTTCGGGATAATGAGGAAGTTAACATAATTATTAGTAATGATTATTAATTAATAATTATAACTAGCATAAATGTGTCATAAAATATTTTAGTTTATTTTTTTGTAATTCAATGTCAACGTTAATATAAAATTTACGTTACGTTGATATAACATATAAATTTCATTAAAATATAAATCATCCAATTCAAAATTAACAATTAGTCCAACTATAGTTTTATTAAGCTAAATTAATTTCTATTATTTAGAAACTCTTGTGTGGTGTAGTAGCACTTATTTACCAGCCAAATTTGTAATTGTATTTAAATTGATTTCCATTTAATTTTCTAATGTTTAATGGTAGGGCATTAAAAATTCTCACACACATGCAGTAGGTATTTTGAGAAGACATTTCTGTCTTGCTATTTGAGTTGCTTAACTTAGCTGATCGATTAAGAACGGCTAAGCGAACTTCGCTACGCGCGCTTCAAAAATTCAATTTCACCAAACTAGGATAAAACCTATTCGAGGATAAATTAAATATCTGTAACCAACAAAATACGATATAATTTCATAGCATGGTGGTAGGCATTTTGCGAATGCCCGCCTGGTTAGCTACCATCCTCAAGTAGTAAATCTGTCGCCAAGCTCCTAACGGTGTGTTCCGGCAGCTGTCCTTGAGAGCCAGTAACTCTAGGTTAGCCTGAACAACACTTTCAACCACATCATCACTTACCATCAGGTGAGATAGTGGTCAAAGAATAACCTATCAGGCATACATATAAAACTAGATATAAAATTGTGAAATAAATCTAAGTTTAATAAAATGTTGACCTGTTTATCTTAAAATGTAGAATAGCCACTGGTATCCCCCAAGGGAAAAGTGTGGAAGAGATGAATGAAAGAAAGAAATGGTATGCAGCAAGAAAGTGAGAAGTACGTGAATGATAGAAAAGGATCACGTCATAGGACGATTTGTAGGATAGCTCGCGGGTCGGGACGAGGTGAAGGCTCCCGGACCGGTTTTTTTAAAAAAAAAAACCTATTATGCATAAAAAAAAACCTTTATCACCATAGCTGTCCGATAATGTTGGAGTATGTATACATTTGCCATGGTATTGACTGTAATGAAATTTGACATCACGTAAATCGCCGTAAGACATCAGGGAATCTTATCCAAGGTAAAAAAAATATTGCACCGTCGAATTTGGTGGTATAGCGCTTTAAACTATAAACAAGTATGGACGCTTTGCTATAACTGATAGTTTTTAAAGCAATGATGGATATGGATTGCCGTGCTGCAGGTCTATTCCTCGATCCCCGACACCGTCGGCTTGAGCTTCACCGCATGGTGGAAGGGCTTGCGAAGGCATGCCTGGCTAGCTACAACCCTCAAGCAGAAAATATAAGTACCTAACAGTGAGTTCTGGAAGCAGTCTTTGTGAGCCAGAAAAATTACAGGCACATTAGACTTAACAACTGTAGGTATGTGTCAGTGTGACGGGCGCAGTGCAATTCGTTCGGCCGAAATGCATCTGCCATAGGAAGAGGTTAGTCCACTTAACATCAGCGTAACGTGGACCTCATGCTTTTCCATCACAATCACTTGTCACAAGATGTGTCATATTTGATATTAATGAATCAAAAGGTAACAAATAGAAAAGTATAATAGGTGTTTTATGTTACTCCTTTGTAAGGTACTGTCAGAAATACAAAAAGAAATAATACCTAATATGAAACATTGATTTCTCATGTCAGATGTTGAGCAAACAAAATTGTAAGTTCGATGTTGAAGTTTTGTGAAAAACTGGTATTAAAGATTGTACTTTTAATGACATTGTTGTAAATCTATAGCTTTTAAAGTGACGAAACAGGCAACGATATTGGATACAAGTTACCTATTGTTATATCATACGAGTAAATGATAATATCACAAAAATAGAGATATGTCCTTGTTCTCCTAATACCTCGTCGACAAGCGTCTTACACACAAGAAAAAAATATTATTTTTATGGGATTATGATGGAACTAGCAAGACTACCACCAGATGTTACGCGGTAACATCTGGTTATAGATGCAGTTCATCACTTGTTAAGGCCTAATTTCACCATACCATGTTTGTTTACGCTAAATCAGGCATTAGCTAATGGGTCTTTAAAAATAACAGAGCTGTTAAATCAGTCTACGTTCTATGAAGTTAACTGAATTAATCATCCATTAACAGTTGGTGGGACACTCGGTTCAGTTAACAGTCCGTTAAAAGGATTAACAAGGCGTCAAATAAATAACAGAGTATGGTGAAACTAGGCCTAAGTCTCTTGCTACTATGGTTAAGTCGGGTTATTCCTTTTGTCCCCCAACTCTTCGCCCCCCTGGGGCCGAAAAGGAATTTAATTTCTCTTGTCCCCCATAAAATTTTCGTGGGGCCGAACAGGAATTTATTTCCTCTTGTCCCCTATAAAACATATGTAGGGGGAAACTTAATGTTTTTTAAAGAACTTTTTTTAATTTCGTAACGACATTAACGATTACATTATTATATACTCGTAGATAAGCAGCAGTATGTTTATAACATTATGATTAGTACTCTAACAGGATGAGACATATTTTTTATTACGATAGATGTTGATGTGACTGCTTTCAAATTTTTTTTTTTTTTTTATGTAATAGAGTGGCAAAAAAGCAGACGGCCCACCTGGTGGTAAGCGGTTACCGTCGCCTATGGACATTTGCAACACTTGGGGCGTTACCAATGCGTTGCCGACCCTGTAAGACTCTTTTAACACCCTTTTTGAAGGAATCCATACTGTAGCTCTGCGGAAAAACACTAGATGGAAGATCATTCCACATTTTGCAGGTATGCGGTAAGAAAGAACGCATAAATCGAGCTGTGTGAGATTTCCAGGACTCGATTATATGTGGATGAGCATTTAACCGGTGACGCGAGGAACGATGATAGAATCGCGATGCCGGTATAAGATCAAAAAGCTCTTCAGAGCATTCCCCGTTATAGAGCCTGTAGAATATACAGAGTGAACCGATGTCTCTACGGAGGCTCAGTGGCTCAAGTCGGTCGGAGAGCTCGTATATGTATATGTCAGTTGCCACAGTGTCACATGATGTCATATTTCTCGATCATTATTTTATGATTCGGTTGCAATAGTAGTTTATGCAACTGTCATATAATAGAGGGTATTAAAACATGTGTGTAGTTTTTTGAAACGAGCCGCAGGCGAGTTTCAATATAAGATTACACGAGTGTTTTAATACCTAATTATATGCAGTTGCATACACTACTTTATTTAATCTCATGGCTACATATAGGTATAGGTACATTAAATAAAATGCAATATAAAAACCAGTGCGTCGCTCAACACAGATAATGTGTACCTACTATATTCATTGAAACCTCCTTGGTCGGCACACATTGTACTTTAATAATTAAAAAAATGTTTTAAAGCACTGTTTTGTTAGGAGAATAATGCTTTAATTTAACTTGTTAATTTTCTGAAAGAAGTATGTATATAAAATATGCCAATAAAAGTCTGTGTTTCATTTCATAATTAGAATATTACCGAATGAGATTAAGTATATAAATAATCTTAAAAAATAAAAGCAAATAGGTATTAGATGTGTGTGATGTCAAAGTGACACCAGATGTCATAAAGCTCGATTATGATTTCATATTGTGGTTATTTTTTTTTTTTCTAAAATATGAAACAATAATAATGCAAACAATAGTTATAATATGATTACAAGCACTACCGCACCGCACCGTCTCCCCTATGACGGTTTAAGAAATACGATTGGAGTACGAAATTTCGGCGACACAGCCGTACCCCCGGTAGCTTAATAGATAAAGCATCCGGCGCGAAATCGGAAGGACGCGGGTTCAATTCCCGCCCGGGGCAAAACATTTTGTATTCCAATAATTTGTAAATTTATGATTTTAATAGTTATAATATCCCTATAGTCTACCTACTCTCAAGGACAGCTGCCGGAACACAACGGCATTTTCGTAACATATTTCAACACTGATTCACAGAAACTACGCACCAACATAACAACGTAGATAGCTAGACATAAATAGTGCTGGATCATACCATATGTAATAAATACTCTACTTGTGAATTATACATCCGCTGCAAATGATAAAAGATAATTACCTCAGTGATGCAATGGTGCACTTTGCTACTTGAGTTACTAGAGTAGGTACATAAATTTATTTATTTAAAAAATAAATAGTAATCATTTTTTATTATAAATTATAAAAAGCGCAGAATTTGAGTGTCCTTCCACTGTCGCATTACAAATACAAATATTTTTGAAATGAAATTCTCGTGAGGTTCACACATATTTAAATATTATAAATTACGACCCGGGTTTCGAGCATATCAGATGAGCGAGGGCGAGTGCGCAGCTGTGTCTGGGAGCCCTGATGGTGAGCATCTGATATGCTCGAAACCCGAGTCGACGTATTCGATCCCCAACGTGAGTGTTTTTTACCGGTTTAATTTATAATATTTAAATACAAACATTTTATTGTAAAACTTAAGTTATGTTACAAATTTTAATTGAAGCTGAGCCGCGGCAGGCAGCGCCATCGCAACGTCAGTTACGCGCTGAGGCCCGTGCTCGTCGCTTCGCGCAATCCTCACTCCCAGACGAAGTACTTCAAAACAGTCCGAAACTGGTCGGGATCTTTCCGGTAATTATTTTAATTATTAATTAATTATAATAACGCGGGTCCTAGCCGTTTTATTATAAGTTCAAATTTTAATTAGTACTATGCCTTTTGTTTTAGTTATAAAACTGTGTTACAAAAGGCAGCGTCTTTGTCGTTTTCATATTGTTTACAGTTTTCAATATGCATAATTGAAAAAGGGCGATAGTTACTAAAACATATTTTATTTAAACTTCTGCTCTATTGACTGAGTTTTGTATGATGAACAATTGTTTTTTATTGCTGATATGTTAGCTTTGACCACAATCTCACCTGATAAGTGATGCTGTGGTCGAAGGTAATAACAGGTTTAACCTAGAATTACTGGTTAGGTGCTTGACGACAGATTTTCTACTTGAGGGTGGTCGCTAGCCAGGCGGGCATTCGCAAAAATGCCCATCCACCATTCGATGAAGCTCAAGCCCGCGGCGGGATTCGAACCATGGACCTCGCGGCAGTCCATAACCAAAGCCACTGAGCTATCACTGCTTAAAATTATTTGTTGTGTGTGTGTGAGAAAGAAGAAACCTATAGTAGTTTAGTCTATTGCAGGAGTCCAGTCATGTAGCCAGCTGACTCTGGTACAATTATCGTCCAAAGTGAAAATTATGCTATCTGTTTGTGAACGACATAGATATTGTAAATACGGATGTGACATTAAACTTCACGTCATTAAAAAATAAAGACACGTTTAGGAAAATATAAACAAGGATTTAAGGAAACCTGTTTAAATACCAGTTTTTAGAAGTCTCCATACTTTTAAACAGAATATTAAACTTCATACTAGAATTTTATAGGTACTTATATTTATTTGCACAACAAATGCATAATAGATAATACTCGTACATTAGGTATGTTTAATTCCCACTTATGGGTTTAATTCCCTTAAGGCTTCACAACGTTTTCCATACAAACGAAGTTTATTATATCGTCATATTTTAAATTGCAAGTGTTAAAACCCGGCGTTAAAATTTTCTATGCATATCCTTTAGCATAATATATCTGCCTGTAGTTTTCCGGTTTTTCATTTTATTATTTATTTTATCTCTAAAAAAGAAAGATAAAAAAGTTTTTTATGCTCATAAATCATCATCTTCTTATTTTCACATTTAGAGAGAAAATTAATAAAATTTTGACCTTTGACCACTATCTCAGGTGATGGTAAGTGATGATGTGGTCGAAGATGTTGTTCAGGCTAGCCTAGAATTACTGGCTCTCAAGGACAGCTGCCGGAACACACCATTACGTGCTTGGCGACAGATTTTCAATATTTATCAAAATAATTACGAAAACATATAACTTTTCTGAACACTGGCAAACTAGGATAAATATTAGGCTCAAGGCCGAGTTTGAAAACTTGGAATTTAAAATACGACCAAACTACGTTTGCATAAAAAGCTCCATGAAGACTTAAGTACTAAAATATTAGATATAATTGAACGTTTCGGATCTACACACAGGTGCTACAAGTACAAATGTACCTGTAAAGTAGGTACACTTTAATTTAATACAAAATCTATTATCAAATTAAAGTAAGTACACTCTAATTTGATAGTCAAGCCTAGTAGCGCTACTAGGTGCTAGGCGCAACGATGCTACTACGTTTGGTATCAAATCAAAGTGTATTTTTTTTAATTGATACCAAGCCTAGTAGCGCTAGTAGGTGCTAGGCGCAACGATGCTACTAGTTTTGGTATCAATTTCTTAAGATTCGAAACGTTCAATTATATTTAATATACGGTCTATGCTGGATAGATACTAAATAAATATTGCAAGTTTAGTTTAGTAAAATTATAATTATATACTATTTTCTTACTTTTAATTCTATTCCGTGTTGATCCCGAAATATGATTAAGATATAGTAAGTTAAGCGGCAACCTCATCAGTTAACGTTACCTCTGCCTGTGGGCCAGTTATCTCTAACCTCTAATACTGACATTTTGCATTAGCTATGTATCAACCCCGATCCCCTAAGAAGTCAACATCGAATAGTAAGCAAAAATACGAAAGCATTTAATGATAACGTTATAAATATCATAAGGATTCCAACATACTTCTACAGCAATGCTGAAAATCAGAATAAGGAACACGGTGACGAAGAAGATTACTAATATTTTTTTTTTGTATCACATAATATATTGATTTATTTTGTGTTGCTTAATTTAATTTTTGATTTCATATTAATTTACACAATTTTACCTGCGTAAAGGTAGTTCGATACTTACATAAGGATATTAAAACTATTTAAGAAAAGTATTATAACCGCTAAAATATACAGGATTATTGGTGAATTGCTAACAACCTCTTAGGGTTGACTTCTGCTGGTCCTAACAAACATTTTGAGATATTTTTTTTGCTTTGAAAAAATCTCGTAGGCATTAAAACACATAAACTTTTTTTCGTGTTTTAAAGTAAACTCCGTGCCAAGAGCACCCGCCCCGGCAACACTGGACCGCGCCGAGCTCCCTTTGAATAGAGTTTTGAATATTTACATCGAGCAAAGTAATAAAATATATAAAATAATACATTACAGGCACAAGAGACTTTCAACATCAGGTGGTCCACGTACTTATTCCGTCAAAAACACATGAAAAACCAATTTTGCAGTTGGTGATTCAATATTTAGTAAATTTCAAAGAGCACGTGCGCAGTACTTCGGAGTATGCTCTATATCGTGACTATTAGTAGTTACGATATTGAGCATACTCAGCATATATTAGGAGCATACTCCGATGTATGGGTTCTAAAATGTACCATTTGAATAGTATACGGCAGAAATACCCAATATGCTCTTCACCGCATTTATTGAACTAGGTTCCTTAAAATTACCCCTTGATGTGCACAACACACTTGTTGATTGAAGCAGAGATGGCCTAGTGGTAATAACTTTGGACTGAATAAGGGTTTTTCAAAATGTAAAATTTTTATATACTGGGGCTTTCCGATTTTTTTTTTTTTTGTAGCGATAAAACATGATCAGTATCGTATTCGTAACTTTATCCAATAGTTGAATGAAGGAGCTGAATTTGACGTGCATTTCAGTTAATTTTGTAAGTATTGAACATTAATACATGTAAGTTAAGTTATCTGGTATAAAAAACTATTTTAAAATGTTAGATAGTCACTTACAAAACAAAGTTCATTTGATATACTTCATTATGCTAAACAGCTATATAGATTTGGATGTAATTTGGAATAGGGTTATACCCTTTTACATATACAATATTTTTATATAGGCTACCTTTTATCCCGAAAACAATATGTTCCACTGTTACTATGTTAAGGAAGTAACGGGAAGATGGTTATAGTTTATATAAAACATGGATTTTGTAGTGATAGACATGGACTATCTACCCAACGCCTACGGAACTGATTTCCCTTTGTATCTTTACCTCACTTTTACAGTATACCCGAGAAGGATAGCAGCCCAACCATATTTCACGTTTTCGGTCTTGCTTATTTCGTAATATTCAAGAAACATGTACATAATATTTATAATGAAATTAATCAATCACTTTGATACTGTTGATTTATTGTGTACCTACGAAGCTTTAGCACAAAAGGTAAACTAGAGGCTTTCGGAGCTGTAATGTAAGTATGTTTCTGATTAGGAATTAAAAATGAAATATATAGGTGATTTGAATTCACAAGCAGTTTAATTAAAATATCAATAATAATAAGGAATAAATAACTAATTTTCGAACATTTTTATTATATATTACTATTGTTTCACGAAAACCGGGTTTTTAATACGAAACCCGAAAAAATCCCGGGTTTTAAGTTTGGCCAGTTTTGCAAACCCTAATTGTGACTACATAAATAGCAGCATTGTGTGTGCTACGGATATCCCAATCATAGATTCAATAAATTATTCAATATCTTATTTGATTTCCTTATCATATAATAATAGCTTGTCTTTGCGAAAATCGATCCAAATACTGGTAAAATAAGGTTAATATGAGCGAGAGGAGGACTGAGGCGGTTACGGCAATCGTGGAAATGATTGAAAATTTCAGAGGAAATATAAGTAGTCACGTGCATGTCGTTGTATGATTGAACATTCTTAAAAACAGCTTAATATTAAAATGATTTATCAACATTTTACAGTTTTATGCGTATCATCAACACGAATTCAAAGAAAATATCGTTAATTTCAAAGATGCTAATTTTGGCCCTTTCTTCGTTAATTTAACATAAGGGTCCTCGTATACAAGATCTATTCAGAATACTTAGTTCTGCTGCATATGCATTTCTTAAGATAAGACAGTAAACGGATGTAGGGCTAGGCTAATTTATTTCGTACTTCGACGGTAGGTATTATTTAATTATTATAAATAATTTTTTTGGACGCAGCCGCGCACTGGCCCTGATGATGAGCATCTGATTTGCGTGAAACCCTTGGCCGGGAAGAAGATAGATGAAACAAGGTAAACGCCACCCACGGGACATCCATCTCAATATTCTCAGATGTGACTATTGAGATAGATGTATAACGAGAATGGATTGAATAGTAAATAAATATATATCGGGGTGAAGGCGCTACCAGGCTTTAACTACCAGTTATATTAAACTTACTAGTTATAATCAGTTCCTAACTGTTCCATGAAAACTTCTTTTTACAAATACAAATACAAAATGTTTATTCTTGTTCAATACATATAGCTTACTTACTAATTTTGAAGCCCACCTGCTGCTTTAGTATAATTACTGTCTTGCATCAGGGCAGTGTCTCCCCCGAAAAATTTTGCACTAAATATTTAATACGCTCAGATAAAATTATACATTAAATGTGAGTTTTTGCGTGTGTATGTGTGCGCGTGTGCTGTGAGGGTGTGTGTGTGTGTGTGTGTGTGTGTTCATTAGTGTATTTTCATATATTATTATTATAGAGTATGTTCAATGAAAGAATGTTATTTATTTTTTACGAGCATGTTTTCTGTATCCTCATAGTTTTTGTTTTAGTTTATATACGAGTAGATTAAGTTTCCAAAAATAATTTTTGTTGTTATTGAATTTATAGCTTACTTACTTTTTGACTTATGTACTGTTTAAAAGGAAAGCTGTTTATCGTAATATGGTAAAACCACTAGTTAATATTTAACTGTTAAGTTGACGTTTAAACCATCAAATAATAGTCCGTTAACAACCTCAAGGTCGGTACCCCGTCATATACAAGAGAAAGATGGAAATTGGTACAGTGGCAGATAAATTGAAATGAAGTCATTTGGCTTGTAATGACCATGAAGGGATAACATGCACATTCCAGGGCGTGTACATAAATGTACATAAATGTTGATGGATAGACGGCAGGGGAAAACAAAAGATTAATAGATGGGTTGTGTAAGGATACATATGAAAAAAATGGTGGTGAATGATGTGGTGACGACTAATAGAAGTGACAGAGGAGAGTGTATGAAAGTGACATATTACACCAAAATATGATTTGGGACCAGAGCAAGAAATACTTCTGTGTATGTAGAAACGCAAATTTACATTTTCGTATAAGTTATATTTCGATAGAAAAGAAGTCCTGTTGAGCCCTGCTCTGAAGTTTCATGTATGAATGTTTCTTATTTTGCTTTGTGGGTATTAATACTTTCCACTTGATGCTATAAGAATACTTCCTTTGTAGATTTTTTATTTATGAATTAGTATTAATTCAATTTTTATTTAGAAGAACACTTTTTGCTGTCCAATGCTTATCGGTCTTCAATCTGTCTAATCTTCAATGACGTGATTTTGAAAAATATATAAAATAGTATTCAAAAAAATTAATGATGTGTAGTAAAAATGATAAATTATTATAAGTTTTGCTATTTTTAGGGTACCGTACGAGGAAATAGGACTTTATTTTCGTATATGATTTAAACCTGGTTAGTTATGTTGGATAGTTCACATGCTAAATGCAAATCACATTTACATATTTTAACTGCACAAAATTTTCTTCTTGAGTAGCATTCGAACGTTCCTCCTCCGGTCAGCATGCGGTAGTGCTTGAAATCATATTCACAATATAGAAAGGTAGCAACATCATTACGGGAGTTAAGTATTTGAAAAAGGACTATGAAGTCCAGTAATTCGGTTGTAGGCCATACCGTTGATGGTTGTCATCAAGTTAAGAGTTCAAGTGAAACTGGGGACGCGCTAATCACGAGTTCACGAGACAATTTTGAAATGATGCGATGGACTCTGTTTATACGTTTTTTCTCATCCGATGTTCGTCAGAACGCCTATTAAAGAGGTATTATTTTAACAATAATACTAGTAGCGGGTTGAAATGTTCATAAAATATTTTTTATTATGGCGTTTAACCCAACAAATAGTGGAACACTGAGAGATTTCCAATAAACACACTTCAACTTTTTTTGGCTCTATCGTCGAAACTATAATACAAGTGTCTTAGTTGGTGTGATAAACGTAAAAAAATAATAAATGAATAATATGAAGCAATGTGTGAGTTTAATTCCTGCAAAGGATCCCGAAAAAATGAAAAAGTAGATAACAACTATTTTGGTAAGTAAGGTCACGGTAATGTTATCTATACAGTATCTTAACTCGGCTCTGTCGTTGAAATAACTACCTACAGCCGCGCTGTACGTAAACATGCGATAGGGCTACCCACCTCTAGTATTTTAATTACATTTGCCTACTTTGTGTTTCCATTTAGTTTTGTAATCGTAAATATACTTTTTTAAATATAAACAAAAAAAAATCTTTGTGAAATGAACAGGAAGTGTTCACTAAAAATGCGTGTTGTTTTTTGACTAGTAGGTAGATTTAATTAAAAAATCATGTTTATATTTGAATAAAAACTTAGTCTTAAAAATTTGCAACCGCTGCTTTATTATTCAATTTCAAAGTATTAAAAATCCGCATTCTAATACATAGGTTATAACTACCTATTTCACTCGTGTGAAATAGGTAGAACACTTCCCATAACTCTATTCACTTTTTTTATTAATCGAGTTTTTTTTTTCGGGGATTAAAGGAAATACTTGTCCATTAACAAGACACACATTATGTACAGTCAACTATGTAGACTATAAAATAATTTTACTTTACTAGTAAGTAAAATTATATTATAGTATTACCTTTCAGTTTCCAGGTTATCTAAAAAAACTTATCTCTGGATGCGTTTTTGACGAATTCATGCAACCAAAAACAGCACAATATATCCTACTCATTAAATATGTAATATGCAATAACCTATTTTTAGTGAAAATATCGCGCGTTTATTGTTAAAAAAATAACACACCGTCCATTCGTCACTGCGCGCTGCGGCACAGACGCGACTGTCTGCATACCGAGCGCAGGCCGAGATCGAGGCGCGTAGGTATAACTCGCGTTCCGTCCGTTTCTATGAAGTTGAAATACTGTATAGATAACATTACCGTGGTAAGGTACAGCAAATAAATTAAATTTTGGTACGGAACCCACCGTGTTCGAGGTTGACTCAAACTCAGCCGTTTTTTTAATCTCGAAAAACAACAACAACTTGCTTGCCCTGAGTTAATAAAACTTGCAAAAAACCGTCTGAGCGACTGCTTGTGACCTTAGTATTTAGTTTCACATTTATCTACAAAATATCTAACAATTGAATTGGCGTATCTGGTTAAACCAGTTTATCAGTGACGTGATTTTTATGTGTTTGCTTCTGAGTTTGGGGTCTGGCAGACCGGTTATATGATATTTGATATTTTGTTCTGATTGGTTAGGAGGTAAGCCAATCAACGTATTTTTTTATTGCTGTAATGTTTGCTAAGATATAGGACATATATCTTTTTAATAAGTGATGGATGACCTTTGACTCGACAGCTAATATTCAGTCAGTGGTATGTTTCTGACTTTATCAGCGGTAGAATAAGAATTATAACAGACTTTCAAGGACAGAGACTGCTCTGAGAAGACAGCACTAGATGCTTGGCGGCAAATCATGCTTGTAGTAACTTACCTTACCAGGTGACAGAAGTGTTAAAAACATTTCACACGTTGAAGCCTGTGCTCTTCGCTTTGCGTAAGTAATTGTGACTCCCAGAGGAAGGACTCCAAAATAGATCAAAACTGGTCGGCATTTTTCAGGTACATATAAAGCGGATGCATATGCCGGTTCATAATAGGTTAATATGGATATAGTTGCGGTAGTTTTAAGTTTAATATAATGAAAAAAGGAATGCAGTTTTTTTTTGAAATTTTGGCACAGAACAGGTACTCGTACCTACAACAAACATTTAATGTGTAAGATCCTGTGTGGAAAAAAATCTGAGACTTCCTGTCTTTTTGCGTCTATCGTACCTACACAAAAGAAGTCTTAAACGAAAGTTCCTGTAATAGGATTATTATTATGTAGTTATACAAAAAAAATGGGTAAACAATGCCTTGTGTATGTAAACAAACCCATATCATTTCACAGATAGTGATCACCAAGGCCGACATGCGTAACATGCACTACAACTTATTCAATGGCAGCGTCGGTGTTTTGTTTGTCCTCTATCGCTCACATAAAGAGTAACGGCTCTACGTGTACGAAATTATAAGAAGTGGCTGCAGGTAACCTTTCGTATATTATATATACAATTCCCCACTAGGTGGACTGACGACATCGTAAAGTTGCGGGTAGCCAATGGTTACAAGCGGCTAATAACCAGTCTTCGTAGCGTTCTACTGTGGAGACCTCTTTTAACAGTTTACGTCTTCCGGCTGATAATGTTGATGATGCATACAATACGATATGTTTATTGGTTCAACATAAAAATTTGTTATCTGACTGAAAGGGGTGATGATTCAAGTGAAGGATATATTGCAATATAACTATTTATTAGAAACAGTGATAGCCGAGTGGATTGCCGTACCGCAAGTCTATGATCCGATCCCAACCTTCGGCTTCAGCTTCACCGCTTAGTGGTAAAGCATTTTGTGAATGCTACCCAGGCTAGCTATTACCGTTCAGTGGAAACTCTGTCGCCAAGCACCTAGCATTGTGTATCCGCAGCAGTCGTTGAGGGTCAGTAAAATTACAGGCACATGAGACTCAACAACTGTTTCTCAGGGAGACGGGCGCTGTGTAGTTCGACATTCGTCACTTGACGAAATGTCTTCGATTGACCGACGCAGTTTAGTTTGTCACTTGCGACTAAATGCATCTGTTATAGGCAGAGGTTACCGCTTAACACGTGGTGAGCCTCCTGCTTATAACATTACAATAACATTAAAAAACATATAGCGGCATATTTTCAAAACAAGAAGAAAACAAGTTTGTTGGAGCAGTGATGGCCAATCGTACAAGCTCGAGGCCCACCTGATGTTAAGCGGTTACCTCGGCCTATAACAGATGCATTTCGTCACAAGTGACGAATTGCACTGCGCCTGCCACCTTGAGACATAGTCGTTAAGTCTCATGTGCCTGTATTTTCACTGGCTCTCAATGACTGCTGCCGGAACACACCGTTAGGTGCTTGGTCGCTAGCCAGGCAGGCATTCGTAAAAAGCCCTTCCACCATGCGGTGAAGCTCAAGCCCGCGGCGGGATTCGAACCATGGACCTGCTGCGCGGCAGTCCATAGTCAATGCCACTGAGCCATCACTGCTTCAGATTATAGATAAAATATTGAAACCCTGAACTATTATTATCATTATTTATTAGGACCGTAGCGAACATTTCTTAACCATACTTACTTGAATATGGAATAGAGTTAAATACATAGTTCTATTGGAAAATGTAGGATGACGCTTTTTTTTTCAATGCTAGAAAAAGCTAATTGGTGACCAACTTTACTCAATAGATTTTAAACTGCAAAGCGACGCTACGGTATCCTAATATAATTCAATAAGTATGTTATACTATTTTTGGGATTTACCAAAACTTGATGATGAATCTCTCCCAACGGAGGTATCGGTAGACAGGTAAAGTTAAACTAAAATCTGATAAATATCTCTGACTTTTGACTTCAGTCCAGATCACTGTTTTCCTTATACATGAACACATTAAGTTACCTAGAGCGTTTTAAATGTTAAATTGATGTAGCTGGTGTGTAGGTGTGGGTGTAAACTGGTTCTGCGAGTACGTAAACATAAACAAGGTGTTTGGTGGTGTGCGTGAATGATTTTGGAAAACACAACAAGCGGCGGGGTAGCCCCGAGGTAGCCCCAAGGTTGCCATCAACCAGTTAATATAGGTCTGGATGTCATTACTACAAGTTTTCCTTGAAACTTTTTTGCTTTTAGGGTTCCCTGCTATAAAACGGGACCCTATAATAAAGACTGTTTGTATGTACTGTACCTTGGGACTGAAAGTTTTTTTAATTCTCATCCCTCATATCTCCGTCGTACTGAAAAATTTCCAACAACTGATTCGGCAACAAGAGGATCCATATAATTATCAAACCTGCTCACAAAATTTCACGAGAATTGGTTGAGACATGCAATCTGTAGAGGAGAAATCCACCGGAATGACACACGAAAGCATTTTTCTTTCTTCTGAAACGGAGACGCTTTAGCTCGCGCGTCGCACTTGCTCGGTCAAATAGAAATAATAACAATTATTATTTGATGCAGATCAAAAAGGAACTTGTAATTAAATATAAAAAGTAAAACAAAAGTAAATCAAATAAAGATCAATCTTAATGCACGCCACACACGACCTTTTGCTTGTTTTGAATGCGCGAAAATTATGTATTTTTTTAAAGCAGATAATATGCCATTATCTGCTTTAAAAAAAATCACGGATTCGTTTCGTATATAACTGCTCACATTTTAGGGAAACTTAGATGTTAAAATTCATTATCATCGAGGTGTTCCAATAAATAATTTTAAAACTGCTTAACATATATTTTTACCGATTAATTAAGCAGTTATAAAAAACCTTCAGCGCGGATTTTTTGCCAATACATCTGCAACTATACTGTCACTGTGTCAGCCGAATTATCCACTGCTGAACACAGCCTCCCCTATTAAGGGTGGTTTGCCATAATCCCCATGCTTAGCAAACGTCTTGGGGTCGCAGTGCAAGAAAGGAGTTCCTCAGAAAGCGCTCCTGCTTCACTTCCGGTATTTTAACAAATATTTCTGTATATAACAAATAATTTTTCTAAATCCAAAAAATGATCCTGGAAAGAGGAGTTCATCTTCAAAGTGAACTAAAATAATCGGCCTCTTATGTAGGCCTTAATACAGATACGTTGTTTTATCGTTTTTTTTTATTTGCGCTATCATAAAATCAATAATAGGTAGGTACGTACTCGTACAACGTGAACTTGATGTGATTTAGAACAAACTCGATTTGAATTAATAAAAGCGTCTAAGAGAGAGTCCACCAACCAAATTAAAATAAACGGTTTTAATGGTACCTAGTTACGTATTTCAAACATAATTTAAAACAATTACAAGCACTATTGCGTCCTACGCTAAAATAATATTTGCAAATTATTGGAGCACCTGTATTGTATATAACACATTGTAAAAAGACGTCCCCGAGTTTCTTGCCCCTTCTTCTCGCAGTAGCTCTATATTTTTTTTTTGCTGAATTTAAATATATGTAATTGACCTTCATAAGAGCGTCGTAGACGCCTAAATAGTATGAATGATTTTAAATTTGAATTTATTTTTTGTCGATCCCGCGTCTACCGATTTCGCACAGAGTATGAAGTGGTTTAGGCATCCGGCGCGAAATCGGAGCACCGGGATCTATTCCGGACAGGGACAAAACATGTGTTCCAATAATTTGTATATAATTATATATATAGTATTTTTCTGGCGGTATGCCTTTATTTAACAAAATACTACTAACTATATACAACACCACAGCTACAACAATAAAAATCATTTAGACATTCTAAGCGCCAAAGCAGACTCACAGGCATTCCAAATGCTCCAGCCCACTGCCAGTTGGCAGCGTGCCCAGCATTCTGGCAGCATTGCCCCGTTGATTATTTGATGTTATTTACTGGCACGGAACTCTTTATGTGCGAGATCAATTGGCACTTTATTGCGTATTTCATTACCTCTGTAAGTACTCCACTCCAAGTATTTCTGTGAGTGGCAACAAAAATTTGCAGAGAATGTGGCGAAATCATCGAAGATAAAAACTTTGTACCTATTTCCCTGATATAATGCAAAACACGTTCTTTCCCCAGATAATCCATTTAAATATTCCTTGAAGCCTTTTTATTTGTTGTATAGGAAAAGTCAGTACAACGGAATATTGGTCAAAGACTATGGCTCGTATTAATAAATATGCAGATTTTGACAATGTTCCAGAGCGTCAAAACTGCATCTTAGGATCAATCTTAACCTTAAGATGATGTATAAGATCGTCATATCAATATGAAATAGCAAGGTGCTAATAAAGTTAGTACCTTAACGGTTTGCTAGATGGCGCTCACAAACAAGTCACTTTGTATGAAACACCAATCGGTTTGTATCCGATGTGACATATAGGTGAAATTATTTTTTAATAAAATGTTGCCTTCACTCGCCGTCGGAATTGTTTTATTATAACTCCACGTTGGTCATAAAGTTTCCTTGCGGGTTTTTGGGACGTGTACATAAACATACGAGTCTAAGATACGATAGATAGTTGCTCATTCCTACTGAATTATCTTAGATAACCTAGTCTTATTGAACACTTCGTTGGTCAAGTCCCGTAATCCTCGTCAATACGTCAGTCACGTTGGCGGCAGATTTCATACTTGAGGGTGCTAGCTGGCTAGACCATTCGTGAAATGTGCTATAACGACTGTCATCCAAGACAACTACCACAACTGACGACGGCTCATAAGCCGCAATAACATATGTGCTCGTTTTACGGAATTTTGAGTTGTTTCTCACAAAACATCTGGATACAAATTGGTGTTTTTTGTTCAAGGTCAGTGGTTCGTGGTTATCACGTGACTTAATAAAGCAATCAATCATAGGCAGTAAAATTACATAATATTCAAGTTAATTAACTATTTATACTGCGTTAATTTATTCCCTGACAGACTTCCTCTATGATTCCGCGTTCTTCAGGTTTGTTTCGTTCACTCACGCTTGTTGTCACGGACTACTAGACAGTACTTAAGCCGAGAATTTATATATTCTTAGTTGTTAACTAATTCTATATCTCTATCTTTCTACAAATCAGACCGAATCAAAACTTCAGCTACTACAAATAAGCGGCGGAAGTTCATTGGTATCGGTTACATTTTTGAGCCGTTTGGTGTAGAGAGTTTGGATCCCTGGGGGCCAGGATCTAATCTTATTTTTCAGAAATTATCAGACCGCTTAGTAGATGTGGCGCGTGATCAATATACTGGCAATTATTTGGCTCAACGAATAAGCATTGTAATACAACGGGCCAATCCTGCCAGCATGCTGGGTACGCTGCTATGGGCCTAGGAGCCCTACGCCTGTGGGTCTAACAAACTAGAAGCAAAGATATTAGGCTCAAGTAGATGCATGCGAAATTTCACCAAGATTAAAACTTGGTATTTAAAATATGATACTACGTTTGTATGGAAAAGTCTACGGGTATACTCCAACCTGCGGGTGGATCAGTTAAGGAAATTTCAGGAACAGACATTGGTAGGTATAGCTAACTGAGGACTAGCGATAAAATAATCTGGAAATAAGTACTCACTCTGGTGCAAAATGCATAACATTTTGCATAGTAACCTAATTTTACTATCAAAGTAGGAACTTGACAGTGACATCTAGCAGCTGTAATTGTGAGCCAGTTTACTTCCCAGGTCTAGTTTACCGCCATATTTGACGAGCATTACGCTTTACCAACTGGTTATAGACAGTGATACAGTGTTTAAAAATAGATTGTCACTACATGGATACTCACTTACCACGGTAGCATGATTCAAAGGCCGCTTGTTTTTTTTCGACAATAGAAAGCAAAGCTGAATCCTCGACCTTCAACAACGAGAACAAACCTTGGTTCTCATGTTTTGGTGCTGAAATCACCGCACCATTGATAAATAAATATTTTTTTTATCTAAATTTCCGTATCTGTTCCTAGCAAGTGTGTTGAAATACGTCGTATGACACGCGTGTGGGATGTTGATCATTACTCACTCGGCTCCCCTTCGCTATTGCCTCGTGTATAATGATCAAAAAGCCACACTTGTATCATAATGTACTATTATAGCTTTAAGCGAGCCGGAGGTGGCTGATAGTCGAGCTAGGGTGTCGATTTGTAGTAGGGTGTCAACTATCAGTTTGCTGTTTGAGTTTTTCTTCGGAACAGGCTATCTCACGTCGGTGTCTGGTATAACAATACCTGCAAGAGGATACAGTAGCTTCATGGGAGTAGGCTTACACCCTGTTAATGATGTGGAGGGTATCGTTCAAAGCTACATCAACCTCTTTAGAATTTTGAAACAGTTGTAACAACAAAATGGACTGCCGCGCAGAGGGTGCATGGTTCGTGTCCCGCTACGGGATTTCGTGACAAGTCAATTTACCAGACAATCTTGAAGTTTATTAAGGTCTAATTGGAGTTTTTTTTATTTATATCTGGCTAAATATAAAGGCTAGCACTTGACCACTATCTGCGGTAAGTGATCATGTGGTCGAAAATGTTGTTCAGGATAACCTATAATTACTGGCTCTCAAGGACAGTTGCTGGGAAACACCGTTAGGTCCTTGGCGGCAGATTTTCTGCTTGAGGGTGGTCGCTAGCCAGGAGGACATTCGGAAAAAGCTCTCAACCATACGGTGACGTTCAAGCCCGCAGCCAGATTCGAACTATGGATATGCTGCGCGATAGTCCATAGCCAATGCCACTGAGCCAACAAAATCACGAATCTTGCTTGCTGCTTTAACATATTTAAATATTGTGTATAAATAATAGATTCAGGCGTTACTTTGCGGGAATCTAAATATTATAATAACAAATATTGCAAAAATATTTTTAGAGAACATAATAATACTTAAAAATCAGAGCGTTTAATTGGTCGATCCCACTCGTAAACAGAATGACAAGTGCCAGCGCATTTGTTTGGGTCTCAACGAATAACCATTTCAATCCAAAGGGGCCATACTGCCAGCAGGCTGGGCACGCTGCCATCTGATTGTTGGCTGGAGCATTTGTACTGCCAGTAAGTAATGACCTTTAGGTCTCCTAAATGCTCAAGGCCCTAACGTGGGCCTCGAGCTCGTTCCGTCACAATAACAAAAAAAAACTATTCCTTATATTAGAAAAATGCTTTATTTGTGACACAAACAATGAGGTGACACTAAAATGCTTGATTAAAAATTACAAATACATATGTTTATGTGCTCATTACGAGCACATAAACTGGTCCCTAATCAGATTAATGCTGGTTCTTAGCCAGCGCTGGTATTCCTTTGGAAACATATTATGGTGACGTCACACACACACATACACACAACAGTACGACAAATAGAAAAAAATAAAAATCGGCCAAGTCGAGGCGGACTCGCGCACGAAGGGTTCCGTACCATTCTCTGGAGAGCTCTATACAATATTAGACGTCATATTTTAACCCAGTGAAAAAAAATCTTAGTTTTAACCATTTTTTGTTTTAACGTGCGCGAGCCCGACTTTGCCGCACTTGGCCAACTTTTTGTATTCGTTGTTATAGCGCCAAAAGAAATACACGATCTGTAAAAATGTCAACTATCTAGCTATCACCGTTCTTGAGATACAGCCTGGTGACAGACGAACGGACGGACGGACAGCGAATTCTCAGTAATAGGGTCCCGTTTTTACCCTTTGGATACGGAACCCTAAAAATGATATAAAAATAAAGTATTTAACAAAAAAATAATATTACAATAGAAATTAAATTAACAAATTAGAAAATTATACCTATTAATAGTATATAATTAAAGTTGAAATGTACAGCGTACAATATCATGTGGCTATTGGTAAAAAAAGCGCATCCTAGAGCATCCTGTTGCGTAAGCAAATATGAACTATTTGGATTATGTGGATGAACTCAGCCATAAAATATAAAATCCAACCGACAATTTATTGAGTTTTCCTCATTGTATTGACCATAACTTTATTGTAACACGGCGTGACACGGCATAGGTACAATAACTTTATATGACCGCTTTATTCAATAACGCGTATATAATGGAATAAACAACTAGGTACCAATTACGTGAGTACCTATATGTAGACTCAGATATTATATATTTATTATTATCCAATACCGTGCCTGTTATGTTTCCTTTAGGTACTAATCTATGGGCGAATTAAGGCTAGAATCTCCATAGCGTATTCCGTACAAACGTATTTTGCTTCATATATAAAAACCAAATGTTCAATCCTTCAATTTTTTTTAAACTCGATGAGTTTTCGTTCAGATTCTTGAGTCTGAACTCAATGCTTAAAATTTACTTGAAAAAGTAGTTTTCTATGGGAATACTTATCATCACATTAGATATAAAGTAGTTTTAATTTTAAAGCAGTGATAGCTCAGTGGCTTTGGGTATGGACTGCCACGCAGCAGGTCCATGGTTCGAATCCCGCCGCTGGCTAGAGTGGAAGGGCATTTTTGCGAAAGCCCGCATGGCTAGCGACCACCCTCAAGTAGAAAATCTGTCGCCAAGCACCTAACGGTGTGTTCCGGCAGTTTCCCTTGAGAGCCAGTAAATCTTGGTTAGCCTGAACAACATCTTCGACCACATCATCACTTACCATCAGGTGAGATAGTGGTCAAAGGCTAACCTATCAGGCATAAAATTATTTTCTTATAAAACGAAGAACTGGTAAACCAAAAGCATAGATTATTAGATTTGAGATAATGTGTGCAAATTTTCAATTATTGAACACTTGGTATTTAAAATATGTCGAAACCACGTTTATATGGAAAGAGCTACGAAGACTCTAGAATTAAATGAGTCAGTCAAAATATTTTAATAACAAAATCTGCAGCAGCGGGCCCTAGATGGGGAACAGCTCGGTTCAGAAACGTATACCAGTCATCACGAGCTCTCATGGACCGAATCTTAATTAACAGCGAAAGAAATAGTAGCAGCACAAGTAGTCACTTTTTGTGGGAAATTCTCGTTTTGGGCCTTCAATTTCAACCCACAAGCAAAAAATTCGAACGAGGATTCGAACCCGCGTCCGTCCACCACTTTAGCCGGGGTATTATCTAATCCAATTGAGTTAACATGACAATGAGTCACTTAATTTTTTCCTATCGTTCCTTAACCTTCAAATTGGGATGGAGCGACATGTATATAGTTTTAAGCCCAAGAAAAAAGAGAGGTAAGTATGTTTAATTATATATTTGAAGCTTGTGTGGCTGAACGGATTTCGATGAGATCAGAAATTTATTGTAAGGGCCTTAGCCATGCTTATAGAATATCTTTTAAACCTTTTTTGAAATAATTATTTATCCAAACCAATTTCGATTGAGAAACCATTTTTTGTCTTATTTTATTAAGGGTCATAAATTATTCAAGGTTTCGAATCAGAGGTCAACTACCCGAGAAATATTATGCTCATAAACCTTGAGATGAAATTGATGTTTTTATGTACCAACAAAAAAAAACAATATTATTTGCACGTGGGGTGTCGGGCCTATATCTTCCTGTGTGAGTCAGGATCACCCACCATTAGTTGAAATTGTGGTGAAATTCTAGCCTATCGAGAATAACTGGTAAATGCGAGTCGGCCCTCGCCCTTTTAGGTAAACAGTGTGGTTTTGATCACAGTTTTAAAACTACATTATTAATCGCCATTTTCAGTATTTGTTGGTTAAATATAGAGGAGTAGCTTTCCGGGCGCGGCTCCGCCCGCGCGTATGTCGGCTATCGCGCAAAAACATTCACCTCTTTTTGCACAGTTGGATAAAAACTATCCTATGTTTTTCCCGGGTCTCAAACTATTTCCATACCAAATTTCATTCAAATCGGTCCAGTAGTTTTGGCGTGAAAGCGTAAAAGACAGACAGACAGAGTTACTTTCGCATTTATAATATAAGTAGGTACTGATTGTGTATATAATATACAGAAAGTTATGTATGATTCATAACTAGTTTAGTTTTTGACATAGATTACGCAACGAAAATGGTCTAAAGCTTTCAAATTTAATTATTTCTTGTATGTACACAAATACTATTATATTTATTTGCACTTTTAGTTCTAAATGCCAATAACACATACTAAACCTTTTTTTTGGTTCATCAGTCTTCGTAATTGAACCTCAAAAATAACAAAGTATAATATAATTATTATAATGTGCAAAATCAAAAATAACAAAACTTATTCTGTTTACTAGCTAGAGACGGAGAAGATGATAAGATGGACGGATAGAAGGACATACTGACATAGTTTAGTTTTGCCCTTTAGCTAGAAACAGATTCAGAAGTTACTATGCGGAAATCCATAAAATAAAAAATATCGAATAGTAAAAAAAGACAAGATAATGTATATTAAAATTATATCGGTACTTATATAAATTAATATTATATAATAATAAATAATATCATATAAGTATATATAATTATGTTGAGAATTAATTGTACTAAAATTTACTGCTTAGGACATTAGGCGTTATGTTAGCAAGCCAGAAAGATTTTGACACGCTTCGGTTCTAAATGAACTATCTTCAGAATGGTTTTGATTCTTTGAATGCACGATCGAGAAACGAGTCAAAAGTCGTTCAGACTTGTGCTAGTGATGACTACAAAGGAAATACTAAATGACCAAGTCATGTTTCTGACGTAGTGGCGATGACCTAGCTCTACATAGAATGTGATGTAGCTAATTGGACAAGTTTGGTTGCACCGAGGCAAGGGTCAAGAAGTAGTGTTCCTTTGTGTTTCTTTTCCTGTGACTAATTTGTGAAGTAGTTAATTTGATCGTAAGCGTCCTCTGACGTCATCTATTTCAACACTACACCATAATGAAGAAATGTGGTGCAACGATGACGTAATCAAAAAAACATTACGTCAACTCACTTACTCCGACGAAATGAGTGAAATTCCCATAGTTGTCATCATATTGAAGCAATGATGGCCGAGTAGTTAAAGCATGTCTATGGTTTGATGCCCACCGCCAGCTTGAGCTTCACCGCATGATGGAAGGGCATTTTGCGAATGATCACCTGAGAAGGACAGAAACAAGAAAAGTATGGAACTTGTCCCACAACTGATAATCATAGAAACTTCTCTATTTCACAGATTGGATCATATCATTTCACAGAAGGAACTTCTTTTGGTATGTTATTTTTTATTTACAGCTGAGGCTGGCCTAGCCTTTGACCACTATCTCAGCTGATGATATGACGTGATGGCCGAAGATGATGATGGTCGAAGATGTTATTCATGCTAACCGTTAATTACTTGCTTTCAAGGACCGTTGCCGGAGCATACCGTTATGTATTTCTAAATATGATTACAACACTATCGCGTGCTAAGCGAAATCATATTTTACAAATTATTGGAGCACAAAATGTTATGACTCTGGTGGGAATCGAACCCGCGTCCTCCGATTTCATGCCGGATGCCTAAACGGCCACCTGGGCACGCTATTTCTAGCCGAAATTTCGTGCTCCAATTGTATTACTTTGTCCACTAGACTTCATCTGATCGAAAGAAGTGCTTTTTCAAACACTTAACTATCAGAATGATCTCGCTACCCTCATATATTTCTAAATATGATTGGAAGCACTACGCGACGACTGCCTTTCTAAGACAACTGGGACCGACGCCTAGCGTGCCCTCCGAAACACGTGGCGCTCTCAGTAGTTATGCCACTAGTGGTCACCCATCCAAGTCACGACCGCAACTGATGAAACTTAGTTCAACGATTAAGAACGACTAACACTACAAGCGCTTCAAAATTCGAATCATGTCATTTATTTTTTTTAACTTTTCCGACACTAAGTAAGTAATCATAGTCACATCAACCAGAAGATCTACCATTTAACAAGGTCCCCAGTATTGGGAGAATTCGCAATAATCCCCACGCTTGGCAGGCGTCTTGGGAATCGCAGAAGAAGTTGTCAGTTCCTCAGAAGGCGTTGCTTCCCATCTTCTGGTATTTTTCCCTTAGCCGTTCTTACGACACCCACAGGACGAAATGGGAGGGTGACATTCTAATCCGGCACCACAAGGGGCAAGTAATAACATACTGAAATATTATTATTTTTTTTGCTTGATAGGTTAGCCTTTGACCACTATCTCACCTGATGGTAAGTGATGATGTGGTCGAAGATGTTGTTCAGGCTAACCTAGAATTACTGACTCTCAAGGACAGCTGCCGGAACACACCGTTAGGTGCTTGGTGACAGATTTTCAACTTGAGGGTGGTAGCTAGCCAGGCGGGCATTCGCAAAGTGCCCTACCACCATGCTGTAACGACTGCCATCCTAAGACAACAACCGGGACCGACGGCTTAACGTGTCCTCCGAAGCACGGAAGCGCTCAGTAGTAATGTCACCAGCGGTCACCCATCCAACTCCTGACCGCGACGGACGTTGCTTAACTTTGCTGATCGAATCAGAATGGTTAAGCAAACTTCGCTACGAGCGCTTCGCTATTATTCGATATTATACTTAGTTTCAGGGTTATGTGGGTTAAAAATTAAAATAGTAGATTTGAACGTATTTTTTTTTATGCCTGATAGGATAGCCTTTGACCAATATCTCACCCGATGATAAGTGATGATGTGGTCGAAGATGTTGTTCATGCTAACCTAGAATACTGGCTCACAATATAGCTTTAGCTTGATTGCGCGAGGGCTTTTTGTCACGGATAGTGTATTTTAACTTGTTAGTTCATAACTCCATTATCAGTTCTGATAATGGCTTCATTGACGTAAATACAAATCTACGTACCTACAATTCCTTAATTTTTAGGGACGTTTATAAAGTTTTGAAAGTTTTTTATGTACCTACAATATTAAAGTTGCCAGTGCTGAACAATATTTTATTATTTATATCATTGCGAATAACATAAAATGTATGGTATAAAAGTTCCAACGACATTATGAGTTTTAAAAAACCCACAACCGATACACATACGCGTTCACAAACACTCGGTAACCAGTATATCACAAAAACACTCTAATACACACATATTTTTGAAAATGGTGCGAATAAAATATATCAAATTAAGTACTTTTAAGTAGGACAAAATATAACTTTGATAAAAAGAAAATGTACAAAACGTACGAGATCAATTTTAAATCAAAAAAATCAAATGATGTTCAAGAATTGTTAACTTGCCAGGTATTGTAAACTGTTGTGTTATGACGATGGAATGTGGCCAACTTACTTGGCATACTGCCAAGAGGATGGATGTTTTACGTTTTACCTTTTGGCCCCTTTTAACCTAAAAACAAATTATTATAAAATTATAATTTAATGAAATCGGTACCATATAATATCTTATATTAAAATTAATCCAAATTATAATATATATTTTATATAAGATAAGCTTTATGCGTCGGACCTACATAATATACATATAGATAATAATTTTATCTAACATTTTGTAAGGCCCCGTTTCAGAATGTCCTAATAAAGCTTGTTGCTAACCAACACATAAAATAACCGAATGATAAAAATGACAGTTGACATGCAGCGCGTTTCAAACTTTAACCGATGGATAAGCTAAATCGAGGACTGTGAAACGCAAAGATAGTGTTTTGTTTAATAAATATTTTCTGGGTAGTATAACCAGAACTTACTCGAACATTCTGAAACAGGCCCTTAATATAATAGTTCGATTTGCCAATACCAGACCTGCCTCACTCCACACTTTCGGCATAAAGCTACAGGTAGATCGGCGTATCCACCTAGACATGATTATTGTACAGTGCGTGCCGCGTCAGAAGAGATTAAAGCTATGCGTGGCTATATGATAGAAAGAGAGACACCTTGTAGGTGAAAATGATTTTGAGGCACTTCGTGCTTTGCGAGCTGAAGTGCATTTTATTGTTTCGTAGATAGAGTCGCTTATTTATTGGAATGGCTTCATGGAGTGATCGTTCTAGTCCTTCTTATTCTGTGCCAATACACTACATTTTTCCAGGTGATAGGTGTCAGTAAGAGTCCTTCTTGGAAGGTGCCCACCGCCGCTGTGTCAGATATTCTGCCTTAAACCATTACTGTCAAAACACTACTGTTTTTATGTGTAAAAGGCACTAGAGCAAGTGAAATTACTGGAATACAAGACATTAGAAACGTCGCAACGCAAGTGATGAGCGTAGCATGCAGATGCTGTGTCAAGAAGAACGAGGATGGTGACAACGCATCTATAATGGACAGACGTGAGCGTTTACTATCAGAACACTCCATTTCATCACTAACATATTAAAATGAAAAATAAGAATGTGTTATAAGATTTTATTATATATAAATACGTAAACCTCACTCATTAAACATGAAAACTGATATCTTCTAACCATTAAATGTATATTTTAGGTAATTTTGCCTCTTACCGTGTATATACGAAATAGTTTTGTATAGTCCCGGTATATGTAGTCGTGTCAAGAGCTAAACATCAGATAAAACTGCACTCGAGCCCCAAGATATAGGCATCGTCCTTAGTTTGGGGTCCGCAAAAAATGTGTTTCTGACTATGATTTGTATTTAGGTACCTTCTATATTATAGTTACCCTATTTGTCACATGAATGAGTATGACTTCTGAAATGAATATATAAGCGGGAATCCTTGTTTTTTATTTATTGAACTTTTACAATATATGTCCCCACTATATTCCCGCTCTTTTTCGACAGCAACCAAAACGACGACCTTCACAAAGGCCGTCTGTCGTAGCGGAAAGTTTTATCAATGAATATACCAGGTTCTAGACCAACAAGGAAGGAAAAATTCACCTCCACACCTTCCTTACATATCAAAATGACGAAAGCAATACGTGTACAGCCGTGAGAGGTATGGAGTTATAGGTGTTGAATAATATGATGCAATTTCAAATTATACGGCTCAGGAAGAGGTGGAGGAAGATTCCTGTTAAAATGTCAAGTTGGAGAATGATTAAAAATGAAACTTTCTATAGATACCTATATTATTTTATTGTAATCCCAAATTATCAATCTTTGTAGTTAATTGTAATCGTTGGCACGGGTATCCGGAGCGGTCATGCTCACAGAAAGGTGTTGTCAAGCGGCGGTATTGAGTGTCGGGTCGCCATCTTCTGTCAAAAATGGTCGAAGAAGGCGATGGCAGGCACATGCGACAACTCGTGAACGGGTCCTGCTAGAGGACACCGGTCTGCTCTGGATGCTAGAGCTAATGACATTACCGTAATAATAAAACTTTTAACACTGTTTCCTGTTCCAATGTTATATGTTTCTATTTCATATTTCTTGTTTTCAATAAAAAATGTCATAATTAAAAAAGTCACGGACCCTGGAGTCTGTGAAGTGTCGATTTATAAAAAAAAAAAGAAAAATAAGAGGCGTAGGAAAAATGAGTGCATGGGACAAATATGCTAAGTATTGTTAAAGTTGATCGTGCACCTAGACTTGCTCCAAGAGCTGCACGCGCCGCAATTATATTCTTGCAGAAACACAAGGCAGCTCTCTGCGCCAAAATACCCGTATATCTGAAAGAATTCGAAGTGTGTGGCCTTAAAGCACTTCCTTGTTGCTCTTAAGAGTATTTTCTTCCTGGATAATGCCTCAAGAGCAATTTATTTACAGCGACTAATAATCACTGAAGAAAATATGGCGGATTCATTTTGCTAAAATATCAGCACATAGTATAATATATTATTTTTAAACCAAACAATGATCTACTGAGGATTTCACGTTTGAATGGACCAAAATCAGGGAATCGCCCCTTAAGAACTAAGGAGACGTCACGCCTGTTCGTGGCAGTTCAAGTGTCGTCGTTCTCGTTCTGCTTGACAATGCACTGTGCTCATCACTCTGAGAATTTACATCTAATGCCTCGTTTACTTTTTAATTTTCTTATTTTAGTACACTTTACGTTCTTATTAAACTTAAGACAAACTGTTTATTAGCTGTACATTTAAGTAAATGATCTTAAAGCATACTCTAGGTACAAAGTAGAAGAATAATTAATCTTATTTAATATAATATTAGCATGATTATCAATTATAATAATATGGATTAGAATAGTTGGATATTGCATAAGTCTCCATTTGCAGCTACCGTTCACGAGTTGACTTGCATGGCAGCCATCGCCCTTTACAACTATACTGCAGGGAAGTGTATGATCCATCTGTTGTTTAAGGTTTTTCGTGATTATTACACATAGTAAACAACTTGAAACGTTTTAAATCGCGTATATTTATCATTATTTTTGTTCCGACGTTTCAAACATTTTGCATTGATCGTGGTCACGGGGTGACTAATTGATTTTATGTGTCCCCTGAGTTATTAAGAAATTATTTCGTACTACCAGCAATTTTATTTAAATCATAACATTCCCTATTCACGCAGTATTCGCTCACAGTGTCTAGAGGACTTGCAGATTTGTGTCGGCCATGGTATTTAATTAATTTGATAACATCCCAAGTAGGTGGAACTTGCCAACCATCATCTCTATTGAAATTTGGGTAGTTTTTGATTTTAATAACCTCGCGTAACAGTCTTGGTATAAACCGGTTCTCCTCTCTGGCGAGGATATTTGGAACGTCGGGACAAAATTAATGATAAATATACGCGATTTAAACCGTTTGAAGTTGTTTAATTATTCTCCGTCATACTTCTCAGTTATTGCACTAGCTACAGTGCTCTTCAGACACATACAGTGTTTTTGCACTCAACTGCTTCAAGGCAGCATATTTTACATTGCGGTGAGCCCACCAAATACAGACTCTTGCTTAATAGAACTGGTGTTTGATACTAGCTTATTATTACCATTTTGTTATTGAAATATATGCTCAAGCAATGGTAAGTTTATATCAATGATTTCCAAAATACAAGTATATGACACATGATATATTTATTTCAATGACACAATAGAGAGAGGTTGTGGCACGTGCTGCTGGCTCACACACTTGTTTGGGAAATCCTTTATGTTGGAGAATCGAAAGACAACATTTCCAAGAAGGACACATTATCCTTGTAAAGCTGACGGAGGCATCGAAGAGTTTCTTTAGGTTGAGAAACGATTGGAATTCATAAAGGAAAATTGCTTATAAACTATAAAAGAGTTTGAATTTGTAAAAAAACTCTGAAGGCGGAAACTCGACGAAAAACGACAGTGGCGATAAACTCCATATTTAAACAGCTGTTTAACTGGCTTTTATAACTAGGTTTGGTTGGTAACCATTCTACAAGATCATGGTGTTCGCGAGGTGAAAATAATATGAATGGTAAGTCGGAAAGTGATTAAACACAAATGCAGACGCTTCCATAGTTACCGCTAAAACCGTCAAAAAATAGACTCCTATTTTTTTTTATGATATTACCGATTTAACGTACTGGCCACTTTGAATAAAAATTGAACCTGTCAGATTTCATAGAGAAACTTTTTAACGAGAAAACTATAACATTCTTAATTTAAAAAGAGATAACATTTGATGTTCAACTTTCAATTATATTTATATCGAGCTTACATATGAATTCTCTTACATTTTTTATTCTTTCTATGAATACAGCGAAAATCAGAGTGATATACTGTTCCAACGTGGGACGTAGCAGAAACTGCCAGCAATGAATAAATACTTTGTTCGAGGAGGACGCTGTTAGCATATACCTACACAATTTTAGCTCATTTGCTTTAAATCGTTAAAAAATGAGGGTGTTTCATGATTTCACTGATATACAGAGAGCAGCGCGCGTTGTAACTTACCTTATGTTGTTAAATCGGTACAGAAATGAAAGAATTTTGAACGGCATTATGACATCTAACGAAAAGTGGATCTGGATGGATGATGGACTACCATTATCCCACGGTTAGGATAATTTGCGAATACTACTTCTCATTTTTCCGATTGTTCACTTTGTCAAGTCTCTAGAATTTCATAAAATTACCTAACATCTCCTACAAAAGGAAAACGATATGCGAGTGAAAGAAAAATAGATTCTAATTGCTGTACCCTCTTACCATGGGATAAGGACCGGAATAATATGACAGGCCTTAGATATGACAGCTGTCTAAGCGACAGATATTTACAGTTTTCGGTTTTGTTTTTAGTTTTGGGGTTCTGTAACTAATAAAAAATATCAAGACGGGTGTTAACGTGAGACAAATGTCATATTGTCAAATTAAGTGTAAACTTATTTTATAGTTTTGATTTCAGATTTGGGGTTCATGTTACAAAAAATTTTGGGAAAATAAGAATTTGATATGATAGTATAGGTACTCGTACTTATCTATTTGCAAATAGGAAGAGCCATCATTCTGCATATATATTATGTGGGGCATAGTGAATGTTTCTGGAGCTGGCCACAAACCATAAAAAATAAAGCAGTTACGGAATTCGAAAATGGAACTCTCTAGAAACATGTTACTTTTTAATTTGGAAGGCTGTAATTAGTTTCCTCATTTTGGCGTCGTCGTTTAGAAAATTGTGTGTCGCTATCACAATGAATTCAAATCCAGAAAATATTCGCAAAATATTTTTTTTAGATTCTTGTTGCGGCTTATGTCAACAAGAGTTGCTAGACTTCAATTAGCATTTGGTGATGAAGTCCTATGGGATTCCATGTGTATTCGCGGTTTGGAGAATTCAGACGTGGACATGATTATCTCTACGACGTAGATGTGATCTTCTCTACGACGTAGACGTGATCATTTCTACGACGATGCACGTGAGTGACTGCGGTTAGTTAGAATCCAATGTTGATATCGTACGAAAACTGATTGAAAGTGAACAAAAAAAAATACTTGTTAACAAATTCGTATTGTATTAGGCATTTGATGAAACAAGTGCAAAACATTTTGCATGTGCGTAGGTTGTTCTCAAATGGTTACCACACTACACCGGAAGACGTAGAGTTGGTAGGGCCCTACTAGATGGACTGATGACATAGTGAAAGTCGGGGGTAGCCAATGGCTACAAGTGTTTAATAGCCGTTCTTTGTGGCGTTCTATGGGGGAAGCCTTTGTTCAGTAGTGGACGTCTTCTGGCTGATGATGATGATGTAGGTAGGTTTGGAAACTTTGCACTCGATAGATACCGTATGATGTAACGGAAGACCAGATACAACAGCGTGTGGTGTGGTGCAATAAAAGAATAAAAAACGTAATGAAAAACAGTCATAAACTGTCTTTAACGTCGTTACAGGTGACGAAACCTGGGTGCTGCTTCGAACCAGAAAGAAAAAGCCAGGCAGAATGTGTCTTTCCTTTTGAAGATTTATCGAAGAAAGTTAAGAAAAATCGAAGCATTGGTAAGATAATGGTGGCGTCTCTTTTCAGCATATAAGGCATTTCACAACAGTATTGCTTGAAGAACAAAGGAGAGTGACCGCAGATTGGGACGTCAACGCTTGATTGCCTACATGTCTTTGAAAAATTTCGTCTTTGAAGTAATGTCATCCTCTACCTAACATTCCACTAAGCTCTCGGTTGCGTATTTGAAGGCTTATAATGTAGAACTGATGACGCATCCGCCATGCAGCCTTGTACCTTGAGACTTAGATATGTTTCCAAAAATTAATGACAATATATTAATAAAGTTTTACGAGCCATGAATCGGCGGTGAATGCGTTCTGTTATAAACAGGAATAATACGACAAAAATGCAATTAATGCAAAACCCCCTCGCAGCCACGTGTATGTATCGAGGTTATAATTATAAGGCTATATGCATTGTCGCCCAGGCAGTCAGTCGTGTAAATTCAGTTAGTAAATCAGTCAGTCCATTAGTCAATTTTGTATCTATTGATTTCTAAATTCCATTAAATCCACTAGCAGTAATAAAGTGTTTTTTTTAAAAGGACCCACGGAGCGCCATCCTTACAGTTCCATGAAGCCATTGAAGACGTACCTTAGAAAAACTGTTCCAACTGCTTTTTACAATAGTAGGAACTATTGGGAATACAAAAATATATACTAATTGATATGACTAAAAATATATCATATATACTCGTATATATGATATAATACTTTAAAAAACCACAAAAATATCATAAGTCTAATATATACTTTAAATAACACTTTACTGAAACTTTCAGTAAAGTGTTATTATACGTTCCATGGTAAAACCTAAGTATAGATCGTCAAAAGTTCCTATAAAAACCAACAACAATCATCTTGATCAAAATTTTCCATTCATATTAACTGGACTTTATACTTATTTATTGAAGTTACCGAGAATAAATTAGCACGGTACTTAAATAAATGCCGTGGTATGGAAGTCTTGAAGCAACTCTACGTATGATTACTTTCATTACCTACTGGATACTTATTGGATACCGTACTAGTTGGTACCATCTACCTATTCGAAGAGTGAGGGATATCCCCATTGCTATATTTGGATAAGTGGTTAATTTACTGTTGCTCACCACCATCAACGTCAATTCATACCGGTATGGGTTGACTTGGATTAAATATATCTATTCAGAAACAGTAGTGAAGATTTTAAAACTACAATGAGAGAAAAAAATTGAACTACGAGCGTGTTTGAATACACGAACATCCGTCCTCGGGCTGGGACATGCCCTGCCAACTGAGCTATCGTTCTCAGTAAATCAAAGCTCAAATTTATCCTTCCGTTTCTATGGTTAAGACGGTTAAACGAAATAAGAAGAATCATTGCAACGGGGCAATGCTGCCAGCATGCTGGGCACGCTGCCAACTGGTAGTGGGCTGGAGCATTTGGACTGCCTGTGAGTCTGGAATGACTTAGGTTAACTGAATGCTTTTATTATTGTATCTATCGCTATAGATATACAATAATACATCGTACAATATACAATGTATTACATGCAATGTATATAGTTCGTAGTATTTTGCATAAGCCGTTTTACTGTGATCTAACTTAGTGATCACAATAATTTAATATTGCTAAAGTAAGTTTGTATGTACAAGTATTTGGAAAGTTTTTGAAATGAACCCTGCTGTATGTCTGTCTGTCCGCCCGTATATCACAGGACGGTAAACGCAACGAGTCAAGCTTTAAATTTGGATAGTTATTGAAGACGTAATAAAAAATAAAGAAATTTTAGTCCGTCAAGGACTAAAATTTCTTCAGTATTCAATTTAAGATCATTTTTGTTACGCTTCTCAAAAACCTAAGTTAACTGAAATATTGGTAAGTTATGTTATGCAGGTACCATAGCCTCTTCTGAATCAACCAATAATTAACCACTATTTATTATTTAGTTTTTAAACTGCGATCTAAAGAAACATACACAGTTTGCTGCGATAAGGATCCCTTCCCGATGAGTACGGGAATATGTGAAGAAAATTACAATTATTAATCATCTAAGTACCTACTTAATTTGCATAATTAATGTCTTTCTACATGGAAAGAAAGAAAGAAAATACATTTATTTCTGACAACACGCAACATCAAAAAAAATATTACGCTTTTTAGGGTTCCGTACCTAGAGGGTAAAAACGGGACGCTATAACTGAGACTTCGCTGTCCGTCCATCCGTCTGTCACCAGGCTGTATCTCAAGAACGGTGATAGCTAGACAGTTGAAATTTTTACAGATGATGTAATTCTGTTGCCGCTCTAACAACAAATACAAAAAGTTGGCGATTTTTTTATTATTAGCACAACACCTGATTATACATAGAAGTAAAATATCATGACAACAGGTGGTGGCTAAATGGTTAATTCCGAATTCTAGTCATGTTTATACAAAGCAGTAAAGCTGGCCGCACTTTCGGATGGGAATAACCCAACGATGCCTGCGTAATACAATAAGTACTTTGAATTCAATAAAGTTCCACTTTCTGACAGAGCTATTACAAACTTTGTAAACAGAGAGGAAACATGGGCCTGCATTGAATTAAAAGTACTTATTCGGTAAACCAAGCGATTTTATTTTCGCTACTTTAAAGCACCTGGTATCATTATGTATATACACGCACTCCCAATTCAAAATTGACACCTTTGCATTGAAAGTTTGCTTAGCCGTTCACCGATCAGCTAAGTTAAGCAACGTCCCCCGCAGACTTGGATGGGGTGACTGCTAGTGACATTACTACTGAGCGTTTCCATGCTTCGGAGGACATAGGGAGAGGACGTTACGCTGTCGGTCCTGGTTGTTGTCCAGTAGTTACAGCATGGTGGTAGGACATTACACGAATGTCCGCCTGGCTAGCTACCACCCTCAAGTAGAAAATCTGTCTGTGTGTAGATTATTAACAAGTTAATAATCAAAGGATGCTACTGATCGTCAGAATAGTATATCGAAGAAAGTAATTAAAAAAAAAAGCCAAATTTTGTTTATGAACTAAGGACCCGTGACATATTTACACAAGCGACTGCGGAGTCTCATTAATAGGGTTCCATTTTGTTCTCTAGGTACAGAACCCTAAAAAGTATGTACCGTCTATGCCGTTTTAATATTGGTATAATCAGTACTAATATTATAAATGCGAAAGTAACTCTGTCTGTCTGTCTGTCTGTTACGCTTTCACGCCAAAACTACTGGACCGATTTGAATGAAATTTGGTATGGAAATAGTTTGAGACCCGGGAAAAAACATAGAATAGTTTTTATCTAACTGCGCAAAAAGAGGTTAATGTTGTTGCGCGATAACCGACATACGCGCGGGCGGAGCCGCGCCCAGAAAGCTAGTTGTTAATATTTCAATGCATTGTAAAATACCGAATAGTTATGATAGATAGATAGATAAAACATTTATTTGTCTCTCCAATACACACGTACATTTAAATAAAGCTTACAGACAACGATACTCTTAACTAATCCCTAATATAGAATAAATATTGGAACCTGAGAATTACATTAGAGCCCCTAACCTATTATTCCCAATATATTATGAGTCATGAATCACGAGTAGAATGTGAATGTGCTGGGATGTACATATATTCCATACTAACGAAACAAAAATATGTGTTTCAGGATTTTATTTCAGTTTACTTCAGATACCTTGTAGTATTTTGTAATCCATTATTTAGAAATGATCGCACCGTACCAGCCCATCACATGTCCAGTTCCCGGAAGTTTTTCTTTCAGAGATAGAAGACAGTAATCCACCCTACGGGCCCAGCGCCGTGGCTTGGCTATCTGCCAGCTATACTGGACCCGCGGGCTCGTAGTAATCAGCAGCAGGGTGGTGTTTTTATATAGCTTATCGTACATTTGTTTTTGGTTTCTTCCGACGAATAAGTATTTTGCAGTACTACGCCATGATGCTACACTATTCTAACTCGTAAGTATTAACAAAAATATAAGGAATTTCCTGGCTACACCAGGAAATAATAAGGAAAATTATTGCAAATCATTTTAAAAAGCCTACAACTTAAACAACAATTATTTAATATAGTTTTGTACAATGCGTAGTGATGGATGAACTAGGAAAACGCCCATGTGGCTCGCAAGTGTAGTACAAAGATTTTGTAACAATAAATTCATGTAAATTTTCCTCTTAGGTTTCCTATGCTTCCGTGGGAACTCCAAGTTCAAGTAAACCGAGTTTTAGTTTTTTCATGAGTTATATTGTTTTTCATCGACTTCCAAAAAGAGGAAGTTTTCATAACATTTCAAAATGTGTCATATTAACAAGATAGTAATCTAACAACCAGCTGTTTTTTTCATATATTCCAAACGAATACCACAATCTCATAGATCTATGAAATCTATGCACATTTTAAAACCTGTGGTATTTCCTTTAATAATAACTATTTTGTACTCCTATAATACCCTCAATATACTGATCAGTTTACAAATTTTATAAGGTTATAGTTACATTCCTAAAATAAATATTTTAGCGTGAACAATGTTTGTATACACTATCAAACAAATTATAATTACATATAAAAAATTCAACTATTAATATAAAATCAATATATAATATAACTTTGTACGTATTTTTACACACTTGAAGTATAAAATTTGTAAGAAAATTAATTATATTTTATCGCTATTGCTTGAAGTAGAGATGACGTAGCTCCCCCCGACGGTTCCCGCCTTGTCGTGGCGGTGGGGCTTAGTAGCCGTGGCTTGGTCACCCACGGTGAAGCGAAGAGGAACCAGGGGCCGTGCCGACTTGGGACATCGGCCGGCCCCGGAGGGGCCACTCCACTGGGCTTTGCCTCTAAGTCCAGTATGGAGCGGCAAGGGGGGGTAGGCTGCGGTGCTGTCTGGACAGCACCGCATCTGACGGGGAGGGGCCACGGTGGGAGAGGAGTGCCGGTATTACGGTGCGCCGCTCTCCCTACCTTCCGTGGCCACGGCGGGGCCGCCACCGTTCGATGGCGGACGCGGAGGGGCCGCAGGGGAAGAGGAGTGTCGGTATAGCGAGGCGCCGCTCTCCCTATCCTCTGCGGCCGAAGTAGCAGGCGACGACGGGGCTACTTATCGGACCCGTCGCAGGGGGACCTCGGGCGTCAGAAGCGGGGGTTGTCTGACGCCCATTTGCGGGCTTGGTCCCCGGGTGGTAGCGACATGCCATGTGTTCTGGTGCGTCGTGAGGGGTAGCACCCCAGGAGGGGTCCGGCAACGGACAACCGTGGCGGGTTCGTGGTCGAGAGCTAAAGCGTCCTTGCGGCCCGCCGAGAAGCGGTAGAGTTGGAACACCGTGTGTTATTTAGTCGGTAGGGGCACTTGCTGCTGTGGGAGTAGTTGGTGTCGAGCCCGACATATCCCGGCCACTTTCCCCGAGGTGGACGGGAATGCGTAAATGCATTTTTCACACGTAAATAAAAAAAAAAGAAAAAAAAGAGATGACGTAGCTGGATCTAAAACTGTTCCCCATTTTAGGTTTAACCTACGTTTAATCTAAAATGGGGAACATGAGCCCAATTGACGATTCAGATCTATCTGGAGCTTGTAACAGAAAATAAAACTAAAAATCATACAAAAGATGTACTTACAATCTCAACGCGCTGCACGTGGCAGATTTTTATATTTTTATGAGTTGACGGAACAAGCACGAGGCCCATCTGATCTGTCAAACATTGTCGTTAGAGTTTGTGTTATCTGCTCCCTACACTGGGAGTAGCTCGTAGCTACTATATAATAATATATGATATATATAATTGGAGCTCAAAATATGGTAACAATGAGCATTGTTATTATGCCTCATGCACAACAAAGATTGACTATTGCCTGGATCTTCTTTTTTGTAGCTTATAGACTAACCTTTGACCACAATCTCACCTGATGGTAAGTGATGATGTGGTCGAAGATGTTATTCAAGCAAGCCTAGAATTACTGGCTCTCAAAAATCTTATAACGTCAAAAGGGATCGTTTTACTTACGATAGGTTATATTTTCAACCAGGCGAATGTGGATAGTGTTTAGACAGTCCAATTACACGATTTAAAAGTAACATGAAAAAATACAAGAAAACAACTACAAACAGAAAATATACTAAAACAAATAATGGAAAAATAAAATAAGCGAGACCGTCGCGTCGTATACAGTTTTTATGTTCATTTTGATCGACAAGTGAAAATTAGAACATCATCAATGTATTATATAAGTAGCATTATTAGGGATAACTCAAATGCTACTCGTTAGATCTCACTCAAATTTAAATGGGACTACATGACAAAGACCAGCTTTAGAATATAAAAAAATCATCAAAATCGGTACAGCCTCTAAAAAGTTATGATATACACACAAAAAATACAGATTTTTTTGTGAATTGAGAACTTCCGTGAATTTGTTTAAAAATATGATTGAAATCATAGCAAAATAGCGGTTTTCATATGGTTCGTGTTCTTATGTGAGACTATCTAAAGCTGTTATAAACAGAATAAATAATACTTGGACTTAAGTAAATAATAAATGTAAATACGTTATCACTAAACCGCCATTTTTCTACGACTTCAATCACCTATTTAACAAAACGGAACGAATTACATAATTAGGCCACTGGTAACCGAGATGACAGATAACCGGTTAGCCACGGTATTGCTATGGCAACTACTAACACAACTACTGATTACGAGCGGTTGCTATGACGAATAACGGATATATGATTATATCAACCGGGTCATAGAACATATAATAATACACCGCTGCTTAAAACATTGACATTTCTTCTTTTTCTTCTTCTTTCGAGTCGGCGCGACCGTTAGTCAAGAAAAACGTAATAGTGCAGGTATTCCTCCTTCGGGAGGTAGTTAGGTACTGGAGTACAGCCTTGTAGTTGTTGGTTGCCTCTCACTGGGACCCTGAAATGCACACGGGGCTCCGGTTATGAAGGGTCCAGAATGTAGTTGAGCTGGTGGGTCCACTGTCCCCCTGCTACCGAGCATGTAGGGACTGGCAGAGGGCCTTGGAGGATATAGCCCGCCAGCAAACATTAGGGCGCCTGAAGAGCCAAGAGTCAGAGGTGATGCTGCAGGTGATGAGCTCACACCAGCTATGGCTTTCCACTACTGAGCATAAAGGGACTAGCGTCGTCCTTCACGGATGTGAGCCGCCTGCAGCGTTAGAATGCCTGAAGGGCTAAGCAGAAAGAATGTTCTCACAGGAAGACCTGAAGTCTGTGAGACTGAAGGGCTCACAATCCACGAGGTCCGCTCACTGCTGAGCATAAATGGACTAGCCTAGGTACCTCATGAATAGTGAACTAAGTACCAACAATATCTTGTAGTCTGAAGGACTCATAGTTCAGCCTGAAGGGCGTAGGTTATCTAAAAATATACATATTAAATTTTACTTGACCAGAAAGCAGTGATTGCCTTCTTTGGCTTCAAGCAAATCATTGCGTGAGCAGCTTATGTACCGGGTCGGAAACCCGGTACATAAGGTGTGACATGGTGTGCAGAGGTGACAATACTATTTTTATTAAATCAAAGAGTAGGTCTCTGAATTGATGACTCCTTCATTAAATATTTTGTCTTGTACGTTGAACCCGGTAAGTAGGTAATTTAATGTATTAGAATAAATTTATTAATATACGTGTTTATGGGGAAATTATCAAAATAACGTCATTGTTCCATGTATAGTATTGTTACCCAAAGATTAGTCGTGTGTAACCAATTAGCAATATGTGGTGGATATTATCACCATAACATGTATACATATGTAGCTATAGGTATTTTTGTGGGTATATCTATATGTTCTATTATTCGTATTAAAATAACCTAAGCGAACCAATGTCTCTGGGGCAGTTTGAGGTCTTAAAATTTGTATGTAGGTAAGTATGTAACTATGTTTGTTCGACGTAACCTTATGATTTCTTATCGTTGAAATGTAGTCTATATATATGTAGTACTTATTTCTACTTTAGGGTTAAGGAGTCTAGGGGAGCACTAGCTGATTAAAGATTGCCAGTCGTCGAGGTCACGCAGCTGGTGATCTTCTAGAACCTTACACATTGATGGGTGGAGGTGGTGAAGTCCAAAGGTGAGGGGTTGCCGACTAGTTAGGACATAGCAAAGGCCTTTGATCGGTTCTGACATAAAGTGATTCTTTCTTTCTTCTTCCTGTGGGTTTTCCCAGAAATTGTGCGAGTGCATCTCCAGTATATTATACTACTTCAACTTAAAAACGGACAATGCTGATGTTCCACAAGGCTGTGTGCTATCTCCGACTCAGTTTCTCTTGGACTATATTATCACAATTAATTAATTAATTGTAACATGTTGCAGCTCAGCAATATTCCTGGCTATGACATTTCCGGAGATGCCTGCCATGCAATTTTTTTTCGGGGAAATGTTATCAAGATTCTAAACAAACTTGCGTCTGAAGTCAAGGCTTGTTGTATGTCTCGAAGTGGATCAGACTGAACAAAGTCCAATATAACTTCGAGAAGACGTAAGTCTGTGCGTTTAAACTGTCCCCCTTGGTCGTATCCCAGCGCTTGGAATACTTAGGGTGTTGACATATCTAGTCGTTCGATTTTGCTGACACTTGAAAAGGCTAAATTAACCTCTCAGAAGCATGGCGAGCTCGCAAAGCTGAGACGGTACTTCACGTCGGCCCATCACTTGCAACTTTATAAGGCTCGGGCTAGGCCTCACATGGCCATACCAGCTATTCCACTCTTCTGCATTCAACGCAGAGCGGCTGGAATCGACGATCAGCCGAAAGGCTAGATCAATTGGCACACATGAAGATGTTGATCACTCGGCATCTCTTGGTATTGGTCTCAACATTTTTCAAACTAGCTCTTTGAATACATTTTGATTTCATACGGTTCTTTTACGGAAATTTCTATAAGATGATTGAACAACTAGCTTTTATAACTTTTGTTACAATGCACATAAAAATACCTACATACCTGTTTATATTAAATGGTTATTAAAGTATTCAGTACTCATTAAAATAATAAATGATTACAACTAATGCCGTCACTGGAATGACCCGAACCATTGAAAAGATAATGGCTTATTATGAACTAAAAATAATGGTTTTAAATGAAAAATTGCGTTTCAATATTCAAACTCAATAAGGAGTTAATTATGTAGTCATTATTGAATTTAATTACATTACCTACAACCATTGACCTCTAGGTAGTTAAGTTTAAAGTTAGTCAACTAAGATCCTGGATTTAATAGGTTTCTCTAGATTTCTATACATCGAAGTTTTAACATACATGGTCGTTTTAATATTTAGTAGCATTAGAACTTTTTGGGAACGAGTTCGTCTGGGGAAGTACATCATGTCTACCGCCAAGCAGTAATATTTAATAATGTTAAACGTAAGGGTATGGATACCGGTGAAATTACAGGCACGTTTGAGACTTAAGGGCGCACCGAGTTTTTTAGGCGCGCCGCGTATGTGTGCGTAAGTAAGTAAGGCACGCCAACAGCATCCGTCCCCGTCCGACGGCCGAAGAATTACTAAAGCGGATAGGGACAAAGCATCGCGGCTCTTACTAAAATGGGCGGAACATGCGTGAATTTGAGTATTTCCTTCGTATTATAAAAACAAATACCTATTTGAAAAATGTAATGTGTATACGTTATAGTAAACATGTTGTTTTTAATATTATTCAAATACGGATGACTCTCCGTTAAGTATTTATGCCGTACTAAGGGTTTATTTCGTTTTTTAGATGTAAGTTTGGTTTTTTTTTCTATTGAGCAAATTTCAAGTAGGTAATCGTGTTTCCAAAGTGCATGATTTATAGAATGAATCCTTAAATATAATATATATTAATTATATAACTCAACATTACGAAATAAAGATACAGCAAGGGATCAAACGAACCACAATTCCGTATCACTGCCTCGATGCAGGCTTAACAGCTTTATATCTCAGGGTGATGGGAGTGTAGTTTGTAGTAGTGGTCGCTAGACAGGCGCAAAATGCCCTTCTTACATGCGGTGAAGCTCAAGCCCGCGGCGGGTTTCCAACCATGGACCTGCTGCGCGGCAGTCCATAGCCAATGCCACTGAGCCATCATTGCTTCAAAAGTGGAAGTTCAAAAGTTGATTATTTGTGGCGAAATTTATCTGTTGTAATGTTGTTTTAGGTTTTCGCGATTGTTGCACATAGTAATTAAACAACTTTAAACGGTTTAAACCGTTTAAAGTTGTTTAATTACTATTAATCTGTTGTAGTCAGAGGTTATGCCTTAACAGTAGGTAGGCCTTATGCTTGTTCCCTCATTATAACATCAAAAAAAACATACCTGCAGTACGCGTACTTTGTAACTTCCCGATTTCCAATAATTGTACTAACGCAATTTTTACTTCGAGTTTTGTGTGAATCATGGTTTCCCATTTGAATCATTTGATGAAGCATTTAAAAATGTTTCCTAATATTCTACTATCCGCTAAGCTACTTTTGAAGTAAAAATCAGTTTATAGGCGTCAGGAGTACATTTTTTGTTATTGTGTCGGATCAACCTCTAGGCCCACATGATGTTAAGCGGACTAACCTCTGCCTATAACAGATGTATTTCGTCACAAGTCATGAATTGCACTGCACACGTCATAGTTGTTAAGTCTCATGTGCCTGTAATTTCACTGGCTATCAAGGATTGCTGCCGTAGCACACCGTTAGGTGCTTTTACAGATTTTCTACTTGAAGGTGGTCGCTGGCCAGGCGGGCATTCGCAAAATGCCATTCCACCATGCGGTGAAGCTCAAGCTGGCGGCGAGATTCAAACCATGGCCCTGATGCGCGGCATTCCATAGCCAATGCAACTAAACCATGACTGCTTCAATAGTTTGTACTAAACAAGTGTATTTTTGTTGCAAATTAGTATTGCGCAGACGCATCTTTTAGTAGATGTATCGCAAGCAACGGTGCAATGAGATTTTAACTCTCTTCATACCGGTCTGCTCAGGTCTTTTTTTTATATTTGGGACAGAATTTCCTTCGACATAGGTCGTAGCAAACACTTCTTACATCGAAGTGATGTAAGACAACTTTTATGTTAGCTATTTTATTATATAGTATTATAGTGGTTGACCTTTTTCTCTTTTTCACTCCCTGATTCCGACCTGTGCCGCCACGCCGTGCACACCTGTCTACAGCTCCGCCAGTATCTCCCAGTGAGACCGCAATAGTCCCCGCACTATTGCCGTCTCACTCGGGTCATCGTTCCGACGCTAGTTGCAGACCAGTGCCTTGGAATACGCAGTCCTGACGAAGTTTTTGTTTTGTGTGCAGAAGCTGAGCAGCCGCCGAACGCCGAGCAACGCGAGCTACGAGCTCGCCGTGCCGTCGCGCAGAGGCGCTCTAAGACGTCAGGCATTACCACCTACCCAAGTCCCTTGTTTCGGACGAACAACATCATATCGGGCTGGTGGTCTTGTTTTGACCGCACTTTTCGGTGCGCATTTCACCACTTTACTACCCGACACAACATAGTAACAGTCGCGTAACAACACACTTTGTGCTGTTAAGCGACGTCGTTCAGGCGTGGGGTAGCGTCAGCCAAACCCGTCTGAACGATCAAATCCGCCATTTGCTGCGGTCGCAGTGTGACACCCTACGGTGACAACGGCCACTGTTGTTGTTTTGGTTTAACCTTGCACCGTGGCCTTTCCCGCTTCACGGGTCAGCCGAAGCAAGCTGGGCTCCGGGATTACTGGCCTTGGGGTCGCCCCTAGTCAACCCCGGAGTAGCGCTTAGGAGCACCCCTCTCCGCCGAGAAAAAAGCTCGGAGAGGGTACACAACTAGGGCACACCCTAGGTACACACTCCCTCTCACACAGTGAGCTCACAAGGTGTGTGAGGGAATTCAAACCCTTGATAGGGCGTCCTGAGTATTCCCCTCAGGATGCAGTCCCGTCCCTCTAACGGTGAGGTGCAGGTCCTTCAGACCTTCGCCCTCCGCCACCCCGATCTGTATGTTGCACACATGCAACTCCTCGAAGAGGAAGCGAGTGCCCGCCTCACGGACACTCTTATTGCTCCCTCCGGGACTTCAATCCCGGAGGCCAACGTCCCTCCTCTGACCCGGTCCTTCTCAGAGGACAGCCCGCTTTCGCCCGCTCCGGGCCCGGATAATAGACGCACGGTGGCAGCCCCTCCCCGTGAGAGGTCTCGCTCGCGCTCACCGATCGGGAGGCCAGCGAGCACCCGTCCCTCCATCGCCGTTGTCGAGCCCACTTCGGACTCCGAAACGGAGATGGAAGTAGATCCGAGTCGCGCCTTACGCACTGACTCGGACTCCGATAACGACGGCTATACCGTCGTTGACCGCAAACGCAAGCGTGCTCCTAAAGCCGCTAGTTGCGCAACTTCCGCCCCTCCCGCCAAGGCACCCGCTAAGGCCCCCGCCTCCGGCAAGAAGCCGACCCCCGCCCCGCGCCCCGCGTCTCCTCCCTCCGCTCCGGCCACCACTGCCGCGTCCCCTCAGGACGCGAGCGCGCGCCGCGAAAAACCGCCTCCGCCCCTGTTCATTCAGGACAAAACCAAATGGGACATGCTGTCCCGTTTAGTTTCGGATCGTGGGATCCACTATACTAATGCCCGCTCCACGCAGCAGGGCATTAAAGTCCAAGTTTCCACCATTAGCGACCACAGAGCGCTAACTAAACTCCTCCGCCACGAGAGCATAAGTTTTCACACTTATGCGCTCGAAGAGGAGAAAGTCCTCCGAGTGGTCATCCGCGGTGTGCCCAAGGAGGTACATACCGATTCGGTATGTGCCGACCTGAAGGCACAAGACTTCCCCGTACATGCAGTTCACCGCATGTACAGCGGGAAGGACCGCAGCCCCTACGATCTAGTACTCGTAGTACTAGATCGTACTCCTGAAGGCAAGGCCATTTTTAATTTAAAAAAGGTCTGTGGCCTCTCAGGACTCGATGTCCAAGCCCCATACAAGAATGGGAGTCCCTCGCAGTGCCATAACTGCCAACTATACGGGCACGCCTCCCGTTTCTGCTTCGCTCGCGCTAGGTGCGTTAAGTGCCTAGGCGATCACGCGACAGCAGCGTGCACTCGCACCCGGGATTCGCCGGACCCACCCAGCTGTGTTTTATGCGGTGCTCAAGGGCATACCGCGAATTACCGTGGCTGCCCTAAAGCACCACGAGTGAACCACAGGGTGGCAAGGCATAGGCCGACCCGTCCCTCTTACGACCGTTACCAACGGGTAAGCCCTAAACTAACGGTAGTACCTGCCTCACAGGTAATACCCGCGCCGCTCCCAGCCCGTAACGCATGGTCTAAACCACCCAGTATGGTTAAGACCGTCGCTACCGCCCGCGCCCCGGCCCGCGCGCCCGCACCCGCGCCCGCACCCGCACCCGCCCGCGCCGCGGCCCCTGCCCGCGCACCGGCCCCGGCTCGCCCCGCGCTCCCGGCACCCGTCGCCAACACCATTCGCGCGCCTCCCCGCGCCGCTTCCCGGCCTCAAGCTCCACCTATGCCATTGATGGCTGCCCCTCTTCAAGAGGCAATCAACCTAGTCAGCGATCTGGCTATGTCGGTTGACATCAATGAGGTACAAGAGCTATTCCACAAGATGCAATACGCTCAATCCCCAGCGGACGTGATCCAATACACATTGGAACACGCGAACTTACTAAGCGCCCTTAAGCGCTTCGTTCCCCAGGCCCCTCCCCAGTACAACCACTATGGGTAGTACAACCGCACGCACGAAACCGCGCTCAGTTTCGTTAGCGTCATTCAACGCTAACGGTTTCTTTAGACAACGTGACCTTGTCCACGACTTTTGTTGCACCCACCTTATCGACATTATATGCGTGCAGGAAACCCTTCTAAAACCGGGGAAGGCGAACCCTAGGTTTGCCAATTACAGAACGGTACGTGATGATAGAGTGAACTCCCGTGGGGGAGGCACTCTTATCTATTACAAAAGGTCCCTGCACTGCATCCCCTTACCTACCCCGACTCTTGTTAATATGGAAGCATCTTGTTGCCTTCTAGCTATGACTGGTCATCAACCTATAGTCATAGCGTCCTGTTACCAAGCTTGTCAAAAGCCGATCGTCCGAGCTGACTTAGAAGCATTGTTCTCATTAGGAAGCGCCGTCCTTCTGATTGGCGACTTCAATAGTAAGCACATCCTATGGAATTGTAACGTCAACAATCCCAGAGGCATTGCACTTGAAAAACTAGTCGCAGAACTTAATTTTGACATAATTGCGCCCACTGAGCCCACTCACTACCCTCACACGGAAGACTTTCGACCTGACTTGCTTGACATGGCACTACTCAGAGGCGTAACACTCCAGTTACGCTCCATAGAAGTGGTTCACGAGCTTCACTCTGATCACCGACCCATTATACTGCGACTAGGTCCCGACCCAACAACAGACCTCCCCCGCCCCACTAAGACGATAGTGAACTGGAAGCAATTAGGCGTTGCCCTAAAGGCTATCAGTTCACCGGACCTTGACAAGATCCCTGACGACATCCTGACTAAAGATGACGTAACCCTTGCGATCGATTCGTTCACTAATCACCTCTCCACCGTAGTAGGTGCATCCGCAAAGGAGGTCATGGTGCCGGACGACCGGCGCCTTGTCATTCCAGCGGATGTGAGACGATTAGTGACGGAAAGTAAAGCAGTGACCCGACATTACGACTCTTACCCCAGTAAAGAGAACAAAACTAAGAAACGCCACTTTGAACGCATGGTTCAAAGTCGCATGTCTGAGTTGCGTGATCAACAATGGGGTGACAAACTTTCAAACCTCGTGCCAAGCCACCAGGCTTATTGGGACTTGGCGCGAGGTATGAAAGGAAGTAACTACAACGACATGCCTCCCTTATACAGACCAGTCCCACTAGTCCCAGCGTTCTTTGACGAAGACAAAGCTGAGTGCCTAGCTGATAGCCTAGAGGCTCAGTGTTCCCCTAACGTAGATCACGTTGACCAAGCTCACCTCGATTCGGTGGATGCTGAAGTCGAACGTAAAAGCTCTGTGGTCACCTCTGAACTCCCACCAATCACCTTAGCGACTTACGCTGAGGTGGCGAGACTGATCAAGGCCCTCCGACCGCGCAAATCCCCCGGTGCCGATGGCATCTCCAACAGGGTTCTTAAAACCCTCTCTCCTCCTCTCATCCATCTCCTAGTCAGCATCTTCAATGCTGCTATGAGCCACTGCTTATTCCCAGCCACCTGGAAATGTGCAAATGTCATTGGCATTCACAAACCAGGCAAAAGCTCATCTGACCCCACCAGTTACCGCCCCATCAGCCTCCTCAGTGCCTTAGGCAAACTTTACGAGCGGTTACTTGCAAACCGTCTCCAGTCCCATGCTAAGGAACACCACCTTATCCCAGATGAGCAGTTTGGCTTCAGGCCCGGACACTCATGCGTCCAACAGGTGCACCGCCTCACGGAGCACATCATTGAGGGCTTTAACAAGTACCCCAAACCCCAGACAACGCTAGCAGTCTTCCTCGACGTAGCGAAAGCTTTTGACAAAGTCTGGCACAATGGCTTGATTTACAAGCTATACCAATTTGGCGTGCCAGAACGTCTTGTGCTCATCCTACAAGACTTCCTTAAAGCCAGAAGCTTTCGCTATCGCGTGGAAGGCACCCTCTCCTCCCCCCACCCAGTCAGAGCCGGAGTCCCTCAGGGCTCCGTGCTATCACCCATTCTTTTCGCGCTGTATACCAGCGACATCCCACGCTCTCAGCCTAACGTCCTATTAGCCCAATACGCGGATGACACCGCTATTTATACCACTGGGTGGCATATCAGTAGAAAGTCCATTCCCGCCCTCCAACGGGCCATCACCGAGATCGGTGACTGGTTCCGTAAATGGCGCATCGCGGTCAACCCAGTTAAAAGTGCAGCTATGTACTTTACTGAGAAGGGCCGCCCCCGTTACCCGCAACCTATAACTTTGTTCGACCAACCCATCCCCTGGGTTAGTAAAACAAAATATCTCGGAGTCACCCTTGATCGGAATCTCACCTTTAGCGATCATATAACAACCGTCCGTAACAGAGCGGCCTTTGTAATGGGTCGCCTTGGTCCCCTGATTCGCAAAGAGAGTAAAATGTCTCTTAGAAATAAGAAGACACTTTACACTGCCTGCATCCGCCCCATCATGACTTACGCATCAGTAGTGTTTAGTCATGCTAGTGAGGCCCATCTCCATAAGCTTCAAGTCATTCAAAACCGTTTTCTTCGTAGTGCAACCGGCGCTCCGTGGTATATCCGGAACACCGAGTTGCATTGCGACTTAAACCTTCCCTCTCTAGCGCAGTTCAATAAGGACTGCGCCCGCCGATACTTTGATCGAGCGCCCCACCACCCGAACCCATTGGTTGTCCAGGCATCGAACTACTCGACTGCCTCTTCTATCCCATTTTTCAAACCCCCCCGTCGCCGACCACGGCAGGTATTAGACGACCCGGATGACCCCATCGCAGCCATTACGTTGGCAGCTTTAGCGTTATCCGCAAGTCGTCGAGGTAAAATCCCCAGGTGTGAGGTAATCAGAGGTCACACAATCAAACACCGAGCTCGCCGGCGAGCTCGAGGCAAAAACAAGGTCACGATAAATTGCTCTCCAAATAGTCAAAGAGTATTATTCAGTAGGGCCCAATTGTGCAACACTGCAGTTGCACAGAGGCATTTTGCTCCGATCCCCCCCATGTCTCTCGACAGCGAGACAAGCCGAGGTCCGAACCACAGTGGTGCCCTTGAGCTCGCTGTCAACCCCTCCTATAATAGCGGTACGTTTTCGGCGTCCGCAGGAGACGGAGGTAGAAAGCGCTTTTCGCCTTCTACGCCCGTCTCGGGAGAAGTGCCTTCGGCACTTCTCCCTCCCGGGCTATTGTAGGGCCAGGCCCTCGCCCAAAACCCGGTGGAGCTGGACGACCGCACAGGCGGTAGCCAGCATCTATGTCCTCCCTAAAAAAAAAAAAAAAAAGTATTATAGTAAATAGAGAAATTCTACAATAAACCTTATTATTATTACTACAATAATAATGTTTATTGTATATATCTGAACAATAAACATTATTATTATTACTACAACATGTTATGCTAGTTCTTGTTGCTATCTGTCAACGGCTTGCTTTCTTTGCAACTACCTTCAGTTTATATACAAACTAGCTTTACGGACGCGGCTCCGCCCGCTCGTATGTCGGTTATCACGCAAAAACATTGACCTCTTTTTGCGCAGTTGGATAAAAACTATCCTATGTTTTTTCCAGGGTCTCAAACTATTTCCATACCAAATTTCATTCAAATCGGTCCAGTAGTTTTGGCGTGAAAGCGTAACAGACAGACAGACAGACAGAGTTACTTTCGCATTTATAATATTAGTACTGATAGTACTGAAGTACTGATTCAATGTAAAAATGTAATTCTGTCTCTAAAGATTGCAATATGACAATAACAAGATTTATAAAATGTTTAAACTAAACAAAATACTACCTTTATTAAACAAAATACTATTAACTATATACAACATTACAGCTACTACAATAAAAGCATTTAGACAACCTATAAGCCATAACAGACTCACAGGCAGTCCAAAGGCTCCAGCCCAAAATACATGTTTAAACTAAGTACATGTATTTAAAAAGTAAATTATAATGTTAGACTTTTACAAGTTTTATGAAAGCTATTTAGCTAATAAAACAATCTACATATTAATGTTGGCTTTCTAGGATAAAATATACACTAGAAAGAAATGTACAAATGTTGTGTTTATGATAAATAAAGATAATTTGAAATTGAAAAAAAAAAGATTATTATTATAATCATATGAATAAAATGCTGTTTATAATAAATTGAGCAACATGAAATGTATGTGCTGGTCAACATATATATGAGGTCATATAAATCGGGTCTTCATCATTTTTTTTTTATCGTTTGTACTATTTAAATTGACACTTTAACTATGCTGCTGAATATTATTATTTTTCTCATGACGTTTGGTTACTCTTAGGTACCGTTTCAGTATGTGCTAATAAAGTGTTGGTTGACTTGCAGCGCATTTCACGATCATCTTTCTAACAAATGTATCTTCCAAATTAGTTATTCGAAGATCGAGCTGGTAGCGCTTCTCAATTAGGCTGTTTTTTTATATTCGACATCTCAGAACTCTTGACTGGGTGAACAGATTTTAATAATTCTTTTTTTATTTGTAAGCTGATGCTTGTTGTATGGTCCCATTTAAATTAAATGAAAATCAGTCCAGTCATTTTTAGTTATATTCCAATAACTGAAAAATATTTTCCTATCTTGATGATATAGTCGTTGACAGTAAACGACAGTCGATCCTGTAAGTAGCAAGGGTCACTAAAAAAAGAGTGAAAAAAATGTTTAACCAATAAAGGGAACCAAATTTAACACTCAAAAATGTGAAATAGCTTGTTGAAGTCGGTAACATGGTAGTTCAAAAGTACCTATTATCACAATATTGTGCGCATGGTACCGACTTCGACAAGTTATTCCATACTTTTGAGTGTTGAAATCGGTTAAATTTTTTGGTAAAAAAAAAACGAATTAGAATCTCAGGAATACCATCAATGGATGACGAATCTAACGCGCACTCTTAACCTTTGTAGTTTCCTTTTGTCCTCTAACATTGGCCCAGTAACCACCAAAACATGAGCAACTTCCTCAACTGTCAGGGTTTCCTTCCACCTGAGGAGTTACGTAACGTACATTATCCTCAAGTTCATGACATCAGAGGTGTTCCCTTGGACCTGACTTGATTACGAATCAGTTTGGCTAAGTGTTGCCATGTTGATGATTTTAAATAGTAGTATTATGGGAAAATAGTTCCTTTACCTTCTTTAATATTTACATTTTTGCAATGATGCACGCTCCGCGGATTAGATTACTAAACAACAACGAGAAGATTTTTTATTTTTATTTTAGAATTTTCAGAAAACTTACAGCTATGTAAATAACACATTCTACATGAAAAACACATGTAATGCTGATGGCCAATTACAAGTTTCCACTTATAGGTTAATTAATTTATAAAACCAAATGTTTTGAGTAGACGCCTAACTTACGAAAAGTTTTTTTTTTTTTGTGACGGAACAAGCTCGAGGCCCACCTGATGTTAAGCGGTCTAACCTCTGCCTATAACAGGTGTATATCTAAATACTTAAGGTTTAAATATACTAGTATACAAAAGAATTTGTCTTTAAGCCAACGTCCTCAATCAATATCATGAATCTGTTAAGTTGTTAAACGAAGCGCTTGCTCGCACAATAAATTCTGCATATAATTTTGTCATAACTAACGGAACAGATAATTTCATTCTAGGCTAGCCTGAACAACATCTTCGACAACATCATCACTTACCATCAGGTGAGATAGTGGTCAAAGGCTAGCCTATCGGCAATAAAAAAAATTTTTTTGAGTCGATTAAACCCAAAAAAACATTTTTTTAGAGTATTTAATTATAGTCATCGGCGGGATTCGAACCCTTGTCAGCACCTCTATGGCCGGGGTATGCTCTGACCGCTTAATCAACATGACATAAGACTCATAACTCTAATATCTCCAAATTCAAATTCATTTATTGGCTTTTACACAGGTACAATAAGAGTCAATAAAAAATATGTGGTTAGTTCTCCATGTTTTACCTTTTCAGCCATGCTAAAATCATATTTAAATAGTAATATACTATAAATTTACAAATTATTGGAATACAAAATGTTTTGCCCCGGGCGGGAATTGAACCCGCGTCCTTCCGATTTCGCGGAAGGACGCGGGTTCAATTCCCGCCCGGGGCAAAACATTTTGTATTCCAATAATTTGTAAATTTATGATTTTCGCTTGGTACGCGGTAGTGCTTGTAATCATAATATATAGAAATAGTAATATACTCTTAAAAAATGATCCAAATAATTAAACGGCTCCAATCGTTGTTAACCATGGTATGGAGATAAAGCGACATCTATTGTTTAATTTCTGTTGTACTACAAACAAGACTAATTTTTACAATTCGTTTTAAACTTAGTAACGATGACGCAACCTTATAATTTTAATATTTCATTTTTGCTTTTCGGTTTACATTACTATATAAGAACGAGAGGAAAAATTTGTAAGTACCTAAGTAAAGTATTTATTACCTATTTTGTTTTATATTGAACATAGAGAGAAAAAGGTGGGTGTATATATTTATTTATTTACATATATAGTATGATTGATATGCGCAAACAATGCATTGCTATCATGGTTGAACAATGAACGTTTTGGGATATTCCACTGCCAATTGCCATATTTGGTGTAACCCTGAGTTGGCATCGCATTATTATTTATTATTTTCCTTCAATCATTTATGCTTTATTTATTCAAAGGGTATATAAATTATAAACTCAATAACTGATATAATAACATTTGAATTTGCTATAATGTCTGTCTAGCAAAAAATACAAAATTAAATTATAAAAAAATATTATCATGACTGTTTTTTTCTTTCGTTACAATTTTGTTAGCTAACGTAATAATATCCAAGTAATAACAATTTAAACTTTTGTAGAGTAGTGTCGAAATGAGCAAGTGTCTCTTTTTATGCAAAAGACCCTTTATTATTCAAATTGACTAATCAAATTATTAAATTATCCTGGTACACTATACTATTATTACTAAGCGATAAGACCGCCCATTGTAACACTTAGTCATATTTTTGTTTGTTATATATAGTTGTCTAAATTATGGTGTTTCAATAAAGAGTTAATCTATCATCTATCTATCTATTATTATTATTAATTTGAACAAACTATCCTTATAATATATATACATACCAACGACAACGCTGAAACTGACGTGAACATAGATAGATGTTATAAATCTTATATTTTAGTTCAGTACTTAAGTACTTCATTAAAGTATCTAACACACCAAGCAGTTACTTTAATTCATTATTTTCTTCCATGTACATTCTAATTGACCCCTTGGGGTGCCGGGCTAGAATGTCACCCCCATTGTTACCTGTGAGTGTCGTAAGAGGCGACTAAAGGTAAAATACCGGAAGGTAGGCAGCAGCGCTTTCTGAGGAAAAGATATCTTAAACAGCGATCTCCAAGACGCCTGCCAAGCATGATTATAGCACACCCCCCTAAATGGGGTGGCTGTGCAGCAGTGGATAATCCGGCTGATACAGAATAGTACAGTATAAACTAATTGCATTAAATTTTAAAAGTGTAGGAAAGATAAACGATCTTGCATGGCAACACCTTCGGTGGTGCTTGAAATGCGGTGCTCGGTGGCCCACTGACCCTGCAAACGAGGGCCGATATTGAGACAAGGTGTTCTGCTAAATATATAACTGACGCCCGGCATACGTAATGTCGTCTAGCCGAGAACTTAGTGCCCGGAGAAGGTTGGATATAGGCGCCTACTGCAAATGACACAGATGATTCGAGATTGACTCAGCATCTCAATGTCGCTCAGAGTGGAGATTTATTTAGATATAATGTTCCTTTTTTGACTTTTTTATCCAAAACACAAAACGCAATCCTATATATATTGTTATATGTTCTACGCCTATTAACAAGATTTCGCTGTGTAAAAACCTGAGTGAGTTACAAACCTGAAGTTTAGATATTTGGTATAAACATTGACCAAAAGTAGTGAACAAAGTAAACTAGTAATTCAATAATGAGAAGTACGCCGAAAAATATACTTTTTTACGCTCTAGCATTTATTGAGTAACACACTTTTAATTCCAAATACAAATAAAAACATATTTATTCGTAGATTTCTAAAAATTACTTTTTTTCTAATTTAAGTAATCTCTTTCATTATTATTCACCTGTGTGGGCGGTGTTCCACGTGGTTTGTTCTTCAAATCAAAGTTTCCATCACGAAAAATTGCACGGCGCGTTTATTAGCAGTCCCCTCTCCAACGCAACATTGATGTAGCGAGCTGTTTCTGCCGCGTTAGTTCCGCGTCGGAACTCGTATTTAAAATCACTTGAATTTTGCGAAGTATCTATATTTCATGTCTGAGCTGAATAAAAAAAAACTGGAAGTCGAGAAACGAATTTTGCACATTTTTTAAAGAAGTATCTCATATTTTTGAGTGAACCTTTTTTCACGTGGTGCCCCACGTGAAAAAAGTTTCACTCAAAAGTCTCAAGGCATGAAGGTTCTATGTCCATTCGAAGTATGTACCTATTACAATAAAACGGCTATTATTATAATGAGAAAGGATTTCATTGTTTGTTTGCATTGCATAGGCTCTGGAACTACCGGACCGATTTGATTTTTTTTTCACCATTAGAATCCTACATTATCCCTGATGACGGTATAGAATATATATTAAGTATAGAATATTTTCTAAAAAGTTTTTTTTAAAATTTTTGATATTTATCCTTAGCGTAGCCGGGTCGGTCTGCTAATATTTTATATAGATATATTTAAATGCCCATTTATCATATATTTGGGAGCAATTAGCTTCGAGTAGGAACGGTTAAGTTTCTGTCAATTCACTGAAAATAGCACATTGTTTTTAAATGCTTTCTTTTTCAAGATCCCTTTTGGAAAGAATAATAAGGCCTTTGAATCTACACACAGACACACACATAAAGAGCCCCTCATCTAACAGGTAGTATATCAGTCGGACTATTTAAATAATATGAAATAAAAAAACTTTGAATATCACGGGAAGTTACCAGTTTTAACTTTTCCTATTTCTTCTGCTGCGATGTTGGTGTGTAACATAAAAATAAAAAGAAAAAGAAAACAGGCCTACCTATGAATATAATATATTTTGACTTTCACTCTCTCTCTCTCTCTCTCTCTGCTCTCTTGTCCGGAATGTGTAGCATGAATAATTCTTGTTGGCTGGATTAGACACACAAAACATAACGTGTCAAATTAACATGAATGGCCAAGTCGCGACATCTGGCAAAACTTTGAAGAACTAGCGTGAGGATATAGTTTGAGTAATTCACTGCTCAATGCTCTATAAGCGCAAAGCGACATTAGTCAAAGCAGCACTGTTGCTATAGAAATATCATAGATGGCTCTTATTTACAAACATCATTAAAATATAATATGTAGCTAAATACGAATAATAATTATTCAAAAAACATAATTTTATTGGTGATCAATGAGTCTCACACTAGGGTGACCTGAATCGTGAGATTAAATCCCTTCCTTTTTAAAATTTCGCTATCGATGTTTATATGAGATAATATCATATAATGTTAGCTTAGTAAATAATCATTTAATTGCTCCTTATTGAAATAATGGAAAAAGGATAGGAAGATGCAAGCGCAGATCCACCGTTGTAGGCACGAGGGGCCCACACCACAATCCTCATAATCTTGTGTATCACAGTGAATCAAATATTTTATACTTAGTAATATCGACTCTGGATCTGGATTGCCAATGGAAAAGATAATAAAAATGTGTAAATAATTCCGCCGTACCAGTCAGTAGCTCATTTCATTGAAGCATGCGACAAAGATTTGTACCCTATTGCAGAGAACTCATTTTCTAATCTTCGCAAAGTAAAATCTGAGGGCCAGATGAAATTGTCATCGGTTAGCGTGTATAAATGTAATTTTAATGTTTAATTTAAGTAAGCAACCAAATAAGTAAAATTATATAATATAATGAGCCTTTGATATCGTTTGAAGAAAAAAATTCATCAAAATCCGTATGTCACAATGTGATGTGCAAAAAGAAAAACACAAACATCTACTTTTCTAATTTTCGCAAAGAGACGTACATTGACCTTCTAACCTTACTTGCTCGAAGGACTCAGTATATGTGACCATGATGAATGTGCAGATTCATTATGTTCTATATATAAACTATTGATTAAATGTATATTATGAAAAACAAAGATAAAATCCACACACCAACATAAAAAACCAACCGGCCAAGTGCGAATTGGAATCAAACCGAGGGTTCAGCACAAACAGAATGTAACTATAATATAGTTTATTATAGTTACATTTATAGTTATTAATGTAGGTACCTACATTGTTTATTAGCAAAAAGAAAATCATAAGTTTCTAAAAGTACATAGATTAGATTTTTATTAGTAGGTATTCAGTGATTTGAAATATTTAGATTAGTTATATCCGAACACCACTGCTCTAAAAGCTTACTAGAATTTACCTATAATATACATACCTACGCCATGTATATGCAGTTTGTAATGACAAGGAAAGAACGTTCAAATATTATGCGTCATATCTGTTGTTAGAAAGAGATAAAAAAGCAATTCGTGTTACCACCGAACCGCCACGAGACGTTCCGATCACCATTATGCTGCGATCTCTTTCACTCTCTCACACCAAACGATACACATATCTCGCTCATCCATTTCATTAATATTAGTTCCTAAGATAAAACAAAATGACGATATTTTCTATTTCATCAATAAAAGCAATAATTACGCGAGAAATGAAACAGTTTTCTTATCTCTCACAGTGCCTGTATAATTGGTGCAGAGTCTAAAGACACAAGAAAGGCATATTGTCCACAGATTATTCCTAAAAAACACGATTAGTGGCGATGTATTCACCGGACGCTTGGAAGTGCAAGACTGGTAGTGACTCAGGTGATTACCCTGAATTCGTCTAGTAAATATGGAGGCCATACAACACATCTACAGGTAAAAAAATCTTAGTAGGTATTATTTTATAAGAGCATCGACGCATGCTAAGCGAAAACATAGAAATTATTTCGGATGCACCAGGACGGTATTCTGGGGGTTGCGGGTTCATGTCCCGCTGGAAGTTATCTTTTTCCATCCGAAATAATTTCTAGATTTTTATTGTCATTAAACTACATATTTACGGTTTTTATTGCTTTCTCTTTTCTGTGGTTTTTAGATTTTTTCCTTTACATGTGCTGTAATGTAAGACATTGCTTCGTGTCAAATTGCATGATTCTAGTCCAAATGGAAGTGCTCGTTTTGGTACTCTTGATATGTTAAAAATATGTTAAATCACAAATCATGCGAAATAAACGGTCACATCTTTTGGTCGCGTTGACTCTGTGTATATGTTTTTACAGCTGATAGAGACCGTAAATTCGAGTATTTGATATGAATGTTAACTAGATATCTTTACTCCTTATGGACAAGCTAAAGTGCTCAACGAGCTTTGGAGAGATCTGCATGTGCGATAAAATCCGTGAATAGATATTCACCAAAGCTTATTATATATATTAAAAATAAAAATAAAGATTATTATTATTATTATAAAGAACCAAAGTCACCGACATAGCTTTCAGAATTTGTACGTTAAAGTGGCTATGGGCAGGCCACATTGCTCGGTGAAATGACATCTGACGGGGAAGGTTTCTCGAGTGGTAACCATAATACACCGGAAGACTTAGAGTTGGTAGGCCCCCATTAGTTGGACTGATGACATCGTAATAGTCACACAATGGTTACAAGTGGCTATAACTCCGGCCGCCGAGAGAATGTGTTTGACAGTACGTTTCGTGAATATTTTTTCCCCAGTTAAAAGTAACATAGACAGTTTGACTGCATAATATTGTATTAGTCAGGCACCGAAGTATATAAAAATAGGGTAAATATTTTATTTTACTCCATTTACAATACAAAACTCCAATAAAAACACGTACTGTCAAACGCATTCTCTCGGCGGCCGGAGTATAGTAGCCGTTCTTTATGGCGTCCCAAGGGGGTTGAATTTGTGCAACAGTGGGCATCTTCTAGTTGATGACCTCTATACGCGTTTCTGAGAAAAAGGGTCTTGACAGACAGGTACGAAGCCCTAAAGTTTATGCCTATTGCGTATATAGATAAATCATATAGATACCAGGTATATAAGTTACACGCAATAAGTATAAAACAGACATTGTTTAAAATTTCTAGTCATTGTACCTACGAGAATATTTATAGCTAGGTACATACCTCATTAGTTCCATGTATTTTTAGGCAATGTGTAATCTAAGCTATTAGACAAAAATCTTATATTAGATAGGTGCAATTCTTCAATTTCTTTACACTTTGTCTAGGCATTCTATTGTTAGGAACCTCTGCTTAAAGCTGCGTTTTCTGTCATGTCGATAGCCACGTGCCAACGTGCGGATCTAGCCCGCATGTAGGCTGCCGACATAATTTTCCTATCACGCGGACAGCAAGCTCTCGGCCAGGAGCATGCTATTACCCGCATGCGGACCGGATCCGCGCGCGGGCGATAATCATAACCGTGCAAGATCGACGCTCAACGCAATCCACGATGACGAGGCGATCTGTCGCCTTGTCGCAAGACTTGAAAACGGGAATAAGTATAACAAACCCGGCAATGGCTTGGTAAATGCGATATACTTATCACTGTTAGTTTTTTTTCCTTTAATGAGAGAAATCCTTGAATGAGTTCGTACGCGATTCAGGTTAATTTAATAACAGTTTTAGTGACCAAGCTTCTGGGCGGGAAGGACAAGTCAGTTTAACTCAACTATGATTGGAAATAATCTTGAAAAAATATTCTTCAAAAGTACATGCGTAATAAAAGAAAGCAGCAAGATATTAAACTTACGAAGCGTTGTGTGACATTAATCTTAAACATGATTTTCAATTAGGTACCTTAAACGCTTACTCGGAACGATGTAATGATAAAACCGATATAAAACTTTTCTTAACCGGTAATTACTAAACCAGTTCAAGCCTTGCGTGGCTAGCTGAACCTACGTCTCTGAAGCTATGTCAAACGAAGTCATCAAGCGTCGACTTTGCCGAGCGCCGCCTTTTAGACAATAAACTAAATCCTACTCGGCCCCAATTATTTCACTAGGTCACCCGAGGGTCACCTTCAGCGCTCGTCAGACGAAAGGAAATATTTAAGTATACCTAAAAGTGGAACCGACTTCAATACTCAAAAGTGTGAAATAACTTGTTGCAGTAGGTACAATGATAGTTCAAAATATTATCACAAAATTGTGGCCATGGTACTGACTTCGACAAGTTATTTCACACTTTTGAGTGTTGAAGTCGGTTTCATTTTTAGGTTGAAATATTTTTTTCTCCTTTTTTAGTGACCATTGCTACTTACGCGATCGATTGTCAATATCTAGGTAGGTACCTATATCATCAATAAAGGAAAACACGTTTCAGTTATTGGAGTGTAACTGAAAAACAGCTGGACCGATTTCGATGAAATTTAAATGGGACCACCCGGGAAGCATCAGCTTTCAAATAAAAAAGAATCATCACAATCGGGTCTCCAAGTTAAAAGTTGTAACATTAAAAAAAATACAGTCGAATTGAGAACCATCTTTTTTTGAAATCGGTCAAAAACATTTTCATACGTGGTATTCCACAACATTCGTTCCCTAAGTTGTATCTATAGAATATCTAGGTATTTAGTATAATGCTGGATTGTATATACTACCGGTAGCATATACGTAATCTTCACGATAAACGTATGTTTATATATGGATGATTATGAATGTAGATATATACCTACTCACAACCCAATGCTTAAGTACTTGCACATAAGCAGTGCCAAATCAGCTGTGACTGGTCGTGCTGGTGTCTGCTTTTTTGGTGAACCAAGTGTTTTTGTCAATTTGAAAACGATTACGAACATTTTCGGAAAGAACTGTGACAGAGTGAGCTGTAGCTGTGATTGCGAGCACGAATTAACTACCAAATTCGTGAGTACATATCTATTGTGTCTAACCGATTCTGTAAGCTCAGAATACAGAAAAAAACTCTGTATTCTGAGACTGTAAGTAGGTATATTCTTACTCTGGATCTAATCTAGTATTTTTTAAGACTTTTATAACACAACAAGGTCAAGGATAGATCGAACGATCGCGACATTTTCTCATTCGATCATTCGTATTGTTACGATATTGCTAGTAGCCTCAGAGAAATTAATCAGAGCTAGTAGCACGCAAATGTATAGGTAGGTATACCTACCTAATACGAAAATACATGAACACAGTCCCTAAACAGCAGCGTTTCTGAGACAAGAATATTATCGCCCAAAGTGATCTCTTCTGGACAATCTTTGACTGGAGAGGAGCAATGCTCTAATTTCAAATGAAAAATATATTAAATTGAAGTAAATAATAGATTTAAGATAATATTTTTAGCGTTTACCATACAAACGTAGTTTCATCATAATGCAAATAGATAGTGTTCTAATTCAATGATACTGTGCATGCATGGGCTCAAGGACATCCTTGAGCCCATAATGTGGTGTCCCTAATACCTAATACTGAATTTCGATAGTTCAAGCGACAAGCCGCTTACTTCGAAAAAATATGGGTCGTCAAGATATTGCTTCGACGGAACATACCTACCTTCTACAAGAATAACTCCGACAGAACTTACTCCGACAGCTCACAGTGCACACCTTAGAAAAACCACAACTTCGACATGCTCTTGTTCGGCAGATAATTATTTAGACAGAAACAAAGGTTCTAATCGAAACACTGCTCTGAAATGTAATAAAATTTATTGAAATGTGTATATTAACAATGATGTCAGGATATAAATGATAACGATAATTTGCATAGAACTACTCTATGCAAATCATCCTGTTATCATCTAGTGCCTACAAAAATTAATTACAGCAAATCTTACAAAATTCGTAACAGTAGGTATACGTTTCACGCGGAATCGATATCCTCCATTTATGAATGAAATTCAATCATTATAACATTATCTATGATGCGCATAGATTTCACAAAGGGTAACACCAGTCTATTCGTTTGCCAATATAAACACAATTGGGGGTATTTTTCATTCTTCTTGTCATTTGAGTCATTGTTTCTATTTTACATAGGAGACGATCAGTGCTTTTTTCGTAGTTGTTTTAATTCAGTAATTAAAGCAGCAATTGATATTGAACGGTTATATTTACTGCATAAATAAAGTGCGAGATGATGTGTTTTGTTCGAGCTGCATAGAAAAGTGTAATGAAAAGTGAAAGTGTAACGGGTGCTAAAAAACAATAAAACGGAAGATAAACATTACGTCCCGAGAACATTACAGTACGTAATTTATACAAAACTCAAACAAAAGGCTCGAGGTAGCATAGTCACACCATTACAAATTAGACATCTGTAACGAAACGACCCTGCCGATTGGGGTCCTTGACGTTACTCTGGGTCGGAGGACATGTAGACATGAAGACTCCGCCGTTAATAGGAAATTAAGTATGGGTCAGTGGTTTAGATCCCTATATAACAAGTACATTCAACACCTTACCTTAGCTATCCAGCCTCCAAACGTGCCTCTTGAACTTTAGGGAAAATGATCTCGATGGCGTGGGTAGGCTCCTTCTGCACGTGCGTCCCGCTAGTGAGATTGCTTTTCTCGTGGTACACAGCACAGCTATATATTATAAGGTTTTTCACCACACTTCACTTAGAAGATAACTTTTTTGATATATTTTCTAATAATTTGTCGTTTTGGGAAACACCGACGGTTTTCTTCTTGATGTTGATACAGATGCACACGAGTTGCTTCACCTCATGACAACGCTCATGCACTGACTGCCGAAGCCAATCAGAGACGAGGAAAGGTACGTATGCTCTGGGTTTCAGAGCGTTGTTAATGGTTGACCACAGAACCAACAAAAAGAATGCGCTAATTTAAATATAAGATTTAATGAAACAGAACGAATTTGCACAACAATTAATGAAGTCAAGATATCCCATCTACTAGTACGCCATATATGCCAAGTAAAAAGTCATGATGCAATTACACCCCATACTAATGTAGCGGGAAATTCGAACACCACTTCGAGAGCAAGAGAGGCTATGCTGACCGAGTTGATTAACTGCAGCACCACACTGGCTGTGATGTGCAACACAACCTATTGCACCCAAGTGTAAGCTAATAGCGAGACGATAAGCGGATAGATCTATAAAGTTACCAGCATTGAAAGAAGAGATAGCTGCGTGTAACTAAAGCCCAGATACCCACACCGAAACAGCACGAGCGCTAGGACTCGTATCAAAAAGATCTTTCTGTGTTTGTTCACAGAGTGGCCGATCGCATTGTCTCTGCGAGGACAAAGCCTAAGGGAATTCAGTGTTTGAACAAGCCAATCCCTATGTATTTTTGCCTGCGCCTAAAGACCCTAAAGACAATAAAGCCTAAAGAAGGTGCGAGAACTTTTTCTACAACGATAAAATTGCTAGCAATGCCACACTATAAATTTTGTATATGCCTATGCCTCACTATCTCACAGGGGGGCTTGCATACAATATACTAATGGTATAAAATTAAATACAATAATTCATTGCAATGATCTTTGTTTCTTCATCTATAAAAATCCTATTTTTTTTTATGTGGATAACTACTCTTGTATAAATAAAACAAATAATATAAATTTACGGGATATTATCGGGTTATCCACAGAATTCCAAAATCCGTAGGTGTTCTCGAAAACAAAAGTCGTAAATTTAATACCCCGACTCCCACTAAAGTTTCACATTTTAAATTCCATTCATTCCCATTTCTCACGATTTCCATGCGTCTTATATGTATGAATAGTTTCTTACTTCTGTAGAATGGAAGATTGAACTATATTGATTTAATCAAAGACAGTGAGAATTTATGGCCCCAGCACTTTGATTTAATTTTTAAAAATAGCAGGGCCTTTTTAGTAACTCATACCAGAAGCTGCGATCCCTGCCAAACGTGAGGATAACAGCAAACCCCCTAAATGTGGGAGGCTTATTCAGCAGTGGACAATCTGGCTGATACAGTACAGAACCCCACGGGCTATCAAGGTGGGTCTCTCGCGATTTATTCTTATCCATGGAAGCCAAGGTACACCTTGGCTTCACGCGATGTTTCATGTACATGCATATAAAAATAATCTTTTTCTCTTTCAGACGATGTTGTACCTAATGTGGCTGGTGGTGATTGTGGCTGCCTTGTACTTGTACTGCAGGAATCGGCTATCATTCTTTTCTTCGCGTGGTGTGAAAAACGTGCCATCACTTCCCCTGATAGGCAGCCTTGCCCCAGTGATGCTTAGGAAGGCGCATATCTGTGAAGAAATCAGTAAAGCCTACCATATGTTTCCCGGTGAAAGGTAAGTGGTTCTTTATAATGATCATTATATGTTTTATTCGTAGGCTGGCGCACAAGGTTATATTTAAACCATAGGACGATAAGTTAGAGTACAGTTGGCAAAATGAGTCATCTTTTTAAAATTTAACTGTGAAAAGTAAAGTAAAATCAAAGGCAAACCAGGATTACACAAGAGTATCGCTTCAAACCCAAAGGACAGTGACCACAAATTGGCACATCAACAAATTTCGAAGCTTTGGCTTGGCTAAAGTCGTATAAAAAGTTCGTGAAAATCGTCTTCCAAGCAATGTCCTCACCAATCCTTCACCACGATTACGCGTCCTCACATTCCGCTATGGTAACGGAAACATATTTGAAGGCTTTAAATGTAGAGCTGATGAAGCATCCGACATACAGCTGATACGTCCCACATTAAGACTTCTTTTTATTTCCTAAAATTAAAGACAAACTCAAAAGGCCCACGCTTAAGAGCCTCGAATCAGTGGTCAATGTGCGAAGCTATTGAAGAGTTCCCTAAGTTAGACTGGTCCAATTGCATTTTACAAGGAAAAAATGTATAAATGTGTGCATTATGTGCTTGTGTTTAATTTTCTCCACATTATATTGTCGTGTTATTAGGAAGCGTACCCTATCTTCCTTTTTATGTTTAAAACGATGATGTTATATCAAAACGTTATTTTCTGATGCATCTTTATTTAAAAATAACTGTACAGAAACTCCTGTACAGAATTCCTACTCCTTACCATCCTTCACATTTACACCAGCTACTTCCGAATTAGGTTCAATTGTGAACGTAATTGAATTATCGTCGTTCTTTAACAGTAATGGAAGTTGAAATTTGGACATGCGTTTGAGTCAAGGCCAGAATAATTTAACTAAGACAGACTCTAGGCTTGCAATGGCGATAATGTTTATTTGTAATCCATGCGCATCATAGATAATGGTAACAATTCAATTTCATTCATAAATGGATGATATCGTTTGCGGGTGATAAAGACAATAAGTATTGAAATAACAGCTTTACTGCGAATGGCTTGAGAAACAAGTTAAAGTTCTTTGAGTCAGGCAGGATGTAACTAACCAATGATTGTATTGCGCCGCAGCGCGTTTAGTAATATTTTATGTCATTACATTAATTATATGTAGTCATTACATACATATTATGTTTTTATTACTTTATACTTTATACACATATAAACACAGGAACTTTTTTTTATGAGGAAGTGATAGCCAAGAGGTGATAGCTATGAACTGCTGTGCCGCAGGTCATTTTTTCGATCGATTCGGTTCGATCCTTACAGTCGGCTGCAGCTTCTCCGCATGGTGGAAGTCCATATTGTTAATGCTCACCTGGCTAGCTACCACCTTTAAGTCAAAATATGTCGCCAAGTATCTAACAGTCTGCCCCGACAGCAGCCCTTAGAGGCAGAGATTATTTTCTATCTTTAAAAATGCTTTCGTTCTGCCCTTTGCCCATGGGGGTGGTGTAATTTTGCGCCACAACTCAACTTTATAATAGTGAGTGATCATTTTTTCTTCGCAGGTTCCTAGGAAGATTTGACTTCCAGGTCCCCACACTAATCCTGATAGACCTTGAGCTGATAAAAAAGATCACAGTGAAAGATTTCGAATACTTCCTCGACCATCTCTCAGTTGCAGACCAAGACATGGACTCAATTATTGGCAGAAGCCTCATTTCTTTAAAAGGTAACCTTTAATATTTAGAAATAAGTAAAATACTGCATATTATGCTAACTTAAAGTTTAGCAAATAACAGTTATTAAAATGGACTAGTAACATGAAAGTAAATTCCCTGACTAACATTACGCTACGGAGCATGTGTTCCCTGACTAACATACGGTCTAAAATAATTTAAAGTAAACTCGCTCAAGTTCCTCGAGTCCGGGTGGAAAAATAGGTGAATACGTCTTGTGGTGAATACAGCTTCGGCCGCGGCTATTCGTTACCCATCAGACCGTGTAAAGCAGCCCAGTCGTGTTCCGAGATATGATATCGATGATGTGTTGAGAAGCTTTAAAAGGGCGGTTCGAAACAGTTACACTTCTAAAATAAACTTAGACGCAGTCATAACTTCATACATACTCTGCAATACTACATAATAATTAGAGAATAAAATAAATAGTGTTATGACCTTATTAAATGAATGGTTTGATGCCAATGGTATATAATTCTGAACTCATTATAATGCATTATCAATCGCGGCTAGGCATTAATGGTAATGAGACTTCTGAACAAAATATATTTTTAGGATACACAATAGATAACACAATTAATCACAAAGCACATATTGATAAAATATGCAAGAAAATGGCGAGCGGTAATTACGCTCTCTTTAAACTTAAACCCCTGTTAGAAAAATGGCTAATATCCGTGTACTATGCATATATACATTCAATAATAAGATAATATTCCATTACTGTTTGGGGTAATGCTACAGAGGTAACAAGAGTTCTCAAATGTCCAAAACGTTCAATAAGAACAATTAATGGGCTGAAAAAGCGTAGCCCCGCAAGGGAGCACTTTAAGAAAGACAAAATTATGACAGTTGTTTCTCTTTACATCTACAATTGTTTATAATTTTGGAAAAAGTTCTACCTTACAATCTGCGTAATAATGAAAATCGAATGATAAAAAATAATGAAATTCGGGTTGTACCAAAAATCAGATTAGCTAAATGCCAGAAACAAGGTCGTTATTCGAAAATAAGTACTTATGTATAATAAATTACCAAAAAGCTTGACCACCTTAAAATACAGTTTGTTCAAACTAAAACTGAAACACTTTTTTGTAAACAATCCCTTCTACACATTGAAAGAATATAATAATATGTCAATGCAGCTTTTAGAATCTTTGTTCTTAGGACAAGTGCAAACGTGATAACTGCAAATTGTATTTAAATGTATTACATAAGTGTAAAATATTATGATTTTAAAATTTTAATCAATTATTTACATAGAAGTAATTAGAATTTAATTTAATATATTTAAGTAGTAAACATATGTTTAAATGTACCTTGGACTTGCCTGTAAAGAAAATTACAAAAGGGCCAATAAAACTTTTCTAATAAATCTTTATATCTTACCGCCCACTATCTCATTACTGGAAAACCGTTGGATCCTTATGAGTTCAGATGTACAGTTTGTCATTTGTGACATCTTTTATATTCAGAGGTTACCAGTAGGGCCTTGTCGAGTCTATCGATGTTCAAATTCAGTATTTTAGGGTGGGCCCTACAGGCAGTCTCCGAATGGGAGGATGCCAATTTGGTGAAGCTCAAAGGTTCAAGTCCCAGGCATTTCTATTTAGTGCTTACTTTTCAATATTTTCCCTACTTTGTGAGGTGTGCCTGTTCGGATTACCAAATAACTTGAGATCTTGGATGTACGCACCTACAGAAAGTTTTGGGTTATACATTGAATTTTGGACAAAATTAACTGAGAAAAACGGCAACTTTCTCAAAATCTCCGCCATGTGTATAAGAGTACATTACCGAATAATGGGTTTCTTAGTTCGTTCACAATATATGTAAACAGAAAATTACTAGAAGTACCGGCTAAATAAATAAAATGTTGTCTTTAGGTCAAGAATGGAAAGACATGCGTTCGACCCTCAGTCCTGCCTTCACCAGCTCTAAGATACGCGTTATGGTGCCCTTCATGGTGGAAGTTGGAGACCAGATGAATAAAACTCTTAAGCAGAAAATTAAGGATTCCGGCAGTAAGCATATTATTGTTTTAAAATAAGAATTAAAATATGAATAACAATATGTCATTATTCGCGGGGATCAATTAAGAAAAGTTTATTTATTTTTCTTAAACATAAATAAATACTTAGAGATTTTTCTCCTTACTAACCACTCCATTTACTTGCACAGCTTTGATGGAAAGGCACCTCAAACTTAGATACATATGGAGTTGCAAGACTTGCAAGATCCAGGCGTTCTGCTGAGAGTGCAATAAGCCCCCAGTGCAATACAGTGGGTTCTACACCCGTACGGTGAATCGATGGAATGCTAAGTAATTCATCTCTCTCTTCAGATGATTATATAGACGTTGACGTGAAGGACTTGACCACCAGATACGCCAATGATGTCATCGCTTCTTGCGCATTCGGGATTAAAGTAAACTCTCACTCAGATGTCGACAATGAATTCTACGCCTCCGGCAAGGGTCTTACAACAGTTAATTTCAAGCGGATGATGATATTCTTAGGATATTCACTGTCAAAGAAACTCATGAAGGTGAGATACTATATTTATAGACCTTTGGCTGAAGAAAAATGATATACAGGGTTATCGGTAATATGCTAACAACCTCTTAGGGGTGACATCTGCCAGTCCTAACAAACATTTTAAGATATTTTTTTTGTTTTGAAAATTATTTTTTTATTGGAAATATTTTAAATGGCCAAGAGCCAAGAGCGTTCACCGCAGCTTCACTGGACCGCGCGGCGCCGTGCTCCCTTTGAATAGAGTTTTGATTATTTACGTCGAGCAAAGTAATAAAAAATAAATGATAATACATAACAGGCACGAGAGACTTTTAACATTAGATGGGCCTCGTACTTCCGTCAAAAAAAAAACACGAAAAACATTTTTTTTTATTTTTATTAAAACAGAAAAAAAATGTCTCAAAATGTTTGCTAGGACCAGCAGATGTCAACCTTAAGAGGTTGTTAGCATATTGTGGTGGTACAGGCTAGTGTGATCGTCTAAGTTAAGAGTTATGATATATTGAGAAAGGATTACTTGATTCAGAGATACGAAATCATAGGAGAGCTTTACTTAATGTGATTGTAAATCATCACTCATGTCTTACACAAGTTTTATGTCAGTACATAGGCTGAATGTCCATAAAATAATCACTTTCATATTCCTCCTGGCTTGCTTTAAATAAGAGAGGTCAACAAGTAAATTAATTAAAATAGTTAATTAAATTAATTATATTAGTGTATGCGTTTGATTCATAAGGTATATGTGGAAGAGTTATTTCTAATTAGACCATCCTTAGCAAGTGGCAGGATTCAATACAAGAATGCCTTATTTTATGTGGAAGGAAAGATCATCTCCCCAATAGAAACCAGTCCAAATAACGTCTAGGGAGACCTACAACGCGGCTCAGCGTACACCGAAGTGTTTTTTCAGGGCTTGGAAATCAACCTTTTAACCTATCATGAGCCGAGGGGCTCTATTTATTCTTATAGCGAAATAAGCGCTATTTGTATATTTTATTAGCCCTTTTAAAACCATGGATTTATATATATCTCAAATATCACGTGATTCAACACAAAATTTGTGTTTACCTGGCCAGGCTTATAGAAATCTATAGGTCGTTCCAGATGAGAGGACGTGTATTGTGACGTATTGTACTGCCGCTTCTAGGCACAACCATGTAAAGACTTGTGAAATCTAGGTCCCATATTCTTGTTATAGGCCTTAAAATATAAGACAGTAAAAGGCACGCTCTCCTAAGATATCGTTTTGCAGTTATTCCCTATCATAGTCCAAAAGATATAATATAGATGTTTAGAGTTAATGGAATTGTATACTGTACTTATTTTAATATACTCCCTGTTGATCAGTAACTGGACTCGATCTCCCCTTGCTGTCTGCTCGCAGGACTTTGTGTTGGAAATTATATGACCTATCTATCTAGATTAGATGCTACGTTATAGCCCTAATGAAATAATTTATGTTATATTACTATCTTAAATTAGGTAAAGAATACTCTATACTCCAGCATATTCTGCTATACTAAATAATTAGACTCAAATATTATTTTACTATCCTAACTGTTATTAACTAAGTAAACTATCGTAAATTATTTATCAAAACAATTATAAATTTATCTCAAGATCTAATTAAGTGTGGATTACTATTTCAATAGCTAGAGTTCAAATATTCATTTAATTTACTTTAGATTCAATTATTCTTAATATATATTATATTCTATCTGATTGGAAAGGTTCTTAATCATAAAATAAAATAAGTTTAATATAGATCATATTATTTTTTATTATAATGATCTTAAAAGTTGTTGTGGTATTTAAGCGACACTCTTTGATTATTTAAATCATGAAAGTTACATATATATGTATCTATATAAATACACATATATATTAATCACATGACCCGCTATTCATTTCCTAGACTTTATTTAAGAGGGAAAAAATGAATAGCGAAATGACAAAAACCTCTTTAGTCGTATTACACAGTACAGTAGAATCAACAAAACATATAATATATGTTAATATACACAATTATTTACAAAATAAAACCATACCCATATGTAATTTTCAACATAACAAGTGATATCTTTGACATGAATATACTAATTGTATGTAGCAAATAAGGTATATGTATTCAATAAGGTAATACGATTTAATACTATCATTAATAAATTGACTATTCAATTTAATTTAATTTTCCTTACATCAAATCCTCTGAAATTCCATAAAATATATATTGGGTGTATTTTTAAATTAATCGCTAGAATTAACTCTATATAGTATGTTGAGAATAGGATTTATCAACTTTACCGAATGATTGTCTTCTAATATCACTGAATTTAAACTTAAGTTGTTAATTTATCAAATAATAATAAAACACTGAAGTTACTGCAGTTTTTAAACTGACTTCCGCGTTAAACCAGCGCTAATCCGTTAATGTTCCCCCTGTCTCCTCTCTTCGTCTTTGCAAGGTCAGAATTCCATCCCCTCTCTGTATGTAAGGAAACACCCCCATCGTCATCGATTGGTTGATCTAAAATAAAATAAAACAGCCACACATAATTTGTTCTCTGATAGGTTAATTCCAGGATCGGTTAAGTAAACACCCTCGCAACAATATTTTTTATATTTCCCACGGTTTGCAGCTTTGCCAAGCTTCACAAAAAAAACCTCCAACCCAAATTTTTTTGTGAGTCTCGTTTTCGAGTGGCCATAAAATCAAGAATAGATTATTTGAATGCGTTTGTTTTTATCTTTTAATAGCTTCCCGGCGCCAGACTGTTAATTTTTTGTGTTTTGTGTTATTTTTAAAAATTCATTTAGGCAGCTCTACTTATTCGTCAAATAAAAAAACTTCGTTGTATGTGTCATATACGAGAATACATAATTACCTATACTATATATGTGAGATACCTCCACATAAACGCCCACAAATAGATACTAAAATGATGTCATGAATTTGTTTTAATTGACATACTTTTTGTCATCTATTTTCCTTTCTAATTACAAGTACTATGCTTGACCACATATCTCTTATCAAATGACTGATATACTACATCTCTCATTAATTTCTGTTGTATGTTATTCACTTGGACTAAACTAGAATTTTACGTCTGTCATTAATTATTTGTAATACCTAAATAGATGTATTGCGTTATAATTTCCTTTTATCTCTCTTGATTCAGGGTCTACTAAGGTATATAAATTTTTATATGGGATTTCACCTATAATATACGGTCCCTCGAACAAGTGTGCAAATTTCTGTGTTATTTTTCTATTAGCGTCCGATTTGGTATATATTTATAATTTAACTAAATCCCCTATTTCGAATTGGACCAGTTTATGATTTTTGTTGTATTGTATTTCCCGCTGACTTGCGGTTTTAAGTATGTTACATCGGGCTTGTTCGCGAATATCTTGTAATGTTTCTAATTCATAATTCGATTTGTTACTTATGTTCATCGAAACTACCATTTTTATAGGCCCTGTATGTGCTTCCAAGGCTCGTTTAGACTTCTGACATAGTTTACACGTCCTTACTAACTGTCCTATTTTACGAGACATATTAAAATAATATTGCGATCTCATTAAAGCATGTACTTTGTATCGTCCAAAATGACCTATCTCTTCATGTATGCTTAAGATCAATTCCCTCTGTAATTCGTCAAGAACATATACAATAACGTAACTATTTGATACAGTTCTCCTTCCTTTAATATAAAGTATTTATTTTCCGCAGTACCTATGTCCTCCATGCGTTTAATTATATCACGAATTTTTGTATCGTTATTTTGAAGCTCACGAATATCCTTACAATTTTGTTTTATCCTTTTCCCTAACTGTGTTTTAAATAGATTCATCTCAGGCCCAACAGATTTATTTGTTATTATATCTGTAGTCCCCTTTATATGTCTTGATAATACATCTGCGACTACATTATCTCGATCCTTGACATGTTAAATGGTAAAATCAAACCTACTAATATAATGAATCCAACGTAAATAAAGCAGTGATGATGGCTCAGTGACATTGATTATGGACTGCTGCACAGCATGTCCATGGTTCGAATCCTGCCACTGCTAGAGCTTCACCCTCAAGTAGAAAGTCCGTCACCACGCTCCTAATCTTTGTGTTCCAGCATCTGTTAATGATTTATTACAAAATCAGATTACCCATACTTCGTCGTCGATCCACCCTTTCTAATTTTACGAGTATTTATTGTAATAAATCTAAGTATAAATCTAGGTTTCCTATCGTATATGCTATGATATCACTATAATAGTTCATACAGAATCCACGTACATCATTCACTGAATTTCGACACGCCCCCCAACCTCTCGATATCGCAATTATTAATCTCTCAATTGGAGTTTAATTTAGCGTTAGTTCGTATCCCCAAATGTTCTTATACTAATTGTTCTTTCATCCTCACAATTTACCACACCCATCAATCGTTCTTACAGGTTTTCTCGGTATACGAGTTGGAAAGCTCTGTATGTTATTTAAATTTTCTAATAAAGAGTTAATAGTCATGGCGTTAGCCACGCCCCCATAACCTTATTATTTAGTACCCAGAGTTCAATCTAACGTTTGTTCATAATCCCAATGTTCAATAGTCAGTGTCCCTTAACTTCCACAATTTATTATGCCTCTTACCCGTTTCAATCAATCATATCTCGTTTTTTTACAAATTATTGAAGCATAAATTGTATGCCCCGAGCGGGAATCGAACCCGAATCTTTCGATTTTGCACCGGACGTCTAGATCACTCGACTCATTCATATCTCATATGAACGAACTAGGTAAAGGTTTGTACTTGTGCTCCTAGAGCCAAATGCTCCTTGGACCTGTATAGTTGGTATCGTAATTTCAAGTAGATTACACCCTTCTCCTATAACGGAATGATATTTCTCGCTTGTAATGCCACTAATTTGACTCTGTGTCCATTATGATATCTTTAATAATTCTGCCATACAACACATACATACCTCAGGCAATGTAGGCAATGAGTAACCATTAACCTGTTCGTCTATATCGTCTAACTTATAAAATATTGTATAATGTATATATCTATCCGAACATACCACACACACACACACATCACCTGTATCATCAGATGTTTCGTTCGTATTGGATTGGTTTTCCAATACGATTGTTGTTCGTCTGTTGACGATTTATAGTCAATATTATACCGCTTAATCTCGTTTAAGTCATACTAAGTAGAGTCAGTTTATTGCTAACTTGCCAACCATGTTTCGTGTGAATTTTTATAAGATATATATATATATGTTCCTCCTAGAACACTCAGAAGTTCTTTCATTCCCAATAATATACAATCTTTCGTAATTAAGAATCATATGTATTAAGTAATACTAGTCCTTTTGAACATCCCCGCCCCCAGATATTGATGGATTAGTAGAACCAGTTTCCTTAACAAAATCTATCGCGGTTCTCATTACACTCTGTCTTCCATTCTCACGTGATGTACCTCTATTATAATTCCTACAATATCCAGCTCTTCCTCTGTGAAATTTTCTACCTCTAAACGAACCCCTTTGCCATACCCCGGCAGTCATTACAGCGGTTACTGGGTGACCTCCACGTATAGGTTGTCTATCTTTATGGTATCTCGTAGGTGTATGATGCCTTAAGACAATATTCTGCTCTAAGTTTCTGAGGAAATTAGCTCCATTTATAATCGCAGGTTCCTCAGGTCTAGTAAACCATAGTTGTTGAACATCTACGGAGTAATGTCTCATTAAAGAATTTACGATATCCCTTTCAATGCTATTGTTAAAGATTGCAACGTCTCTGTTTGTTCGGCGAAATGTTCACTCATAGAGATACCTGAATTAATTGAATACTCCCCTCTTATTATTTTGTATCGTACTGATTCTTGTATTTGATCAGTCCAATAAATTTGTCTAAAATCAGCTTCGAAATCGGAAAACGTGTTCCAGTTCTTTGAATATAATTCTAAGATTTTCCGAGCATGTCCAGTGACGCATTCTAATACAATGTCAATTTCGCGATCAAACGCATTTAATGACTTAATATATTTCTTAACTCTTTTTAAGAATGTTATAGGATTTATTTGTGATTTTCCGTCAAAAATAGGTTTGCTAATGGTTGGTTGTATAACAAAAATATTTTGATTTGGTATTGGAGTTCCGTTACATTCCTCAGATGCAATACTAACAGTTTCGCGTGACGAAGTGCTCGCCAGGTTCATGTCATTCTTATTGGGATTTAGTAATTCTAACTTTTCTTGGAACTCGTTCATCTTAGCTAACAGTAATTGTAATGTCGAGTTATTTAAAGTTTCTTGTTCCGTTGATATATCCGTATTGATTTCGTTATTTAATCCGCGTTTCCCTTTCATACGTTTACCTCTACTCTCTGCCATAATGTGTTAAAGAAGTCTAAATAGATGTTTAGCGCGGAGTTGAAAGTTTTTTTTTTTTTTATTATATTGTTCGCGTTATATTTTATAAAGAAGTGATATTTAATGTTGCGAGTTGTTTTCCTTTAACCAATCTGTGGAATTATACACAAAATTTATGCAGATACTGTAAATTAATGTAATATTTCAATAAAAATGTATATGTACAGTAGTTAGTAGTATAAAATAATGCTCATGCAAAACAATTCTCCTCTGCTGCGATCTCTGAAAATGTAATAAATTTCCTATTTTAATTCTATTATCTCTGAAAGAAAAACCCTGACTTCCTCAATAATTTATTTCTACGTTGTGTTTTTCGTTGTATAATCCTGATTCTATTTCAATCGTATCGTTATATCGATGCGTAGTTGAAAATTCTGGTCTCCGGCACCATCTGTGGTGGTACAGGCTAGTGTGATCGTCTAAGTTAAGAGTTATGATATATTGAGAAAGGATTACTTGATTCAGAGATACGAAATCATAGGAGAGCTTTACTTAATGTGATTGTAAATCATCACTCATGTCTTACACAAGTTTTATGTCAGTACATAGGCTGAATGTCCATAAAATAATCACTTTCATATTCCTCCTGGCTTGCTTTAAATAAGAGAGGTCAACAAGTAAATTAATTAAAATAGTTAATTAAATTAATTATATTAGTGTATGCGTTTGATTCATAAGGTATATGTGGAAGAGTTATTTCTAATTAGACCATCCTTAGCAAGTGGCAGGATTCAATACAAGAATGCCTTATTTTATGTGGAAGGAAAGATCATCTCCCCAATAGAAACCAGTCCAAATAACGTCTAGGGAGACCTACAACGCGGCTCAGCGTACACCGAAGTGTTTTTTCAGGGCTTGGAAATCAACCTTTTAACCTATCATGAGCCGAGGGGCTCTATTTATTCTTATAGCGAAATAAGCGCTATTTGTATATTTTATTAGCCCTTTTAAAACCATGGATTTATATATATCTCAAATATCACGTGATTCAACACAAAATTTGTGTTTGCCTGGCCAGGCTTATAGAAATCTATAGGTCGTTCCAGATGAGAGGACGTGTATTGTGACGTATTGTACTGCCGCTTCTAGGCACAACCATGTAAAGACTTGTGAAATCTAGGTCCCATATTCTTGTTATAGGCCTTAAAATATAAGACAGTAAAAGGCACGCTCTCCTAAGATATCGTTTTGCAGTTATTCCCTATCATAGTCCAAAAGATATAATATAGATGTTTAGAGTTAATGGAATTGTATACTGTACTTATTTTAATATACTCCCTGTTGATCAGTAACTGGACTCGATCTCCCCTTGCTGTCTGCTCGCAGGACTTTGTGTTGGAAATTATATGACCTATCTATCTAGATTAGATGCTACGTTATAGCCCTAATGAAATAATTTAAGTTATATTACTATCTTAAATTAGGTAAAGAATACTCTATACTCCAGCATATTCTGCTATACTAAATAATTAGACTCAAATATTATTTTACTATCCTAACTGTTATTAACTAAGTAAACTATCGTAAATTATTTATCAAAACAATTATAAATTTATCTCAAGATCTAATTAAGTGTGGATTACTATTTCAATAGCTAGAGTTCAAATATTCATTTAATTTACTTTAGATTCAATTATTCTTAATATATATTATATTCTATCTGATTGGAAAGGTTCTTAATCATAAAATAAAATAAGTTTAATATAGATCATATTATTTTTTATTATAATGATCTTAAAAGTTGTTGTGGTATTTAAGCGACACTCTTTGATTATTTAAATCATGAAAGTTACATATATATGTATCTATATAAATACACATACAGGCAGTCCTCGTACTTACGGCATGTTAGGTTCTCGAAATACGCGACGTAAATCGAAACGACGTAAGTCGAGACATATTTTTTCATATGTTTACATGTAAAACTCAAGGGTTAGGTTCCACACGGACTCGAAATAATAAAAAAAACTGCATTTATAACAAAGGACGTACTTTATTATTAAAAGTAAGTTCTTAAAATAATTATATATTATGCACTTATGAAATTGCTAGTTATTTTTGGTATTTGTGTGTTATTAATTTTAATAATAATTATAAAACTTATACATATGTATGTAATGATAAATAATAAATTAAACTTTTGGCTTAAAGAAACTATCAATTCTAGATTGCTTGGCTTCTTTCTTCTTGCTATCATACAGATCTTGGTAACAGTGATAGGCTGCACAAATTTTGTTATTAACGTTAAAACTTCTCTCAAAATTAGGATCATTTTCTCTTCTCATCTTAGATTTAACCTCCATTGTAATTGACTTTCTTACTCTCTTCTTCTCTTTATTATTACTGTCTTGTTTAGGTGGCATTGTTTAAAATTCACTTAAATATGTATGTTAACACAAAAACTGTCAAAGATGCAAAAAAACTAATTTATTACGTCTTGATTGTCCGTTGTCCCTGAATGTACTAAACAAAATCAGCGACATTGCCGCGGTATTCCCCGCACGAGACGACACCGCGCTCCGCCCGCGCCCCTCACGGACATTGACCTTGCGACAAGTGAATTCTCCGATATGCCGGAAATCGAAACAAATGACGTATGCTTGAGGAATAGTGTCAAAACATTGTTCGACGTAACTTGAAACGACGTAAATCGAAACGACGTAAGTCGAGGACTGCCTGTATATATTAATCACATGACCCGCTATTCATTTCCTAGACTTTATTTAAGAGGGAAAAAATGAATAGCGAAATGACAAAAACCTCTTTAGTCGTATTACACAGTACAGTAGAATCAACAAAACATATAATATATGTTAATATACACAATTATTTACAAAATAAAACCATACCCATATGTAATTTTCAACATAACAAGTGATATCTTTGACATGAATATACTAATTGTATGTAGCAAATAAGGTATATGTATTCAATAAGGTAATACGATTTAATACTATCATTAATAAATTGACTATTCAATTTAATTTAATTTTCCTTACATCAAATCCTCTGAAATTCCATAAAATATATATTGGGTGTAATTTTAAATTTATCGCTAGAATTAACTCTATATAGTATGTTGAGAATAGGATTTATCAACTTTACCGAATGATTGTCTTCTAATATCACTGAATTTAAACTTAAGTTGTTAATTTATCAAATAATAATAAAACACTGAAGTTACTGCAGTTTTTAAACTGACTTCCGCGTTAAACCAGCGCTAATCCGTTAATGTTCCCCCTGTCTCCTCTCTTCGTCTTTGCAAGGTCAGAATTCCATCCCCTCTCTGTATGTAAGGAAACACCCCCATCGTCATCGATTGGTTGATCTAAAATAAAATAAAACAGCCACACATAATTTGTTCTCTGATAGGTTAATTCCAGGATCGGTTAAGTAAACACCCTCGCAACAATATTTTTTATATTTCCCACGGTTTGCAGCTTTGCCAAGCTTCACAAAAAAAACCTCCAACCCAAATTTTTTTGTGAGTCTCGTTTTCGAGTGGCCATAAAATCAAGAATAGATTATTTGAATGCGTTTGTTTTTATCTTTTAATAGCTTCCCGGCGCCAGACTGTTAATTTTTTGTGTTTTGTGTTATTTTTAAAAATTCATTTAGGCAGCTCTACTTATTCGTCAAATAAAAAAACTTCGTTGTATGTGTCATATACGAGAATACATAATTACCTATACTATATATGTGAGATACCTCCACAATATTACCAATAACCCTGTATAATGTCTTAGTCCAATAAAATTTCCACTTAGGTATTTTGTGGCTTGTCTTTGTCAGCAAAAAACATACATAGATATTAAGTTAAAGAATATGCATCCGAAATTTCTAAGTTTGAAAATTCGGTATTTAAGATATGGCGAATCTACTTTTGTATGGAGACACTATACTACAAATATATTAAATATTTTTTTTGCATAAAAATATTATATTATAATAACTACGATTTATTATGCATGGATGAGGAACATAATTTTCATTCATCTTATATGAGATAAGTATAATATGTTCTGTTAGGTGTATGTTACATTTCAAATTGTGAAAATCTATATATTCCAGGCATTAAAGATTAGTATTTTCGACGAGAACGCCAAGACATTCCTTAGAAACCTGTTGATGTCGACAATGCAAAACCGGGAAGAAAAGAATATCATTAGACCTGATATGATTCATTTGTTAATGGAGGCTAAGAAAGGTACCTACCAATATTCCTTATGATGCCTCGTTCCCATCCGAACAGCGAACCTATAGCAGCGAAACCTCTGTAATTGATGCTATTGTTGATTTGAGTTGAAAAAATGTACTTATATTAAATAACCGGTTATAAGCACTTGTGCTTAAAAAACCGGTTTTATGCTTTTATGAAGCCTTTTGACGCAGTTCAACATATCTAAAACTATTCAAATGAGCAGTGAGCTTAACCTTATACCTTTTAGTATGTGTAGATTATGATCTCTGTGTATATACACTCGAGAGCAATGAATCCGGGTCACTTAAAGAATGTTAAAAATCTCGGATACTAAAAATGATAGGTTAATGCAATAAATTGTATTTAATAGACAATGTAATACTCCTTAAATGAAAGTAAAAAAAATATGAGTCACCATACATTTTATTAACACAAAATTACATAAAGAAAAAAACTGCTGATCTCTCCTTAAAACAAAAATAGGAAAAATGAAATTTTTGAACTTTATTACGATTTTCTTGAATTTTAATACTTCGTATTGCCTCCTCGTGCTTCCATTACTGCGTTTACGCGGTTTGGCATGCTGTACACCAAGTTCCTTATACGATTTTGGGGAATATTCTCCCATTCCTCTGTGAGAGCAATTTTGAGCTCACGAAGCGTGATTGGGGGAGGGTTTCGTTGTTTTACGCATCTGCCTAGCTCGTCCCAAGCATGCTCGATCGGGTTGATATCCGGGCTGCGCGCTGGCCACTCCATACGAGTAATGTTCATCTCTTGAAGGTAGTCATTCACAATCCTACCTGTATGAGGTCGGGCATTGTCATGCATAAATATAGCATCCTCACCTAAATTGACCATAAATGGACCAACGTGATCATTGAGGATTTCTTCCACATATCTTACGCTAGTTAAAGAGCCGTTTTCTATGATCACCAGCTCTGTGCGACTTTCAGAAGAAATTCCGGCCCACACAAGTACAGACCCACCACCGTAGGCTACTTTTTCTTCGATGCATGCTTGCTTGACTCTTTCCCCTGGTCTTCGATACACTCTGTGTCTTCCATCGTGCTTGTAGAGCATAAATTTTGATTCGTCGGAGAACATAACTTTTGACCAATCTTCAATACTCCAATTTACGTGGCTCTGGGCATATCTTAGTCTCGAAATACGATGCCCACGCTCCAGTTTAGGGCCGTTTGCAGGTCTAAGGGGTTTTAAGTTAGATTCAGCAAGCCGACGTCTTACTGTCCATGCACTTGGGTTACTTCCTCCAAGGCGTCGAAACTGATTGGTGAGTTCAGTTCCTGTGAGAAAGCGATTTCGAAGCATGGTGTTCACCAAGTATCGGTCTTCTCGTGCTGTGGTACACCTGGTTCTGCCCGTTCCTGGTCTGCGTAGGTTAGAACCAGTTTCTTCGTAACGTCGGAGAACTCTTTGTACTGTTGACAGCGACACACCGACAGTCCTGGCTGTATCGCGCTGACTCCGGCCGGTTTCCAGCATTGTAAGTATTCTGGTGCATTCTTCAGGCGTAAGCGACATAATTTCAGCTTGAATAATGAATATAGAGCACTATCAACATGGTTTATGTACCCACATAAATGACAGATTACAAACAAAAGCAAAACCAAATGCTGTAATTTCGTAGTTCCATCTTCGAAAGTGGCCCTTTTTCAAATTTGATTTTTTTATGATATAACTTTACAATAACTAAGAAGTTTTAATACCTTCCTTTAAGGAGTATTACATTGTCTATTAAATACAATTTATTGCATTAACCTAGCATTTTTAGTTTCCGAGGTTTTTAGGATTCTTTAAGGTACCCGGATTCATTGCTCTCGAGTGTATATACATCTCTTCCCTACCGCATTTACTATGGGGAATGTTCCGAAGAGCACTTCATATGGTTCCGGTAACATAATTTAACCATAGTATATCTTGCCCCGTGGGGTGCAGGGCTAGAACTGCACATATTTTCCTGTGGGAGTCATAAAGGCGACTAAAGAAAATATACTAGAAGACGGGCAGCAGCACCTTCTGAAGAACTGCCATAGTATACCTACTCCGATCCCAAAGCTGCTAAGCTTGGAGTTTACGGCAAACCCTCTCCCTTAAGGGAGGGGAAGGTTGTGATCAACCGTGGACGATCTGGCTGATACAATACTTCTGGACACCGTAAAGAAGCTTATAAACATAATAATAATCATCAATCATATGAATAATCGGTTTATGGGACTCTCATAGTGGTTTTCCTATTGCATGATCTGTAATTCCTGTAAGATAGTGACCTTCCCAAAGCGGTATTACTATCATAAAAAAGAAGAAAAAAGTTTGAATGTTTAAAGGTTGCCAACGTATCACTGATGGCTTTAGAATTGTAGATTTAAATTTTAAATAACTGTAACCGCTAAACTGTACCGCCTGTGACCCGTCAACATGCTTACAAAAACATTTATAAAAGTTTTTATTCTTGCTCAGTAATACTCTTTAAATTTCAGGAAAGTTAACCCATGAAGAAAAGGCAATGAAAGATGAAAACGCTGGTTTTTCAACAGTGGAAGAATCTTCCATCGGGAAAAAAAATGTAAGCAGAGGTCTGTAATCTTCTTATCTTCAGACAATCTTTATTAATTATATCAAAAACAATAATAATGTTAGGGGTAAATATTATTTCTAAGTCTTCATGTTGTAATATTTCAAGACGCACCTACGTATGGTTCTAGAATTTTATTGGAACTCTTAGTTTTAGAACTTTATTTATGGTGATAAACCAAATTCTCCCTTTGTTTGAAGTAGCTAAGCTAGTATTTTGCATTTTGTTCTCAACTTCACAGATCATATTAATACTTTTACCGGCACCCATACACTTCAAACCGGACTACAGTAAGGGAAGCAGTTATGCTTGGCGGTAGAAATAGGTATGACACTTTTTTACCAGATGTTAAACGGTATACCCTGCCTATAACAGATGCATTTTGTCCCAGGTGACGAACTCCATGTGCCCAACATCCTGGGACATACAGTTGTTAAGTCTCATGTACCGGTAGTTTCATAATTACTGGCTCTCAAGGACTGCTGACGAACAATTAAGTGCTTGGCGACAGATTTTCTACTTGAAGGTACAAGCTAACCAGGGTTAATAGGGCGCGTAATGCCCTTCCACCTTGCGGTAAAGTCCAAACTGGCAGCAGAGATCGAAGCATGGACCTGCGGCATGGCATGCGGCAGTCCAGGTATTACCGCTAAGACTCAAAAAGCGCTCATTGCTTCAAAAAATTGGCGCAGTACTTCCCCGGACGATCTTGTCCGTAAAAATTTATACTATTACTAGAATGTAGGGCTCATGTGGCAGTAAGGTAGAATTGAAGAAAGGTGTAAGGGTATGATAACTATTATTTAAAATTGACAAAAGAGACGCAAACCTTAAAGTCTACGTCAAACGAAGTCACGAAAAGTAAGCTAGTTTATTTATTATCAATCCATATTGCCAACAGAATGGTCTGATAACGACTTGGTAGCTCAAGCTGTCCTGTTCTTCTTTGCTGGTTTTGACACCGTATCGACAGCAATGTCATTTCTGCTTTATGAGCTGGCTGTGAACCCGGACGTCCAGGAGCGACTGGTCCAGGAAATCAGAGAAAACGATGCTAAAACCGGCGGAAAATTTGACTACAACTCTATCCAGCGTATGACTTATATGGACATGGTAGTATCAGGTGGGTTGTTACTGTGTTCAGTATTGAAATCATTGTTTTTTTTTGTGTTATTGTGACGGAACAATCTCGAGGCCCACCTTATATAAAGCGGACTAACCTCTGCCTATAGCAGATGCATTTCGTCACAAGTCACGAATTGCAATGCTCCCGGAGGGCTGCCACCGGAACACACCGTTAGGTGCTTGGCGACAGATTTTCTGCTTGAGGGTGGTCGCTAGCCAGGCGGGCATTCGCAAAATGTCCTTCCACCATGCGGTGAAGCACAAGCTCGCGGCGGGATTCGAACCATAGACCTGCTGCGCGGCAGGCCATAGCCAATGCCACTGAGCCAACTGCTTCAGTGTCCCCGAATGTATGAATTACACCTATCATTTTTCTGACCTCATTTCAATTAATTCAGCAACAGCTATAACGTCCACCTTTGAACAATCGTAGCCCACATAAGGGGGGGGGGGGGGGTTTCCATAATCCCTACGCTTGGCAGATGCCATTGCTGCTCACCTTCTGATATTTTTCCTTTTGTTGCCTATTGACTCTCACAGGGTTAGGAAGATATGAAGATATGCTATTGTAGCTCATGGGTTGTGCCCACGGGTCTTTTTTTTTATTATGTTTTAGTTTAATTATATATTCTTGTTTAATTACATCCAGTTATAAATAATTATATTCTTATTGGGTATACTTATGGTATTGCTTTGTAGGGTAGTATTTCTTTGCAGTAACTATTGCACTTAACGTTAAGTACGTTAAGTGCAATAATTACTCCAAAGAAATTTTTGGTTTAGAAAGGTTTCAGAAATAAATCTAAGGGCTTTTTGATTTTTCGATATGTAACGGTATTTCACTGCTTTGAGTTCTGAATTCTTATTAAATAAAACTCGTAGACCATTATTCTTTTGTCGTTATACAAATAAATTGTACATTAACTGATGCAAGGTAACGTTCATGACGCTTGCATTAAGCTCATAATTTATTTTTCGATACAAAATCTTACTTAGTAACTACATCTTCTCGTAGGTAATTTAAATCTGCCTTGTACTAAAAAAATGTCTTCTCATTATTTCTGTCTTACCACTTATATAAGTACTTGGCCAGATATGTTTTTATGCCGTTTAATAGGAAGCGAGCCTATGCCCGCCTACCAGGCACAATTCTTGACCTAAAACTGCTTTTGAAAATTTCTTAAAGAGTCCAGAACCTTGAGATTTCAAGGCGCTTATGCTCTTGACTCGACCAACTAGGCAGTCATAAAATACAATATATTAAATCGCGTCAAACGTGAATTCGATTGTGTTATGTTATGTAGTTTGTAGAGACACCATTGTTTACATATTATTACAAAACGTATTGTGACTAAATGACCAAGTGGCTCACCTAATGTAAAGTTGCTTGTGTAATTTTATTTCATTGTATGAAGTAATGGGACAGGAGCCGTCCGGCTGTCTGATGGTAAGCCTGATCCTGAGTCACACCTGATGGTCCTTACAGTTACATACTCACCTTTCTCGTTCTGATTGACATTGCACTGTGCTTATAACTCCGAGACGTAAGTTCTTATATTCTTACTAGCTTTACGGGCGCGGCTCCACCCGCGCGTATGGCGGTTATCGCGCAAAACCATTAACCTCTTTTTGCGCAATTGGATAAAAACTATCCTATGTTTTATCCCGGGTCTCGAACTATTTCCGTACCAAATTTCATTCAAATCGGTCCAGTAGTTTTGGCGTGAAAGTGTAACAGACAGACTGACAGACAGAGTTACTTTCGCATTTATAATATTAGTACTGATGACTTTATGTACTATTGTAAGTATTTAAGTCATATCTGTTTGTTTACGTACAGCATATAATTTAATTATCACAAAAAAAAATATTATATGTTTCCATAATTTGTTCTAGTGTGGTGTGTACAATAAAGAGTTGCAGGCATCTACTACTGCATTATTCAAAATACCTACATAACTGTTCAGCACGGTGCCGGTGCAGCATAGCATCTGCCACACTGGGCATATTTTAATGGTACAACTCACGGGCTTGCCATTTCATCTACCTTCGGTAGTAGGCTGGGGCATTTGGACCACCTGTGATTCTGTAATGGCCTTTTGGTTGACTAAATAATTTCGTTGTAGTAGCTATAACGTTGTATATAATTTGTACAGATTTGTAATAGAGGCCTTTTTATTCTATGATGGAGGCGTACCTACACCTTTATTTTTCAATAAATTTGGAGCACAGCATACTAAGTATTTTGCGATTGTTTTTGCAGAGGTGCTAAGGCTATGGCCACCAGCACCAGCCTTGGATAGATTGTGCCTTCAGGACTACAATTGCGGGAAGCCGAACAGCAGCGCCACGGAAGATTTCATTGTGAGTTAAAACATCTTGAAATGTATACTCTCCAAATGCTTGGTAGAGGTGTCTTAATGGCCACACAACGCTAGATATGTTTTGGTTTCATGTATTTAATATAGGACGATACTCTATACTCGCCAGCATTTTGATCACGCGTCGCATCGACCAAGCGCTCTGTAAAGCTTAGAAGAACAACATGAGCTCCCGGCCCCCACAGACCCAATATTACACTAAATACCGCTTGAAAATAATATAAATGAACTAATAGCAGAAATATCCCATTTCATACTAAGATTCGCTTCGCAAATTAGAAAATAAAGGGAATATTTGCTTAAGTATCATATAATAGTATTTCGTAACATTCTACTTTCTTATGTTAATACCCAATAACCAAGTAACAGTAGAAGAGTTTTGGAAACACTTTTTTCATCATCACAATTGTCACCAATCGTCATAATCAGCCAAAATGTCATATGTTAAACATAAGAATGGGAAGACCAATAAACGTCAACTTGAAGGGCTATTTAGCCTCAGTGGGGTCCTGTGCGGGGTCGTAAAAGGTAACGAAGGGAAATTACCAAAATTAACATTCATGACGATAGTGACGAGATGAATAATCTTGTCACTTCATAACATAAAAACGGTGCCCAGGAGCATCTTCTGAAGATCTGCAATCTTACACTGCAAAGGGAACACCTGTGGTCAACGGTGGACGTAATGACTGTTGATGATGATGTTGAACTTTCAGCTCTCCGTGAATACCATGATGTCATCGGTCTACCTAGTAGGGGCCTTTACCTACGAGTACCTACGTTTAACTTACGATGTAAAGATTTTATAGCGTGTATATTTATAATTTTCAGCTTCCAAAAGGCAAAAGCGTGTTCATTCCCGTGTGGGCTTTCCACCGTGATCCTCAGTACTTCCCCGACCCTGCCAAGTTCGACCCTGAGCGCTTCTCCGAAGAGAACCGACACAAGATCAATCCTTTCGTTTACATGCCGTTTGGATTAGGGCCTAGGAACTGCATCGGTAAGATTAATTAAAAAATAATCTTAAAAGTATTATTAGAAACAAAAATTTTTAATGGCTTCTACCTACGCAAAATGAGAACTTTGTACTGTATACCTACGCAAAAATGAGAATTTTTAGACTCATATGACGTACTGCGTAAAGAATACTAAATCTGAAACAATAATCGTAAAACTAACCTGATCTAAACTCCTTTTTGTAAAGAGCCGAACAATAAAATACAATAGGTACATAATCTCTTTGTTGATTACCATTGCTTGGTAAGTTAAACTTTAAACAAAAAAAAAGAATAAAAAGCCGCAAATGAATGTGAAAGCCATTACAAATATGCACTTATAACGCAATATTTACATAATCATCACGAATTCTAATATAAACAAAAACGGTATAGCTGCTTCCATGACTAAAGGCGTCAATTTACAAAATTGATACGCATTCAGCAGCTCCAGCATTATTTGTCTGCAAAAAACCAAGCCTGCCTCACATCTTTACAATGTTCCAGTCAACAATGTGCATCAATTGCAGCAAGAGGAAACATTAGAGTCATTACAGCGGGATTATGATGCGTCCAATTCTAGCCCGACACCCCACGGGTTATCAAAGAATTTATAGTATTATAGTATCACGGAATAAAATATTTCCTTTAGGGCCTGTTTCAGAATGTTCGAGTAAGTTCCGGTTTTACTACCCGGAACATATTTATTAAACAAAACACTATCTTTGCGTTTCACAGTCATCGATTTAGCTTATCCATCGGTTAAAGCTTGGAACGCAATGCATGTTAACTGTCATTTCTATCATTCAGTTATTTTATGTGTTGCATAGTAACCAGAAACTTTATTATGACATTCTGAAACAGGCCCTAAGTATAATAACCTAACTAATTTCTATGTTAGTTACAATGCACCTGACATGCAGAGGGTCAAGCAACTACAAGAATTACATGGGAATAAATAAAAAATGGCTGATTAGCTTCATTGTAAACAAAATATGTCTTAACATTTTTAACTAGGCAATACCATAATTCTGGGTGGATTGCGCGGGTTCGAATCTTGCATAAAACTATAAATCCTTTCGTAATAATCTGTAATTTAATTTTGTAATGTAATGCGCGGACCTAAGCGTTATTGCTAAAATAAAAATATGATAAATATAGGTTTGCGTCAATGTTAACATGTTTTAAGAATTCCAAACTATTGTAGATACTTCCAAATACAATTTATTCCAAACTTGTACAATTTCAAGCTAGTACCTTTCGCCTTGAAGTCTCTTGCCGACAAAATTGTTGACTGACTGGTTTCTTCCTCCTGTATTTTTCCCTCCAAAATGCGATAGTGGTAAACCTTTTCTGATTGGTCGATCGAGCCCCACAGTGATTGGTCGATTTTGAATAACCGACCGCGAGATCCTGTGTGTGTTGCCACTATTTAAAATACCAAAATATGGAATAAAATATTGGTTCAGATAAAATAATCTATAAATCCATTGAAAATCATGACAAATGTATAAAGCTAACTGCAAAAAATAGTCTTGTTTATAATACAATGTAAGTTGAACTATAGATGTCGCTCCATCCCTAAAAGGTTAAGAACGAGAGGACAAATTACAGTTATGAGTCATATATGTCATGTTGGCTTAGCGGTCAGAGCATACCCCGGCTATAGGGGTGAATGACGAGGGTTCGAATCCCGCACATAACTATAATTTTTCTTCTCCTTGTAATATTGTAATAAAATATGTGTGGTTTAATTTTTTCAGGGTCCCGATTTGCGTTGTGCGAGGTTAAGGTGATGGTTTACCAGCTGCTGCAGCACATGGAGATATCTCCGGGAGAGAAGACCTGCATACCAGCCGAGCTGGATCGTTCAACTTTTACTATGACCCTGAAGGGAGGCCACTGGATTAGATTAAGAGTGAGGGAGAGTGCCTTGTAAATGTAACCAAAACATTTTGATAGGTCTAAATATTATGATTACAAGCACTACCGCGTACTAAGCGAAATTTATAAATTTACAATTTATTGGAAGGAAGCGCGTTCAATTCCCGCCCGGGGCAAAACATTTTGTACTCCAGTAATTTGTAAATGTATGATTTTGATAGGTCTTGGATTAACGAACGGGAGTTGATATAATATTTTTTTCAACACACTCCTAAAGTGGCTCTAATTTCACCGCAATTAGGCACATAATGACACCTGTAAACAAACTATGACTTTTTCATTGCATTCACAAGTGAGTTTATTAGAGGGTTTTTTTAAATTTTTGGTTCCTTTATTCTTAAATAAATTTCGATACAAAAAAGATCGTGTTCAATAAATTAATGTACCTATTGTTTGCTCATGTTAACTTCGTATTTAAATTTCAACTTGTAGGTGTTTAATAAATAAAACTTTTATTCAAATATATGTCTTACTGTCTCTGCAATAAAGAAAACTTTAAATTTAACCTCATTTTATGAAACCCCATTTTGTACATGGTTAAAGCAGTATCCGCGAAAAGTAAAAAAAAAAGTAACCTCATTCTTTAGTCTATGCCGATCGCCATGCGCGCGCATGTGAAAACTGATATTTTCTTCCCGCCATCGCGAAAACTTTTTCACACTTCGTTTTCACTGTTGAAATTATTATTTTTTTGTATAATTTTATTATATTGAGACCCTCACCTTACGGCTCGGGTCTCAATGGCGCCTCAGCGGTACCTAATCACCAATATAACACACTTGTACCATAATGTACTATTACTCCAAATGTGTTGTCTGTATCTGTATTAGAAGCTTATACCTATTATGAAATCTATATATCAGTACTAAAGTGAGTCCATCATTTTAGGTTTGAGTACCCTAAGGCAGATCTCTGCCATAGGTTGACATCTGTCAAAATAATTAAGGGCAAACTGAGCTCTGTAATGTCACTTTGCTGTCTGTTTACCTGTCTGGCTATGTCTCTGGACTCTAGCTTAACACGGAATGAGTAAAGAAGCAGTGATAGCTCAGTGGCTTTGGCTATGGACTGCCGCGCAGCAGGTCCATGGTTAGAATCCCGCCGCGGGCTTGAGCTTCACGGCATGGTGGAAGGGCATTTTTGCGAATACCCGCCTGGCTAGCGACCACCCTCAAGTAGAAAATCTGTCGCCAAGCACCTAACGGTATGTTCCGGCAGCTAGTCCTTGAGAGTCAGTATTTCTAGGTTAAGCCTGTTAACACCTTCGACCACATCATCAATTACCATCAGGGGAGATTGTGGTTAAAGGCTTACCTATCAGCAATAAAAAAAAAAGTAAACAAACTTGAAATTTTGATATTTTGTGTAAAATGTTTAAGAATACTATAGATCTGTCGTGACTACAACTTTCTAGGATTCTTGGATTTATAATTGCCTCATTTATAATTGTCTTCAAAAAACGAGCAGGTTCTTCGTATTACCTACGAATTTTTTATATTTTTTTATAAACATCGATACATTGATCAATTATGGAAAGTGTTGAGAAGGAAAATTACGTCTGTGGAGGGATTATTGTGTGAGCGATATTCAAACTTAAAGCAGTTTTAATACTCTTGTAGCTGTGTTTGATTACCATTGTGTACATATGCCTTTATTAAACAAAATACTATGAACTATATACAACACTACAGCTACTACAATAAAAGCATTTAGACACCTATAAGTCATAGCAGACTCATAGGCAGTCCAAATGCTCCAGCCCACTCCCAGTTGGCAGCGTGCCCAGCATGCTGGCAGCATTGCCCCGTTGAATTGCAATGCTTATTCGTTGAGCCAAATATGTGCCAGCATTTTGATCACGCGTCGCATCGACCAAGCGCTCAGATAGGTTTTGGAAAATACGATGAGCTCCCGGTCCCCACGGACCCAACGTCTCTACACCAAACGGCTCAAATATGTAACCCATACCGAGGTTAGCATATTTGCGCCGCTTGAGTTGCTCCGCCGAAGTAGCCGCAGCGCCAGCCCTCACGTTGGTTTCAGAAAGATGTGACGGCGCTAAAGTGTCCACGCACGTAGCGTCCCACACTAAGGGCATTCTGTACATGACAGGGATATTCCCGAGTTTAACATAATATTGCTTGTATTATTGTGAAAGGTTATTAAACATTATGTTACGGGTATATGTAATTTTTTTATTTCCTTGGGCAAAGTTTTTGTGAATCAGACGACGCGGTACAATATTTAGTGTGCGAGTTTTTCCTCTTAGTTTCGAAAAAAAATTAGCAGGAGATGACCTTTAAAAATAACAAGAGTTTACTACATAGACGTGAGTGTCCACCATTTGTAGTGATATAAGCTGGGAGGTAGAGGACCTAGAGGGCTATCTGAGTCACCCTCATGTATGTTCCACGAATTTTTGTATTTTCGAAGTTATGACTTCTTTTTTTTAATTTTTCACCTATCGCCGAGTACGATGATATTTTTATTGATATATATATTATAAATTATAATATAATTAATTTATTTATATATTATACGTGAATTAATGCGGTAGATGCTTGTTTTTTGTGTGCTAAGCTGATAGATAGGCCAATTCAGTATGGTAAATTGTACTATCGTTAGATCTTTGAATGGAATAAAGAAAAAAGTCCAAGAAAGATAAAATTACCCAGTATGTTCACAACTTAAAGGCCCATAAAAAGAAGAAAGATAAAAATACCATGGGTAATTTTATCTTTCTTGGCATTTTTTTTTATGTTCACAACTTGTTTTTAACGAAAAATCGCGGAACATACATGGGGGTGATTCAGATAGCCATCTAGGTCCTCTACCTCCCAGCTTCCGTATATCAATACTTCTTGGGACATCTTGTATATAAATTTTATCAATTTCAAAGAAAATGCTTTGAAAAACTTCCATAAGTGTTTTTTAATATTTTGTTTTTTATATTATTGAACCGAATTCTATTCGTAATACTGAAAAAATAAGTTGTTGGACCATAAATTTGTGAGCTTTGACTGTTGATTGAATCAGCACGGTACCCACCGTTTTACACAGGTATTTTTTTCATAATTTCAATGAAAAATACCATATTATTTTCAACCACCGACTCCCAAGTCGGTTTCGGTTTTTTAAAATATAAATTTTAATCAAACTTGTTTATCACTGACCTTGTTTTCACCTTTTAGCGACCTCCAATCATAACTATTAGAAAATTACCTAATCTGAACGTAACATTTTCATGAGTATGCTGTTATAAGTTTTTTTTAACTTTTATTATCAATATTTGACTTTTAATACAGCTGTCTGAAAATTTATGGGATGGATTAACGTTCCTGAAGTTGGCAAATATGTTATCTGTTAGAAATAAATAGTTAAGAATTATTTAAAAACTTTTTGTCGATATTTCTTTGGCTACAGACTGCCGCGCAGCAGGTCCATGGCTTGAATCCCGCCGCGTGCTTGAGCTTCACCGCAAGGTGGAAGGGTATTTTGCGAATGCCCGCCTGGCTAGCGACAACCCTCAAGTAGAAAATCTGTCGCCAAGCACCTAAAGCTGTGTTCCGGCAGTTGTCTTCGAGAGCCAGTAATTCTAGGCTAAGCCTGTTAACACCTAACACATCATCACTTACCATCAGGTGAGATTGTGGTCGAAGGCTTACCAATCGGCAATAAAAAAAAGCTGCCACATGTTTCTAGTGCTTAGTACATCCCGATATGCACCTTAAAAAAATGTGGTTAGCTAATACCTACCTAATATTAATGGTAGGCAATAAATATTGAATAAAAAATGATAGCTTTGTATTTCGCTTTTTTTTATTTACTTTAATAGGTTACCTATCTCATCTTGTCATATTCTTAGCTAGCATCGGTTGTTGAAGAACATTCAATTATTTTTTAATTATAAATTTCATCTGTCGTATGTAGGCGAGGTCGTGGTGTTAAGACACATCTCAACCGACCGTAGACGGTTTCAGCTGATACCGTCTAGTCTAAATGGAATCCTAAATGGCGGGAATTCACACCAAAGTGACAGCAGCTGGCATTGCAGAAAGCTGGAAGTTTTTACGTCAAACCATTTTCGTAAGATGAAAGAATCGAATTAGTGTACACAAAGACAGTATTATTGCTACGAAAATATCAGAGATGGCTCTGATTTACAACAATATAATTTTATCAACTTGGAAACAATTACCTAGTTCTGTAAGTATTTTGGATTAATTGGCAGTTTTGTGAATTTTCTAAACTAATACATTTCATAAGCATGTAATTGTAACTGTTGTAAGTACGACTGTTTAAAATATCTATTAACTATCAAAAGCTAGGTATAAACGTCATTCAAAAACCTCACTACGAGCGCTTCGTTTGTTCTTCCGTTTTAATTGCCTTTTAAAGCTATTTTTTTGTAAATATACACGTTTCTTGTTAAAAAACTATAAGCACAAAATATTCTTGGAAAAAAAATATTGTTGTTGTGACTATAAAACATTTTTTTTTGCAATAATATTTGCCTGCAATAAGAAGTATACACTTCGTAATTTTCAAAATTGTGCCATCTTCACTCATGTCTATATTAACTTCAATAATTATTAAACTTAGCGACATTGCGTTATTTTCAAAATTACGAAGTGTTCCTATTGCAGGCGACTGTACATAATATTATGTGAAGGTAAAATAAATAATACAAAAAAAAATACGTAGGTTTTTATTTTTTATCTATATATCTTTTGTCTGGATATCTGTTTGGTCTCGTATCACGCAACAAATATTTAATCTACAAAGATATACAGAGAAATCAGTACTAATATTATAAGTGCGAAAGTAACTCTGTCTGTCTGTCTGTTCCACTTTCACGCCAAAACTACTGGACCGATTTGAATTAAATTTGGTTTAGAAATAGTTTGAGACCCGAGAAAAAACATAGGATAGTTTTTATCCAACTTCGCAAAAAGAGGTTAATGAATTTGCGCGATAACCGACATACGCGCGGGCGGAGCCGCGCCCGGAAAGCTAATGTATGTATAATAATATGAATGTATAATATGGTGCAAGATCTAGACTAACAATATTTAAGGAGCCGAGTTCTTGTCAGTATTTGTTATATAAATACAATATACAATATACCACAACACTATATAGGTGATATTAGCAATTTTGTGTTCACTACTGTCAACTTTATGTTTGCCTAGTACTTAGCCTGCAATGATAGGTTTGACGCAATAAGCAGTGGAACCACGGTCAATAAACCAATAGATAAGAGGGTAAATATCTATTGCTGCGAGAACTTTACTCGCGCTAGGCTATATTTTTATATTAGCTTAGACCGGCAGTATGTCTTTGTTTACAAAATACTACGAACTATAAACAAAACTACAATGAAAGAAAGCATTTAGACAACCTACAAGTCAACGCAGAATCACAGTCCAAATGCTCCATCCCATAACTATTCATTTAGATAACCGTGAAGTGTGTTTATATATAAAAAAGTAAAAATAACGATCAAAACACTTTAATAATACAAAATAAGTGCTATAGATTATAAAGGTTAGATAATATGTTTTTATACAAATGTCACCGGCAATCTGTTTAAGTCAGACATTGTTTAATCATACTAATTAATTATACGATATTATGTACTCATACAATGTAAAGTTGTGAAAAGAAGTATGAACTAATTTTATATAGTGTCGTTAACTTTTTATAAAGGTAGGTACCTAATAATACGGCTAAATGCCTGTACCAGACAAGAATGTCACCCCCTTTCCGAGTGTCGTAAGAGGCGATCAAGGGTAAAGGCAGGCAGCGGTGCTATCTGAAGAACTGCTATCTTATCCTACGATCCCAATACGCCTGCCAAGCATGGGGACTATGACAAAACCCCCTTGATAAGGAATGCTGTGTACAGCAGTGGACAATTCGGCTGATGAAGTAACTAGTAAAACAAACATAGTAATAAACAATCTTGAACTTGAAAATGCCTGCAGATAAGAAATGGCTGTCATTACTCGAAATTATCATAATAAATAAGAATAAATCAGATTCACAATTTTAGAGAGAGACAAGTAAATTCTTTATATATAAGTCATATATATGCGCTTGACATAACTTATGAAACGAATAAAATCAGGCTACTACCACATACGCTGCTGCCGCGCGGTCACAAACAGCTCCTAGACCGAGAAGGAATTTCGTTCTTCACCTTACTTCGCACAACACTGCCTAAGCAACCTATATTACGTAAAGTATCGAAACATGGTATAAGAACATTGAACTTGCATGATCACTAAAGTCTAAGGGGGATATGGAGAAGGACAACAGCATTCTGAAAACTGTGGCCCAGGATCCGCTAAATGCGGATCTTTGGCCTTATGACATAAATAGGTGATCACCCATCTGATTGTTTTCATATATGCATATGCCTCTCTCGGAATGCCTCTCAGGCTAAGATTTTTTTACCTGTAGACGCGTTGTATGCCTCCATATTTACTAGACGAATTCTGGGTAATTACCAGAGTCACTACCAGTCTTGCACTTCCGAGCGTCCGGTGAATACATCGCCGCTAATCGTGTTTTTAGGAATAATCTGTGCACAATATGCCTTCCTTGTGTCTTTAGACTCTGCACCAATTATATAAGCACTGTGAGAGATAAGAAAACTGTTTCATTTCACGCGTAATTATTGCTTTTATTGATGAAATAGAAAATATCGACACTTTGTTTTATCTAAGGAACTATTCTCAATGAAATGGATGAGCGAGATATGTGTATCGTTTGGAGTGAGAGAGTGAAAGAGATCGCAGTGTAATGGTGATCGGAACGTCTCGTGGCGGTTCGGTGGTTACACGAATTGCTTATTTATCTCTTTCTGACAACAGATATGACGCATAATATTTGAACGTTCTTTCCTTGTCATTACAAACTGCATATACATGTGCGTAGGTATGTAGATAGGTAAATTCTAGTAAGCTTTTAGAGCAGTGGTGTTCGGATATAACTACTCTAATATTTCAACTCTCTGCTCTCAGGTAAGTGATTTACAGATAGTAAAAATACGTGCCCCAATCAAAATTATTTTTAATGTGTTGACTATGTTATTAGGATAAGATAGTTTATAAGTAAGGATCTTTGATGTCTGATATAAAAATATTTGTCACTATCATTATTATGCACTTAGTTTTTTACGCAATAAATTTTAAACAGAAATGGAACCGACTTCAACACTCAAAAGTGTGAAATAACTAGTTGAAGTCGGTCCATGATATTTCAAAAGTATTATGTCACATCTATTATCACAATATTGTGCCCATGACATTAGTGATAATGCAAGTTCAATTTTTCTATACCATGTTTCGATACTTTAGATAATATAGGCTGCTTAGGCAGTGTTGTGTAAAGTAAGTTGAAAGACGAAAAAACCTCTTCTCGGTCCAACAGCTGTAACTGGCCGTGACAAAACTGATGTTTTGTAACCGCAACATATACTATGTGATATATATAACATTAGTTTTGTAAAAGTTTTATATAAGTATTATTTGTGAGTATTTTTCAGCTGCGGTATGCAATTCACAGGCGCACCAATCGGCGGACCAATCAGCATGTGAATACAGTTTGCGGCTCGTCATCGTGCAACTCGTGTACAATTGATTCCCTGGCTCGCGCTGCGCCGCCGTATTTCTTTTGTGTAGGTACTTGTTACTATTATAATACTCTTAAAAAGGTTAATTACAAATTTTAATCGTTCAGCAAAAAAAATTATAGAGCCACTGCGAGAAGAACGGGCAAGAAACCCGGGGCCATTCTTTTAAACGTTTTTTAAAAGAACGTACGTATCCCTTTCCATACAAACGAATGTTCGTCAAGCGCTCACACTATGACATTTTGCATGTATATCCCTGAGCCTAATATTTATGCTTCTGATTATCAGTCTGTCGATTTAAGTATTATTTATTTGACCTGCAAATGTGAATAAAAGAATTTCCATACAAAATTATTAATCCAATATTTTGAAAAATACTTAAACTTGCGAAGACTGGCAAACCAGAAGCAAAAATGTTAGGCTCAAGGACATTCTTGTATGATTGCACTGAGTTTATACCCTTGATATTTAAAAGGCAAAACTACGTTTGTAAGGAAAGCGCTTCAAAGACACTAGCCTTAAGAGAAGATTATTAGCGGCAAACCATTTAGAGATTTCTATTTAGATTTTAGATTTTTAGATCTTACACGTTAATTACTTGAATTATTATTAGGGGGGTTCACAGGAAGAGATGGTGAGATGACATTCTACTCGGCATCCTACGGGGGTGAAATTTACTCAATCTACGTCATTCAATATTTAGGTTTATTATTATTTAAGTCACGATTTGCACTGCGCCGTCACTTAATGTAATTTCAATGTAATTTCAGTTCTGCCCGGGAGCACAACATATTTCACTGGCTCTCAAGGACTGCTGCCGGAATACACCGCTAGGTGCTTGGCGACAGATTTGTCCTTAGTATAATTAAAACCTGCATCCAATGACGAAAACAAAAGTGAAGTACGAACTCTTATGTTGTATTACTTCCTTCTACGGATGGTACTATATTAAAATATCAGATTTTTATGTATGGCCGGTAACTTATTATACTCTATTATCTTCATTACGATAAACGTAGGTAACAAACACAAAGCCACATGACTGTATGAAACAATTATATTAAGTGTTCACATCACAGTGATTCTTCATTGTCATAAGCCGTTTATGATTATCATTGAATAATAAAATTAGTCGTGTTTACATCTTTTTTTGTGAAAATCTGTTTGTATTTGTGTTGGGACGAAACGGCGTGTAATTGTGAGTATTGTTTAGTTTTTAAATTGGAGCTATAGACATAGTAAACAAATTGAGCTGCATTATATCTTCTGAGCTATGGAGCTGGAAGTAGAACCCCGACTGAGCAGTATGCAGCGCAGTGATTTCCACGTAAATGCATGCAAAACCTAATTTTGTCATAGTCTAAATACTGATTCTAGTATGCAAATAAAGAATTTTCTATCTATCTAAATACTAACATCCTTATTAATAAAGGCTTAGTAACCTGTATGTAATTTTACTCCGAGGTTAATCCTGGTACAATATAATCACCGGCGGTATGCCTTTATTAAACAAAATACCTACTATGAACTATATACAACACTACAGCTACTACAATAAAAGCATTTAGACACCTATAAGTCATAGCAGACTCATAGGCAGTCCAAATGCTCCAGCCCACTCCCATCACATCCTGGTTATTATGGAAAGTTAATAATTACCTTAGGGCTTCTTTTACGATTTCAAGTATAGTGTCAATAAGTTATTTCCTGGTTAAAATTAAATTTACTGATTGGCTGATGAACCAAAAATTAAGTTGGCGGTGGGTTAGTACTATTCAGCCTTTGTTACATTCATATGTACGGTTACATGTGACTAACTGGGAATTAGCGTACTGTTTTTGTTTGCTGACTTTACTTGGAAGTCGTGAGAGAGCTTAATAAAGCTAAATAGCCTATCTGAGGTTCTGACTCGGAGTAAATTTTACTCCTACGATATGCAGCTTTAGTTTGGAATTGTAATGACATAAAGCCTAAAAACAAATGTTTCATTTTGTAACAAAATTACAAATTTGCAGAAAAAATTATAGTCATGTTCATTCGAACCCGCGTCCATCCACCTCTTTAGCCGGGGTATGCTCTAACCAATTGAGCTAACATGACACAATGACCCATAACTTAAATTCTAGCTCTCGTTCTTCAACCATCGTATCGGTATGGAGCGACACCTGTAGTTCAACTTGCGTTGTAATACAAACAAGACCAATTTTCAATTGGTTTTAAACTTGTTAATGATGACGCAACCTTTTAATTTTAAGGCTATTATATTCTCAATCAGTAGGCAAATTTAGCGTCCGAGAGTTGCGGGCTATTAACACTACGTAGCGCTGCGCTCTAGTCGCACAGCGCGCGACAGGTCGCTCGCTCGATGTCCCCAGCCGCACGCTATTAGTCACAGTGTATTAGTTGATCAACTTTAGGTATCTGCTACTAAATCCAGAACTGCATCTAAATAATTGTTTTGTTCTTGTGAAAATTTTTATTCGCTTATAGAATAAAAATATGCGTTTCACAATACGTACCTATTTTTATTAGATTTGGTTCGGATATATTTTAGGGTTCCGAACTCAAAACGCAAAATGGAGCGCATATTTATGAGTGCCCGATGTCTGTCTGTATGTCCGTCCGTAAGTCATTGGTCTTTAGCTCGTAAACGAAATAAGTAACAAACCTACCTAACCGAAACAAACGGAGAATAATGGACTAGACTTTATTTATTTTATTATTTTTGTTACCAATACGTAGTAAAATAGCTGAAAAATTGAATTCTGGCATGTGGTCGTCTGTAGAGTAAATGTATAATTAGTATGAAATAACTTGCGGAAGTTGAAAATAGAGTATTTTAGATGAGCATGGTACCGACTTTGACAAGTTATTGCATACTTTTCAATGATTTGTAAGTTTAGTTTGGCATAGGTATTCTGAAATACAATAAACTAATCGATGCTAATATTATAATTTATAAAAAGGAATTATTTTATTTTGTTATTGTATATAACTGATAAATAACATAAAAAAAAATAACACTTTGCCCGTAGAAATACGATTCTAAAATGTAGGGTGAGCACATGTAAGCAGCCACGTAGCAGGGATATTACGGTATGGGTATTTACCGATACGATTTCGGTAAATACCGTAATGAAATAAGGGTAACAGGTATATATCTGTTAGCATAATTGCGATACGATTACGGAATTTGGTAATCGTATCGCAATTATTTCCGTATATGTATTTTATGTTAGTCAATGAGAGTGCAGCAGGCGGGCGGGGGTGCGGTTATGCGGTGGCGCGATACGCTGCGGGGGGGAGAGTTTATTAGCACGTACCTATATTATTTGATATGAATGACGGGAAGGGAACAATAACCTTATTAGTTTCAAATAGGATTTTCAGTGTAACACACTGCTAGGTGCTTGGCTACAGATTTTTTCTTTGAGAGTGGTAGCTTGATGGCGGGTAGCATGGTGGTAAGGCATAATGCCCGCCTAGCTAGCTCCCACGCCCAAGAAGAAAATCTGTCGCCAAGCACTTACCGGTCTGTTCCGCTATATGTCCTTGAAAACCAGTAATTTTGCGTAGTGGTAGTGGATTTTTCGAATGCGCGCCGGGCTAGCTACTACCCTCAAGTAGAAAATCTGTCGCCAAGTACGTATCGATGTGTTCAGCTATATGTCCTTGAGAACCAGTTATTTTGCGTGGTGGTAGAGGATTATGCAAATGCACGCCTGACAAGCTTACTACCTTCAAGTAGAAAATCTGTCGCCAAGCACTAACCGGTGTGTTCTTCTACATTTTGCGTGGTGGTAGACGATTATGCGAATGCGCGCCTGGCTAGCTACCACCTTCAAATAGAAAATCTGTCGCCAAGCACTTACCGGTCTGTTCCGCTATGTGACCTTGAAAACCAGTAATTTTGCGTAGTGCTAGGTGCTTGGCTACAGATTTTTTCTTTGAGAGTGGTAGCTTGATGGCGGGTAGCATGGTGGTAAGGCATAATGCCCGCCTAGCTAGCTCCCACGCCCAAGAAGAAAATCTGTCGCCAAGCACTTACCGGTCTGTTCCGCTATATGTCCTTGAAAACCAGTAATTTTGCGTAGTGGTAGTGGATTTTTCGAATGCGCGCCGGGCTAGCTACTACCCTCAAGTAGAAAATCTGTCGCCAAGTACGTATCGATGTGTTCAGCTATATGTCCTTGAGAACCAGTTATTTTGCGTGGTGGTAGAGGATTATGCAAATGCACGCCTGGCAAGCTTACTACCTTCAAGTAGAAAATCTGTCGCCAAGCACTAACTGGTGTGTTCCTCTACATTTTGCGTGGTGGTAGACGATTATGCGAATGCGCGCCTGGCTAGCTACCACCCTCAAATAGAAAATCTGTCGCCAAGCACTTACCGGTCTGTTCTGCTATGTGACCTTGAAAACCAGTAATTTTGCGTGGTGGTAGAGGATTTTGCGTATGCGCGCCTGGCTTGCTACCACCGGTAGGTGCTTGGCGACAGACGCAAAATTACTGGTTCTCAAGGACACATTGCTGAACTCATCGATAGGTAAACGCTTGGCGACAGATTTTCTACTTGAGGGTAGTAGCTAGCCAGGCGCGCATTCGCATAATCCTCTACCACCATGCAAAATTACTGGTTTTCAAGATCACATAGCGGAACAGACCGGTAAGTGCTTGGCGACAGATTTTCTACTTGAGGGTAGTAGCTAGCCAGGCGCGCATTCGCATAACCTCTACCACCATGCAAAATTACTGGTTTTCAAGATCACATAGCGGAACAGACCGGTAAGTGCTTGGCGACAGATTTTCTACTTGAGGGTAGTAGCTAGCCAGGTGCGCATTCGCATAATCCTCCACCACCACGCAAAATTACTGGTTCTCAAGGACACAATGCTGAACACATCGATAGGTAAGTGCTTGGCGACAGATTTTCTACTTGAGGGTAGTAGCTAGCCCGGCGTGCATTCGCATAATCCTCTACCACCACGCAAAATTACTGGTTTTCAAGGACACATAGCTGAACACATCGATAGGTAAGTGCTTGGCGACAGATTTTCTACTTGAGGGTAGTAGCTAGCTAGGCGCGCATTCGCATAATCCTCTACCACCATGCAAAATTACTGGTTTTTAAGATCACATAGCGGAACAGACCGGTAAGTGCTTGGCGACAGATTTTCTACTTGGGGGTAGTAGCTAGCCAGGCGCGCATTCGCATAATCCTCCACCACCACGCAAAATTACTGGTTTTCAAGATCACATAGCGGAACAGACCGGTAGGTGCTTGGCGACAGATTTTCTACTTGAAGGTAGTAGCTAGCCCGGCGCGCATTCGCATAATCCTCTACCACCACGCAAAATTACTGGTTTTCAAGGACACATAGATTAACACATCGATAGGTAAGTGCGTGGCGACATATTTTCTACTTGAGGGTAGTAGCTAGCCAGGCGCGCATTCGCATAATCCTCTACCACCACGCAAAATTACTGGTTCTCAAGGACACATAGCTGAACACATCGATAGGTAAGTGCTTGGCGACAGATTTTCTTCTTGAGGGTAGTAGCTAGCCAGGCGCGCATTCGCATAATCCTCCACCACCACGCAAAATTACTGGTTTTCAAGATCACATAGCGGAACAGACCGGTAAGTGCTTGGCGACAGATTTTCTACTTGAGGGTAGTAGCTAGCCAGGTGCGCATTCACATTATCCTCTACCACCACGCAAAATTACTGGTTCTCAAGGACACATTGCTGAACACATCGATAGGTAAGTGCTTGGCGACAGATTTTCTACTTGAGGGTAGTAGCTAACCCGGCGCGCATTCGCATAATCCTCCACCACCACCCAAAATTACTGGTTTTCAAGATCACATAGCGGAACAGACCGGTAAGTGCTTGGCGACAGATTTTCTACTTGAGGGTAGTAGCTACCAGGTGCGCATTCGCATAATCCTCTACCACCACGCTAAATTACTGGTTCTCAAGGACACATTGCTTAACACATCGATAGGTAAGTGCTTGGCGACAGATTTTCTACTTAGTACTTAGTTAGCGCAGGCGTCCATACTTTCAACACCTTATAATGTATATCTCCATCATTTTGAAAAAAAAACAAAAACTCAATTGATTAAAAAAAATTATTGAACTACCTGCTAATAAAATTTCGTCGAAATCGGTTAAGAAATGCGACCTGTAGAGGAGAACAACCTAAAGACATACGAAAGCATTTTTTTCTAAATTGAAGCAACTCGCTCGAACTAAGTTCTCGTTCGGTCAAAAATACCGAGTTTAAAGTTAGGTATGTAAGTACTTATTCATCATGTGTTTTTTTTTGTTGTAAATACTCCTTTAGATCTAAGTATCTTTAAACGGAAACCAAAGTAAAAGAAACAGCAAAAAATCTACCTATGTTTATTAATTACACTTCTGTTACGTGTATACTGTGATATTAAAAACGTAAAAATGAGCTACATTTTTAAAACTGCAAGTACAACGAATAACTCTAACAGGAAAGCGATCGATTAGTGACGGAATGCAGCGAGTCGGCAAAAGCGACACAGGTCCTACCTCAGACACGTCTCACAGACGACTGAATCAAGCCAGACGGGGCGCTCTGTTATATAATATTGTATTTAAAAATAAATAAACCGTTTTGAGAAAAAGTAACCACAGAATGTTCTTCTAAACATCATTTCCTATTTTTTGACATATTTTTTTATAGTAAAAGATTAATATATTATACGTATGACCTAAAAAACGATCAAAATTTCTCTCTTTTCGTGATTTTTTATGATCAAGTGAAGTTGTAATTATCGTGTTTTGAACCAGAAAATAATTTAGCAAGCATATTGAACTACAACATATATTTTTTTCAGATCAAAATAATGAATATTTCATTGTTTACGGGTGAATCAAAAATAGGTTGATTTCGAATATCCTAGCCTTAATATTGATAAGTTTGCAATAACGTCTGCTAGGCGAATTACATACTAAATAGAGTAAATTAGTAATTTTGTTATGTAATTCGCCTAGCAGACGTTATAGCAAACTTAACAATGTTTCATTTTGTTTATTACTTATTGAATATTATTAGTTCTGTGAATAGCCTCTTTTGTTTATTACTTATTGAATATTATTAGTTCTGTGAATAGCCTCAGTCGGTCTCGTCTGTTGCGAGTAAGTAAAGATATTGGAAAACAACTACAATCAAGATTTAAGCCTTACACATGAAATAAGGTAATTTACAGAACATACAAACCCTTGGATAAGACTGAAAATGCGTTTGTGCAATAATACAGATATTCCAAAACAACAGCCACGTTAATCGATTCAGTTCAGCTACAGTTTTATATTCATAAACAAATTACATTGTATTTGAATATAAATTATAAGTCCTTAAATAAAATATACCCTAACAATACATTGACAATTAATAACAAAATATAATTAATTGGTTTAAAACGATTAGCTTCACAAAATATAAGAACACAAAATTCTGTAAACCGATACTGCGATCAAGAACCTTGTACATACAGACTAGATAAATCGTTCGCCCAAGACATGAAGTAAAGTTCTAGCATTGTATTTTTTTATTATCTCCTGTTACCCAAAAATGCTCACAAAATTACAAGGAGAGGAAAAATTTTAACCATGACTGGGATTTGAACCCGCCACCATCCGTCCCTAGAGTTGGTACATGCTCTGCCAATTGAGTTATCTATTTTTTTTACCGTCAAATTACAATGTTGGAAATATTATATATTGTTTGTAGTTCAATTCAATTTGCCTGCAGATGCAGCTTTGTCCCCATACGACGGACGCTACGGTTAAACAATACAAATTAAATAAGTACCTAAGTAAATAGTAAACGACGATAGGAACGAAATAGGATTCAATTGGCTGAATATGACTCGGCTTTACGGATGGATTGTCGTTTCGAAAGTCACTCTTGGTCAATATTTTCCATTCGTTGTAATTGTATACAGTATAGTCCCAAAAAATCAATTAGTAACCGTAAGGTTTTGGTTCAAAATTGTGTTTCAGTTGGCCACTACTTTGTGTGTATCAGTCTCTCTTAAGAGTTGCACTTCAATTATCGTATTTTTTTTCTCAGACCATGCTGTACCTAATCTGGTTGGTGGTAATCGCCGCTGCTTTGTACTTGTTCTTCAGAAAACAATTATCTTTCTTTTCTTCGCGTGGAGTTAAGAGCTTGCCTGCACTTCCTCTGCTAGGCAATATGGCCCCAATTTTGCTTAGGAAGGTGCATTTAAGTGAAGAAATAAGTAAAGCTTATTATATGTTTCCTGAAGAAAGGTTAGTGGTATAATATTACAAAAACAAAATTTAAGGTTGTAGTAGAAATAATAGATAATTGAACAACTTACAAAACCGATATCTTTTCGGCTCCTACCGGAAGTTTTTTCAATGTGGAAGCCCACTGTCATGTTCATCTTTCCATCCAGATGACATTTGTTACATAGAAAACTTTAATGTGCAAAAAATATGTAATAATATTCAGATTTTACTAAATTTAATAAAATATGGGATGCAATGCAGTCACGACTCAGGAGATAATTAATTTTTAGGTAATACTTCTTTAGAACATAGTCGGGTAAAGTCTTAAAAATATTTGTTGTAGTTCCTGTTGTTAAGTTTGAGCAGAGAGGAGAGGAGATGTCTTCTCATTTTAATTAAATTGTGATCTAAATAGAGATTTGAGCTTTGCCTTGCAAACAGGTGACGCGACGGGCGCATAGAAATTTTATATTCTTATTAAGTTAGAAAACTAATGCAACATTTTTTACAATAATTTTAAAAATAATTTTTAAAGTGCAATGATTTAGTATTTTGAGTTAAAATTTATACATATCACCACTTAGTATTACACGGTTGGCAAATTAATATCGTCAAATTAAATATATTATTATTATTAAAAATATAATGTTTTTATATTCGAAAGCTGGTTCTTGTCGCGTGGTCTCATTTAAGTTTGAGTAAGATCTGAAGAGTATTGCTTGAGTTATATATAAAAAAGTACCAAGTATTTAATGAGCCGAAAGTAGTGTGTAATAAGAATCTCTTTGGCAGGTTCGTAGGAAGGTTCGAATTCCAGGTCCCCATACTTATCCTCCGTGACATTGAGCTGATTAAAAAGATCACAGTAAAGGATTTCGAGTTTTTCCTCAACCACCTCGCCGTTGCTGATGAGGATATGGACTCAATGATTGGCAGGAGCCTCATTGCATTGAAAGGTAACTCGTAACTAAACTATTTTAACAAGGTGTAAAACTCAGGTATTGTATACATGGTTCCTCTGTATATCCAGAATCGGATTTAGCTGTTGTCAAGATATTCGTACTTGGACAAAGCCCGCGTACGGTCAAAATCAGTCAAGCTGTTTTTGAGTTACTTTCTAATAACAGTACTTATTGTGTTTTCCTACCTTGATGATATAGTCATTGACAGTGAATGATAATCGATCCCGTATGTAGTAAGGGTCACTAAAAAGGTGACATAATATATTTACTTACAAAAAATAAAACCGACTTAAACACTCAAGTGTGAAATAACTTGTCGAAGTCGGCACATCATGTCTACGTCAGGCATTATTCAGGCATATTTAGTGCTAACCTTTCAATTTTTCCCCTACTTTCCAAGATGTGTGCGTTACGATAAGCTAATAACAAAAGTACCTACCTGCGGATGTTAAGCTGGATGTAATACAAAATGTTCTTTGGACGTACACCCAAAAAAGTGTAAGGTTATATATTGAGTCTAGGGCTTAGAAATATTGCTAGTAAAATCCCATCTAGCAGTTATTTTCACTATCATCGATTATGTGTAAATGAATATACTCCGAGTTTAGGCTTTCCTATATTTCAAATTTATACCAACAGAATATGAGAAATATGGGCTACACAAATAAAATTTTGTCCTTAGGTCAAGAATGGAAAGATATGCGTTCCACCCTCAGTCCTGCCTTCACCAGCTCCAAGATACGCGTCATGGTGCCTTTCATGGTGGAAGTTGGAGATCAAATGAACAAAACTCTTAAGCAGAAAATTAAAGATTCTGGCAGTAAGTATATTATTGACTTAAGGTAAGACATTGTATATCTGTGTCTATATGTTCCCATTGGCAAGTGAAAATGTTAGTTTTGTGTTATAAAATATCCCTGTAATCCTGAATACTCATACTAATGGAAATTACTACTTTATCTTTACTAATCTCTCTCCGTTCAAAAATGTAAAAAGATTTTTATACCACACCCACTCAGAAGTCTCATTGCTCGTTCAAAAACGGGTTATAAAGTTCGTCGTTTCTCCCTTATAAATTTGCGGCGGGAAAAGTTATATGGAATTTCATTCATACAAAGTTATATGCAAGTTGTTTTGTTTTGTAAAATTTTGCTCTTTACATTATCAGTACTAATATTATAAATGCGAAAATAACTCTGTCTGTCTGTTACGCTTTCACGCCAAAACTACTGGACCGATTAATGAAATTTGGTATGGAAATAGTTTGAGACCCGGAAATAAACATAGGATAGTTTTTATCCAACTGCGCTAAAAGAGGTTAATATTTTTGCGCGTTAACCGAAATACGCGCGGGCGGAGCCGCGCCTGGTAGCTAGTTCTAAATAATTTTCATACTCCAGAAGAACAGAAATACATCATTTTCTCCCCTTTGTGTACAAAGTATTGTTTGTAAAAACATTTTGACCAAACTGGTCGTCACTTTAAGAATTCTCAGAGCTGATACATACTTTGTCCAAAGTTGAGACTCGTGATACAGTGAGGAATGCTGTAAGTGCTCTGCACCCTTCAACACGATGGTGATCTAGACAATGCCTGTGACACAATGTAAGTTGAATACATTTATATCTGCTTTCTCTTTTCAGGTGGTTATATAGATATTGACGTGAAGGACCTGACAACTAGATACGCCAACGACGTCATCGCCTCTTGCGCCTTCGGATTAAAGGTGGACTCCCATTCGGAAGTTGACAACGAATTTTATGCTTCCGGCAAAGCTCTTACAAAGTTTACCTTCAAGCAGATGCTTATATTCTTCGCATATTCACTATCAAAGAAAATTATGAAGGTAAGAGACTAAATAAATATATATTACCTCGTTTATATAAAATCAAATCAAATCATTCATTTATTTGTAAACATGTGTATACATACTAAACGAGCATGCAAGGTTTTATTATAAGGTATTCAGCACATACATGTATCGCCCTTGGAGGCATACAAATCTAAAATTTTAAATTACATAGATTCCATTTAAAGATAATTTAAATACTTATTTAAATTTTTACATTTAAATAAGTCATTTTGTACAAAATAACGATGTCAATTTTACTTAAACAATGAAGACGTTCGGTAAATTATATAAAATAAACAATGTCAAATAAAAAAAAAATCGTTATTTATAAAATAATTAGATTTACAATAGTTACAATTTGTCAGTCAGGTACTCACGTATATTATAATAACATTTTTCTACTAATATATAATATTTCATCTTCTTCTTACACAAATCTGTATTTAAACATTTAATAGAATTTGGTATATGGTTATAGAGTAGAGTAGCCATACAGAAGACGTTCTTATGCATAAGTGCAGTGTTAAACGTATGCAAGCATAGTTTGTTGTTGTCTCGCCTTTTACGAACAACTACATCTGTTAGTCGAAACAGTTTTGGATTCTCCTTTACAAACATAACTATGTCAAGTATGTACATTGAAGGTAGAGTTAATATCCTGTGATTTCTAAAAAATGGTTTGCAGCTATCGGTTTACCACAAATTAAACATAGCTCTTAGGCATCTCTTTTGAAGCTTAAATGCTGATTCCCTTTCCGTAGAATTTCCCCAACCGCAACGCAGTACTGATGCCACCAATCCATGGTAGGCAGTTACTAACGCACTTGCATTGAGGACTGGAGCTAATTTAAATAGGGCATATGCTGAAGAGCTTACTTTCTTGTTAATTGTTCTCTGTGTGGCTTCCAGTTGTCTATTACAAGACCAAGAATTTTTGTAGTTTCAATCTAGTGTTTTATTCTTATATTTAACTTTTAAAGTAATGTCAATATCTCGTTGGCTAAAATGCTTAATACTAGTCTCGTCTTAATTAATTTTTAAATTATTATTGTCTAACCATTTTATTATAGATGTAAATGATTTATGTATAGCAAGAATACAAGAGGACCTAATACACTACCCTGTGGCACGCCATATATTGGCGAGCGTTCATCGGAAAAGTAGACTTCTTCATTTCTTGTCGAATAATATACTTTTGTTATCTCGGTACGATGTTTTCTTTTGCTTGAGTACGATTTTATTAGATCTGAAATGTTACCACGTATACTCTAGTTTTCGCAATAAAATTTCATGGTCAACGTAATCGAATGCTTGTGTCATATCTCAGTATATAGAGCACACTGGTATTCTCTTACAGACCTACATTTGTTATAACATTGAATAAAAAATCATAAACTTCCATTTATTTTTTTGTGTTTCCATAAGTTATCGTTTTTTTTGCCTAAAACCCTTCTGCTCATCACTAAATATAACCTTTTTTTCGATGTAAGAATAAACATAAAATGAATAAGCACTTTATGAAAATATTTTTCAATAATTTTCGAAATAATGGATTCGATGATATTGGTTTATAATTTTCCATATGTTCCCTACTTTTTTTTCTTAAATTCTTGTTTTATTATAGAAGTTTTAAGAGAATATACCCATATTCCTGCACAAATACACAAATTTATAATATGAATCATATGGGCACAAATATACTCCGATGTATATTTGACAACTTTTGTCGAAATACCAGCAAAGCCAACCGAAATACCACTATTAGTAATTTTTAACCCTTGATAATATTTCGTACATCAGCTGGTATACACGGAGGGAAAAATATAAAGTCACTTCTGCTAATTGTCTGAGATAAATTTGTGTTATGATCTATATTCTTAATTGGTTCAATTTTGTCATCAAAAAAGTTGTTAAATGCACTGGCAATCGCCTGTGGGTCACCAATAACTGTTTGATTTGAAATTATGCAATTTATGGGTGCTTTAGGTAAGTTGGGTTTAGTATTATTATTTTCCAAGTAGTATTAGGTTTATTTGTCGCTGTTTGTATTAAGAAGTTATTTTGAGCTCGTGAAGTGAGTTTCATTATTGTTTTAAGCTTTTAGAATATAATTTAAAATTAACTTTGCTTGTAGTACTTCGTGTCAATCTATGGCAGCACAGCAGTTCTCATTTTTTCTTACTACATAGCTTTATTCCTCGAGATATCCATCGCGGTTTTTAATGACCTTAATGGTTACTAATTTAGAGGGAAAACAAATTATAAAATAGCTGGAATAAATCAATAAAGTCGTCATACACCGTGTTTGGGTCGTCAGTTTCGTAAATATTAAAAAATTACAGGTTTTCTATACTTTTTTTTTATTGAACTAGATTTTTTTGATTGTAATCGCACCGTTTTAACCGCCAAATTATTAAAATGCACGCTTTTATGACAGTACATTTCAGCACCTGAGTAGTGTGGTCCGACAACGCATCCTCGAATGACGTCTGCTCTACATCTTGTTTGCAATTTGTGAGCAAAATTATACGTCAATATTAAAATCTTCCGCTAACACAATTTTATATGACTTCATACATAGCAATTGGAAAATTTTGTCTATTAATTTCCAAAAATACACTTTAATGTTTTGGGACTTTATACATACCTACAAACAACAACAGTGTTGAAACAAGTCAGCTCTACACCACAACATTCGCATATACCAGTCAGAGATAGTGACGCAATTTCAGGTAATTCCCGCCAATGAAGGCCGTTCAGAATTAGTATTCATGCTCCTTCTGTTTTGCACTCTTTTCTACAAAAACTTGACGCCAGACAAAAGTTAGGTATCATTAGACATTTTTCATATACAAACATCATAATATGCTCTATAAAACTAATTACATCAACACTTCTGCTACGTTTATTGAGTTCATCTATGCAAACTAGAGATTGCAAACCGGGCCGGGCCGGGCCTGATCGGACCCTAGTGCCCTCTTTGGCACCCACCGGGCCCAAAACTTGTTTAAACTAATAAAAATGAATAATTACTAATACTAATGTTATTTTTCCGTCCATAAGAAGAGTAATCAATTGTAAAAAAATATTAAGTGTGATTTTGAGACTTGAATGAGACTTACTGAGTTTATTGTGACAATTGTTATAAGCTAGTTTGAAATAAATATTAACCTTGAATCATTGTCTTTTTCCATTCATATTATAGAACATTTTCATAGAATACTTTAAAGGTAAACCTTTATCGCTAAAAAAAACCCGGCCCGGTGGGCCCGGCCGAGTTGGCTACGAATGCATTCCGGCCGGGTTGAGAGACATACCGGGTTGCAATCTCTAATGCAAACCGGCATTAGCTTTATTCAATAATCTGGCAATATCTTGATGCATCACGTAAATATAGTTAAGCACGAAAAAGCTGATTATCTACTACTGGGTTTTTGTTATCGTTTTCGTGAAGCGTCAAGACTATCAAATTATTGTTTATATAGTTTCTGTCATATTCAATATTTCTTATCTACAAAAATAAATTATTTAATATTATACGCATACCATTGAAATGAATGCTGGAGGTTTTATTGCACTTGATGCTAAAATTAATTTTGATGACAATGCTCTATACCGTCATTCAGAAATCGTGAGGAAAAGAATTTTGTAATAAATTGCAACCAAAGTTATAGTAATTTAATTTCACCTGTACACAAGCCAACTTTTCGTACTTCAATCATAGTAATAATATTTTTATCTTTTTTTAAAATCTGAAAATAAAATCCGTACATATAACTCTTCCTTTTCTTCAGGAATGCGCTCAATCTCGTTTACATAAGATTATGCATGTTTGTGTATTACAATGTCTTGATACAGTTGATAGTTAAAATTTTGTACTCTGTAATTGAACAAGTGTAACCGAGAGCTATATTTATAATTCTGCAGACATAGTATTATACTATCATGTGTAATTTGTTTCAGAATGCTCCTAACGTAAAATATGAGTTTAAAGTAGGTGTTCGTCGTAGTCTTATAATCATTTTCGCCTATGAAAATAATGCAGTAGTCATTCTTCGTAAAATCTCTTCAGCAATCTTCAACAGCTTGTTGTATTTATTTGTTCTCAAAATACACATCCTTCTCTCTCTGTTTTGCTGAAAACTTGTATTAGAGACTTCAGTCAACTGAGTAGTTTGACAGTCTACTTTGATACCCTGAATGTCCTGTGAAATCTGTGTGACTTGGGTTTTGATATCTGTGGAACAACGAGTAGCAACTTTTTCACTTTTTTAAGGGTTGCTTTGAAATTGTTATAGGTTCTATTTTTTTGTTTGGCCTTCTTTTGTGGACTAGATTTCTTCTTAGATGCTATGCTACTCTGTGCAGAATTATTACCATGTTTTAAGTAAGACTCATTTTTGTTCATTAGTTCATTATTTATGCGCTTAGGATTATCATTTTCTTAAGAAACAAACTGTTGAGTGCTTGGCGACCGATTTTCTACTTAGGTACACAGTACAGGTTACTACTTAGTAGAGGTTTTAGGAACTGAATTTTATAATTCAACCTCGGATAGATACTAAGAGCTTAGCTGTATTTATAAGCATTTAAAGATCGGAAAGCGGGCGGACAGACGGACAGCTGAGTCTTAGTATAGGGTCCCGTTTTCTAGTATGGAACCCTTAAAATTATAAGGCACTAACTTTTATTGAAAGTATTATAACATAACGTATTGAAGTGGCAACTTATACAAGAAGTATGTATTAAATTAAATTGAGAACAACTTCGTTTTCCAGGCATCAAAGCTGAGTATATTCGACGAGAATGCAAAGATGTTCTTACAAAATCTGGTGATGTCAACCATGAAAAACCGCGAAGAAAACAATATTATCAGACCTGATATGATACATTTGCTAATGGAAGCTAAGAAAGGTACAAAATCTTATTTTACCCATTATAGATACATACCGTTACACCGAGACATTAAGTTGTTAAGTCTCATCGGCCTGTAATTTTACTGGTTCTCAAGGACTGCTGCCGGAATACACTGATATGTACTATCATTGCTTCAAAATTAGGTGTAATTTTAATTGTCAATCTGAGGTTTATTTGAGTAGATCCAATAATATGGAGTGTGCTATCGTGGCTCACTTCACGTGAGCGCTGAGCTTGTTGGTAAGTAGCACGATCGCACAAGTCAAAGTCACTAATTGATAACACAGCACTGCACTTTAGATGTACAATATGTCGAGAACATGGAATCCAGTGGTTACCTATGCAAGAGCCGAAAAAATGTTACAAATAGTTCCCGACCTAATACCGTTAGTTTTGTATGTCGAAATTTAATTAGTGGTGTCACTCACACCACAATGACAATAATAGTATCGCCTTGCCGAAAAAAACGTAAGTACTAGAAAGAGGGTAGACCGGTTCGTCTGCTCTTAGTGACCATCCACTCGCATAGACTTCAGTTTACTCGTGATCATGGCGCTTGCAACAGTGCCGAAATATCGGGAGCTCAAAACTAACCAAAAACACGGTAAATATCCCGTTGGTAATAATAATTGGTGAGATTTTTTCTCTCCTAGGACCAATTTTTGAGAGGTGGTCTGAGAGGAATAGCTTTAGGTAGGTATATGTTCAAAGATGTAATCTACAGTTTCAGAAATTGTTATACGTGTATTATTGTCTTTAAAAATATGGAAAACAAAATCATAGATTACCTACATCATCTTTATTTGCCGATTCTGAACCGATCAGCAAAGCTAAGCAACGTCCGCCGCGGTCATGAGTTGGATGGGTGACCGCTGGTGACATTACTACTGAGCGTTTCCGTGCTTCGGACAGTACGTTAAGCCGTCGGTCCCAGTTGTTTTTTTAGGATGGCAGTCGTTATAGCATGGTGTTATAGCATTTTGCGAATGCCCTGGCTAGCAACCACCTACAAGTAGAAAATCTGTCGCCAAATATGGCATGTTCCGATATTTGTCCTCGAGATCCAGCAATTCTGGGTTAGCTTGACAACATCTTTGAAAACATCATCACACTTACCATCAGGTGAGATAGTGGTTAAAGGCTAGTCTATCAGCTATAAAAAAACTATTATGGTTATTAATAGCAATAATTATTATGCCGTAGTCGTAGTATTATTATATTATCTATGCCGTAGTATTTAAGGTACCTTGGCAAAAACCCTACCTAGTACCATCAAAGGAAATTTCTAATAGTACCACGGGAAATGAATGTTTCAATTTCAGGAAAATTAACCCACGAAGAAAAGACGACTAAAGATGAAAATGCTGGTTTTTCAACCGTTGAGGAATCTTCTGTCGGGAAAAAGAATATAAACAGAGGTATGTGATCTTTATATATTATTATATATCATGTTATGGACTTAAAAATCTGTAAATTTTACATGTTATTTTCAGTAGTTTTCTCTACACATTCCCTACCTTGGACGGCCTTGTGTGACGAATTTTCTTAAAACCCTTATAACTTATATGAGTACGTACTTTAAAAAGTCGCTAGCAGATCTTATGGGACACGAGGCCGAAAATTAAGCCATACAGAAATCCAAAATTGCGGATTGTAGATTGTTTCCACGTCTACAAATTATTTCACTTCTACAAGATTTTTCGTTGCCTCCACAAGCTTCATAATGTTTTACATATCAATCTTAATCATCCATGCGTTCTTCTGCAACTACATCTGACTTTCTTTATGGTAGTAGTAAACTAGGAAGACAGATGGACGTACTTTATTATCATAGTATTATCATGGAATAAAGCTCGATTACCACTTACTCACTGACTGACTGACATAAATGTTCTCCTAGATGGAGAAATGTTCAGGGGTTTTGGTAAGTATGGGAAAAATCGAAAATCAATAAAATGACGCCTGCCAAGTAAAGATGGATGATATATCTTGAAAACCCGCCAAGTGCGAGTGGGACTCGCGCACGAAGGGTTCCGTACCATTATCTGTAATGTAACCTAATCTTGCAAGTTACAGACACTTTTCGCAGTGTCCGATTGAGCTGGGTAGCTACGTTCCTATCCTAGGTAGGTACAAACCCTAAATGGTGATCTCACTAATGTTTTATTTCTAAAGTAAATATACTAAACAAACTAAAAAAAAAAAAACTAAATATTAAAGTTTGTACCTGTTTTCATTATTATTATTTTTAGCAAATAAACGGCAAAAACCTCTTTTATTGTATGGAAGTTCCCGTATTTATTTATTGCGGTCAGGGGTGGGTTATTTGGTTAGTTTTAAGAATTATGGTTTTGTTCCTTTTTACTATTAATTTAATTTGACAATATATATTTTATAATTAAAATATAATACACGAATACTAAAATATAATAATATATTTCTAATGTAATAATATTTATTTATTGGATCCAAAAGAAGAGTAATAAATAATATTCAACTTACCGTTTATTTATTTTATCTTATTTTAATTAATTATATTTAAAGAGAACATAAAACTAAATATTCTGTGAATAGTTAAAGCGTCTACCTTTCACCGTTATTAGTATCGAGCAAGAAACGGTAAAAAATCAAGTTTGTTGTATGGGAACCCCCCGTAAATATTTATTTTATTTTTAGTATTTGTTGTTATAGCGGCAATAGAAATACATCATCTGTGAAAATTTCAACTGTCTAGCTATCACCGTTCTTGAGATACAGCCTGGTGACAGACGGACGGACGGACAGCGAAGTCTCAGTAATAGGGTCCCGTTTTTACCCTTTGAGTACGGAACCCTAAAAACAATGTAAGATAGGCAGGGGTGTTTGAACAAATGTCATAGGGAATCGGGAGAGCAGTCGAATGACACCTGTCAAAAATTCCACGTGCTCCTCTCATTCTTCATACTGCATTTGGAGTATTTTACCCTATATTGTGTATTAGGAGTTTTTGTAGGATTTTTTTACTGAATTTGGATTTAATGTCATATAACAGTGAAATTTTTGAAATCTGTCATTTTGAGGTAGAGGATATACCGCTTAACAACTCAGGTGGGATTCGTGCTTGCTCCGTCACAAGCCCGTAAACAAAATTGATTGTCAACCCAAAAAACCTATAATAATATATTGCTATTACTGTGCTAAGTAATGGTTCATTTATATTACCAACAGAATGGTCTGATAATGACTTGGTATCTCAAGCTGTCCTGTTCTTCTTTGCTGGCTTTGACACCGTATCGACAGCAATGTCATTCCTGCTTCATGAGCTGGCTTTGAACCCAGATGTCCAGGAGCGGCTCGTCCAAGAGATCAAGGAAAATGATGCTAAGAACGGTGGAAAATTCGATTATAGCTCTATCCAGCGTATGACTTATATGGACATGGTAGTATCGGGTAAGCTTATTATATAAGGTTTTTTATATTCGACGTAGCCGGGGGCGAGCACATACTGTTTTGTTTGGTGGCGGTTCTAGAATACTATATCAAAATCCAATGTTTACAATTATATATACTCCACAGTATTTATAATTGTAAACTACCGTACTATCTGTAAATTGGCAATTACTCAGGTGTAAAAAAAATAATAACATAAAGAGTTATTGTTAAAATGATAACAACCTCTTAGGGTTGACTTCTGGTAGTCCTAACAAGCATTTTGAGATAAAATATGTAATGGATAGATTCAGGCGTTACCTTGCGGAAATCCATATTTAATAATAACAAATACTTTTAAAAGTATCCTAAAAATATTAAATAATATATAAATAAAACACTTAAAATAAGCATAAAATTATATATCTAGTGACAATTCCGCCTAATTTTCCTGTTATCTACGTGACGTCACAAACATCACGCAGCCTGACCGGAAGAATACCCTTCCTTAGTAGTATTCGAGAGTATGTGCGCTCGGTAAGTCAAGAAGTCAAGACCTCCTGAAGATGCTGTTTATGTGTATTTAACAGAATAAGCACGAGGACCACCTGATCTTAAAAATCTTTTGTGCATGAAATTTATTATTTAAATATTTTTTATTACTTACGAGCAAAGAGCGCCCGCCGCGGCTACCTTGGACAGCGTCGCGCCCTATTTGAATAAAGTTTTGAATATTTACATCGAGCAAAGTAATACAAAATATCCAATAATAAATTAAAGGCACAAGATAAATTTAACATCAGGTAGTCGTCGTGCTTATTCATTCAAATTAATATAGAAAAACACAAAGAATATACAAAAAATATTTAAAAAAAAATTTTGTTAGGACTAGCAGAAGTCAACCCTAAGAGTTTGTTATCATTTTACCAATAATCCTGTATAATACAATGATTTCATTATGTATTTTTCTGACTGCTAAGTATCATAAAATACACATAATAATATGTGATCGTATAATAACATAAAAATAACATAAACTATAAATAGTATGTCCCCGTAGTGGTTACACATACTACTTTGACGATACACAAGTAAAGTGGATTAGGCAGTTTTTCATCCAAATGCAAGAACTTGGCCAACTTTACGCTAGTCTAACAACGTTGCACAGGCAGTATATTATACAGCACTTATCACCCGGGTTTAATAAAGAAAAGAATTGAAAAGAAAATGGCGCAGCTAAACCTCTCACTTCCACATAAACAGCAGTAGTGTGCGAATCAGAGGTTCGTTTTGATTCGTTACTTTACTTTCGTTCCGGGCGCGGCTCCGCCCGCGCGTATGTCGGTTATTATCGCGCAAAACCATTAACCTCTTTTAGCGCAGTTGGATAAAAACTATATTTTTCTTTTTTTTCCCGGGTCTCAAACTATTTTCATACCAAATTTCATTCAAATCGGTCCAGTAGTTTTCGCGTGAAAGCGTAACAGACAGACAGAGTTACTTTCGCATTTATAATATTAGTGCTGATGGTCATATCCATGTCAAAGCTATACTTGTATCTCAAATTAGCGGAACAAAATGTTTGTTAGATTTCTTTATTCTAGCTTTATTATTATCATTTTATCAAAAACAGCTCAAAAGATTTATTTGTTAACATTAACAGTAGATTTGTTTACTTATGCGATTAATGAAAGTCTCTTTTTGAGAAAAACTCATTTTCTTTCGATATTGAGCAGAGGTAGAGCGGATTATATCCTAATTTTTTTTATTACCATTAAAAATCTAATTTTGCGACTTTTAAGTCGTTTAAAGTAAGTAGGCAATCATCATGGACGTATGTCAATATGATTACGATACGATGATAAAATAGCGGATATGATTTTAAGTCGCTAGGTAGGTACTTTCGTTCACATACTTTTCTTGGTAGTCACCTACTTGTTTTGTCTTCAATATTCTTTTTTTTTTGCTGATAAGTTAGCCTTTGACCCCTATCTCACCTGATAGTAAGTGATGATGTGGTCGAAGATGTTGTTCAGGCTTACTAGAATTACATGCTCTCAAGGACAGCTGCCGGAACACACCGCTAGGTGTGGCTACAGATTCTAGTTGAGGGTGGGAGCTAGCCATGCGGGCATTTGCAAAATGCCTTACCACCATGCAAATATGATGTTTTTGCTTTGCTTTTGCAGAATTACTGAGACTGTGGCCGCCAGCAGTAGCGTTGGATAGATTATGTATAAAGGACTACAACTGCGGAAAGCCCAATAACACAGCCACGGCAGATTTCATTGTAAGTTGGTACTTTAAGTTGCAAAAGATAAACAAGAACTAGTCATGACATTTATCCAAAATTTCATTGATGAAAGCATTAGAAATATATCAAAAATAAAACGGACCCGAGTATTTTTTTATGGGTTAGGAGGGCATACGAGCAGGCGCATATGATCACCGTCGCCCACAAACATCCGCAACACCAAAGGTCTCGAGGATGCATTGCCGGCCTTTAAGGAGGGAATATGCTCTCTTCTTGAAGGTTCCTAAGTCGTAACTGTTGAGAAATACTTCACCTGGCAGCTGGTTCTATAATCTTCCATGGTAATTTTGTAATAATAGAAATTTTGTAATAATAATTATTATTCCTGTATTTCCTCTCCATCCAAAGGTTGCCTGGTAGAGATCACTATTAGTGATAAGGCCGCCCATTGTGACACTTTATTGTAAGAATTCTTTTTGATGTTATTTTTGTATAGTAAGTGGTGTAACAATAAAGAATTATCTATCTATCTATCTATCTAATAGATTCCCTTTAAAATATTTTACGTCTTTTTTTATTCCTTATAGGTTAGCCTTTGACCACTATCTCACCTGCTTGGTCGAAGATAATGTGAAGACTAACCTTGAATTTCTGTTATTTCAGCTCCCAAAAGGCAAGAGCGTGTTCATCCCCGTGTGGGCTTTCCACCGTGACCCTCAGTTCTTTCCCGACCCTCTCAAGTTCGACCCTGAGCGCTTCTCTGAAGAGAACCGGCATAAGATCAATCCTTTTGCATACATGCCGTTTGGACTGGGACCTAGGAACTGCATTGGTAAGATTATTTCAACTCTAATAACTCATTTTCAACAGAAACGTTATACAAGACGAACTTATACATTGTATAAGATTGTCGGCAAAATAGTTAAATAAGTTCATAGAACTAAACAAATCTGATATCACAATGCTATGATCAATTATTAAAGTTGGTTATGATTCTTATATTTATATATACTCGTACGAGTAAACTATACCTACGACATATGAAACGAGGTCGTCGCATAAAGGTAACATAAATATTTGTATAAGTTCGTGGGCTGAATGGATATGTAAGTTCGTAGAGATACATTAATTGGACATAGCTAGTTAATTCTTAATGCCACTATTTTCATGTCTTAATGCCCCGTTACTGGGATCACAGCAATACTTTGAAAACACAAAGGACAACATACTCGTAATAACTATCTAAAAGTATCGGTTTTAATAATGTTATTGACGCCAATCTTCCTTGGAAAGCTCTTGTTGGTTTTAGACTTGATAATTCACAAAGTGTTATTTGTTCTGTAAGTTCATTTTGCTTGACAAATTCCAGTTAAACGGTTACTTACTCTCTATTTATAATACATAGGTCTTCTATGGGTCCTTAAAGATTAAATCTGAATGATCACAGTTATAATCACATTATACAGTTCAGTAATTGATAATCAATGTAACAAGGTGTGAAGTTCCCAGAAACATCTTATCGAAGCAATGATAGCGGAGCGGTTACAGCTATGGACTGCGGTGCCGCAGTCCATAGTACGATCCCACCGCTGCTGGTTTCAGCTTAATCGCAGTGCAGTCCTTGAGAGCCAGTAAAATTACGGGCACGTGAAACTCAACAACTGTATGTCTCAGGGTGACGGGCAAAGTGCAGTTCGTAACTTGACGGGATGCATCTGTTATAGGTAGAGGTTACCGCTTAACATCGGGTGGGCTTTATGCTTGTTCCGTCACAAAGGCAGGGGTCTAACTTCCAAATTACCCTCCTTTCATGGGGATCGCACTAGAAGTTGTCAGTTCTTCAGAAGATGCTGCTACCCACTTTCTGGTATTTTTCCTGTAGTCGCCCCTTACGACACCCACGGGAGAAGTGGGAGAGGGGAAAGGGACGTTCCAACCCTGCACCCCACTGAGATACAATAGTAACAAAAGTAAAAAACCTGTTCTGTTTTTATACCCGTCCCAGACGAGTCTTCCACCCTAGCTAAGTCCTTTTTCATTTTCTTCAGGGTCCCGATTCGCACTGTGCGAGGTCAAGGTGATGGTGTACCAGCTGCTTCAACACATGGAGATATCTCCGGCAGAGAAGACCAGCATTAAAGCAAAGCTGGATCCTTCAAATTTTGGTGTGATGATAAAGGGAGGCCACTGGGTTAGACTTAGAATTAGGGAAAGTGCCTTGTGAGGGCAAACTGGAGCTGTTATTAATGTTGCAAGTTTTAACTTGAAATTATTGTCAAGTACTAATTAATGATTTAACAGCAAACATTTTTGATAAAATAGTTGAATAATTTGCTGGAAATAAATTTTGTTATTTTATTATGTTTCATTGGCCCCACAGCATCTGAAGATGCTAAATTTTAATTCATATTTTTAATATTGTTAAGTTTGCAATAACGCCTGCTAGGCGAATTACATTACAAAATTACAAATTAACGAGAGAAAAAATATAGTCATGTGCGGGATTCGAACCCACATCCATCCACCCCTCTCTCCATCCTGATACGATTGTTGAAGAACGAGAGCAAGAATTAAAGTTATGAGTCATTATGTCATGTTAGCTCAATTGGTTAGAGCATACCCCGGCTAAAGGGGTGGATGGACGTGGGTTCGAATCCCGCACATGAATTTAATTTTTTCTCTCGTAAATTGGTAATTTTAATTAATATTTTCGTGAAATGGCTCTACATGCTACCTCCAGCATGAAGTTATTTGGTGATTACGGAACGGATGGTCTCCAATGCTTAATGTCTTTAGCATAATCTGGTATATTAGACATAAAGTTTAGTTAACAATATGATTCTTATAGAAAAAAGCTTTGGAGCAAATCGCCCTTAATTTAAAAAGTCATAACAGTCATTCGCTAATAATGAATTATGCAAAATGATTAGCACATACGTAGAAAACAAATTTCTACGTATGTGCTATATGTCATCGATGATATCGAAGCCACGGATTTTTAAAATACGTGTCAGTGGTTTAAAATAATACCTAGTTAAATAGAGCATTTTTAGATATCACATATTTATTCTTTTATTTACCTGTACGCAATCATGTCATAGCTTTTTAGTTATACATGCGTTGAAACACAAAATTAATGACTCAAAAACTGAAATACTTTTTTTTATAGCAGATAGGCTAGCCTTTGACCACTTTCTCACCTGATGGTAAGTGATGATGTGGTCGAAGATGTTGTTCAGGCTAGCCTAGAATTATACAAAATATAACGGAGCTACTGAAATGTACATTCAAAAAATTATCAACAACCTTGATTCTAACTGCAGCATCGGCTTAGACGAGATCAAAGATACTGAGCGAATGCATTAACAAACAGTTACCTACGTGATGGTAAATTCCCAGACACGTTACAGCTAGCGAAAGTCCCTCATAACCACAAATCTGGACTGAAAATCGATCAGCTTAGTGCTGCCAGTACTATTAAAAAAAAATCATTCAAGATTAAAACACTACTTAAACTCAATCAATTTTATCTCTGAAAGACAATACGGTTTTAGGCCAAACAGTTACACACTTATAGCTACAGTTGATCTCATTAATAAAGTCAAGCAAACCATAGATAAAAATGTTAAGTTTTAGATATATTTATCGATTTTATAAAAGCGTTTAACACAGTAAGTCATAATTTGCTATTAAAGAAATTACAGGCCATCGGCATCACTGGTAAAGCCCTTCAAATGTTTGAATCTTATCTAACGAACAGTTCTCTATCACAGGTAGTTAAAATATATTGTAACTCCCAAAGTGGCTCACTACGTGCGGAATTCCTCAAGGCTCTATATTAGGACCTTTGCTCTTTTTAACGTACATTAATAATGTACACGCAATAGGGCTAAAAGTTCATATCGCTCTGTATGCTGACGAGACCTGCTTATTCTACTATGGTTCATTTGTACATAACTTATATAATATCACAAGCTCAAGACGACTTATATAAGTTTGAATACCTTATTGTAAAAGTTTAAATACAATTTACTATTAATATTTCTAAAATATATTTCATTATATTTAAAGCTAGAAATAAACCAGTACCATCACACGCACCGCTAACAATCAATGACATTCCTTTGCAACAAAAAAGTCATAAAAAACATGTCGGTTTACACATGGATACTCATTTAACATGGAATGCTCATATTGAACACTTAAAAACGAGACTTGGCTCATTGCGTAATATTTCGCGATGTATCCCACGCAACTTACGTATATTTTAGACGAACGCGCCCCATACAAACGTAGTTCTAATCTAATTTTAATAAATGCGAATAAAACAATGTTTTTTTACCTACGTACCTAATCACGGTCTTAATATCTAGGTTTGTGGTGCATCAGACTTTCATTACATTACATAGTTTTGAAATCACACTAACTCAAAAATTCGTAATTTTAGATAAAAGAAGGACCCAACTTGTAGCTTCTCTTTCAAGAAAAATAAGCATGTTTTAAAGATTTTTATTTCACCAAAAACATGGGAAATATAATGAACTTTCTATAACGGGAAGTTATTTATACTTGTGTATTATATTTTTGAATAAATCTGGAAATACGAAATACAAATATGACGCTTGAATAACGCGCTCAAACTCCTAAAAACTAATGCTGTCTCACCTATCGGTCGTGGGGCATGATGAGGCGCAAGAATTGGGGGACACTCGAGGTCAGTTTGTGCCCGGGCGGAAATCAACCACCATTGCCATACTATACAAATATGGGGCGCGTTCGTCTAAAATATACCCTTAACAATATATACAAATTAATAATTTTCAGACGGGTCTTTTACATTTGTAATTAATTTATACTGGTTTCATTATTATTTAACCATTTATTTCAGGTAACCAAGCATTATAATTAACAGGCATAAAATATATAATTATGTAATAGTTTATTTATTTACCTTATACTAAAATATGTAATAGTTTATACAATGACAACTAGGTAATATTATTTATTAATCACGTTTTTGCTGCAGACGCGGAGCGTGAGGCGTCAGGTATCCGATCGAGGAAACGCCGGAACTTCGGCTAATGATTTGAAGGTCACGTTGTGAATAGACTCCAATCGCTGAATCCTTAGATTCATGTTAGCTTTCAGCGCAATGTACTCCAACAGGTCTTCAACTTGTGCAAGTGAGAAACGTAAAGCTGCGTACACGGCAACTCTGGGCGCAGTAGATGTTATCGCCGCTAGGTGTAGTACCGCTCTTATTCTGAGAGGTGTTCTATAATTATACTGCAGAAGCTACCAGAGGGTTGAATTTGGTTTGATTTGGTTTGAGTAATTCTAGGTTAACCTTAACAACATCTTCGACCACATCATTACTTACCATCAGCTGATATAGTGGTCAAAGGCTAGGTTAGCCTTTGACCACTATATCAGTACACTATATCAGTCAATAAAAAAAAAGATTTTGTTTAATATTATTGTTACTTAGCTGTATGTGTTATGGGGGTGTATTATGTTATGAATATAAAGTTAGTATTTTTGAGGTGTTAGATAATATTTGAACTTAACGTTAGGACGTCAGTTTGATAACCATGTTAACCATTAAGGGAGTGTGTTGTATCGGAAATGGTTTGTTGATCAATTAATTTGTTAATTTGTTCTCTATGTTGTATGTGACAAACTACTTCATAGTTTAAACTGTCTGTTTTTCAATACGCTTGGTAATGGCATTTTCTTTGTAGTTAAAAATAAATAATATACTTACATAATCCTGAAATCACTTATGTTTATCTGCGGTAGCTATCAAAAGCAATCACCCCTGATCACCATAAAACATAGAGGAATGTTTTATTATTACTCGGTGGCACACGCTCTATACAGAGAAGAAGAGTATCATTTTGATGGTTATAATTTACTCTTTGACATTATCTGGCTGTGTTCGGAAATGAACGATATCTCATTTTATCTCTTCTTTAAAGTGCAACGCTTGTCAATTATTCAAGGTTCTTCAAGTTCAAGTCAGTTTTTCTAAAAAAACTTTCGCGGTTACCATCGTGTTTCATTTAATTTATGATATCACTTAAGATTCAAATAAATAATTTAAAATTTGAAAAAAATAAGATATTTGAAGGTTCACACGTCCAGTAATAAGATTTTTTTTTCCAAACGAGAATGCAGCAGTAGTTTTTTCTTTCCCACCCCATTGCGCACTACTCACGGTAAAATAAGATTAGCGAAAATAGGGTATTTTTTTACTTTTGGTATATCGCATTTATCAACCAAATATAACGAACTATAAAACAACACCACAGCTACTACAATGAAAACATTTAGGCAACCTGCAAGTCATTGCAGTCTCTCAGGAAGTGCAAATGTTCCAGCCCAGTACCTGTTGGCAGCGTGCCCAGCATTCTGGTAATAGAATTGCAATGCTTATTCGTTGAGCCAAATAGATGCCAGCATTTTGATCACGCGTCGCATTGACCAAGGGGTTTGATAAGTTTTTGAAAATAGGTTCATGCTTCCCATGAAAAATATTATTCTATATCAAATGTACCTATTTATTTTTCTTGGAAATGTGAGCATTATTTTGACAACCTTCTTCGAGATAAATCGAAATTGCTGTACTGGCAAAATACATGCGCGCAGCGGCCGACAAAAATGTATGAAAATCTATATTTGTCGTGTCTAGCGGCCAAATAAATAACATAGTAAACATATATCTGTCGTGTAATTTAAAAATGGAACGATCTTTTACTTCGAAGCATGGCAACCAAGGAGGTAACTTATCAAAGGTTTTATTTAAATTTCGATCTGGCTTGCAAATAGAACGCTGTTTATTGAAAATTGTACATTTAACAACTGTATCTACAAATAAAAAATTCTGCCCAGGTACTAATGTGTTTTAATTTCCGCGCATTATTTGAGAAAAGCACTATACAAGCCTTGGCCACAACTAGGCATTGATGGAATTACGTATGTGTGCCTCGGCTTCGGCCCACATTCGTCCATCAATGCCTCCGTTGCTGGCTGCTGCATTAATGAACTATTCCGCTAGAATAAAGAAACGCCACTTTCAGTAATACCTGATAGGTGAAAAATTCTAACCTTTTTACATTGGTTAACAAAACTGCCATGTGAACTTTAGCTTGTTTCCGAACGGCCTAAAGTGAATTGAAGCTTTGAAAAAAACTGAAGTCTCCCAAAGATCACAGATGTCTCCAGCATGTTTCCAGAAGTCTTCAGATTAATAACTTATGTATTTATGTAGTATCCAGCTCTGTTACGCTTAGAATAACAAAATGTAGGTACTAAAATTGATTGCTTTTCATCAACTTTTAATAACAAGACCTGGATATTGAAATCGGTATGTACAAAAGTAAATTGTTTGCTGTAAATTATTAGAAAATTACTGGATGAGAAATTACAATGAAATTTAAACATTAATAATTATGCATTAACAAACTCCAGGCATAACAATCTTCATGCCCCATTGTGCAAATCATAAGCTTGTACATAAAGGCAACAGTTAACGTCCTCGGTTCAGCGCAGTAGGTACATATGACAACGGACACTTGTTAGAATTGTTGTCTTCTATTTAGCTCTGCGGAATGCTAGATAAGAAGATGTAATACATAATTTTCCGACAGCTGACCATCCGCGTTGGGTTCACCTCTTTGTCGAAGTTGGATTTACCAGACGTAAATCCACGGCTTTTTACTCTGAAGTTCTGCCGTGTTTCTGTCATCACCTCGCTTGGACACCTTGTTGTTCTTAAACTATTTGAGAGCTTTTGTATGTAATATGTATTTGCCCGGAATGTCTTGAGTCTTACAGTCAGTATAATACACGCTGGCGTGAATAGGGGACGCTGGGTCTATTCCCACCTGGAACAAAATGTTGTGTTTTAATCAAAATGCTGTGATTTGAGCACAGCACGCGATATTGCTTGTAATCATATTTAGAAATATTATCAGCTGAAGTTCTTATTAGAAACGGGATATCTACCGTGTTTGTGATTGCTTTTGAGCTCTCGATATTTCGGCACTGTTGCAAACGCCATGATGACAGTGACAATAATAGCATCGCCTTGCAGAAAGAAGTTACAAGAAAGAGGGTAGACCGGTTCGTCTGTTCTTAGTGCCGACCATCCACTCGCATAGACTTTAGTTTACTCGTGATCATGGCGCTTGCTACAGTGTCGAAATATCGAGAGCTCAAAAGCCATAAAAAAGTTAAATATCGCGTTTCTAATAATAACTATAGTGTTAATGACAGTTTAAAAAATCATATTATCAGTTGAAGTTTGCAATTTAAATTCATCCTGGCCTCCCATGAACTATAGGTAATGCTTTGGCGGACCGTGCACTATATCATATCAGACATAGTTTCTCAGGCCTGAAGTTTATATTCAATTTCACTCTTTATTTTGCGTTTCATTATTTCCATTCCGTCTACCACAAGAAGGTTTTAGATACTTTGACTATCTCCTACGTAACTCTCCATACAATGCAACTCAACGTCTGAGTGCGTCAAGGTCGTCTGCATAAACTTCTATGACTAATAGCGACTGATGATAATTGACTACCCATTGAAACAAATTTAAGCTCTCCTACTAGCAATAAACATATTCAATATTATCGACACGTTTAATGTTTTATTCAATTAAGGTCCTTGTGCTTTTATCTAACTACGACTTTATGATGGCTGTCACATTGTGTTTGGGTGTAACCTCGTGGATGGCGTTCCAATTCGTTTATGGATGGGATTTCATGCTGCCTGGTGACGTCATCCCCAGCCACTACGACATCCAACTTCTCTACGATATCGACCCTTCGACAAACTTCAACTTTTTAGGAGTTGTTGATATATTGGTAAGCTATGTAATGTTATGTATATATTAATTGAAATACCATTAACGTCATCAAGCCTGTCAATAGAAGGAAAGAAGAAGAAATCCAAATATAATGAAATACTCATATTTTGACAATAAAAGAGCAAAATTATTGCGAATGGCCGGGCACAGTCTCAAACTACGGAGTCTGATGTAACTTATAGGTATTGTTTTAGAAGATTGATATCTGATATTTTTATTCGGTTATTGGATACTAAGCATTCAAACTTATTATCATATTTCTGATGAGCATAACGAAATTCCTATATTGAAATCATAACATTAGCCGTATAAACTAAGTAGGTAGCTACCATATTACAGCTATCACAATGAAAGTAACAGAGATATCAAAATTGGTTTTGAGGCCATATAATATTATAGTATAAATGCCAATCCACTACCAGTTGGCATTGTATAAAGATGGCAGTATGAACCTGTGGGACTGCGATGCTCATTCGATACCAACTTTGTGTCATTGTTCACTCGTCGCATGCACTTGTCACTAAGGAAATTTATTCCAGAATTCTGTTTTAAATAGGTTGTATAGCTAAGCCGCTCCGTGACTTTCAGCGAATCGAATTATATCGACTTATATATACCCAAGGGTCCTAATATCAAATCGGAAGCAACCAGATGTCGCTATGCAAAATTTCGTGAGAACTGTTTAAAAACCAAACAGATAGACCGATAAACTTGAATGTCTGAGGTTTTGTATTCGATTCCAAAGTCGGACATGTTATTGGTATCTGTCAAAGGAATTCGACAGCAATTCGAAGTCTAAAACTATGCCTGGTTGAAAACAATAGTCTCGATTGCATAGGACTGGACTATGCGTCGGAGTTAAGACACATACTCAACCCTTTCCGCGAATACAGATATGATGACAAGGCTGCGTTGCGTATGTTCTAAGAAAATATCTACCAGTAGCGAAGCTAGGAATATGGAGTGATGCAGGGTAAAATGAGGCCGATTAATTTTTCATCAAGTATCAAGTTGAATGTATAAGTATAATTTGCTTGCAATTTACCTATATTCAGTTAACAGGGTATCTTCTCGTAACTTATGGCCCAAGGTTGGAAAGACATTAAACTGGATTACCCTTTTGCCCGTGGGGTGCTGGCATAGAATGTAAAATTATCTTCTTGTGTGTGTTGTAAAAGGTGACTAAGCGAAAAATACCGGAAGGTGGGTAGCAGTGCTTTTTAGGGAACTGTTATCTTATATTGCGATGCCCAATACGCCTGCCAATCGTGGAGTACAGTATAGTACACTATTTTTTCCATAAGATATTTTGTAACTCTACGCTATGGTCTTATAAAACAATCTATTATCTTATCCTGTTGCTTCATATAACAAATTAATGTCACGTAAAAATTAATTGATTTCAGGTGAAAATTGCAAATACAACATCCAAAATTGTCCTCAACTCGAAACACTTACACATTTTGAAAGAGAAAGTAAAAGTTATAGTTAAGGGTCCACAGAAACGCGCCAAGGGTTTAAATGTAGACGGAATTGTCAATCAGGATCATGAAGATTTTAATGAATTTCTTACCTTGCAATTTACGAATGAACTACAGATAAATGAATTGTATTTAGTGTCGATACCTTTCCATGGAAATTTGGAAATTAATTATTATAATGGCGTGTTCATTGACGCAGCTGAGAATAAGAAATCGAAGACCACAGAGTAAGTATACTTACAATAAAAGTCGATCAAGTGCGAAAAGACACGCATTCGAAGAGCTCCCTAAATAAACTAACCCGGCTCCCCACGGGAGCATAATCAGTACTAATATTATAAATGCGAAAGTAACTCTGTCTGTCTGTCTGCTACGCTTTCACGCCAAAATAACTGGACCGATTTGAATGAAATTTGGTAAGGAAATAGTTTGAGACCCGGGAAAAAACATAGGATAGTTTTTATCCAACTGCGCAAAAAGAGGTTAATGTTTTTGCGCGATAACCGACATACGCGCGGGCGGAGCCACACCTTGAAAGCTAGTAACCCATAATTAATAGAGGATATGTTGAGCAGTTTAGACGATCAAGCTTATTAAAATTAACTAACTAAATAAAACAACAGTGATATCAGCTTACTTTTGTTTAGATACTCTGTGGTGGTTTGTTTTGAGCCAATGTTGGCTCGAATGGCTTTCCCCTGCTTTGACGAGCCGATGTACAAGGCCACATTCAAACTGACTATAGGACACCACAAGGACTACCACGCACTTTCCAACATGCCAATTGAATCTTCCTCTCCTATGTCTGAAAGGTAAGTGTGTGCCATAGAAGATAGGGGGATTAAGCGTGATGCCTCGTAGGGTGCCGGACTAGAAAGTCATCCCCCATTGCTACCTGTGGGTGTAGTAAGAGGTGACTAAGGATAAAATACCAGAAGGTGGGCAGCAGCGCCTTCTGAGGAACTGTTTTCTTAAGCTGCAATCCTCAAGACACCTGCCAAGCGTGGGGATTTTGTTTGTATCCTGACAAGGCTAACATTGTATTTTTTGACAAGTTAAACATTATTCTCGTGAAAATTACACATTTAGAGGCAAGATGTCTTAATCTTTTATTAAATCATGCATCGGCTTTGAATGTGGGTGGTATTGTTACGATTGGCTACGAAACCATTTATTTAGTTAGGCCGTACGCCGCCTTACCGTACGCCAGCGATCTTAACATTTTCAGCTTATATCTTGTTTGGATAATATAATGTTCACGCTGAGAATATATTTTTCTGTTAAGTATTACATTTTATATCGCATTGAACTTATAAACGGAACCTGAACATGGCAATGTCAAATCAGGCGACGTCTCCTGATTCAGCCTCAGTAGTGTGCACTGTGCGTATGTCTACTGCATGATCACGTTAATATTATCTATATAATATTACCATGGCATGATTGTGTGCCTGTTATTCAAAAAACCTATCATATACAATGGAAGTGTAGCTGTGTGCATTATTTGCTTGTATTAAATTTTCTCCACATTAAGTATATTGTCGCAATATTAGAGCGCATCCTATCTTCATTTTTCTATTTAAATTGAATTTAATTTATCTTATTTACAGGCTTTACGGATTTCAGAAATCGTGGCCCTGGGATATGTCGTGAGTACATTGCATTTGAAATGTAATAAACTTTTTAGCCATAATTTATACTAAAGCTTTCGATTCAAATTGTGCCATCCAGAGACTTAGTAAGTGATCACGAGTTTATGATTTATGCAGAGATAAAGTAGGCAATTGATGTCACAGGAACATGGCGAGCATAATAATGATTGCAGCAAACTAGTACTGATCCAGCGAGGCAGCTGGCGCGGTATTGACATCACCACAATGTAAGCTGTTCGGTATTCTTTGTCGAACTATATACTGCAAATCACACTATCAACATTGCCATTAATTCAGCACAGCTTTATCAATCAATCAATCGTTTTTATTTCAGCAAATCTATATTTTTTTTACATGTCAATAATCTTAATTGAATAATTATCAAAATTAAATAAATAAAACTAATAATGTCATACTACGAGTCACTTAACATTGAATTTAACATTAGATTTCTCCACGACCGACCTCATGTCATGTAGTTGGTTCCAGTGACGCACCAAGAGACAATGTACTTTATTTGAAATGGTATTTAGGAGACTGTTGGTGCTGTCTCGCGCGCGTTGCATCAAGGAGCCCACCCTTTTCCTGACTTTTTTTTTTTTTTTTTTTTTTTTATTTATCAAAATATTTAATACAAATCAAAGGGTTAGTTAGTAATGTCCTTAAACCTAAATTAGGTTTGTCTAGACATTAAGTTCTCGTTGTTAGCTTTAAAAATATGATATCGACAATAGTAAACACAAAATAAGACTTACAAAACAGGTTTAACATAAACAATACATTCAATATCATTAATAATTGGAGCGATATGAAGCGGCCGGCGCTGCATCAGCAAGCAACAGAACCAGTTTGGTATACGTGAGGTGCGTAACGTCAGTGTATTATAGTTGTGTGCGTTTACGCATTGCTAAGGGTGCTCCATATTACGCTATATTGTTTTGTAGTAAAAAATATTTTTTTAGAATATATTTAATATTTTTTTCGGTAATTTTATTTTTTATTTCCTTAGGTAAATTATTAATAAGTCGAGGAATCATATAATTAGTTGTTCTTTTGCCGTAAAAGTTATTGTATTTAGGTGTAATTAGCTTTTTATAAGTTATGCTTCTAGTGACTATTGAGTGATTGATAGGTGTTTGAATTTCGCTTCGAAAAAATTGTTCAATGAGTAGGTTTAATTTAACTTTTTTATGAATGGGGATGACTTTACAGTGTTGAAATAGTCCCATGTCATTATTCCTATATTTATTTTTAATTTTAAGAGGCACTATTAATTTAAGTAATGTTAAAAATTAAAGTTGAATGTTGTAAATTTCATCAAGGTATGATTTGAACGTACGTCCGTAGCAACTGAGCCCGTAGGATATAATACTTTCAACTAGAGCTTTATATAAAGTAATTAATACCTCATAAGGTACTCTGCTTTTGATGATGTAGAATTTAGCCATAACCGCCCGTAATCTGGTGCAAGTATAATGAATATGCCTTTTCCAATTAAATCTATCATCAATCACGAGGCCGAGGTAAGTATGCTCGCTAACTTGTTTAATGCCTCTGCAAGAATTTGTACAGGAGCCACTGTGCAGGCAATTGTGGCTATGAGCTACTATTTCAATCTGTTGATTTAAGGGTAAGGGGTTATGGCAAGAGTGAACATGAATAAATTTAGTTTTCTCAGAGTTTATTACTAGGCCTGCATCGTGAGACCATTTACATATGGCGTTAAAGTCCATTTGGATATGATTTTGCGCGACGGATATGTCTTTACTAGCAGCAATAAGGCACGTGTCGTCGGCAAATTGATAGGTTGTACAGTGTTCAATAATATTGTTGAGATCGTTTACGTACGCCAAGTAGTGCAAGGGGCCCAGTACTGAGCCCTGTGCTGTTCCTTCAGTGACAAAAATACTGTCACTGTAGGCATCACCGATTCTAACTTGGTAGCTTCGGTTATTGAGATAGTTTTTGCACCAATTTAATAAAGTTCCTCTCACGCCTGTACTGTCCAACTTGTTTAGTAGCAAGTCGTGCTGTAGTGTATCGAATGCCTTACTGAAATCTATAAATACAACTACTACGTGTTGTTTGTCATTTAAGAAAGAGTTAATAGTATCATTAAAACGAGATAGTAGATGCGTGGTACTTTTGTTAGCCTGAAACCCATATTGTTGAGTTGCTATAACATCGTTAGCGTGGTAAAATTTCTGTATAATTCCGCAGACGTATTTTTCGATTATTTTATCCAGTACAGGTAAAATTGTAATAGGGCGGTACTTCTCGTAGTCTTCAGTGCTACCACCCTTATGAATAGGTCGTACAATACCTTTTTTGAGGTTGTCGGGGTAGGTTCCAGTAGAAATGCTAATATTTATTAGCCTACTGACTGCACCGGCTATTCTATCAGCTATGCGAATGATATCAACGGCTCGAATGCCGTCGGCGCCTGGTGCTTTAAAAGGATTTATGTTCTTAATAATTTTGCGTACTTTTGAGCTAGTTGCTTTGTTGAAGTATATAGATCTGTCTAGAGGTTTGACATAATTGGATGCATTCAAAAGTTTGAGCTTGCAGTTCGGTATTATAGATTTTATATTTGTTTGGAATTGGTTTGCAAAATTATTTGCAATATTTTTGTTGCTACGTACTGCGCTGAAGGCTTTAGTTATATTACTATCAATAGAATTGTATATTTTACCAGATATTTTATTTATTATTTGCCATAATTTTTTGGTATTTGATTTGTTTTTTGTAATTTCATCTTTATAGTATTTGTTTCTAGATTTGTGAACAACTTTGTTTGTTATATTTCTTATTTTGTTATATTTAGCTCGTAGCTCCCTATCACTGGTATCTTTTATCCATTCGGAAAATAAATAATCCTTTTTTTGACATAATTTTATAATATGCGTATTAATCCAGCCACACAAGTTACGTTTAGAGTTACTAGATTTTTGTTCATATTTAGATTCATTATAGCAGTTATTAATATTCTTATTTATGTAAGTGTAAATTTCGTTAGGACAACTCATATTTTCAGTCGAACTCCAGTCGATTTTTTCTAGCAGATTGTTTAGTTTTTTGTAATCAAATCGTGTAACATAAAATGGATCATGATGTATATGACCGCTGGTGGCTAACGTAACCGCTGTCGGTCTGTGGTCTGCCATTACAGTGGATAGTGCGGCGGTATAGACGTCTCTCGTGCGGGATCGTATAAATATGTGATCAATACAACTTTTAGATACTCGTCTGTTTGAAATTTCAATCCTAGTGTACTCAGTGATACCGCACGACAGACCGTGCCCACTCATGACATTCATGTATGATTTTTTGACAGGGTTGTTGTGCTTGAGATCAATATTTATGTCACCTAAAAATACTAAATCAGTGTTAGTGTGGTTATCAAGCATTCTGTCCAACTCAGTGATAAAGTGTTTCTGATTGTTTTTTGGTGGCCTGTACACTGCACACAGAGTTACGGAATAAGTGGTTGTCGTGATTTTACCAATAAGGCATTCATAGTGTAGCGTAGTGGTTTTCTTTCGCGTAAAAGTGTACTTATTATGGACGTAAACAATTATTCCACCACCTTTATGTTTCTTCCGTAACTCGGTGTACATTGTATAATCTTTTAAATTATACAGTGATTGAATGCGATCGGATATGTTGGCTTCAGTGATAACAATAACGTCAATTAAAGTACTAGAATTCACAAGCTGTTCTACTTTACAAAAGTTCTTTATCAAAGATCTTATGTTAACGTGCACAATTGACACGTTATTTGAGTTACGGGGAACTAAATTAATATAATTAGAATAGGTTATACAATTACTTAGTTGATTGACGCTGTCACATAAGGTATCCATTATGTAAATAATAGGTAAGTATACGTATAGGTTACAAAGATAAGTTTATATAGTAGATACTTAGTTGGTATTACCGGATTTAAGAAGAGATTGAATATCGTTTTTAGAGCGAAGTTTATACACTTTAGCACTTTCGTTCTTGCGTACTAAGAGTCTTCCATCCCTGATCCAGATGAACTTATAAATACCGCGTAGGTCTTGTTTAGCATGCCACAATAGATTTTTATGATAAGATGTTAACGCCTCTCTGATGTAGATCTTTTCATTGGGTCCTGTTAGGTTTGGTAAAAGATCTTTTGCAGTAATTGTGGTATCGCGAGTTGAAGATAATAGGCGTTGGCGGGTAGATTCATGACGCACTCTCACAATGACTGGTCCGGGCCTAGTTTGGCGGGCTGGTAAACGTTTTACTGAAATTATCTCATCCTTTGGCACATCTAGTTTTATTACTACCTTATCAATTAATGTCGGAAGATCCAAGTCGCTTGATTCCGGTATTCCTGACATCTCTACGTGTTCGGAAAGCATTTGCTGTTCCATTTCACTATTACGTTGCTCTAAGGAATCAATTTTGAGTTGTAAAAATTTATTTTGATTATCGAGGTGAACTATTTTCTTCTCCATGTCCTTCAGTTTGCCAGTTAAGGCATCCATTGATTCGGCGAATTCATCCACATTCTCACTACAGTATTGAACCGAAGATGACACTGCCCTCATTTCCTGTGACACAATGCTGCTTACTTCCTTTTTGAGGTCTTGAAGTAGCTTTTTTATGTCCATATTGTTACTACCTAGACTACTGGACTCCTCCTCTTCATCATCATCAACGCCCAGAGTCGCGAAAGACTTCCTGCGTGACGTGTTTTGATTACAATCATTACATGTCCATTCTAGATTTTCTGCTGCTCTCAATGCACCGAGTTGCTTGGAAGTCAGTCCAGAGCATACCGAGGTGGCACGAACTACTTTTTGGCAGCGGCTGCATTCTAACATAGGATTCTTTTTGTTTATTATTTTATTACAATTGTCACACTTAGCCATGACGAGGGTAGTTCGCGGATAGATTTATCTTGTACCGACGCGATGTTCACTATTATGCGGCTGAGCGAGAACTTATTACTATTACTATGAAGCAATCTGTTCGTTTCCATAAGCAACCCCGATGCACTGCAGTACGCGGCAACCCCAACAGCACCCTAAGCAAGTTATTATACTTGCTTAGGATGCGCAGGGCATTGAACGATTTTTTAGTGTAGTTGATCCATAGGCTGCAGGTATAAAATATTTGACAATACGCCTTAAGTAGAGTTACTTTAACCGCTCTTGTACACCTACCCGCTTTAAACCTTAAACTATTTTTTGTATATAACCTGAATGATGCTGTACTCGACGCTGGTAAATTGAATTAAACTGAAATAGCAACTTGCTCTCAAGGATAGGTGTTTGGTGACAGATTTTCAATTTAAGACCACTGTCAAGTTTAATATTGGTCTAGTCTGGCAAGGTTGTTGTCTTAGGACAGCAGTCGTTACAGCATGGTGGTAGGGCACTTTGCAAATGCCCGCCTGGCTAGCTACCACCCTCAAGTTGAAAATCTGTCGCCAAGCACCTAACGGTGTGTTCCGGCAGCTGTCCTTGAGAGCCAGTAACTCTAGGTTAGTCTGAACAACATCCTCGACCACATCATCACTTACCATCAGGTGAGATAGTGGTCAAAGGCTAACCTATCAGGCATAAAAAAAAAAAAGAAAAAAAAAAGGTAGGCATTTGCAAAAAACCTTGCCATCTTGCAAATTTTCGGAGTATTCAGGTCGTTGAAAGGCCTTTAACATGGGCTTTACGACTGCCGTCCCACTACAACAATAATGAACAACATCGAGCCCGAAACCTTAATATTTGAACCTAGACTACACTAACGACTAACGACTATAAAAAATTACATCTATGAACTTCATCTTTTTAGACAGTACAAAGACGACTTCGTTTGGGACCAGTTTGGTGTCTCCCCGAGGATGTCTACTTATCACCTGTCTTATGTGGTGTCGAAGTTATTCTTTGTCAGAAGCTCGCCAACCATTTCCGAAACAAATATCAAGATTTGGGCTAGGCCTGACCTCATGGAGCAGGTGAGAACTTAATTTGGTTTGATGATTGTTAAAACTCCAAATTATTATTTAATTGTGTTAATATTTTTTGTAATGGTGAAAATACACAAAGTGCAAACTTTATCTGCTAAGTTAACTCTGCGTCTTCACCCTAATTATTCGACATAAAATTAAATCTATTTAGTAGTTCATTATCATACCCATACATATAGATTGTTGAACCGTTTGAATTTTGAAGCGCTCGTAGCCAAGTTTGCTTAGCCATTCTGAATCGATCAGCAAGTTAAGCAACGTCCGCCGCGGTCATGACTTGGATGGGTGACCGCTGGTGACATTACTACTGAGCGCTTCCGTGCTTCGGAGGGCACGTTAAGCCGTCGATCCCGGTTGTTGTCTTCGGATAGCAGTCGTTACAGCATGGTGGTAGGGCACTTTGCAAATGCCCGCCTAGCTAGCTACCACCCTCAAGTTGAAAATCTGTCGCCAAGCACCTAACGGTGTGTTCCGGCAGCTGTCCTTGAGAGCCAGTAACTCTAGGTTAGTCTGAACAACATCCTCGACCACATCATCACTTACCATCAGGTGAGATAGTGGTCAAAGGCTAACCTATAAGGCATAAAAAAAAAAACCGTTACTGCTCAGCTGGCTAATTAAGTAATTTCTCACTTACAAAATCTGATTAATTTGATTGAAAATAGACCATTTCGCTGTTAAAAGCTGTCCGAACTGAATCTTTTGGTTTATAACAACTCACCTATTTTAGTAACAAATGTCTCATACCCGCAATTATTATATGAATTGAATCCGTATTTTGTTAGTGAATATTTCTTAATTGGCCAGCTTAATTGCATTTTTTATAGCTGATATCATTAATTGTATATTGATAAATGATTCACACATACAAACATATTGAAACACTACACCCGAAAGGAGGATGTTATAAGTCAGTTGAAAAAGAATCAACTAGTACTTCGTTTGTTATGGTCGTCAATGTTCCTATATATAAGTAGTTATTGCTACTATAATTCATCTTAAGAAAATGGCACATTAGGGTACCACATCGAGAGACTTAGATTCTATTCTTTAAGGTGCAATAACTAATGTCAAAAATATCTTGTTGGTTTAGCACAAGAGCTTTCTATTCTATTCATAAAATTTACCAAATAGGTAAGTGAAAAAGCCTATAGCACAAATTACGTTTTTCAGACTGCACACGCTGCTTTAATAGCCCCGATGGTACTGTCTTACTTCGAGCTTTGGTTCAACATTTCGTATGACCTACCAAAGCTAGACCACGTTGGTGTGCATGATTTTGCACCATATGGTTTTGAAGGTTGGGGTCTAATTACGTACGATGAAAATTTTCTACTTTATGATGAAAACCTAAGTGATCTGCCACTTAAAAGAATGCAGATGATTGTAAGTCGTAAACCTTTTTGATCTATTATTTGGAACGCAGCGAGTATTACTACTGTAGTTTGACCATTATCGCTGTACCGCGCATTAGGTACGGGCTGTGAGGTGGGAGCCGGGAAGGAAAGAGCATGAGTTCACATGAGATCGAATTTATCGGATAGATCTTAATATATCAGTTTATAGTTCTAAGGCACGCCAGTTCTGTACACGATAGTCGTACGTATTAAATTATTTAATTGAATAGGAAATTAATTAAATAAGAATACCTACATATTTCATTGAATTTAACTAGATTTCTTATATTACACTTAGGGCCTGTTTCAGAATGTTCGAGTAAGTTCCGGTTATACTACCCAGAACATATTTATCACTATCTTTGCGTTTCACAATCATCGATTTAGCCTATCCATCTGTTAAAGCTTGAAACGCGCTGCATGTCTACTGACATTTTTATCATTCTATTATTGTATGTGTTGATTAGCAACCCGAAACTTTATAAGGACATTCTGAAACGGGCGCTTAGTTAATTAAATATAACCGAAATATAATCATATTTTACTTAAAATAGGCAGGTGATAACTTGCCATCTTGTCTCAAACTGATAGTAATTTATGGATACTTGGTGATTTTTTTGCGAATTCAGAAAAATTTAGAATTTATCTTCTGATAACTCCTAAGTTAAATCATCCACAACATGTTTTTACTTTAAAACTTTTGTTTTCTTTTTTGGCGATTAAAATATAAATCGGCTTGAATTTTCAATTGATGAATTAGTCGCTTTAATTACGTTTTTTCGAAGTACCCCGTACCGTTGCGCCTTCGCAACGATTTTGGTATTATTCCAATTACTTTTAAATTCAAAGCATTCTTCGTCTACTTTTCTTTTCTTAAAATATTCGGTCACCTTAAAAATTATGGTCCACGTGATAACGCACGACCCATTATACTAGCTATCCGGGAGCGGCTCCGCCCGCTCGTATGTCGGTTATCGCGCAAAAACATTAACCTCTTTTTGCGCAGTTGGATAAAAACTATCCTATGTTTTTTCCAGGGTCTCAAACTATTTCCATACCAAATTTCATTTTTTTTTCACGGATCCGGTTTTTCTGTCTTTTTTATTTTTCCTTTTTTAGGGTTCCGTACCCAAAGGGTAAAAACGGGACCCTATTACTGAGACTTCGCTGTCCGTCCGTCCGTCCGTCTATCACCAGGCTGTATCTCAAGAACGGAGATAGCTAGACAGTTGAAATTTTCACAGATGATGTATTTCTGTTGCCGCTATAACAACAAGTACAAAAAGTTGTCCAAGTGCGAGTCGGACCCGCGCACATTAAAACATGAAGTCTAATGTTGTGTAGCTAATGGTACGGAACCCTTCGTGCCCGAGTCCGACTCGCACTTGGCCGATTTTGTTTATTTATAGGTAATATCGCACGAAGTGGCTCATCAGTGGTTTGGCAATATGGTCACCATGAAGTGGTGGAACGAACTCTGGTTGAAAGAGGGTTTCGCTGAGTTTATGGCAGATATTGCTACGACAGAACTGTGGCCAGAAACCCAAGATGTACAAATCGTAGATGCGCTCAACAGCGTCTTTGGGATGGATGCTTTAAAATCTTCACGTGCAGTGAGTCTTATAATTCTTATTCTATTATGAAACAAATTAATTATAAAAGTAAAAAACCCGACTGCTTTTTTTTTATTTTCGTTGCAATTTATCATTCCATTGAAATTAAAAGAAAAATAAAAATATTTATTTCTCACAATATAGGGTGTAAAATCCGCCAGTTGGTTTTTCTATTTTTTTTATGTACCTAGTGTCACATGGGTTATCAAGACTATTTTACATCAAAATCGGTTAAGCCGTTTAGAAGTTATGGTGGAATAAAGAAACTCACAAACATGCATACATACATGAACCCTGAAAACATAACTCTCCTTTTTTTGGGCAGTCGTGTAATTATTAAATTATAGTCTGTACAGAGTTAACAAAGTTATAAATATATATATATATATTTTTTTTATGCCTGATAGGTTAGCCTTTGACCACTATCTCACCTGATGGTAAGTGATGATGTGGTCGAGGATATTGTTCCGACTAACCTAGAGTTACTGGCTCTCAAGGACAGCTGCCGGAACACATCGTTAGGTGCTTGGCGACAGATTTTCAACTTGAGGGTGGTAGCTAGCCAGGCGGGCATTTGCAAAGTGCCCTACCACCATGCTGTAACGACTGCTATCCTAAGACAACAACCGGGACCGACGGCTTAACGTGCCCTCCGAAGCACGGAAGCGCTCAGTAGTAATGCCCAACCAGCGGTCACCCATCCAAGTCATGACCTATGACCTATTTATGTATAAACAAAAAGACGTTCATTCGTATTGATATAAAAATTATGTGTCACGTTGTTTGTCCGCGATGGACTCCTAAAACTACTGAACCGATTTTAAATTTGATTTGCACACCGTGTGCAATTTGATCCAAATTGAAAGATAGGATAGCTTACATCACAAGCGGTTCTGTCACCGGCAGCCTATTTTACAAACGAATTTTTTTTCAAACACCCGTAGAATATAAAACAAACATAAGAAAACATGTTATATATAGATATTACAATAGCCTAGTTCATTGGCTTTCTAAAAATGTGACTTACACGACTATAAGGGTCCAGGGACGCGTCAAATATTACAACATTTGTGGAACAACTCCCCGCTCACGTTTTCGTCGCCACAGTCGCTTGGTATAGGCTTATAGGCCGTATAGGCTTATAGGCTCGCGGGAACTATGACTTTGAAGAGTAGTCGCAATTACCCGTGCGAAGACGGGGCGTGCCGCTAGTTAAACTATAAAACACTAGCTTGCCGGGCGCGGCTCCGCCCGTGCGTATGTCGGTTATCGCGCAATAACATTAACCTCTTTTTGCGCAGTTGGATAAAAACTATCCTATGTTTTTTCTCGGGTCTCAAACTATTTCCATATCAAATTTCATGCAAATCGGTCAAGTAGTTTTGGCGTGAAAGCGTAACAGACAGACAGACAGAGTTACTTTGCATTTATAATATTAGTACTGATTACATCGTAATATCAGTTCTGAAAAAATACTACAAAACATAATTGTCAAAGTTTACTGAGCCAGTAATTGGTATTTGGTATAAATACTGGATATTTTGTGGTAGTGGGATTTAAAATGTCAGCAATTACAAGGTCATCATCATTTTCATTAGCTGGAAGGCCTTTAAACAATATCCTCCCCAATAAAACGTTTCAATGAACGGCTATTAGCCACTTATATCTATCTGCTCTTCCAAGGCTCCAACGATGTCATCAGTCCACCTCCAGGGCCTACCATCTTCCGGTGTAATGTGTTTAATCTGTCAAGAACCTTTCTTAATCATTTGCTATCGTTTGTAAATATGATTACAAGTACTATCACGTGCTAAGCAAAAATCACATTTACAAATTAATGCAGATCAAAATTTGGCTAAATTAGGCTGAGAGCAAAAGGCATCCAGCGCGAAATCGGAGGACGAGGGTTCTGTAACCGCCCGGGACAGAACATTTTGTGGGCTTAATAATTTGGTAATGTCATAGGCTATCGGTTTATCGAGCAATATGGCCTGCCCATTTCCACATCACATCCGAGCATATACAGCTCTCTCCATTGCTCTATGAGTGACTCGGAGTTTGTCCGTATTGCCACAGTTCAAGAACATGGTCTATCATCTTCTCGTGTAACATCTCGCTGAGCCTGAAGACAAAAGTCTCAACCAGTGCGTGGTGCCAGTGATTACGTATTGGTTTAATTGACACTACACTGCTACAGTTATTACCCAAATACTGTCAGTCTGAGATGGATTCTTCGGGAAAGTTGAATCTAGCTTAATATTATAACTGAATAGTCTGCCCCAGGTAAATATAATGGTCAACAATTTCCGGTAACATCTCAGCGTAACTTTGAGATTCCCAAGAACTATGAGTGTAAGTACAGCATGTAATCCAGAAGTTATTTGTTTACTAGCAGGTTTTTAAAATTTATGTAAATTAGGTAGTTACGATTTGGTAATGTTGTCAGGGTTAATGGTAACGTTGTTGTAGGTCACAGCCCCTATGGAAGCGACAAGTCCAAACCATGTAGATGAAATTTTTGACACCATAACGTACGATAAGGGACACATCCTTGTAAGAATGCTGTACAATGTCTTTGGTGAAGACATCTTCAAGAAAGCCGTTCATAAGTAAGCAACATAAAACGTTACAAAATTACAAATTTACGAGAGGAAAAATGTAAGTGATGTGCGTGATTTGAACCCGCGTCTTTAGCCGGGGTATGCTCTGACCAATTGAGCTAACATGACAATGAGTCATAACTCAAATTTTTCCTATCGTTCTTTAACCATCGTATTGGGATGGAGAGATCCGCATCAATCCGCAGAGCATGCGTTATTGGAAACATAGAAATATTAAAACATAAAACGTGTTCCCCAATCAGTTTTTGGTAAATTTATTTTTGTACTCCAGATACCTTTCAAAACATTCATTCAAATGCACCGTGGAAAACGATCTTTGGGAAGCCTTCTCTGAAGCTAGCACTAAAGAAAATAATAGACTTGTCATGCCGAGCAACGTGAGTGTGGCTCGTGTGATGTCCGCTTGGACTGCACAGGCAGGGTATCCGGTAATCACCGTGCTGCGAGACTATAACTCCAACTCGCTTTCTATATATCAGGTATGTTGGACACCTATTTGCTGATGTACTCTTAATCTCAAGAACTGAATATCGCGTAGCGTCTATCTACAGTCTGTCTGTATAGTTGGAACTCTCACCAAGAACTTCAGTAGTTTCTACTTTGCCAACAAATAGAACATATAGAATGTTATACTAGCCGATTGCACGAGAATAGCTCAAAGTCAAAGTCAAAATCATTTATTCAATTTAGGCGTCTACGACGCTTTTATGAAGGTCAATTACTTCTAATTAATTGAAATATACTACATTGTACTACCACGTTCAGCAAACAAAAATTCCACGGGATATATAATGACATAATGCAATTCCCTCACTGAGACGTCCAACTATAGGGGAGAGACGGCAGTACCGTCACCTTAATGTTTATGTAGGATAAAATAAAAATCTCTTGGGTTTGACGTTAAATATAGGCTAAAATGCGTTAACAAACTCATGTGTTGTAAATAAAAACAATAAATTATTAATATATTTAGATACGATCAACTTTATTAATAAAATTGGCAGACTATGAGAATTTAACATTAAAAAAATTGGCCTCCAGTACCGGCCAGCAAAAATATGAGCCCATATACCAAGCAATAATCACAAATATATTAGTTAGGCAGCTCTGATATGTTTGCACAAGCCTTATGGACCCAAGTCACAAGAATGGACTCTTCATGAGATTCAAGACGCAAAAGACAAATTGTCTCATCCTCTTTTTTTAACAGCATCTTTTTGTATTGAGAATTGAGTAGATTTCACTTTTGTATTATTTTTTATTTGACAATTTTATGATTTCACAGGTTTACGACGTCGTCGTACAGTGTTTCATCTTTTCTATGCATCAGAAACCAGTTATAATAATTCTGCGCAACTGTGGCTTTAAAGTTGTCAACTGATTTGTCGATTTTATTGGTAGTTTGAGGCGCGGATTGTTGGCGAGCTGTTCAGCAACTTTTACACGGGCTTATGCATATTAGCGAGATCCCAAACGCCCTTCTTTTTATTCTTCATCTCGCCATCATTTTCATTGCCTGGCATCTTTGAGTACCTAAAAGATGATAAAATTACTCAAAAATAAACTTTAACAGTGGCCGGTACCTAAGGACATTTTCATGGCCGGTACTGTAGGAAACGAAAAAAATATAAGGTTTGATGTTACAAAATAATTAACGCATAAATGTTGAATTAAAACATATTTTATAATAGCTAAATAAATGAACAATACATACCATGTTTAACTTCTATCGAACCCTTTCTATGATCTTCTGCAATCACCCACAGAACTGTACTGGTGTACCTTGCGTTCACCTCGCGCAATACAAATTTGCACACTGAAAGTAATCGTGTCGCGACAGGTTGCTGCCTAAATCTTATTCCGATTATCGACCCATTTCAATCCTTCCATTTCTGTCAAAAGTGCTCGAGCGTCTTATCTACAACCAAATTAGCAAATTCTTAACTAGTAACAAACTTTTAAACCCTTTTCAATCTGGCTTTCGACCTGGGCATAGCACTGTAACTACTCTCATCAAAATTACTGATGATATCCGTCTAGGAATGGACAACGGCGAAGTTACTGTATTAACTCTTTTAGATTTTAGCAACGCCTTCAACACTGTGAATTTTGACATTCTTCTTGCTCTCCTTCGCTCAATTAACATTTCTCCAACGGTAGTTGATTGGTTTCACAGTTATCTGTACGGGCGCAGGCAGCGTGTTCGCCTTGAAGATGAATACTCTTCGTGGTGTAGCACGACTGCAGGCGTCCCGCAAGGTGGCGTCTTATCTCCTTTATTGTTTGCTTTGTTTATTAATTCGATCTCTCACAACCTCACTTCTTCCTACCACCTATATGCAGACGATCTACAGATTTATTCTAAGGCTCCAGTGAATAAACTATCTGAAGCCATTCAGATTGTTAATGCTGATCTTGATCGCATAGCTAAATGGAGCAATTCTTTTGGGTTAAAAGTAAATCCCATAAAGACACAAACAATAGTTATTGGTAGCTCAAGATTAATGTCAACAATTGACTGGGTATTACTTCCTCAAGTTTTCTTTGGTGGTATTGCTATTCCCTTTAGTAGCTCTGTAAAGAATCTTGGAATAACAATGGATCGCTATATGAGGTGGGATCAACAGTTACAAATTACCAGTCGCAAGCTATTTGCCGCAGCAGGATCCTTAAAAAGGTTGCGCAACTTTCTTCCAACAGCCACTAAAATTGCATTAGCTCAATCTCTATTACTTCCAATTCTTGACTACGCTGATGCTTGCTATCTCGATCTCACGGAGGAACAGCTAGATAAACTTGAGCGTCTTCAAAATGTTTGTATTAGATTCATATTTGGTTTACGCAAATATGATCACGTCTCTCAGTTTCGTTCTAAGCTCAATTGGCTGACAATACGTTTTCGCCGGAATGCTCATATTCTCAGTCTCCTTTACAATATATTGTTTAATCATACATCCCCGCGCTATCTCAAGGAACGTTTTGATTTCCTTCACTGTTCTTCATACACTTTAAGTCATCAGAAAATCTTACACTTGAAATCCATCCTCATACGAGTTCGTTTTATAGCAAATCTTTCACTATTCAGGCTGCTCGCTTATGGAATTCTCTTCCTGTATCTATAAGACAAGCACCAACTCTCAGAATGTTCAAGGATATGTTTATACATTTGTTTAGAAACACTACACACTTATCTAAAAAAAAAAAGCGGGGGTAGGCCGATCTGACGGAACAGTTAATTTGAGTTTATTGTAATTAAAATAGTTAAAGTGCATATTAGTATCAACAGTGCTACGAATATTAAAGAAAACGGTTAGATTTCTGTGTGGAAGTGTTATTCACGCCTTCTGAATACAATAAGTGCCTATAAACGAGAAAGCGCGGTTTGTTGTGTTTTCTCGATATCATCAACTAAAGAGCGGTGTTTGGTAGCAAAAACTCTGGCGAAATCAAGCTAGCTGCACACATAAAGTTGGTTAGTGGTTTTACTTGTTGTTATGTAATATTTCTACATAATATTATTTTGATTAAATTTAAATTGATAATCTGAGCCATCTATTGAGATAAGAAAACCCTAATCTTAAACCAAACAAGCGCCATCTAGCAATCTTGCAGCAAATCAATTGCACCATATCTCACTGACTGATATACCTTGTTAGTAATAAAGCATCTTAAAACATGAACAAGTGTGGCGGCTGTGGAAAGTTTCTCACAGGTGGCGCGACCTGTTCAAATTGTAAATCAATGTTCCACCGACAGTGTGTGAATCTGGCCGCTGGCACCGCCGGGAATCCACCCAAGCATTGGCTTTGCCCGGGTTGTACCGCAGGCCTTCCACGTAAAGACAACACCAACACACCTGTGAAAGACCATGGAGAGCACGCGTCTTCTGATCAGTCTTCTGAAGAAAATGAGGATTGCGGTGGTCAACAACAAGTAATCAAAGAATTACGGGCTCTAAGAAAGGATCTGAAGCGCTTCCGACAAGAGTTTGGAAGTTTTCGGGATGAAATCCAACAAGAAATTAAAGATTTAAGAGTCGCGTATCAAGGTTGCGAGAATAAATTGGAAACTCTGTCAGAAAGACTGAACAAAAATGAATCAAGGCTAACGCAATTTGAAGCTTCTTGCACGGAGACGGATGACCTCAAAACGCAAATTCTCACTTTGAAGCAAGAGCTCAATAACAAGGATCAAATTGCTCTTCAAAATGATATTGAGTTGAGTGGCGTTACTGAAGAAACTGCTGAGAACGTTATGCACTTAACAGGGTTGGTCTTAAATAAGATCGGTTTTAAAGTAGACGAGCGTGACGTCGTAGACGCTCGCCGGGTCGGTCCGGTCCGTGTTGAGGATGGCAAGCAGCGCCCCCGCCCCATCGTGGTGCGTCTGGCTCGACGCGTTGTTCATGAACAAATACTAAGATATGCACGCGCGCGCCGATCAATCACTACTGGCGACATTGAGCTGGCGGGGACGTCGCGTCCTATATACATCAACGAGCGTCTCACAAAGGAAAACCGGATGATTTTCGGGCGGGCCCGTACATTGTGCAAGCAGTTTAGATGGAAATACGTTTGGACACGGGAAGGCAAAATACTTATCAGAGAAGACGATGGAAAACCGGCGTTTCGTGTTCGCAGTGAAAGTGACTTGGAAAAAAATTTTAAACTGCTACCTAAAAATAATAACTAGAGCTCTCAATATAGATATTTTCATCCTGTTATTTCTGATGATAGTTGGCGTTATTACTATTGTTTTGTTTATAAACTCCAAAACTAAGTATTGGTCTCGCAATGAAAAACAGGTCAATTTAGTATATTGTTTATTATTATTAAAACATTTTAATATGTGTGCTATGGTCCCATATTATGTGTCGATTACGTATGTAAATTGTTTCGACCTTAGTTATATAAAGGTTGCTACTTTAATAAAATTTTATCTTGTTTCAAACACACCTCACTTTCTCACAAATATACTCGTACATACATACATCATTATAATTCTTTACCACACTTTCTTAAACAATTTCTCCTTTACACACCCACAAATGATTTCAGTATATGTTCAATCTGCCATATGTATACCACTGAAAATAGACTATGGTTAATACAACTAACAATACTAAAAATTTGAGACTAGGTCTGCTTAATATACGATCAGTAAACACGGGCAGAGATGAACTGGAAGCGACTGTGTGCATCAATAAACCTGACATCCTAGCCCTGAACGAAACGTGGATTAGAGATGGTCAGGAAAGCATTGCCCCACTCCTCTCTGGATACTCGTTCAAACACAAAGCACGCAGATCAAACAAAAGAGGGGGAGGGGTTGGTATTTACATTAAATCGGGATTGCGTGCTCGTGTCCGCGCTCACCCCGAGTCCGCGCTGGAACAATTATGGTTAGAGCTAACACTTCCAGGGGCTCGTATGGCCATCGGTACAGCTTATCGACCAGAAAGCGTCACAGTAGATACAGCTTTAGACGCCCTAAATGAGTCCATAAGTTCATTTGCACACTGTGACTATATGTGCTTACTGACTGATCTTAATGTTAACTTACTGAAAACAGATACCTTGCCAGCGCGTAAGCTGATGACATTCTGTACACAACGGAATCTTGTACAATTGGTCAAAGAATCTACTAGGACGACAGATGAGACAGTAAGTTTGATAGATTTAGTTATCACAGACACACCCGACAAATGTAAGAAAATACATATTTTACATAATAAAGATTTGAGTGATCACGGCATGGTTTTATGTGACTTTAACATTAAAAAACCAAAACCTACTGCGCGTTTCATACAAAGCCGACAAATCATTGAAATAAATTTAGAGCAATTCCAATCTGACCTTAAATGTATACAATGGCAGAAATTATTAGAAATTCAAGACATAGAGTCATGCGTAGTCATGTTAACTGAACATATTCTCAATATTTTTAATATACATGCCCCTCTAATACGAAAACGAATTAAGGAATCCTCGAGCCCTTGGATCACAAACATGGTTAAATTTATGATGACAATCAGGGACAAGGCCTTAGTTAAAGCTCATAGTAAAAAAACAGATTCATCAAAAAAATATTATAACTGCTTGAGAAATTTAGTTTCAGGTGCAATAGAAAGAGAGAAAACAGCATATTTTACCCATTATATAAATAAAAATGTAGATCAACCCAAAAAGATGTGGAAATACTTACAAAAATTTAAACCTAACAATAACAATAAATCTACCATACCTGATAACTTATTGAACCCCAATTTAATTAATAAGCACTTTTTGAATGTTCCAACTAGTGGTCATGCAGATCAAGACGTTATTAATTATTTTAATTCAAACAAAAAATCTCACAGTATGTTTTCTTTTTATCCAGTATCTGAGGAAACGGTAGGGAAATTTATTTTAAGTATCAAAACAAACGCGACTGGATATGATCAGTTAAACGTAGAAATGATCAAGCTCACACTGCCAGAGACTCTACCTGTGATAACTCATATAATCAACAGATCTATACTGTCAGGCACCTTTCCTGTTACATGGAAACGATCTCTTGTAAAACCTATTCCTAAATCTAGCTCAGTCGAGCAATTAACGGATTTACGCCCTATTAGCATACTTCCTATACTATCAAAGGTGCTAGAAAAAGTAGTTCTCGCTCAGTTAGAAACATATGTTTCTGCAGCAGTATGTAGAGTTAGAAAATCAGGATGGTACCATCATTACCTCTAGTATAGAGGAAGTTCCTTCAGGAACCCCTCAAGGATCAATCCTTAGTCCTATCCTGTTCTCTATATTTACAGCAGACATGCCTGAGCACATAAAAGTATGTAAATATCATTTATATGACGATGATACGCAGATATACCATAGTTTTAAGCCCGAAAATACAGCTGCAGCAATGGTTTTAATTAATAAAGATTTAGACGAGATTTATAGCTGGGCAAATCGTAATTCTTTGATCTTGAACCCCTCCAAATCTAAAATGCTAGTGTTGGGCACTAAAACTCAGATCAGTAAGGTGTTGGAGTGTGATCCAAAAGCAAAGATAAATGGCATTGATATACCAATAGAGTCAGAGTCCAGAAACCTTGGTCTTTTAATGGACAGCGAGCTAAGATATGTCAAACATGTGAACGAAAAGATTAAGAATTCCTATTTTAAACTCAAGGTTTTGTATAACATAAAAAAATACATATCAGAGAAGATAAGGATTTTACTATGTGATCTTATAGTACTATCACCCTTCAACTACTGCAGTGCAGTTTATAGTCCCAGAATCTGGGCAGTGACTGAACGAGCTATCCAAAGAGTCCAAAATGCATGCGCACGCTTCTGCTTCACAATACCTAGAAGAGAACATGTCACTCCGTATCTTGTGAAAAAAGGAATTTTGAACATGAAGTTACGAAGGGAGCTATATTTGGCTTGCTTTACTCAAAAGGTTTTGTGGAACAAGAAACCTGAGTACCTTTTCAAAAAGCTTACATGGTCAAAAAACATTCATCCTGTAAACACACGCTCAAAGTTCCGCAACACACTTGCAATCCCTAAACATAGATCCACTGGTTTTAAAGGTTGCTTTAAGTTCAGTGCATCTAAAATATGGAACGATCTCCCACCACCTTTAAGAGAAAAGAGAAGCTGCAATATTTTTAAAATAAAACTAAAACGAATTCTTTTGGACCGTCAAAACCATAATTTTAAAGCAACTTTTAAAACACACAGATTTTTCCAACAACCCGTACACAATCCCTCTGGCATAAACATGACCTGTTAGCCACACTTACCCGCACAAACACACACACACACACACACACACCCTCACCCACACACACAAAAAGATCTGCAATTAGCAACTTATCACGTAGTTTTTAATGCACTGTGTAACCTTTCGCACCTATCTGTATATCTATTTAATTATTTTATTTTTTATTTCGAAACGACTGTAATCTGTTTCCTTATGTTTAATTTATTTTATATGTGATCCGCTTAAATATCTATGTCTCTCGGCAAACATCTGTCCGAGCAGGTATATGCTGAAAAACAGCGCAGTGCACGTTAGTACTTAACGTATGCACTGCACAATGCTGAGCATACTCCTTTTGCTTTATGTTTTTTTGTGTGTTTGTTAATTCTCTTATATTGTATTTTTTTTCTGTGTATTAAGGCAATAAATGGCTATTTTATTTATTTTATTTATCTATCAGGGACACATTTAGTTTACGCTAATATTATGACCACGTTTTCAAATTTCGTCATTTTGTGATTAAGTGGCTTCCCACTCTCTTTCTCAATTAGCAATCTTTATACGAGTTTTTATATTAGTGTGAAGAGAATAAAAATTACCATCATTTACAGAATTTGAATAAATTTTAGGCTTTGAAAATTTGTATACAATCGACACCTATGAGATATTAAATTATATTTAAAAAGTTCTGCTTTTAGCAGAATATCATTCAAAATTTGGTGTGCAGGATCATTTCATTAATGAATATTATGCATATGCATTGAGAACGAGGCGATCCCCTAAGTCGTGGTGGGTGCCTCTCTCAGTGCTGGCACAGCGCGATCAACAGACGCCATCACCGATCATGTGGCTAGCAGAAGACGAAGGCATCAGCCACCCCCGTCGGTACCAGCATGCAGCGGGAGAAGATGAGTGGCTCCTGTTTAATGTGGACACGATAGGTGAGAGATTTTCATATTATATTCATGTTTATACTACATTCGGTAAATTTTTAGCAAAAACCCTAAAAAGCTTTCACCCAGATCCGTGGCCAAAACTAGAAGTGCTCTAGCTTGCATAATATGCAGAAATTGTTTGTGAACTAATATACTCGGCCTTTCTATATTTTCCCACCTACCTATATTTTTTCTGTATTGGTAGTAACTTTCTAAAGGTGGCGCACGCGTACCCTCCTAGGTGGTATGGCTGGGGGCACGGAATTTTCAATAAGTGGAATTGAGAATACATGTCATATAACAACCCTGTTTGAGCTCAAACTTCGGTATGGTAGCATAAACGCAGTGATGCATCTTCCAATTCCAATTTTCGTAGAAATATATAATTATTTTTTTTTTGCTCAGGATTATTTACCTCCTGTGATTTATTTACAGCACTCTGCAGAGTCAATTATGACAGCCGTAACTGGGATATGCTTATCGACACTCTTACGAATGGTAACTACACGACGATACCTGTTCTGAACCGCGTGCAATTGTTATCAGATGCATTCGGGTTTGCGTGGACTGGCAGGGAGTCCTACAGGATAGCTTTGCAGTAAGCACGCGTCATGCATGAAACAACATATACTTAATTGATTTTTTAGTCATTATTAAATCAATTATGTTATTAGTTTATTACTAGTTCGTACTTCATAGCAACAAAGCTCTTTTAAGACTATACTGTTCGTTATGACTTATGATACCTAGATCTTTGCTGCTCTGAAGTTATGTGCAATCAAAGTATATATTTTGTTCAAATAGTGGCAAATTATGTATTAGGAAGAGTACTAATCATCTCTTTTAGAAATTCCAATATTCACACGAACATTTCCCATCTTCTCAGAACTGTTTCTACTCGTTCGAATGCGAATGATCGGAGTTCTTTAAAGGCTAACGAATATCTGTTACGACTATTGTAGGTATTTTAAATTTAATCTTTGTTACTATAGACTTATATACCATAACTGGGTTATTTTTGGTTGTATTGACCTTTTGGGTCTTATTTTTTGTAAATATTTTCTAATCCAGTGGTATAGTTAGAGCTCCTTCTGACTGAACGTATAAAATGATCAATTTACAAAACGTAAATATTTTGGTTTAGCACATATTGAATTAATATGTTTACTCATATTTTTAGTAAGCAGAAACTAATAAGCAGATTATATATTTACAACAATAGTACATACCTACACTGTTAATTTGCGTGTAAGTGCACCCATGGACACCTGAGTTAGAAGGTTAGAAGTTTCAAAATATTAACACTGATGACATCCCTATACATATTTGAAATTTGTAAAAAATATCCCCAACGTTTTACAAAGATATCACATGAGAGAAACCACCCAATACGGGCTAATTATCAACATAATCTGATTGTGTCTACCTCTAGACTAGAGATGTATACTACAGGACCAAACGCAATGGCAGCTAAAATATATAATAAATTACCGGTTAAAATAAAAAGTTCACAAATTCCTCAAAGTCCTAAAAAATATACTGCTCCAAAAATGTTATTTTTTAAGGATCCTTCGATTATACAATAGATCGTCCCACTCCGCTACACGTTGCTATACCCTATCAGGATCAATATGTATTATTCCGCCTAATTTTGGTTTGTATAAATTAACACATGTTAACTGCATTTGAATGTACATAATGATTGCAATAAAAGATTGAGTATCTTGCAGGCTTGCGAGCTACCTAGATCATGAAGAAGATCATCGGCCTCTGAGTTCTGGTCTCATTATGCTCAATTCAATCGGACAACTATTTAAGCGTTCGTCTGAGTACTGCATCTTTCAAAAATATGTGCGAAGACTTATAGAAGAAACGTACCAGAAAGTTGGAGGACTTGCTAAAAAAAAGATTTTGAGAGGAGACGATTACAACAGCGTCATGATGCAGGTTGTTTATTATATACTGTCTCGAATATATTAGTATGAAAGAAAATTACACTCAAAAGAAATGATGTAACTTTAAGGTCTTACTAGGGTTTAATAGATACCAAATCGGATAACTTTATATACTAACATCATTATCAAAATCATCATCAGCTGGAAGACGTCCACTGTTGAACAAACAAATCCCTCCCCCATAGAACGCCACACTGAACGCCTATCAGCCACTTTTGACCGTTGACTACCTGTGACTTTTACGATATCCTCAGTCCACTTAGTGGGGGGCCTAGAGATGTGGTAACAACTCGAGAACCCTTCTTCCCGATCGGTTATCGGTTCATCAACCAATGTGGGTTGCCGATTGCCACTTCAACTTGCAAATTCTGAATACCATGTCGGTGACTACATCGGCAAATATCTTCGTTCTGGATTTTATCGCGCAAAGAAACTTCGAGCATAGCTGTCTCCGTAGTTCGTTGAGCTACTCTGAGCACCATAAGGCCACAGATAAGGACCAAGTCTCAGGGCCATAACTCATCACTGACAACACACACTAGTTGAAGACTTTGATCTTCAGGCTCTTCGGGATATTCAAGGAGAAAATGCGTTATTTCCCGAACGCTGCCCATCCGAATTGAATTTTTCGGGCGACCTCTTTGTCGATGTTGGACCGACCTAACTGGACTGTCTGCCACTTGTATGGTATGATAAAAGCCAACCACTTCGAATGTATCGTTCCAAACAACCTAGGTTCATAATTTTCGTCTTGTGCATGTTCATTTTAAGGCCCATCTGCAGGGAACTCAACTGACGTTATGAGCATTGTACTGAGTTCCACAAGCGACTCTGCCATAATGACGATGTCATCCGCAAAACGAAATTGTAAAAGTGCAAAAAATTGTTTGCCCTAGATGGTGATGCCAAACTCTTTCCAGTTCAGGAGCTTGAGAATGTCTCCAGCTAGTTCGTGAACTGTTTCGGAGAGATAACGTCTTCCTGTCTCACGTCTCGTTTCAGTTGCATTGGTTTCATGCTCTTGTCTTGTAGTCGAATTGATATGGTGGCGTATATAAACATTTCATAATAACAAATTGTAAAAAATTAAGTCATTTTGAGAAAGTGGTCAGTATGGGAAGTGGTAATTACGGGTAGTGGACGTTTTGAGATGCAACTTTTATCCTAGTTTGGTGAAATTGGCCCTGAGAATGGTATTTTTTATTCAGAGAATTACAAGCGAATATGCTTGTAGAATGGAAGTTCCAGCATGCGAAGAACATGCCTTAGAAATGTTCCAGGAGTGGATGGACACACCAGACCCCGATACTAAAAACCCGTAAGTTTTAAAATGTATAATATGTGCCGAATAGACTTTGGTTCTAGCAACGACGAGGACATCTTATAGACAAGTGGAAACGGGTAGGTACCACATAATTTAAATTATGTTGACAATAATGATTTGTATTACTATATTAATGTTATAGTTTTACTGCTCGGATGAACTACTCTTTCCGAGTCCTATCGTTTGTTCAACCAGCCAGAACTGTTGGCTGATGACCTCGTATGCGGGTACGGAAATGCATAGTCATAATTATTGAGTACTTATCATATATTTACCTATGGTACTCAAGAATAATACATTGGTTTACTGCTATAAAATACACTTTGACTATAATAATATCGAAACAGCTTAAAATATAATTAATTGTTTGACAATTATATATTAATTAGTTTACACTTAATTATGTAAATTTATTCTAATTTAATAAATTGTTAACTATGTAAGTAATTGTCAAATAACTAATTATTTATAGCTAAAAATTCTTATAACATATAAATTAGTAGGGACGGACTGAAGTATACAATGGTTTTTATAAAATGATTCCTTTTGAGTCCCAGATGCAAAGAGTACCTAATGCGATTCCTTGTGTGATTCAGGATACCTATGGAACTTCGTGAGATAGTGTACGATTTGGGCGTCTCTCGAGGCTGTGCTAAGCATTGGCGATTTATGTTGGAAAGAATACACACCATGAACACGGAAAATGCTCTTTTAGCAATGAAAGCGCTCGGCAGCACTAGAGACGTGTCGCTTATACGTCGGTGAGAACACTCGGTATTTCAAACAGTAACTTACTTCATTATGTACTGTCACTGTAACTATATCATTTACAAGCGGCTCGCTCCGGTTTTGCAAATTTAAAAAAAATTGTTGAAAAATTCAAATATTTAGAAAATATTCTATGTTCATCAGGGATAATGTAGGATTCTAATGGTGAGTAAAAAATTGGTCCAGTAGTTATTACGTTTATTCGTTACATACAAAAATACAAATCTTTCCTCCTTATAATATTCGTAATATTGATTTTTAACTAAAATAAAGAAAACAAAGGAAGAAAAGAAGTTTATTCATTACTACAAAAAAACTGTGATAAACATAATTCAATAAAGTTTTAATAAATATTATTCTTATATAATTATTACGGTTGTGAGATGTCCGCAGTAGTATTGAAACCAGTACCTTGTCTCAGCATAATGCTTATTGTGTGTATGTCTAAGACATAAGCGCTGATTTTCAGCCAAGACTCTAAGAAATGAATAATATTGTTTTAAAGTTCTAACTAGTTACTAAGCTTACTTACATTTAAATCTTTCTTTTTAACAGAACATTAGAAATGGCTGTCACCAAACAACCAGATAGTTTATTTGGCGACAACTCTGAGACGGTGATTAGTAACATCATCGATTCTCCTGTAGGATATTACATTGCAAAAGATTTCATTTACGACGAAAGTGACAAGATATTGGCAAGGTAAGTGCTTCTCATCGAACACTTCAATAACTTACCATCAGATTGTCTGTTTTTCCCGATGGGATTCAACATGGGTATCTTCAAATCGAAAGCAAATAGGTTTCTTCTAGGTAAGCGTGCTCCATCTCAGACCACATCAATGCTTAACATCAGGGTCAAACGCGAACCTATTTTGAATAAAAAAAAAGATGAGACTGAAAAAAAAAATATTTTGTACTAGCATCGGGCCACGGCGCAGCATGCGTAAAAATCAGTTATATAATAGCACTCCCTTGGGGTTACTAACTTTGTATACAAAGTATTCTGACCTTATCCAGGACATAAGGAGTATATTAACTATTTATTAAAATAACAGCTTATCTATGAATATGGTGAAATATTATATAAAGTATATGACAAAATCACTGACATATACACTTACAATCAAATGTATAATATTAGTGCCATGTACAAGATATCTGATTGTTACAGATTTCCTGATGAACCATTGACGTTTTTAAGCAATCTTCTGAATCAGTTTACAACGTACCATGAACTGCAAGAAGTAAGAATACTACTATGTTGTAATAATGGATTTATAGCCATATATGAATATGAGTTAGTTAGCAATAAGGATTAGCAATTTAAAATAAACATTTGCTAATTAGTGATAAGAATTAGCAATTTAAAATAAATATATGCTGATTAGTGATATGATTATTTATATTTGCGAAATTAGCTATTACAAAATAAGAAATATCTAATAAGCTATAAGGTTTAACTATTTAGCAATATTGATTAAATATTTAGCAATTATGATTTTTATACCAACTGTGCGACACTTTCCAATTACATATCATGCAATCTCAACGTAAGGTAAAAACTTAAAGGAAGTTACAAATTTACGAGAATAAATTATAGTCATGTGCGGAATTCGAACCCGAGTTACCACCCCTATAGCCGGGATATGCTCTGACAATCTCTTCTTGTTGAAATTATGAGATGTTCCTTTTTACTAGATATAATCTCCTGATGTGAAGTGATGCGCTTCAAACTATTATTATAACGGCAATGCAATGGCATGAAAAGTAAATATTCAAATAGAATTTATGAAAACATTCCTTCGTTGTAACCGCTACATTATCATTATATTCAAGTACCTAATTTATAACTATAGTTTGAATTTAATGTTAATTAACATACTGAAAATGTCTTAGTAATAATATTAATAGACACAGAAATAGCTAAATAATTGGGTAACATAACACTGCTTTCTCAGTTTACGAGGTGGCGTGATAAACATGCTAAAATGCTGGAAGCCTCTACTCACAATATAGAGCAAGGTATTGAAAGAGCACAGATCAATCTCGGATGGCTCGAAAGGAATCGAAAAGGCATTATTGAAAATCTAAAGGAGTTTACTGAGTGAGTTCCATTATTTTTATATTATTATTAATGGGTAAGGCGAGGGATAACTCCTCAATGATTTTTCTTAAATGGGTATGTAATTAAACCATACGCGTCAATGGTAATTTACTTATATCAATACAATACAATACAAAACTCTTTATTCACATCAAAAATACATTTAATGGTCTTATAAATAGTAATTTTAAATCGAGAAACTAACCTCAGTTTCTCGATGTTTTAAATCAGTGTTTTTCAATCTGTGGGTCGCGACCCCCAGGGGGGTCGCGTCACCTTAGTCTGGGGGTCGCCGGCAGAAGGAAAAAAGGTAAGGTAGACTATAATAATAATACAATTTTAGTTAGAAGGATGGGCTTGTTTAATAATCAACAAAAAATATCAAATTGTGGTGCTATTTTTGAAAAGTTAACAATCAAATAATTTTCTAATTTCCTTTTTAGTTTTAATATCCACCTTTGAAAAGAATGTCAGTTCATACAGGTATGAAGTAGCGAATGGTACTATTAATTTTAGAGCTTTGCTAGCCTTACTAGATCTGGGTATTCTTGTTTTCTTTACTTCCAAAACGTGTCGACACTTTGTAAATAAAATTCTATTTCAAGTATGCCGTCAGCAGCTAAATCTATGAAGCATTCTTTTATATTTGTGGAGAATGGCTTTCTAAACCCCTCTCGTTGACCATAAATTAAGTTTTGCATGAAATGCTTTGACTTTTGCTGTTAAAATATTTTTTTCTCTAATAAGTAAAGGTATCAAAGTCAAACAAAGTAATTATTGTACGTAGTCTTTTAAATTATAAATTCTTCGTCTGTCTGACAAGGGGGTCGCCAGAATTTTTCAACCTGTAAGGGGGTCGCGAAATCTATAAGATTGAAAAACACTGTTTTAAATCAATGGTAGTACAATGGGCGGTCTTGTCACATATTTCTTCCAGACATATTATCATCTTAAGAAATCCTACTACCCAGTTTGTGATTACTTACACGACAAAAAAGTTTTTGAAAATTCCGCCTCTACTAAGCTATCACCTGTCACTTTCTTAATTTAAACAAATATTGCAATATTTGTATTATATTGTATGTACTTAACACATTGTTGGAAGAAGTATAAAAGAATGTCCTTTTGCCCGTTCTTCTCGCAGTGGCTCAATACATTTTTTTGCTGAACGTGGCAGTACAATGTAGAATATTTCAATATTAAAATTTAATTGTAATTGACCTTCATAAGAGCGTCGTAGACGCCTAAATCAAGTAAATGATTTTGAACCTGAATTTATAATACCTAAATAGGTATTGCATGTTGGCACTTATAACCTTCCTAAGTTCAACATGGTTTATTTCTTAGATTTCAGTAAGTATTCCGGATTGGAGTTATGACGTGAGATACAAAAGCTATATTTTAGATTTTTTATAGGTATGCCAGCGAAAGAAAAATGTTTTTGAAGCAATCGAGTAACGCAAGCAAGATTGTCGTCGTGAATTACTTATTTTGTTTAATATGCGTAATGTGGTTAATAAACATCTAGATACATCGAGGATTTTGTTTTCTTCATGGTATTGTAATGGAATATGTACGAGGCCCATCTGGTGTTTGTGGAGGTATCTCACATATATAGTATAGGTAATAGTGTATTCTCGTATATGACACATACAATGAAGTTTTTTATTTGACGAATAAGTAGAGCTGCCTAAGTGAATTTTTAAAAATAACACAAAAACACAAAAAATTAACAGTCTGGCGCCGGGAAGCTATTAAAAGATAAAAACAAACGCATTCAAAATCTATTCTTGATTTTATGGCCACTCGAAAACGAGACTCACAAAAAATTTGGGTTGAAGGGTTTTTTTTTTGTGGGGTTTGGCAAAGCTGCAAACCGTGAGAATATAAAAACACTTGTTGCGAGGGTGTTTACTTAACCGATCCTGGAATTGACCTATCATAGAACAAATGATCTGTGGCTGTTTTATTTTATTTTAGATCAACCAATCGATGACGATGGGGGTGTTTCCTTACATACAGAGAGGGGATGGAATTCTGACCTTGCAAAGACGAAGAGAGGAGACAGCAGAAACATTAACAGATTAGCGCTGGTTTAACGCGGAAGTCAGTTTAAAAACTGCAGTAACTTCAGTGTTTTATTATTATTTGATAAATTAACAACTTAAGTTTAAATTCAGTGATATTAGAAGACAATCATTCGGTAAAGTTGATAAATCCTATTCTCAACATACTATAGAGTTAATTCTAGCGATAAATTTAAAATTACACCCAATATATATTTTATGGAATTTCAGAGGATTTGTTGTAAGGAAAATTAAATTATATTGAATAGTCAATTTATTAATGATAGTATTAAATCGTATTACCTTATTGAATACATATATCTTATTTGCTACATACAATTAGTATATTCATGTCAAAGATATCACTTGTTATGTTGAAAATTACATATGGGTATGGTTTTATTTTGTAAATAATTGTGTATATTAACATATATTATATGTTTTGTTGATTCTACTGTACTGTGTAATACGACTAAAGAGGTTTTTTGTCATTTCGCTATTCATTTTTTCCTCTAAAGTCTAGGAAATGAATGGCGGATCATGTGATTAATATATATGTGTATTTTTATAGATACATATATATGTAACTTTCATGATTTAAATAATCAAAGAGTGTCGCTTAAATACCACAACAAATTTTAAGATCATTATAATAAAAATTAATATGATCTATATTAAATTTATTTTATTTTATGATTAAGAACCTTTCCAATCAGATAGAATATAATATACCTATATTAAGAATAATTGAATCTAAAGTAAATTAAATGAATATTTGAACTCTAGCTATTGAAATAGTAATCCACACTTAATTAGATCTTGAGATAAATTTATAATTGTTTTGATAAATAATTTACGATAGTTTACTTAGTTAATAACAGTTAGGATAGTAAAATAATATTTGAGTCTAATTATTTAGTATAGCAGAATATGCTGGAGTATAGAGTATTCTTTACCTAATTTAAGATAGTAATATAACATAAATTATTTCATTAGGGCTATAACGTAGCATCTAATCTAGATAGATAGGTCATATAATTTCCAACACAAAGTCCTGCGAGCAGACAGCAAGGGGAGATCGAGTCCAGTTACTGATCAACAGGGAGTATATTAAAATAAGTACAGTATACAATTCCATTAACTCTAAACATCTATATTATATCTTTTGGACTATGATAGGGAATAACTGCAAAACGATATCTTAGGAGAGCGTGCCTTTTACTGTCTTATATTTTAAGGCCTATAACAAGAATATGGGACCTAGATTTCACAAGTCATTACATGGTTGTGCCTAGAAGCGGCAGTACAATACGTCACAATACACGTCCTCTCATCTGAACCGACCTATAGATTTCTATAAGCCTGGCCAGGCAAACACAAATTTTGTGTTGAATCACGTGATATTTGAGATATATATATAAATCCATGGTTTTAAAAGGGCTGATAAAATATACAAATAGCGCTTATTTCGCTATAAGAATAAATAGAGCTCCTCAGCTCATGATAGGTTAAAAGGTTGGTTCCGCCCTGAAAACACTTCGGTGTACGCTGAGCCGCGTTGTAGGTCTCCCTAGACGTTACTTGGACTGGTTTCTATTGGGGAGATGATTTTTCCTTCCACATAAAATAAGGCATTCTTGTATTGAATCCTGCCACTTGCTAAGGATGGTCTAATTAGAAATAACTCTTCCACATATACCTTATGAATCAAACGCATACACTAATATAATTAATTTAATTAACTATTTTAATTAATTTACTTGTTGACCTCTCTTATTTAAAGCAAGCCGGGAGGAATATGAAAGTGATTATTTTATGGACATTCAGCCTATGTACTGACATAAAACTTGTGTAAGACATGAGTGATGATTTACAATCACATTAAGTAAAGCTCTCCTATGATTTCGTATCTCTGAATCAAGTAATCCTTTCTCAATATATCATAACTCTTAACTTAGACGATCACACTAGCCTGTACCACCACATGTTAAGCGGTAACTTCTGCATATTATAGACGCATTTGTTACAAAGTGCACTGCAGGCATCACCCTGAGACATAAACTGTAATTTCACCCATACACTTCAATCCAGAACACAGAAATGCAAATAATCTGAAAATAGGATGTTGGTTAGAAAGTAAGTTTGCTTTATTATCCAAAAAGAGCTTTATAACGTTGTTAGTGGTCTTAAAATGGTAGGTAGGTACAACATAGTTTTATAACTCATAATTATAATCTTATAACTACATACGTGATATTTGAAATTGTTGTCTCAAGTTCAAACTCTTTGACGCTTGATTTACTTTTAATGTTTTTTAAAAATAAAACAGTGGTAACTTTATGGTAGCACCAATATTTTGAAGCCCTCGTAGCGAAGATTGCTTAGCTGTTCTTAACTGATCAGCAAAGTTAAGGAACCTTCGGCGCGGTCATGGGTTGAATAGGTGACCGCTATAGTGGCATTACTACTGAGCGCTTCCGTGCTTTGGAGGGCACGTTAAGCCGTCGCGTCGGTCGGTCGCAGTTGTTGTCTTAGGATGGTAGTCGTAGGTCATTTTGCGAATGCTTGCCTGTCTAGCTACCACCCTCAAGTAGAAAATCTGCTGCCAAGCACCTAACGGTGTGTTCCGGCAGCCATCCTTGAGAGCCAGTAATTCTAGGTTAGCCTGAATAACACCTTCGACCACACCAGGTGGTAAGTGGCGACTTACCACCTGGTGAGTTGATGGTCAAAGGCTAACCTGTTAGGAATAAAAAAAAAGTTATTAAATCTTTTTTAATCTATCGCAAAAGTATTTGCCAATATGCCTTTACTTGTGCCTGTAACTTTTGCCGATGGTAATCATACGACACGAATGATATCGCATATACCCAAAATCTAAAACTTAAATGCATTTGAAACAGAATTGAGCGTAAAAAAAACAATAAATAAAAAAATACCCACTACTCTTTTCTGCGCATTGCCGAGCGCCATCCACGCGTCCGTGAAGTTAGGGAAATAACATGCTCTGACTTGACGACCGATTTCGAAATTTAGCTGCAGATATCCATGGTCTAAGGGCGTAGTATATTATTGTATCATGCAGATATCAAACCGAACAGTTCCTCGTGACACTACCCGTGATAGATGCAGTAAAATATGTAGTCTTCCAACATCTCTAGTGCCAAATCGTCGAGCCGATCGAAGAGAGCTCGATCATCGACGACTCGAACCGCTCTACGTTGAATGCGGTCAAATCGAAAGAGCTGGTACCAGAGAGTTGAAATACTTAGAGTTGTTATATCCGAACACCACTGCTCTAAAAGCTTACTAGAATTTACCTATGTACATACCTACGCACATCTTTATGCAGTTTGTAATGACAAGGAAAGAACGTTCAAATATTATGCGTCATATCTGTTGTTAGAAAGAGATAAATAAGCAATTCGTGTTACCACCGAACCGCCACGAGACGTTCCGATCACCATTATGCTGCATCTCTTTCACTCTCTCACACCAAACGATACACATATCTCGCTCATCCATTTCATTGGGTTTCGTTCCAAAGATAAAACAAAATAACGATATTTTATATTTCAACAATAAAAGCAATAATTACGCGTGAAATGAAACAGTTTTCTTATCTCTCACAGTGCCTGTATAATTGGTGCAGAGTCTAAAGACACAAGGAAGGTGTATTGTCCACAGATTATTCCGAAAAAACACTATTAGCGGCGATATATTCACCGGACGCTCGGAAGTGCTAGACTGGTAGTGACTCGGGCGATTACCCTGAATTCGTCTAGTAAATATGGAGGGCAAACAATTGATCTACAGGTAAAAAAATCTTAGGCTGGTACTGGGAAGAACCCCACCATATGTGAGGCCAAACTTTAGCCTTATAGACTATCAGGCAATAAAGGCAAAAAGGCTGGGTTGCACCAAATTTGACGATGGTTTAATTTGAAAAGTCGTTCCATATTGAACCTTATTCCGAAGGAATCCTTAAATTGACAAACGATTAGACGTTAACCAGAGATGGTGCAACTCAGCCTAAGACGACAAAGCTATGGTAGAACCTCTGTATATATTAAATACTTTTTGGTAGAAGAATAGCTTATAGGTTGCAACTTAAGTCGTCATAAAGTCCATAGAACATATAGTAATACTAACATGTAATACGACGATATAGTATAAAACAAAGTCGCTTCCCGCTGTCTGTCTGTCACATATGTTTTGATCTTTAAAACTGAGCAATTGATTTTGGTGCGGTGTCTTTTAATAGATAGAGTCATTTATGAGGAAAAATTATATGAATGATAAATAATAATATATGTTTGTTTAACAATTTATAATATTATATGTATAATAATTAATAATAAATATATAAATAATATAATAGAGAAATACTGATAATTTCAGAGGTTTCTAATGTGATGTCGTAATTAAACTCATTTTTTGCGCTTACATTGCGAACGCTGGCTGAATCCTACGAGATAGACCAAAATAATGTACTACAGTATTGTACACCTTAAAATGTCTACAAAAAGTTCGCAATGATATATGTCTATCTATCAGGGAAAAACCACAATTTTTTACTCTCTTATTTTACGAGAAATTGGCTTATCTAATACGAAGATACAGCATTAATCCTTATCCAATTAATATCAAAAAAGCAGTATACATTATATGTAAAAACATTCTGTAATAGCATATTTAGTATTGCACCCGTGCGAAGCCGGGGCGGGTCACTAGGGATTAATATGTGAAATAAATTGTCAATAATTTAAGTAACTATCTAGGATAAGATGACAAAAATATATTGAGATTACTACCTTTTCAATTTACTGACTGATATTGAAACGAAAATAAACTACTGAATCAGAAGGAGTCGTATGCATAAGCGGCGGCGACAAGAAGGCTGTAGTTCCAATCAGCATCGTAGAGAATAATAAAGGGTAGCAAAATTGGACATCAAAACTATTATGATATGTTCTATGATCATATCCGGCGGTATGCCTTTTATTTAACGAAATACTATTAACTATATACAACATAATATTTATGATCGAAGATACAACACTACAGCTACTACAATAAAAGCATTTGGACAACCAATAATTAATAGCAGACTCACAGTCCAAATGCTCCAGCCCACTACCAGTTGGCAGCATGCCCCGTTGAATTGCAATGCTTATTCGTTGCGCCAAATAGGTGCCAGCATTTTGATCAAAACTGAATGTTTCACCTTTAACATAGAACATAATTACCTTTGATAAGAATAGAAAGCCGAATATGACAGACGCGTAACCTACGCCGCCGCACTGATTCTACCAGGCAGGAGGCAATCATAAGTAGATAACAGAACATTCTAGGCTAGCTTAAACAACAGCTTCGACCACATCATCAGGTGGGATAGTGGTCAAAGGCTTAGCCTATCTGCTATAAAAAAAAGGTCACTGTCCACAATTATTCCTCTTTACTTTACGTAGAAAGAGGATAGTACTATCCTCTTTCTACGTTACCTTATTATAGGCTCTTTGTTTGGTTATTTTGATAGATTTTGATTTATGATTTTGGCAAGTACATAATTTAGTAATATGAGAGTTTCGGTGTTAATTTACTAACTCTGAATAATTTAAAGATTTTTTAATATACGTATGCATCCAACTTTTTTGATAGAAAACATATAAGAGATGCAGGTTTGATCATAAGGAAGCTAGCCCTATGAGAAACGGTAAGTAAAACAATTTTAAATACTTAGTTATCTATATTACTTATGTAGGATTGTGAAGCATACTAGTGTTGAAACGACGATAAACCTTTGCAATTTCTGTGTTGTTAACTACAAGATAGGTATATTAGGGTAAGTATGTCAATATTTATTCCCATTGTTTTTTGGGTGTGGAATTCCTTCGCAATTCCGTTTCACCATGAGGGGAGAGGAAACGAGGTTTGTAGGACTCTAAACTACAACCCCCTCTTCGTGAGTTGTTCTCAGTCGGCGGAAGACTGCTCATAATGTTAGGGCAAGATGGTATCGCCCACAAAGGGGTTAATTTTGGCGAGAATAATGAATAGATTCAGGCGTTACTTTCCGGAAATCCGTATTTAATAATAACAAATATTTTTAAAGTATCTTAGTAAAACATTAAATTAATACTTCAATAAAACAAATAAAAATGTATAAAAATATAAATCTAGTGAAAATTTCGCCTTATTTTCTTATTAAGCCTACGTGACGTCACAAACGCCATGCAGCCTAACTGGAAGAATATTCGACTAGTTTCGCTTCTAAACGAAGCATCTTTAGGAGGTTTTGACGCTACGAGCGCACGATCGAGACTGAGGCATCTTCAGGAGATCTTGAACTATATACAACACTAGAGTCAAGACCTCCTGAAGAAGCAATCTTCATCGTGCGCTCGTAGAGTCAAGATCTCCTGAAGAGGCTTCGTTTAGAAGATGTTTTATTAAGATACTTTTAAAAATATTTGTTATTATTTGGTGAGAATCTTTACCTGTGCTGGATGATCTGGGAAGCCACCACTCTCTCCAGCCTCTTACCCGTGTCATCCAGAAACATAATTGGCCTTTATGGTGACCAGTTAATTACTGGTCCATCCACCACCAACAGTGAGAAAGTTCTGTGGGTTGATCGGGCGTGCCCTAAACACAACAACGAAAAGTCTTTAGATAAAAATTCAAAATCAATTAGATTCTGATTTAGGACATACTTTTTCATTTTGTCAATTAAGCATTTCGTTTGTAGTCATTATCATCTAATGGTGTATGCTACGGTTGAACGGATTTTTTATTAAAATAAACGCAACCAACTTCTAACATTTACTGTACTGTACTGTAACAGTGTAGTTTAAGGGAGTATTTGCCATAATCGCCACGTTTGGCAGGCGTCTTGGGGATCGCAGTGTAAGATGGCAGTTCTATAGAAGGCGCTGCCCACCTTCCAGTATTTTTCCCTTAGTCGCCTCTTACGACACCCTCGGGATGATATGGGGAGGTGCAATTCTAACAAAGGCACCCCACGGGGCCTTCTAACATTAAAAAGTACGAATAACTTATTGAAGAAGGTTACATTCTGATTTAAAACATTTTCAAAACACCGATCTCACGTTATCATGGTCCAACTTGCTCAAGGTATTTCATACTTTTTAGTGTAAGAAATCAGTTTTTTATCAGTAATTTTGGTGATGCATATACACTAGTAATTTTATTATGTGACCTAATTACATGCATTATTGTAATTACTAATTCATTAAAATTATGTCATTAAGTATTGTCATTCAATGTTGAAACAGTTATGCATTAATTGCATTTACATAGAAATATTTGGTCTTTTAGTGCCAGAATAAAATGAAGTTTCTCAGTGATTATTCATGGACATGTCAGGTATGACATGTTCTTAACTAAACGAGGGTTATAACAAACGAGCTGCTTGATTTCTGGGATGGAACACTCATCTTTTAAAACTTGTACACTTTTTCCAAAATATCCAATGTTTTTACTCAGTTTCAATGACAATTTCTTTTTGTAGCCATAAATGAAATTAGGTCAAACTATTTTTTATAACAGTTGATATAAAACAAACTCGTGAATTACTGTCGCTTTTATTTTGATTTCAATTACTAGAATAGCTATAAGTATAAGGATATATAAACAACAGCTATTAGAGTAGGCAGTATACTGAGCACAACATTTTTCAAATTACATGCACAAATAAATATTTTCCTGGGGCTCACTTTTGCCCCGCGCGTGTATCGGCGTGGTAAATATTCAATAATTCCAATATTATATTTTACCAATAGGTAGAATATTATATTGGAATAATTGATATGTTTTTATGCCTGATAGGTTAGCCTTTGACCACTATCGCACCTAATTGTAAGTGATGATGTGGTCTTAGATGTTGTTCAGACTAACCTAGAATTACTGGCTCTCAAAGACAACTGCCGGAACACACCGTTAGGTGCTTGGCGAGAGATTTTCTACTTGAGGGTGGTAGCTTGCCAGGCGGGCATTCGCAAAATGCCCTACCACCATGCAAATTTCACACTCCGTTACACGCGCGAGGCATAAGTGTGCCGCAGGCAGAGAGTTGAAAAAATCATAGGCCGCAGGAATATATCCAGCAGAGTCTGACATGCATAGTTATTGCTTGGTATGGTTTTTTTATTTGTTGGCTTATTTTATATTGCAGTGAAAATGTGGTTGAGCATTAGTTTGTACATTACATGGATGATACATTTCACAAACGGGAGGGATTTCATGCTGCCTGGTGACGTCATCCCCAGCCATTACGACATCCAGCTTCTCTACGATATTGACCCTATGACCAACTTCAGCTTTTATGGGGTTGTAGATATATTGGTGAGTTATACCTACCTTTATGTTATGTATGTAGATGTCAATAGCGCAGTTTTCCATCACCACCATGTCTATACATCTCTAAAAGGTTTTGCAGAGCTGAATAAATACCCACATTTTGTCAAAGGTACAGTGTTACAAATTTTTCAGTAATCAGGTGACTGGGCACACGAAATGTTGGGCCCACCGATCCAAATGCCTGATCTGTATAATTTATAAATTTTCTTAGGCGACTGGGCCCACAGACTATGTGACGTCAATGGTAAAGTCGCCAGAAAAGTCTTAAATCTTACATCGCAGGAAAAAATAAAAAGGGGTACCTACTTGTAACACTGTTAACAACAGAAACTTAATTTCAAAAGTTTTTAAATAGTCCATTGAAACATTTCGTTTTGACCGGATTCTCATGAGCATTGACGAACCCGGTCAACTTTGGAGCGCTGTAACAGAGTTTTAATGAAAGAAATTTAAAAAAAATACTTGAAAAAATTTTCTGCAAGAGATCATCTACAAGATTGGTCATGAGGTATGTTTTTTGTAAAATTTTATTTAAAAAAATTGGGGGAAAAATAAACTTTTATAATAAAATTCTCACTTTTTGGTGTATAACTGCTTTAATTTTTAATTTAGGGCAAAAAGTTATATATATACGTATTTGTAGGCAAAACAATTTGCTACAAATTATGTCTTGACGAATTTTTTGTAAGACGCATAGTTTCCGAGATATTGCGAAATAAGTGTTTTCACCCCTTTTTCCAAGATGGCGGCCGGGGGACAAGGGTGGTGACCCCACAAACTTGAAGTTAAACTTCTATTGACCACCCACACATGTCTAAAAAATAAAATTGCGTCCTTTAAGAAATGCAATATTCGGTCTTTAAATTGTAACATTTCAATCAGTACTAATATTATAAATGCGAAAGTAACTCTGTCTGTCTGTCTGTCTGTCTGTCTGTCTGTCTGTTACGCTTTCACGCCAAAACTACTGGACCGATTTTAATGAAATTTGGTATGGATATAGTTTGAGACCCGGGAAAAAACATAGGATAGTTTTTATCCAACTGCGCAAAAAGAGGTGAATGTTTTTGCGCGATAACCGACATACGCGCGGGCGGAGCCGCGCCCGGAAAGCTAGTGGACTATAACTTTACTGATCGCAAACTTCGCTAAAAACCTACTTGTAACACTGTTAACAACAGAAACTTAATATCAAACCTTTTGAAATGTTATAAGAAACATAACATTTATATTTTTGAAATATATTGAGATATATATGGTGTTATTTCTGATGAAATTTTCTGCTAAAGCAAAGTTACGTAGTAGAAGCGACACGTAGGCCAGTCTCTTCGTGCGCTTGAAGAGTCAATACCACCTAAAGATGCTTCGTGTAGAATCGAAGGCGTCTTAAACCATCCTTATAGGGCTACCGTGGCAATGGTGACGTCGTGTTAGCTTAGCAAGAAATGTAGGTGGAATTGTCATTAGATATATTTTGTATAAGGTAAATGCACCAGCTATGGTCACTATAAGATTTATTTATTTTATTTACTGTTGTATCATTATCTAATTAAAACCAGATCGGTTTCAAAACTATTGATATTGATAAAAATAGAAATGCATAACACACTAAAGCTTATAAATAAGTCTTGTCTTGTGTGTATTTGATAAGTTAGTGTAGCCAGAGCCAATAATGGTCAGTCCAAAACCCAATGTTGACCCACCATTCATGGTCATCTCCTTTTATGGCCAGCACCAATTATGGTGACTAAGGTTGTCAATATATAATTGTCATTCGTGATAAAAGAAGCAAAATATTTCTTTTTTATTAAATATTCTGAACTTAGAATCTTTCAAACTTAAACAATCGAATACAAATCAAAATGAGCTCAATGTAAATAAAAATAACTAAATAGTTAATTTTTTATCTTTTCCTTCCTTCATTAGCCGATAACCTACGTTAAATTTACGTGTCTAAAATTTGAGCACAAAGCAAGCACCTACGCCTCATATAATGCAAACATTATGGTTTATGATTCAGCAGCCAGTCATGGTCACCCCAATAATGGGAACTATGACCATTACTGGACTATAATGCGAGAACGAGCCGCGAATAAAATGTTATTTTATAAATATGGACAAATATTCTAAATTTGATCAAAAAAAACAAAATTCCTATTACACCAATCATGGTCGATTTGACCATCATTGGAAATATCATAATTGGACGTTCCAGTAAAGGTCAGCGTCGTTCATACAGTCTCCAAGACCGAAATATGTGAATTTTGTGGTATCATTTGTCTCACAGGTTTGTTACTCTTGGTATCAATACAGAGGTATAACTCAAAACCCCATACTTTACAATAAACAAACGTCATTTTTGACAAGCAGAATGTCTATGGTGTGTTACCATTTTCTCTGCAACATTTAGTTCTCTTATTTTGCAGCTTTTAAATCGAAATTGACCATCAATAGAACGCTGACCATGAATGGTACAGTTACCTTACTACCTTCTTCAATGTTTTTTTAAAAAATTTTAATAAAACCTATATTCTGTCTAACATTGTAATTTTTCAAATTAACGCCTACAAAATTACAATGAAAGGAAAATTTGAACCACCGCGAGATTCGAACCTACGATCATCCATCCCTAGGATTAGGACATGCTCGACCAATTGAGCAAACGAAGTCACACAGCTAAAATGTATCCTTCGTTCCAATTGTTTAATCATCTTAACAGGTTTAACCGTATTACAAACAAGACTATTTATGTAATTAGCTTTAAACTTGTTAACAATGATTAAACATAACCTTCTGAATTTCTGGTCTCTACGTAGCAGCTAGATCCAGGGTTTACTCGTAAGTATGTAGTCTTCAGTTGCACCAGGACGGTATTCTGGGGGTTGCGGGTTCAAGTCCCGCTGGAAGTTATACGAAATAATACGAAATAATTTCTAGTCTTCAGTTACTTGGGACAAAGCCTTTTATCGGTATGAGTGTGTACAGTCGCCTGCAATAAGAAGTATTTATTACACATTGTGATTTTCAAAATTGTGACAAAGAGTTCTGTTTTTCTCTTTGTTGTCAGAAGTATAATAAAATCAAAGAATAATTTGAATATATTGACTCATGTTAATGTTTACTTCGATTATTAATAACTCAGCGACATCACATTATTTTGAAAATCACGAAGTGTATACATCTTATTGCAGGTCCATATAAAGAATAATATTAATTTTGCTTCCGTTATTTGATTGAATTAATGATTCTGATGTTCTACTACTTAACCTCTCAGCTATATGGACATACGATGCTGATATTTTGCTAAAAAGTAGTTTTGCTTAGCAGTCGCTTTAATACGCATTTTGAAGCGCTCGTAGTGAAGTTAGCTAAGCCGATCAGCTAAGTTAAGCAACGTCCGCTGCTGTCATGAATTGGATGGGTGACGGCTGGTGACATAATATACTGAGCGCTTTCGTGCTTCAGAGGGCAAGTTAAGCCAGTCTCGGTTGTTTTCTTAGGATGACAGTCATTATAGCATGGTGGTAGGGCATTTTGCGAATGCCCGCCTGGCTAGCTACCACCCTCAAGTAGAAAACCTGTCACCAAGCACCTTACGGGGTGTTCTGTCAGCTGTCTTTTAGAGCTAGTAATTCTAGGTTAGCCAAAGGAAAATCTTCGACCACATTATCACTTACCATCAGATGAGATAGTGGTCAAAGGCTAGCCTGCCATCCTAAGACAACAACCGGGACCGACGGCTTAATGTGCCCTCTGAAGCACGGAAGCGCTCAGTAGTAAAGTCACCAGCGGTCACCCATCCAAATCAGGACCGAGGCGGACGTTGCTTAGCTTTGTTGATCGAAATAATAATTATCGGATAATAGTTATAACTGTTGTTTTTTATGTCTCTTAAAAGCTACATTTTGTTTCAGTTTAAATCCGCAAATACAACATCCAAAATTGTACTCCATGCGAAGGGCTTACACGTATTAGAAGAGAAAGTAAAGCTTATCATTGTAGGACATAAGGGTCCTACCAAAGGCTTGAACATAGACGTGGCTGTTCACCATGATCCTGAAGACATTAATCAATTTCTTATCTTGAACACGAATAAGGAACTACAGATAAATGAAGTGTATTCCTTGTCTATCCCATTTTACGGAAATTTAAATTTTGTTTATGTGGGCGCACATGTCATTGGGTATACAAATAAGAAAACAAAGACAGAAGAGTAAGTACCTATGTTTGACGTACAAAATAATGACTTAACCTTTTTTTTGTATGGGTTTAAAAATCGACCAATTGCGAGTCGCGCGCGAAGTGTTCCGTACCATTAGTTATACAACATTAGACTTCATATTTTAATCTTTTTTTGTTTTAGCGTGCGTGACTCCGACTCGCACTTGGCCAAATTTTTGTATTTGTTGTTATAGCGGCATCAGAAATACATCATCTGTGAAAATTTCAACTGTCTAGCTATCACCGTTCTTGAGATACACCCTGGTGACAGACGGACGGACGGACAGCGAAGTCTCAGTAATAGCGTCCCGTTTTTACCCATTAGGTACGGCACCCTAAAAATGCTCTGAAACCGATTGTGTGTGGTATTGAATGAAAGGGCTTACTAAGCCGATTCTAAAAATATATCACATCATTATATTTCAGTTTTAAATTTATATAAAAATCATTTTCAAAACATACCAAGTTTGGGCTCCTCCAGATATGATACGGTTGAATCATTATTTGCAAAATATACCTTAAGCCTGCACCGAGGCAGCGATACGTAATTGTAGTTCGTTTGATCCCTTGCTGTATCTTTATTTCTTGATTTTGAGTTATGTTATTAATATATATTTTATTTAAGGATTCATTCTATAAATTATACACTTTGGAAACACGGTTACTCAAAATTTTCTCTATAGAAAAAAAATCCAAAGTTACATCTAAAAAACGAAATAAACCCTTAATACGACGTAAATACTTAACGGGGAGTCATCCGTATTTGAATAATAAAAAAACAACATGTTTTCTGTAACGTATACACATTACATTTTTCAAATAGGTATTTGTTTTTATTAGGTATACGAAGGAAATACTCAAAATCACGCATGTTCCCCCCATTTCAGTCAGAGCCGCGATGCTTTGTCCCTATCCGCTTAAGTAATTCTTCGGCCGTCGGACGGGGACGGATGCTGTTGGCGTGCCATATTTATGCACACATACGCGGCGCGCAAAGTTTTTTTTCCATACAATAAAATTATGACGTCATAACTCCTCTCCTTTTTTTAGGGTACCGTACCCAAAGGGTAAAAACGGGACCCTATTACTGACTTCGCTGTCCGTCCGTCCGTCTATCCGTCCATCCGTCCGTCCGTCTGTCACCAGGGTGTATCTCAAGAACGGTGATGAAATTTTCACAGATGATGTATTTCTGTTGCCGCTATAACAACAAATACAAAAAATTGGCCAAGTGCGAGTCGGACTCGCGCACGTTAAAATATACGGAGCCCATGATGCGCGACTCCGACTCGCACTTGACTCATTTTTTGTTTTTAATTTCGTGCTACGTGTCAAATTGATTCGTATGACCTAAAAATCAATCGTTTCGATTTTTATGCTTTTGACACCATTATCAGGTTTTTACTGAATTTCGGGATGTAGGTACCTACACTACAAGATAGTGTTTATCGTCGACAACAGTTGTTTTTTTCTTCTTATACCGCTCATCTTTCTCGCACAGCCCTTGTGGATACGCAGCCATAATATGATAGTACAAATACTTTATTACCCATACTAGGTAAAATAAATGGGGAGCTGTAAAAGTTGACAACCTTAAACCATTTTTAATAAGGAGTACCTATATCTTTATTTATTATTTCGATTGATTATTTTAAGCTCTTAACTTACTTTCAATACACTGCCTACTAGAAGTAGGCCGCATGTGGACTGCCTGTGAGCCTGCAATGGCTTGTAGGTTATCCAAATGCTTTCGTTGTAATAGCTGTATTGTCGTATTGTATATATGTACTTTGTAGTGTTTTGTTAATGGTCAAAGTCAACCCCCTTTTTTTTTCTTTTACATGTTATTTGTTATCAGGGTATCAAAATTGAAATTTGCTCATTCAGGCTTAACTTACACTTAACTTAAACAAAAAATGACGGCTTTTTCAGTAGTATTTACAAAACTTCAAGTTGATTATATCAAGGTTTACTAAATCAACTCTTGATATCAACCAAACACACCCTTAAAGTGTCATAATCAAATAACCACTCAGAACTTAAAACAACTAGACAAGCTCTGCTTCAAGTGCTTCAAACCTAACATAACTGAAAACCAGAAAACCATACCAGCTCTTACAGTAGAATTCCTATTTTCATAGGTACTACGTTGTCGGATTTTTTGAGCCAATATTTGCGCGAAGGGCTTTCCCTTGCTTCGACGAGCCGCAATACAAGGCCACATTTAAACTGACCATAGGCCACCACAAGGACTATCACGCTCTTTCTAACATGCCAATTGAGGATTCTACTAAAATGTCTGACAAGTAAGTGTGTGCTACATATATGATATCATATATACTTAGTTTACTAGTAGGTACGGTATACTTAACATATAATTATGTGATAATAGGTTTCTTTTCTCCAAATGCTACGAGTATGCCATTAACCTTTCCATCCTCGCGCATGTTTATAAAACAACTTTACACCCATTTTATCTATCTTATATTGTATATTTTATCGACTATAGTTTCAACCACAGTCGGTGGTCTTCTTCAAGGAGAGCTCGGGACGCCCGCGTTGACGTCTCGCTTAGCACTGCGGGCTGCAGCTCGTAGCGCGCGTGACGTCATAGGTTGGTTGCAATTGGTCGTGTCGTCGAGTTCTGATGCGAATCCTATTCATCGCTGGTGAAATCCCGGCTGGCATGAGGCATCTCCGCACATTTCCACTAAACCAGGGTTTGCTACTGTATATTGCATTTGTTGACCCTTTCGGCGTATTATGAACGGTTCTCAAAGTTTTAACTTGCGATATATCCGCATGTCCGCACGTTCCACAAAAGTCCCCTATATTAGTACCCCCGGGGACTCTACAGCACTTACTATATCACGCGTACCCAAAAGTTACGCACATTACTTGGGATAAATGTATACTAGACCTTTTTCCAGGGTATTGCAGACTGAGTTTGTGGGAAATTCATCAAAATCCATAGTGTAAGCGTTTTTCTTACAATCCACGGGTTCATTGTAATGGTTTTTGCCTCTGTCTTTTAGAATATCATTAGAACCTTATTCTTCCAGATTAAGTTCCGAAAATTAATTTTAACCCGTTCTATGTTATATTTTTTGTAAATTTTAAGGTATAAATATATACATATTTCATATTTTCTCGGTTAAAAGTTATTATAAAATAATTTGCTGTTTTCAGACCCTTCGGTTTTCAAGCTACTTGGACTTGGGATGTCTCGTAAGTATGCATATCGATTAGTTTCTACCAAAAATTATTACATTTATTCACCTTTACGTACGTTAATGCCAACAAGATAATTTTCATATACGAATGATAATGTGTGCAACACTTGCGTGCGGTGTAGTCTTGGAACAAAATATAAGTATTTTATTGTTTTGTACGTATATAATCAAACCTTTTTGAGCTTTAGGCACCCATATATTATATACAATAAATATATACCCATACTTATCTAAGATGACTATTAATTCATCAACAATACTGCGGGGGATGGTGTAGAATCGATAACTGAATGTGATCCACTCATAATTAATTTTCACATAAACAAAATTAATACTAACTATTGCCTAAGCTGTGGCGCATTGACAAAATGATAGCGACAACAACACTCGCGGCCGCCGTGGACTAGACTCACACACACACACACATTCTAGGTATACCTACCGAGTTCATTGCCCTCGCAATGCGTAGGTATACCTACCGAGTTCATTGCCCTCGCAATGCGTAGGTATCACATTGCGAGGGCAATGCGTAGGTATACCTACCGAGTTCATTGCCCTCGCAATGCGTTAGAATACCTAGAACGTGTGTGTATGTGTGAGTCTTGTCCACGGCGGCCGCGAGTGTTGTCGTCGCTATCATTCTCAAAGTCAACGCGCCACAGCTTAGGCAATAGTTCGAATTAATTTTGTTTATGTGAAAATTAATTACGAGTGGATCACATTCAGTTATCGATTCTACACCATCCCCCGCAGTATTGTTGATGAATTAATAGTCACCGTATATATATACAAAATCCACAGATCTTAAGAACATAGAATTGCTTATTATTTCTTACATCTAATGACGGATTTACTTCTACATTATATACATATAGAGAGAAGAGCTATATTTTTATGTGTGAGTGATTGCGGGAAAAGAGTATACGTGTGTGCGTGTAGGATGTCTGCGTGCGTGTATGTCTATGTGTGGTTGTGTGTGTGTAAGCTATTCATTTGCAATTAATTAATATATTGGTCATGATTTTTAAATTGTAGTTATTTATTATTAAAAAAGTCGATTGAGCTAAACTGTTCGTTATAAGTCTTTTGAGATCTATAAATTATTGAGTTTTTGAAATAATTTGTTTGCGAGAGCGGGAGATTGAAGACAGGACTATTTCTTGTGTTTCTTTTGCGAACTGATGGGACTTGCAAACTCATAAAACAGTTTTTATAGAGAAATGTCATATCTAAGATCGTTCGTCTGTCATGTAAGCTTAGAATGTTATGGAATTCAAAGTTCAAATTTGTTTATTGTTTTCATGAGTACATTTGATATACAATATTTAACAGAACATACATGAAACCCATTTGGGCATAGCATCATTTTATATAATCAAATATATGAAATATTACAGATGAAGTACATATTACCATTACCACCGTGAAACAGACCTTTATTTGAATTTGAAACATTGTCAATTTATTATAAACAATTTTAATTATTTTGTTTATCATTGCGTGTATTATGTATTGTTATATTATATTGTTAATATTAATAAGATATTAATTAGCAAGATTCGTTATTGATTATAGTCAACATACATATGATGGGTTCGGTAATTTAGATGTTTTATGAATTTAATTTGTACTCTTTTAAGATTTTCACATGTATAAGTATAAAATAGGTTATATATATAAGTATAAATACTCTAGGGGTGGGTACTACTCGACACAACCTAGTTTTTTAACCTTAAGACGCTGTCAAATGATGAAATTTTGTCACTATAGGACGTAAGAGTAAAAGCGAGGCGGTAATGATGAAATCGCGATTAGTTTAGGTAAAATCCGAAAGAATGCTTACTAACACTAGTAACGTAAATTGAAAATTTTACTTTTTTTGTCCCTCTGGATAAGGTTTTTTCTATATTATTTATATATTTTCACAGACGATTTACATAGATTTCATACGTAAATTATTAAAATATTTACGTTTCAAGCGTAATTTAGAGTAAACTTTGCAATTTCATGCAATCGAGAAATTTTTAAGGAAACATGTTTCGGAATTTTCTTGGCCTTTGATAAAGGGATCAGGATTAACAAATAATTTTCTTACTTACTCTACTACAAACTATATAATTTTTTTCTAAAAATCTGTTCAAGTAAAGCTATTAAGAACTTGTCAGCATCTTAAATGTAAAGACTAGGTAATCTTGCTTTATGTTGGTACTCGGTCTCATTTGGAACCTAACGTGCCGAGATAAATCTGCGGCGAATTTAGCCCTGCGGGTAGTAAAAGAATTTCGTGGTTTGTGTCTTGGTTTCAAAATCGCCATTCAATTTTAAAATTAAAGAATAATATGTAGGTAAATAATCTTACTAGCATCTAAATAAAATGCACAATCTCTAGCGTTAACATTTTAACAAAAGAAATAGAGAAAAACATTCACTCAATTTCAAAAGGTTTCCACTTTCTGTTTGACCAACACAACTTTATTGACAAATATAAACGACATATTACGTAAAAAATTACGCGCCTGCGGCAAAAATGGGTGAGCACAAAATGGGATCATGTTATGTGTAATATATACAGTGTTAATAAATATAAGGCGTAACAAGCAAATACTTTGTATTTTTCGTTCATGGTTATAGTCTTTATATAAAGTTGACCGAGCAAGCGCGTAGCGCACGCGAAGCAACTGTCTTTCAGTTTCGCCATAAAACTTTCTTGTGTTGTTCTACTCTACAGGATGCATTTTTCAACCGATTCTCATTAAAATTTTTGACCAAGTTTGATAATATATTATATTCTTTTTTGTCAATTCTATTTTTGGAAATATTTAAGTACAGCAGATATTGGTGGATGAAAACTTAAAAAATCTTATTTCAGTCGCAAGTTCTTCAGATCAAAGAGCCGCTAGTGTTAATAGGACCGATACCGATAATCCTGCTTTTGAAACTTTCAGAAAATATAAAAACGACTTTGTTTGGGACCACTTCGGCAAGTCCGTCACGATGTCTACTTATCATTTGACATATGTGGTGTCGAAGTTTCATTTTGTCGACTGCACGCCACCCCATTCCAAAACCAAATTAAAGATTTGGGCTTCGAATGATGATATACATCTGGTAAGTATGTATGTTAGACATTTTCAGGGCTTTTATGTTTGATCTGTCTTCTGTCTCGATGGATAAGCGGATAAGGCAGCCGATTCGTGAAATCATGGCACGCGGATTCGATTTCCGTTTAAGTAGGAAATTACATGCTCTGAAAATTATGAATATACTTAGTTGTAGTAGTAAGTATTTAAAAGGATAAAAACACGTATATTTTTCTTAATATAAATACAATATAATAACACGTCTATTATTTATTCACCTTGACGTTTCGACCAAGTTGCATTTAAGCGCGCTCCTTTTTTATGGAAAAACTAGCTGTAATATATTATTTACAAACTCCGGCCTATATTGGTTAGCAATAATAAGTATTTTATGGGACTTAATCGCGATAAAAATATTATATCTTTTATTTATTTACCTCGATGTTTTGTGGTGAGTAGAAAATCTTTCGCCAAGCACCTAACAGTGTGTTCCGGCAGCAGTCCTTGAGACACAGTACAATTACGGCACATGAGACTTGACAACTGTATGCCTCACTGTGACGGAGGCAGTGCAGTTTGTCGTTTGTGATGAAATCTTATTATATTTTGCATGGTGGAAGGGCATTTTTGCGAATGCCCGCCTGGCTAGCAACCACCCTCAAGTAGAAAATCTGTCGCCAAGCACCTAACGGTGTGTTCCGGCAGCTGTCCTTGAGAGCCAGTAATTCTAGGTTAAGCCTGTTAACACCTTCGACCACATCATCACTTACCATCACGTAAGATTGTGGTCAAAGGCTTACCTATCAGCAATAAAAAAATAAATAAAAAAAAGAAATGCAACTGTTATACCTAGACAGACGTTAGTCCGCTTAAGATTAGGTGGGACTCGCGCTTGTTCAAAAAATAAAATGGGGTCTGGTTGATGACCGCGCATCGTCCTATAAGGTGGTTAAAGTAATACAATTAGAACAGAAAATTTCGGCTAAAATGACCATGTTCCAGTGGCTAGCAAAGATTTGACACTCGGTTGAAATCGCAGGACGTGGATTCGATTCCTGCCCACAACAAAAATTTTGAGGTCTAATAATTTGTATACCTATGTAATTTTCACTTAGCACGCGATGCGTGCCTGTAATCGTATATAGAACATTTTTACTTATGGAGAAAAATAGTCATGCAAGCAAGCCACAACAACGATATGTGATATTTTTTCAGGCAACGCACGCCGCTTCAATAACACCGAAGATACTCTCTTATTTTGAGATTTTTTTCAATATCACCTATGCCCTACCAAAGTTAGACCAAGTGGCTTTGCACGTTATGGCCGCAGCTGGATTCGAAGGATGGGGCCTTATCATCTACCTTGATAGATATCTACTTTACGATGAAAAACTTAGTGACTTACCACTTAAAAGGATGCACATGGAGGTAAGTTTTTTTTTATTATTATATAATTTTCAAGATTTGTCGATGGATAAGTTACTATAAAATGAAATAAATTCACTTTAAAAATTAAAACCAACTAAGAGCGATTTTTTCATAACTGATAATAAAATAAACAAAACATTAATGATATTAGAACTAATGAAACAAATATATAAGGTGACTATTAATTCATCAACAATACTGCGGGGGATGGTGTAGAACCGATAACTGAATGTGATCCACTCATAATTAATTTTCACATAAACAAAATTAATACTAACTATTGCCTAAGCTGTGGCGCGTTGACTTTGGGAATGATAGCGACGACAACACTCGCGGCCGCCGTGGACGCATTGCGAGGGCAATGAACTCAGTAGGTATACCTACCGAGTTCATTGCCCTCGCAATGCGTTAGTATACCTAGAACGTGTGTGTATGTGTGAGTCTTGTCCACGGCGGCCGCGACTGTTGTCGTCGCTATCATTCTCAAAGTCAACGCGCCACAGCTTAGGCAATAGTTAGTATTAATTTTTTTTATGTGAAAATTAATTATGAGTGGATCACATTCAGTTATCGATTCTACACCATCCCCCGCAGTATTGTTGATGAATTAATAGTCACCTTATAGCATATATGATTTACACACGTACAGGACAAGTGAATAATTTGAACCTTTTATATATTATTTTTATCATGTTCCTATCCTTCATGTCTCCTTTAACTATGAATCGGCTGTAAATAAAAAATAATTTTAATTATTGAACAAAATATAAGTATACAAATAATTTTCCAGGAAACAAGGTCTAATCTATGAAACAACAAAGTAAATTATTCACATACGTCTAATATTTACTTTAATATCAGATCAGTTGTTGTTGTGTTATACAAAACTTCAACTTTGAAACAAATAATGCATTCATGAAACAACAACAAGTGGTGACGCGAATCGGAAGATCAATGCAAATGGTGCGGGCGGTATAGGTATAATAGAAATGAAAGCTGTGTCACACAAGAGAAGAGAATACACACCAAAATAGGGAATGAGCACTAACCTGGCGTTGCCAACTTGCTTCCGTTTGGCGGGTTCAGGTTCATCAGCATCCAGGCAACGGAGGCACTCACTAGCACAAGCGTCAAGAATTGCTAAGCTACTTTAACTAGGCTACACACAGCGTGGCAAATGATTTAATCTCTAGAAAATGGTAAAGTTCAGATATAGCACAATAGAAAATAAAATGTCCATTAGTTTGCGCGGGAACAGGTATAAAAGTTGATTTGGAGGTGCGTAATCGTTGCGATCTCTCGATAGACTGACTGTCAATGTCAAGGTAGGGGTCACGGCGCGGTGATTACCAGTGGTCACACCGTTGGGTTAGCGTCGTCGACTAAACCAGGTGCGCCCACCCCTAGATGGCGCATACCTCAACCTGAATAACACAGCGACGATAAACGGCGCAACCAACAAGGTTATAAACAGAAATTAAACTTTGAATCAACCATATCTTCTTCCGGTTGACAAATGTCATATCAATAAAACAACCATATTCAATGTTAATTCAATTAAGTATGTCTGATTCAATCGCTTATAGATTGTTATTATAAGCAGATATTATTTTTTTAATCATATACAATCCTGCTCTAGTTAACAAGTGTCACATCAAAGTATATTTACCTACCAGATCATTGGCCCAATTTTGGTAAAGTAGTATGGACTGAGGCAAACTTAGGCTGAGACCAATGGCCACTGCAGAATATGGAATGAAGATTCCATACCATGAAGTACCACATTGCCAAAAGTGTCGGCAGTCACATCCCGATCATTCGACAAGAAGCAAGTTTGCCCTCATTGGTATATAATGCAAAAAAGACAGTATTCCGTCCCAATCTATAGACCTGTATTGTCACACGCATTATCAACCTAAAAACGGGGTCGAGTTAGTCGTATAACTTTGAAGTGTCACGATCTCTGTAGTGGAAATTGCTCAAAGATAAAGATACATTTTTATTTTCATAAACTACATTTATCCATATAACATTGTGCAGAGGCCTTCTTTTAAGTAAATCTATACCTGTAGCAGAAGACCTCGCTGTTCCATACTTATAAAAAAATAATTTACTTACTAACATAAATTGAAAATTAATAACTAAATACTTTAAATTGTAGGTCGAGGGTGAAACAGCTTGTGTGCTCATCGTGCGTGCGTGCGCGCGCGTGTTTGAGTGTGTGTTGGTGCATGAGTGTGTGTGTGTTGTAGGTCATATTATATAATAGGGTGAAGAACTGCCTCAGTTTCATCATAAGTAAGAGTCCGGAGCCATGAAGATAAGGTTTTTGTACACTTATAATAAGATTTTGGATAAATCGCCAATTATCTGTTTACCACATTATAGAGATAGGTAGTTTGAGATAAATATTGTCGTTTAGCGAAAGCTGTACGTACACTTTTTCTCGACACACTAAGACATTTTCGTCGTTTTGTAAAAGTTATTGGATTATATTCAGTTTTATATGCATTTTTAGTATAGAGGATTGTATATACAACTTACTCTAGAAAGTCACAAAATTTATAAAGCTCATTTGAAGAGCAGCGGTATGGTTTAAAAAGCATATGTATGTGCTCCATAAATTTGATGTATTTAGGTATTGCAGTTGTTATGGGACCTACAACAGCTAGTTGTTGCAGTCTACGCGCTGGCCGTCAAGGTTGCTGAGACAACGAGGACAGAATAACAGATATCCTCTCTGACATAAAGACACACACCCGTGACTATTGAATGCTCCAGGTTTCTAAGGTCTGAGGAAGGAGGTGTGTCGGAGAGCGTATCTGTTGTACCCTAAATATAAAACAACAGATAAGCTATACGCTGCTGCTGCTCTTATCACTATGTTGCAGAAGACAGTGTCTTCTCTAATTGTGCAACCGACATAATATCAAAAACACTGGTGTGTTGAATGTGGGTTTGTCTTTCTGACCGTTTATCACTTCTTCACGTATGAACGCCTGTAAATAATTTTACGAAATTTAGCACATCAATTTACCTCTATCTCTAGTTTAGGTCTCTATCTCTGTGATTCACACACAAAACTCGGATAAAGACATGTTTTACTTTCTATTCCAATTGTACACAATTTTTCAGAGCAATATTTATTCACACTATTGCGCAGGATCCTAATCAAAAATGATTTAAATGAATTTGTAATTCAATATTTGGGTTTGGGCACAATATATTCAAATTTCAGATTTTCAACATTTTTTTATAAGAGGAGAGCAAAATAGTGGTAATTAATAGGATACGGAACCCAAAAAAAATCACATTTTCTTATATGCCAATAGTGACAAGGTCGAATTTTTTATTTAATATTTTGTTGTTAGGTAATATCGCACGAAATTGCACATCAGTGGTTTGGCAACCTGGTCACCATGAAATGGTGGAACGAGCTCTGGCTGAAAGAAGGTTTCGCGGAATTTATGGCAGACTTAGCTATGAAAGACTCGTGGCCAGAAATCAAAGATGTCCATATCGTAGACACTTCAACAAACGTTTTCGCTGTGGATGCTCTTAAATCTTCACGTTCTGTGAGTGTGCATATATATTTAATATATTTATTTTATTAAGTATTAGTATTTATATGTTACTTTAAATGTAAATCAGCTAAAAATCAATAGATAGAGTTCGTTAGCTATGCATATTGACCAAATGTAGTACCTAGCTGTCAGTTAATTAGTGTTTGAATAGCCACCATCCGTGAATCATCAAATCCATCAACCATCAGGATGGAGTCATGCAATCAAGATTTTATGTCGTTACTTTGTCACCAAAATAATTACTTAAAACATATACAATAATACCAAAGCTTTTTTTTGTTAAAAATTCAAGCTCAGGAATAGTGAGCTTCATAGTCCTGTAAATTTATCGTCTCATGCTTTAAACTGCATTTATTCCATAACCTTACCAATATATTTACACAAAGTAAAACCTTTTTCTCTTCGTCTTCTTCTTCTCTCGCTGCATGGGAAAAAAATCGTAGATGGCATTTGACGACGCACATCTCATTTGTATTTATTAAACTTAGCCATCGTATATCCTGGGTAAATGCTTGAATGTTTAAATAAATAGAGACAAGTGTAGTATTGAAATATTTAAATGTGTAATGTTTTTCAACTTGAGTTTTTTAACCATACCTGAATTGTATTTCCATTCCATTTTCTTTGACATTTTAAATAATACATTGTACATAAAATAAATCATTTTAGCCGATAAGATTAAGTTTATTTTAGCCGAGCCAAAGACGAGGGTTAAAATTTAGGTCGAGTGAGTTGATTGAGTTGTTGCACAATTAATTCGGATTTTCGCTTCGATTGTATATATATATAATTAAAATTGGAACTTATTTTTGAACAATGTTCATTATTGAGTGCATAAATTGTTTCGAAATGAATCTGGGTCTTATATAATACTCCTGATCTAGAAGTGTTATTATGGACCCAGACAAACTTCTCACATGAATTTTATTATATATTATTAAAATCTAACCTTATTGATCAATTGAAAAAATATTTGCTTTGCACTTGTGCTTCAAACAAGCTTTTATGACTTAAATGCCGCTTTTATGATTTAGTCCGCTTATACCGGGCATAAACAAGAATTTTACGAGCATTAGAAGTGAAAAATATACGTATTATCTTTGATAAAATACTATATTTGTCTCCGTGGCCGTAGTTTTGTTAACATTTAGACATAAAATTGCGTAGGTATAATCCTTATAGTAATTGTTTCAGAACTATCCTCTGAGAAATTAGAAACGTGTTTTATTGATATTATTGTATACGTTGTTTATATTCTACGCTTGACAATATAATTTTAATAATTTCTCATCCCCTGTAATATCTTCAGTACGTTGATTGTTACCTGATGTGGTGATCCTTAATGTATAGAACTACTCAATAAAATTAATTAAAATAATGTTTATAGGTTACAGCCCCTTTAGAAGTGACAAGTCCACAACGTATCCCGGAACTTTATGATGCTATCTCATACGGCAAGGGATACATACTTTTGAGAATGCTGTACCAAACGCTGGGTGATAAAATCTTCAGAGAAGCAGTACATAAGTATGCTACGCAATTACTGGATTGTTGGTCATGATATGACAATGATTATGTATGATCTTTTTCTTTAAACTGGATAAAACATTAGGGGTGCATTGACGCACGAATTAACATCAAAATTATATTAGACTGAGCTCGACGTGTTGATCAAGTTGCATTGACCGTGGTCACGAGTATACCTACTGATATTATGTATATTGTATTCATACATAATCTTAACAAATAATTTGTATATATACATAATATTTGATCAAGATCGTGGCAGGGTTGAATTCAGTTATTTCCGCTAAAAAAACATTCATATATAACAAATGTTTGCATGGACTATATTAGAATTTTATGTAATTCAGTTACTTTGTTGTGAATAACAGAAATACGGCCATTTTCAAGCAGGTGGTGTAAAATACATTATCTTGACAATGTATTTTTACTACTGGAATATTCAGTAGTAGCTATTATTTCCAACAACACTGCCACGAAATTGTGACAAATATGAGTAGGCAGTATAAATCATAAAAAATGTGATAGAAACAGATCACGTTCTTTACTTTTCTTTAAACTTTAGTGAACTAAACTCATGTTTCTAAATTACTGACGGGTCTATCCACGCACGAATTAACATCGAAATAATATTTTGACTAACCTCGATGTTTCGATCAAGTTGCATTGACCGTGGTCACGAGTAGACTGACTCACGTCCTTTAGTTTGACTATTGTTACGGTTATATTTTTGTGCCTATGTCAAAATAAAGCTTTTTTGCCCTTTCTAGGTACCTTACAAAATATTCATACAAATCAACCGTGGAGGACGATCTTTGGGAAGCCTTCGCTGAACCTGTTCTGAAAAACCATGCCCTACCGGGCAATGTGACTGTGGCTCGTGTGATGTCCGCTTGGATTTCGCAATCTGGGTACCCAGTGATCACCGTACTGCGAGACTATAAGTCCAACTCGCTCTCTATTTATCAGGTATACCATAGTCTATTTTTTTTAACAAACGAGTACTGAAAATTTTACTGCATTGCTATTGGCCAACGTAATCAAGATAAAGTCCGTTCCACACAAACTCTGTAAGTTGTAGGTACATTCAGTTGAGTCTTCGACTACCTGCGCGTCGATAAATATTGCTTGTAACGAATCAATACTAAAGTTGCAACTATTGAATTAGGGTAAGCAAAACAAAAAAAATGTAGCTAAGTTGACAAATCGACTCGTCATACATTTGCCGACGTATCACTGTGAGCTCAACCCAATTTAACTCGTTTGGTCTCAAGTGAAGGGCTATGGCAGGAAATAACAAAAGTTATAAAATGTACGAAGTCTGAACTCTTTTGTTACAAGGAGAAGCTAGAGTGGATAGATAAATATGGTGGTCATGTCTCAATCATGTGATAACCAAGATAGAAACAAAAATGTACAGAGACGACAATCATGTACAAAATATGTTACAGCAATTTACTATTAACGTATGTGCAGAGAGTTCATCAGAAGGATGACGATAATTTGTAAGATACAAGAATTGTAGTAGAATTATTTGATTTGTATGTTCTAGTGCATAATATAACTATTACTTGCAGTATTGTTTTATATCATAAACGCGAACAGAACATTTTGTTACGAATATACAATACTATGTATGCATGTTTAAATCATAAAATAATAACGTATTTTTTTCTACAGTATGTCACCTAAATTTTAAAAGTATCCAATATGAACGGGCCTTAACAATTTCCAAACAATAACCAAGACATTGACCAATGACGGCAATGACCCATCTCACTCTCTCAATATCGAAAATGTGCGAGAGACATACTTAGTACTCGTTTGATAAAAAAACAGACTATAGAGCTGAAGAGTTTCTCAAATATTACTTAAAATTACGTAGACTATTTCGGACAACGAACTGAAGGAAGGCAATGCATATAATATTTTAATATAATATTATATAATAAATATAATCTGTTACATAATACATTATGGTGATCGATACGATAATCCCACGTTTTGATAGAAGTTTAATTTTAAATTGTATTTTATAGTGGATATTAATATAGGAAGGAATTATCATATTTAAATATAAATGGTTCTTTTGTGATGTTCTTTTTAATTTTGGTTAACGTGGCAGTGCAATGTAGAATATTTCAATATTTAAATTTGTAATTGACCTTCATAAGAGCGTCGTAGACGCCTAAATTGAATAAATGATTTTGGCTTTGACTTTGAGGGTTAGTGCTTCGAAAAAATATGGAATGCGCCCGGCCGCGCAGTTTGGCCCACTTATAGTTATATAATATAATGAGAGCTGGAGGTGAATTCTTATTTGAATGTTGATAATCACAAATAATAAAAACCAATATGTGTGTACTATGCCGTTAGCAATGGCCAGTACCACACACCGATGAACTCCTTAGAGCCGTCATCTTGAAAACCCCTTCAGGAATTGTTTAATGTGGTCTGATTGATTGATTGACGAAACTATTCTCTGACACCTCCAGAGAGTAGTTTCGTTCCTGGGTAGTAGTAGTAGTTTATGTTCCTATTTATCATTATTTACTTATAGTACATGGTGACACGCGATTGGCTTACAAATGATTTACTACTGTGTTAAGGGTAAAGGACATTATAGGAAGAGTTACTAGATGAAGTAGTGGTGTCACTATTTTGTGAGACTATGAAAGGGCTAGTCATGACGGGCAACTTGTCCACAGAATCGTGAGCGTATGATCACCGTGTACGGTGTGAAGCAATAGTCACAATGCGAGTACCTAGTCAATGCATAAATCTACACTTCTGAATCATAGGAAAATCACTTACAAATTCTTCTGCAGGATCACTTCAGCAATGAATATTATGCATATGCAATAAGAACGAGGCGGTCTTCTAAGTCGTGGTGGGTGCCTCTCTCAGTGCTGGCTCAGCGCGACCAGCAGACGCCATCGCCGATCACTTGGCTTGCAGACGACCAAGGAATTGAACACCCCCATCGGTATCAGCACGCAGCGGGTGAAGACGAGTGGCTCCTGTTTAACTTTGAGATGACCGGTAAGAAAGAAGGATGTCGACGCTCCATACAACTTGAGACCCAACATTTTTATAAACAACATGTAGCGTTCAGTCCAATACTTTTCATTACTGATAATCCAAATTAAAAGAATGAAAATGTGAATTGAATTCAGTACCTAGGAGTCGGAAGAAACTAAGCGGTTTTGTACGTTCCTATAAAATCTGTCATACTATTGAAATAGGTGGGCCTGGCAGGAAGTTATTTATCCCTATCGACATAGTTTTTTATGGATTTTAAGGCTGAGTTAGTGTTTTATTACGATATATAAATTGTCAGACCAAACACGCGTCTATAACTCAGTTAAAACACCCTCATTGCACGCATTTACGAAGTCAATAGACCACTAACGGCGTTTTTTCAGCGGCATTTCTATCACAGATCAGTAAGGGTACGGTCTGAATTACGCTAACAATACAAAAAGTGCTCACTACTGAGAGTACTTATAATTGGACCGATTGAAATATGCAAACTCTTGGCCGTTTGCATTAGTACAACTCGAAGCAAGTAAAAGCGTGCTTAATACATTATCCATATATCTTGAAATAAATTATTACCTTCGTGCTCTAATATCAATAGTAGAAATCGGACCGCACCAAGAAGGGGTGTGTACCCTACCACGAGAAAATGTCAATGTCATCACTACTGACTGCCACTTACATAAAATTAAAATGAAGTTTACTTCGTTATTTTGGTTTCAAATTACTTTGCTTGTTGTACCCAATCTATGTACAAAATGCTTTAAATGAATTTGTATATAACTCAAGAATCCCTACTTTTAAAAATATACAAACAATTTTAAATAATGTTAAATAAGCTGACAATTAAATAATACCTTATACATTCATGACCGTGTCCTGGTTTATTTAGGTCAGTAGTCGCCATCATTATTTGTGTATTTTTCCTAATAATATACTAGAAGGAATGAAGTACTAATTAAATTACATAAAATATGTAGCGTTTGGTATAATGAACTGAAAATACCTACTTTGAACTTTGTTAGATCACATAGGTTAAACTAGTACATGCTAAATCTGTCTGTGTAATCATTTTCCTAGGTATATCTCGTATGTCGTTTTTGTAATTAGCTATCAGCGCCATCTAGCTGGCGCATATTAAGAGCAAGCAGTCAAAAATAATTCCCACGCTAGCTCCGCCCATGCGGCGCAACGATCCCCGCTGCACCGAACGAGGCGATGTGCAGCAGCGGCGCACGCGTCTCGCTTATAAACATATTTGTATACTTGATATTAGATTCGCGAACACAGATACCATTGAGACGATTTCAACTATTTTTATAATCTTATTCACGTGACGAATTTCGATATATAAAGTAACTTTGTATATACTGCAATTGATGTCACGTTTTTATTTTTATCAACATTACTAATATTTCTTAGTAAGAAATTGATTATTTGATTTACTTTTCAAAATTATTCTTACGGTCGACAGACTTATTACTTATTACCATATGTTCATGTCTGCTCGACTTTATTGGTATATATTATTGGTATATCATATCATACATATTTAACTGACTTCCCAATAGAAAGAGGGTTCTTAAATTGACTTGTCTATTATTTATTTTATGTTTGACCACACATAACTTTTTTACTGAACCTTACAATATAGAAGATTATTTTTTTGCTAGTACAGTTTAACTCTTTATTGGTTTCATTTTAATTTTATCAACGGTTTGCCAGTTACAGTCAACTTACTAAAAAGTAATTTGCCAAAAAACTTTGGGATATTTTATGAAAAAAACACACAGCTGCAGAAACATTGTAGGGAACATGTTATACAGGCTTTTTTAATGAAACATGGCAGACAAGTGAGAGGTACTGGAACAGGTGACTAAATTAGACTTTAAAATAAAAACAGTGGATTCTTAGATTGTTAGTAAGTGGTATAGTCTACAGAGGTTATCGACAAATTAAGTTAAGATGTATATAAATTAACAAAAATCATTTATAAAATAAAAAATATATTGTTTTCAATTTATACAGTTTTAATGATATGCAAAAGTGTGCGTGAGAAATAACGAGTATCGGAAACGGAAAGTCAAGTTTTTTTTCAAGTTTGCAGTCCCCGTGACCACGATCACTGCAAAGTGTTTGAAACGTCAGGACAAAAATAATGATAAATATACGAGATTTAAACCGTTTAATGTTGTTTAATTACTATGTGTAACAATCGCGAAAACCTAAGACAACATTAAGTTAAGAGCCCTTATTCCAGCAAAGCCATTTTACAGCCCTTTTCTCAAGGCTGGTGCGGCTAAAGTATAAAAGTTTTTGTTTTTTAAATGATGCAGGAAGAAAGTTTATTGTTTTTGTAATTGAGTGCATTAGCCAAAACAATCTCTCGGTATGATGTGGCTACCCTTCTATATTTCTAAATATATTTCGAACGCGATATCGGAGGACGCGGGTTCGATTCCCGCCTTGGGCATAAAATTTTGTACTCCAATAATTTGTTTGATATGATTTCGCTTAGCACGCGATAGTGCTTGTAATCATATTTAGGAATATAGAAGGGTAGCAACATCATACCGAGAGTTAAGTGTTTGAAAAAACATTTCTTTCGATCAGATGAAGTCTTGTAGTCTGGTTGATGGCCGCGCACCGTCCCCTATGATGGTTAAAGTAATACAATTGGAGCACAAAGTTTCGGCAGAAATGCCAATGTCCAGGTGGCTGAGATGGTATTAAGCATCCGACGCGATATCGGAGGACGCGGGTTCGATTCCCGCCTTGGGCATAAAATTTTGTACTCCAATAATTTGTTTGATATGTATCTATCTATCTAAAGCCGTTCCGCCAACAGGACAGTTATACAAATATAATGAACCAAGGTATGCATGCACAAAGCAGGTATACAAACTACAAAACTAAGTTATTTGCCTATATGTATACAATTATGGTTAGAAGGACATAATCAAATATAGATACCTACATAGTAGTCCATTTAAATGTTACAATTTAAGGACCGAATATTGCAATTCCTAGAGGGCGCAATTTTACTTTTGAGACAAATCTAAGTTTGTGGGGTCGCCACCCTTGTGCCCCGGCCACCATCTTGATAAAAGGGGTGAAAACACTTATTTCGCGATATCTCGGAAACGATGTGTCCTACAAAAAATTCCACTGCACATAATTTGTAGCAAATTATTTTTCCTACAAATATGTTATTATAATTTTTTGCCCTAAATTAATAATTTAAGAAGTTATAAGCAAAAAAGTGAGAAAATTTTCATATTTTTTCTTGCTCTATAACTTTTTTTTCTTATTTTACAAAATAATACCTCAGACCAACATTTTTGATTATCTTTTGAGGATTTTTTTATTTTATTTTAATTCATTTAACACACTGTTACAGCGCTCCAAAGTTGACCAGGTTCGTCAATGCTCATGAGAATCCGGTCAAAAAGAAATGTTTAACTTATTATATTTTTTATTGTAAATATATTCTTAAAAAAAATTGTTGAATTCGTACAACTTTACTTCTTCATTCCTGTTTTCCTTACCATAGAACTTACTAAATTTAACTTACGGAAGGATAAGCAGGTAGAAAAGGTCTGAGTAACCGTTTGGGTTCAAAGGAACATCTGCCTGCTACGACTATTATTATTATACGTAGGCTTAGCTGTTTCTTCTATCTCATTTTATTCTCTTAGTTGTGCTACATTTTTTGCAACGTGTAAACGTATTGAAAATTGTGGATATTATTTTCAGTTTTATCAATTAACCTGCGAGTTTCGTAAAAAAATCCTGAGCAGATCATCTACGAGATTGTTCTAGGGTATTTTTTTTGTAAAATGTATAAAAAAGTTATAGAGCAAAAACATTTATTATTGCTTATAACTTCTTTAATATTTAATTTAGGGCAAAAAGTTATATAAATATGTTTGTGGGCAACACAATTTGCTACAAATTATGTTCTTACAATTTTTTTATAAAACGCATAGTTTCTGAGATATTGCAAAATACGTGTTTTCACCCCTTTTTCCAAGATGGCGGCCGGGGGACAAGGGTGGCGACCCAACAAACTTGAGGTTAAGCTTCTTCAGACCCCCACATATAAAAAGATGTCCCAAAAATAAATTGCGTGCTCTAAAAATGCAAAGCTCATGTAACTTTTTAATGGACTATAGTTATAGTTAGTCAATGAGTAGATACCTCAAGGTTTATTATTAGGTTCATTTAAGTCTACTTTGTTTGTAAACAATAAAGATGAGAAATGAATTTACAAAGTTACATAACATTCCACATTATTTATCAAAAATAAATAACACTGCAAAAAGGATCAAAATGTTTTATTCCATGCGACATCGTCGTTGACCGCTCGATCCTTGCTAACGGTGTGCCCGTTTGCGCCGTGCTTCAATAAATGCCTAAACTTGACCGATCGCGCAAAGCGTAAAGGCTCTTAAGTCTTCTTTTTATGGCGGGAGGAAGTACTGAAGGATTTGCACTTTGATGTTGCAAGTCACCCTCGACAGTCTCCTCTTGATTTTTTTTTTCTAGAAGTATCCGCAAATTCTTGATCCCGATCATTCTTTTCTTTGGGTGGCGGGGATCGACCAGCTCAGAAAGAAGGCAGTCCCTATAGAATGTGACTAGTTTTGTCTCCATTTTTTTCCCTCCAAAATTCTTCATCTTTTTGTAGAATTTCTATTTTTAATTTTTTGTCTCCATACTACACGGCAAATAAGCATTTAGTTTTGCTCGATTTTATTTATAATATGTGGTAACAGATATTTATGACTAAAATTAACATATTTAAATAAAAAAATAAAAAAAAATATTACAAACTAATCCAATATTCCGCTACCATTAGGCAGTGTTCCCAAAACGCTGGCCGCATTGCCACGTTGTATGGCAATGCTTATCCTTTGTCCAAAGTATATGCCAGCATTTTGGTCACAAGTAGCGTCAACCAGACGTTTTGAGACGTCTTTGAATAATAGTTTGGCGCTCGGTCCCCACGGTCCCAGCGTTTCGAGCCCAAAAGGCACAAACATGTAACAACTACTGAGATTACTATATTTGCGCCTTTTGAGGCCTTCTGCTAGTTCAGCCGCCGCACCGGCCACTTTTTGGGTAGCAGGAATATGAGAAGGTGCTAAGGTATCGACACAGGTAGCGTCCCATACCAGAGGCCTTCCCATCCTCCACGGAACCAAAGTCATGCCGTCCGGCCTTTTACCATCGCCACGTACAAGGCCTAAGCATTTAGTTATATTACAAATGTGCATTTAGCCTTCAGTTTGATAATATCAATCAAATTTTTGATTGATATATATACCTGCAAAATACATTTTACAGACAATCCGTTACCTGAAGCCTTCAGAAAAGCTACTGTACATTTCTGTTTGTCCGACAATCAATTTCGCACAATTTGTTAGAATGTGTAGATAGAATTTGTTAAAAGGTAAGGATAAATGTCGGGAGAGCAGTCGAATGACACCTGTCAAAAATCCAAAATGGCGATTTCAAGACGGCCACCATACAAACTGCTCCGCCCCTGCTGAAGCTCGGCCTTCAGAAAGGGGGTGTTGTGAATATGAATAAATGAATTTAAATACATAAATTCAGATAATTTTCACGTCAGATTTTTTGCACGTCAAGAGTAAAACATCGCTCTTTACCATCTATCTAATACCTAACTAATAACCGAAAAGGGGGCAAAGGCGAGTATAATACATATCAACGATGGCATACGCAAAGGCATATTGCTTCAGATAGGAGGCCGGCCATAAAATTTAAGTCTTACTCCGCACAATTATGTCAATGCGTTGTCTTTTGTGAAGGTACTCAGAAAAAATATATTGTTTATACCCACCCTACAGTGGTGTGACAAGTGCAGGGCGATAATAATGTAAAGTTTTTTTTTTCAGTGTAAAAAGCATGATAGCTCGGTGTCTTTGGCTATGGACTGCCGCGCAGCAGGTCCATGGTTCGAATCCCGCCGCTGGCTTGAGCTTCACCGCATGGTGGAAGGGCATTTTAGCGAATGCCCGCCTGGCTAGCGACCACCCTCAAGTGGAAAATCTGTCGCCAAGCACCTAACGGTGTGTTCCGGCAGCTGTCCTTGAGAGCCAGTAATTCTAGGTTAAGCCTGTTAACACCTTCGACCACATCATCACTTACCATCAGGTGAGATTGTGGTTAAAGGCTTACCTATCAGCAATAAAAAAAAAATGTATATATACATTTATACGTTTTTGTTATTTAAGTTTACCTGCTGCTCTGCTATGGATAGGTCAAAATATTTTTTTGCCTAATATAGGTATTATAATATTTAAATAATATATTAAATATTATTTCGTTTACGAAATAATATTTAATATATTATTTAATATATATTTCGTTTACGAAATTTCCTGTGAATAAAATGTGCAAATTTAGTAATACTTTATTCAAAGATTACTCACTTATTTTCATATAGTGGAAGAACACAGTCTAAATTTATTATATGAGATGGCGACTCCGACAGTTCTCCCTGTTCCGAGTGATCTCGGACTTTGACTGATTTATTATTTTTTTTCCTGAGAAAGAAGGTGCATTTTATGAGCACAGTCTATTTTATTATATATATGTACAGAATCTATTTATTCCACTCTATTATATTTGTATAAATCGTTACTTATATGTACATGTCTAAGTGATAAAATGTATATTTAAAAGTACCTATGCAGGTGACTTTGTAGATAATCTCTTGAATATATACCTACTTGCCTGATTCTGAATATTCTTTCATTGATATAAATCTACATTTAGTCTTGAGGGACATGAACAATGTTCGATGTTTTATTGCGATATACCCACCAAACCAAATGCTTTGATTTGCTACGCTTGTGTTATTATTATTTAGCAACACTCAACTCCATTTACGGTTGAACGGCAGCTGTACTTTAGAGCCAGATAATTTTAGTTATCACCTGTTTAGTACCTTCTACCACATCACTTACCATCAGGTGAGACCATAACTATACATTACCAGATATTATTATAGTATCCAACTAATCGTACTTAGATTAGTACTACATTTAGTTATTTTATAGCTCCATTACAGTACTATAGGAACCTAGTAGGTATAGAATCTCTTAGTTCGATAGAGATAATATGTTTCATGAATAGAATAAACACCGAAACACAAACGAATATTAAATTTGCATAGGTAAAAATAAACTGAAATATTATACGCTCTCTCATAATTCTTGCAAAGTCTTTGTATCGACTCTTCTGCTTCGTTTTTTATTTTTAATTATCTTTATTTCCCATATTGATTGATATACCTACCAAGATACGTATTTATACTGCACAGCACAGGTGATAGCGCGCGAGCGATAGGTCCACGTCCAACGGCGCACAGCGCGGCACTGAAGGACAGCTCTTACGCATTGATTTTATTTCGTAATCCTAAGCTAATAAGGTTGAATATCGAATCTTCCGATTGACCGTAATCCTGCACAGAACTAAAGGTCGTAAGTCTAAAACACTATTTAATTTATTATGACAATACTAATTACTCTAGGTAAATTTTACTTATACAGCGGATAATAAACTACATTTCCTTTCTATGTGTGTTTATTATTTAATATGTAACTGATGTAGTTTCCAAGAAAACTCCAATAATTTAAAGAAAAGGCTTCATTTTGAAAAATTAAAACTATCGAGTAAATTTCTTTCAAATGTGTTTCTGACTGTACAACTGATAGAAAAAGGTTTGAAATATCAAATATTTAAGTTTTCGTGTTGATTGCATATTTCAGTTGCTTAAAAAAACTAGTCGAATGAGAGTATTTTTTCCGCAGCCTCGTCTTAACGTAAATTTACAGCCGTTTTTTTTTTCTTTCTGTAACAATATTAATAATTTTTATGTTTTTGCAGCACTTTGCAGAGTTAATTATGACAGTCGTAACTGGGCCATGCTAATCGCGACCCTTACGAACGGTGACTACACGACGATACCAGTTCTTAGCCGCGTGCAATTGGTATCAGATGCATTCGCATTTGCATGGACTGCAAGGGAGTCGTACAAGATTGCATTGGAGTTAGTTAACTAAACTAATAAACGGATACTTTCTTGTATTTCGATAAAATATTGCTTTGTTGAATTTATAATAGCAAGCTATGTTAGTCTTAACGATTATTTCATTTAAATAAAAACTGTCAACCGAGCGATCAGGTTTAATTCTCGTTTAGGCTTTATTCTGGCGAATACCATGAGCATGTACATTAGTTACCAAACCTAGTAGAGAATTCGTAAAGAAACTTTGCTTAATGTGGAAACCGACGTTAATGGAGGGAAATTTAAAATATTATCAGTTTTACGGCATTTGTAGCTACAAGCTCAGCCACAAGTCAGTTTTAAAATAAGGCAAAGTTCTGTTACGAGTGTCCTATGTTCCATTCCTATTTTATTGCCATAGAAACAAAAGAGGACGCTTACAAAATGACAAGGCCAAATAAAAATTAACCACACTAGCTATGCTTATTCGCTTGGCAGTCGTTAATGTTAAAATATAAAGATAAAATAACGCATTTTTCTCTTTTTTTCTTGTGTATTTTATTGTTTATAATGGTCATTTGAAACGTACCTGGATTTCAGCATCAGCAGTGAACGATGCCGTCCATTTATATTATTATCATTTTGTACGTTCTGATTTGAAGTAAATCATAGCAAAAAGAGCAGTGTATTATAAAATCATTGCAGACTTGCGAGCTACCTTCACCGTGAGGAAGATTATCGGCCTCTGGAATCTGGTCTCACTATGCTCGATTCAATCGGAAATTTGTTTAGACGATCGTCAGATTTTCACTATTACCAAAAATATGTGAGAAGTCTAATAGAGGAAACATATGAAAAGGTTGGAGGACTTGCTAAAAAAAAGGTTTTGAGGGGAGACAATTATAATAGCGTCAAGATGCAGGTTGGTTGCTACATTTGAGGTTTTATAGCTTTTTCTTTCAGTCACTATAGCGCGAAGCGACGAGCAGGGGTCTGAATGAAAATCGTTCACTAAGCACCTAACGATGTGTTCTCGCAGAAAATTCGAGAGCTAGTTTCCTATCTACAGGAAAATACTGTTTACTATCATTAAAATATTATCACTTACTATCAGGTGAGATTGTGATCGAGTAGCTTTTATTTGGCAATACAAAAGTCACTCTTAAAAAAGCCGCGAAGGACAGTTATATGCTTTAGCGTAGGTACATTATGTTTCTCCTATGCGTTGGACGGACCTCATTAGAGCTACGACACAAACCTCCATAGTTTAGAGTTCCCGAGATGCTGAAGACCGCAACAAGTGGAGGCGCATCGAGAGAGCTGTTTTAGCCACGACCACTCAGTCATAGAACATATTATAATACGGCTCTGTCAAGCGTGAACGGCTAGGGAGTAGGTATTTTATGAGAGATATAACGGATGTATGTTTATTCAGAGAATCACAAGCACATTTGCCTGTCGAGTAGAAATACCAGCATGCGAAGAACATGCCATGGAAATGTTCCAGGAGTGGATGGACACACCTGACCCCGACAACAACAATCCGTGAGTTCTAATTGTCCTTTTGGAAGAGACATGGGGATGTCAAAGGTAACCGGCTGCAATACGTGGCAAATAATCATTTCTTAAGTTCAAAAGATAATGTATCTATTAAACCTAAGGAACAGCAGAAAATCCTAAATAGGCTATCACTCCGCTTCAATGATATTCGTAGTTCCGGTTCGACGAAACATTATTTTATTAATTATTATCATTGCAATCCAACGCGGCAATGATGCCATCATGCTGGACACGCTGCCTCAAGGCTCTAACGTACTAACATAGTTGATGTTAGTAGGTTGGAGCCTTTATGTCTGCAATGGTTTTTGGGTTGTCTAAATATATATATAAAATAAATTACTGCTTTTGTTATATATACTCGTAGTTTTATATAGTTTGTAGCGTTTTGTGAATAAAGGCACACCGCGGATAAAAAAATACGACAGTAAAATATTAATGGGTTATGATTGTCCTAAGACCATCACCTGGGCAAGTGTAGTATTTGAGAGATTTTATCATCCTAGACTTTTCAGAAACTACGCTGTCTAGGATATACAGTTTGCATGGTTGAATGGCATTTTGCAAATGCCCGCCTGGATATAACACCATTGACACTGTCAAGTAGTAAATCTATCGCCAACGGTGTGTACCAGCAGCTATCCTTGAGAGCCAGTAATTTTAGGATAAGCCTGCTAACACCTTCGACCACATAATCACTTAACATCAGGATTACAGCCAAAAGATAATATACTTATCACAATTTAATTAAAAATATTGCGTCACAATACCAGCATGCCCCAAGGTCTGCAACAGGAAATACTCTCGGCTAAGACTTACCAATCACTACGCCGTTGCGCAATGGGCGACAACGGTCAACAACTATTCAGCGTTATTTTAAATCACTCACCTAACAGGTAAGGTTGCAGGAATATATGCGATTTCTTGTGTGCTTCAGAATACCTATGGAACTGCGTAAGATAGTATACAATTTAGGCGTCTCTCGTGGTTGTGCGAGGCATTGGCGCTTTTTGTTGGAGAGAATACCAAACATGAACACAGAAAATGCTCACGAGGCGAAGGTAGCGCTTGGCAGTACAAGGGACGTACCGCTTATCCGTCGGTAAGAGAGAACCTACACGGTGTTAGAACAGTTTTATTCGGAAACTAACAGGGGAACCACATCAATTCAACATCTATGGTTGAAGTGTCTTGCCTTTGTTTCTATGAACTGCAATCTGCTCAAAACAGGTTAATGCGTCCTTAGTATTTTACATACAAAATAAAGCCTGTGATTATTCTTCTAATAAATTCCAATAATTTGAGAAAATTCCTATAATCAGGTCAATGTAGTTTGCGCTGCATTGCATTGTGTTAGATACCCGATATTTATTATAGTAGATTAGGTACATTATTATAAGTAGGTACATAGGTAAGATTGTTATGTTAGATTCCTTGAAAATTCTAGTAGCATATTTTCATTTGAATATCATCGTCATGATAAATGACTGGTGTCATGATAACAAACTGTATAATTTCGATTTATTTGTAAGTAAGTTTATTTAGCGTCATTTGATAAGTACATAAATCGATCTTCTGAAGTACTATGTTCTGGATACAATTATTATGGTACGAGGTGTACTACATAATTAGTGAGTAATTTCTTTGATACTTTTATGATTTGACATGACACGTTTATTTTTGCTATAGAAACTATTTTTAAAATCTAACAGAAATTTAAAGAATATAGCCTAGTAACCTACTAGCCTCGTAAGGATAAATTTTAATGTCATCGTATATACTAAACTATGTGCGTAAAGCCCAATAGTAAAATATTTTTTTATTCTTATCCTGTCAGGCGACTCTGGAGCCTAGTGATGCTATTTTTTGACAATTGTTTACTTGTCTTATGTTTTTCCTTGAATTTACGATAGAATAAGATGCGACTGGTAATTTTCAAAATAAAATTACAGTCCCAATAAGTACTTTTCATAATAATTGAATTAATTTCACATATGTTTGAAATCCGTATCGATTCAATTACTCGATGTTTTAGCAGGTCCCCTCACTACTGTGGAGGTGAAACTGACAGATGTGAAATGTGTTCTATTACTACTATACATCGAAATAGGTATATCATAAATATGCTGACAAAAACCAGTCTTAGTTGCAATAGATATAAGGTTTTGTTGATGCTTTCTTACGTTGATAAATCTGGATATTATTAAATATTATTTGACCGAACCATGTGTTACCAAAAATGTGTTAACCAAGTTATCTCAGTCTTCAACATTTTTTCCAAACAATATCTCAATAAATAACCCGAAAATTCATTCTACAACACGATGCAATGACAGCTCATGATAGCCGAGTTTGACATTTTTCAGATGGCAGAGGTGGATTGCCATTTAATTTTGATATGCGTAATGTAAGTTCTCCTGTTGGGCAGGCCTGTTTTCGAAGTGTGGGTAGGACAACAATATATAATTATAAATACGAGCTAGTTGAATACTTTTTAGGGATTTCATAAAAGGAGATTGTCATTGATTTTTATAAGTGTTGCAGCAAAAATTCAGGTACATGTTTACCTGTTTTGAATTTTTTATCCTTAAATTACTAACAATAATGTTTTTTTTTACCAGTACATTAGAAATGACTGTTGCTAAAATGCCAGAAAGTATCATGGGGGAGAGCTCCATGTACGTGATTACTAATGTCATCACAAGTTCTGTTGGATTTTACGTTGCCAAAGACTTCATTTACGACGAAAGTGACAAGCTTTTCGAAAGGTCAGTTGTTGTCCGATTGCGTTTACCAAATTTTTATTGGAGGTTTTTGATTGTTAAAGATTGCTTATCATCACACATGATCGAAAATTATATGATATATATGATCGAAAATGGTTAGCTAGACTACATTGGAAAGAGCTCCCAAGGAAAGCTGCATTAATAGTATATATGTTACAGCCAAAGTAATAAATCTGGATATTATATATACTGTCTAGCCATTATATATAACGTCTACTCAATTTAGATAAAGTGATAATTGACACAAAATTTTGATATTATTCATGAGACTCATATTTCTATTGGTCACGGTGGGCGCACCAGAATGGTTAAAGAGCTTAAAAATAAATAATAGAATAGTAGTAATTTATGTGGCGCAACGCCGGCCGCTGCCGCGGCATGCTCGCTCCTCCTCGCTTCGCTCGTCGTCGCACCTAAATATGACTTTGCCCTAGACTAAATGATATTTAACCCCTTTTTATAACTTTTACCAATGTGTCGTGAATTATTAATAATTACTACTAAAAGTAATACATTTCGATCGTTTATTTGTGTAAAATTTTGTGTCAATTATCACTTTATCTAAATTGAGTAGACATTATATATAATGGCTAGACAGTATATACAGGGTTACTGGTAACTTACGCATAACCTCTTAAGGGTAATTTCAGTACATCACAAGGAACAAGTTTAGCACAAAATTTTTTCTGAAAACTTAATAAAAAAAATCATCAAGATTTTCTTGTACTCTCTAACACATTTTGGATCTGTTTCGTAACGTAACAAACGATATAGCAAAAACGGAGCGCGTGCCGCTACGTAACTTAGAGAGCTACGTACGTAGACACGCACACCCGTAGTCAACCAAGCCACAGCGCAGCCTACGCGGTAACTCTACGGTACCTACATACTGTCCACCGGATGTTTCTTATTACGTGTATGTACACTGGGTCCACAATCCCTTTATACTTAAACAGTTCTTTAGTAAATTAAATAGCGACAAACCCATAAAATAAATATGAAGTACCTACGTTGCTGGACAAAGTCACATACATATTCACTAGGACTTGTACACGTGCACATTAGCGATGCAGTGTATGTAGTAGCCAGCAGGTAGATAAGCGCAAGGCGCATGGACAATGACGCGACACGACAACGACGGAAATGAGCGCCTCGTGGCGGGCAGCGCGGCGACGCGGCGCGGCACAGCGATCTCCTGCGCACGTAACCCATACAATACCTACTAGTACTCGTGACACCCAACTTTCATTTGTTATTTGGTTCAGTCACATAAGAAGTCAGTAACTTCAATAAAGTCGGTACACACTACACACACATACGTCTTCTTGATAAGAATCCTAACGCCTAGTGATTGCGTCGCTAAACTCTAAATGGGTTCAGGGCACATAAAATGACCGTGATTTCAAATGGTGTAGTAATGTGTATGTATTGAAGCAATGATGACCGAGTGGTAATAGCCATAGCTTGCAATGTCTCAGGTCCCTGGTTCGATCACCACCGCCGCGCCACCGGCTTGAGCAACACCGCACGGTGGAAGGGCACCAGCCACTTTTGCCGTGTGACAATGCCAATGCATTGTCAAACGGCTTGGTGATGTAGGCATGTTCGGGAATATCCTCAGTATTCTGTCCTCTGTGGCGGCAGGTTTCAGGCACATATCATTACACCACATCTCACTGTCACTCGAACTAATACTCGAAATTAAGCACCTACTGAAATGACATCGTCTTATTATTCGCGAAATCGTGAATAACTATGCCCCGACGCATCTCAATTCGTACCTAACTCGCGAGCGCGACTGACTGATCGATTGCCGCTGTCGCGCCAGGCGCGCGGCTAAGATAAAAAACGGATGGGATTTCCCGGAACAAAAGCCGCGCCGCCGCTATTGTTTTGACTTTGATCTTCCTTTCGCATGGCGCCGCCGCCGCGCCACCAGCACGCGGGTGGCGGCACGGGCGGCGCCTTTTACCACTTGACCGGCGGATTTTATTCAATAAATATCTGTAAAATTCGACTTTACCAGCAGAGTAGACTGATAAGACCTTACAACATTGTTTTTTGGAGTTTTTCTTCAAAATACAGTAAATAGTAGCAATAGGTACCGTAGAATTAATTATAATACTAACTTAGTAATACCACGGCGCGGCATGCGGCACGCAGATCAAAGTCAAAAGTTTAGGTGGCAGCCGCCACGCGCCGCCCGACTCTTGACGCTGGCGCCGCCGCGTCTGGCCTTTCTTTTGGTGAAATTAGTTGCATGATTTTGAACTCGTTTAGGGCTTAATTGGTAAAGTCATTTCGCGTTCCCTGCTTGGTAGGATCCTTATCAGGCAGACGTCTAGGTGGGCAAAATAATCATTTAATTGTAGTACCATCGCCTTTACTGACCTTTACTCACTGGAATGGATTCTTATCAGGTATACATCTGTCATCGATAGATGTCTGGTTAGGTAGGTACCTACTACACCATCTTTAGTGAAAATACTGATATTTAGTCTGTTTTTGGACCCGTTTGAGGTTCAACAACCCGATCACTAGGCGTTAGGATTCTTATCAGGCAGACGTCTTTATCGTCAGGTAGGCACTTAATTTACCTAGGCCTTTATTGAAATAACACCCTTCGATTTATGTAGGTATGTGAAATGATAGTTAGCTAGTTACTTACCTACTTAGGACTTAGGTAGGTACTGTAGAAGTATTTTTAGATTAGAGATAAACAGCGTGAACAATAGGCTGTAAGATTTAAACCAATAATAGGTAGGTAGGTACCTACCTACCTTCGTGTAGTTTTGTAAAAACATAAAAGTCAAACATAATATTACGATGGATACCTACCTATGATGTTCATATCATATGTTCTAGCATAAGCAAAGAAGTAATAATTACTTTTTTAATGTAGACATTCCTAAGCCTGGTTTAGTATGAAGTTCTTATAGGTATTAGGTTCACAAGCTTTCTGTATCAGTTACCATTAAAATCTCTTTGTCAGTTACAGACACGTAACACTGGCATAATCTGTGATACCTACCTACCTACGTATAGTTTTGTAAAAACATAAAAGTCAAACATAATATTACGATGGATACCTACCTATGTTGTTCATATCATATGTTCTAGCATAAGCGAGGAGTAATAGTTACTTTTTTAATGTAGACATTCCTAAGCCTGGTTTAGTATGAAGTTCTTATAGGTATTAGGTTCACAAGCTTTCTGTATCAGTTACCATTAAAATCTCTTTGTCAGTTACAGACACGTAACACTGGCATAATCTGTGACTACCTCATAGTACCTACGAGGTACGAGAATACGAGGCAGTCACAGTTTAAGACAGAGTTCGGCACGCGGCACGTGTTTGATGTGTCGGTGTCGCTATTTAGAAGAATTAGCCTTTAATCACTTGTCCTTTTTTCTTTGAGCTAGTTAGGCAAGCCGAGCCGACACTCAACAGTCGCGAATTTCGCCGCGCGCGCGCCGTTTGTGACGTATCGCGATCGATGCACATGGCATATCGATATACCTACCTACCTATATTGAATGCACCGAAACGGTGCGTGTTTATGCTAGGTGTAGAGACAACGTGTCTGAAGCTTGCCGTGAGTTTGTGTTTGTGTGTGTGTTTGTGTTAGTGTTACGCTACTCACGACGCAATCCTACATTTCTTCGAGGCTTACCCCGCAGCGAACACAAATAATGCAGCTCAACGCTTCGATGTGTCTCAATGGTTCGCATGGACAGTGAAGGAAAATATCCGTTCCACCTTCATCGCGTCACATTCTGCAACATGCTGCTTGCCGAGAGGCCGACTGTGTTGTGGACCGATGAGGCTACTTTGGGAGAGTGGGACTGTTTAATACTAGAAACGAACATTTGTGGTGTCACGAAAACCCCCATGAACCCGTACTCTCCTGGGTTCAAGAACAATTGTATTTCAGATGTGGACTGTGTGTGGGTTGTACCGGTGATTATTTTGAACAATTTGCACGTGATAGACTTCGTCACCCCCGGGACTTGAGTTTGAGGGGTGATAATTTGTAAAATGGTATGTAAATATTTTGTTAATAGTTCAATGATTGTAAATAAGAATGATTCCACTCTTTAAATACGCCTACATAAAAAAATAATCTACTTTTTATTTTTTGCCGGTTTTATTTATAATATTTAAATAATCTACAATTAATTTCTTCGAACTTAGGTTTAAGTTTGAAGCGTTCGTAGCGTAGGTACTAACTTAGCCGTTCTTAACCGATCAACTATGTTAAGCAACGTCCGCTGCGGTCATGAGTTGGATGGGTGACCCCTAGTGGCATTTTTATAGATTAAAAAAAACGTGGGAAGTTTTTGTGTACCCTAAAAGTACGCAATCGTGCCTGAATGCTACTTACGCGACAGGTAGACAATTATACATCACATGTGCGACCGCGCGCCTCCTTTGATGCTATTTGTTGCTGAATTACTTGTACCTAATAGATTGTTTGTATTTTTATCAACTTTTATTTTTTAATCAAGCCAGTCAAGTATGAAGGGATTGTGGACTCAGTGTACATGTAATAAGAAACATCCGGTGGACGGTAAATGTAAGTATGGTGTAGGTAGGTAGGCAGAAAGATATCCATACCGCATATGGAGATACCGCGTAGATCCCGCTGTGTTACAGAATAACTAATAGTATCTACGGTGCGTCTTGGTTGACTACGCTTACGTGTGTGGGTGTAGCTACATTCGTAGCTCTCTGAGTAACGTAGCCAGAGCCACACGTGCTCCGTTGTTGCTTCAACATTTGCGATGAAATAGATTTAAAATTTATTAGAGAGTGCAAGAAAATCTTGATGATTTTTTAAATTGAGTTTTCAGAAAAAAAAAATATCAGAACTTGTTCCTTGTGATGTACTGATATTGCTCTTAAGAGGTTTTGCGTAAGTTACCAGTAACCCTGTATAATATCCAGGTTTATTACTTTGGCTGTGACATATATACCATTTGGCTGCAGGGTTTCTACCCTGAAGAAGAAATCCTGTAGACAAATAGCAGTTGCTAGGTAGCGGAGTTACTATAAGTACGTATCTCTTCACTCACGAAGGAGCACCCCTCCACAGTTAATTGTTGATGCGGATTTGTACTAGTAGGCCTCGTTTGTACGTGTACTAAGACGTAGTGCAAAAACGAGGTACATACATATGGTAAAAACAGTCTAAGAATAAAATATAAGATAATATGATATATGGAGTAGGTTTAGAAGGTTCTTAATTGCAAATACACTAAATAAATATGGAGATGCAGGCTTTCATGAGTGGAAAGGTGTATTTTTGTTATTAATAGTTACCTACCTGTTTTACAATTCCCAGCCGAATAATATAATGCTGCGTTCGGACGCGCGCGTTCAACGTGACATTCAACGGGCACATGTACAAGCACGAGTGTCTGAACACATGAACAGCCTTGCTTTGCCTGCCTGGCTGCTTGCTGGGCTTCTTGCCAGGCTGCGTGGCGCGCGTGTTGCTTTTGATAGCTCGTTTGGCCCGCAGATGCGCGCGCCGGGCTGCTTTCCGAGCCACTGATTGACAGGCAGCTTGCCAGACTGCGCCGCGCGCATCTGAACGAGGATGATACCATATGCTTCTGTTGCAAGTCATAAATACGACTACTTATGGAAAAGAGCGACTACTTTTGGAAAGAGCGATTAATGAGCAACTTTTCATTGTTTATGTCGATTTAAGTGGGATGTTAATTCTCATTAGGTTCCGTAAGCACAATAAGTAATGAAAATGAAGTTAATTTTGACATTTAAACTCCATACCTAATCATAATTAAATTTCTATTTCTTTCATTTATAAATCTGATTGGTTAGCCTTTGACAATTATTTTATTAGTATTCGAAGGTGTTGTTGAGGCTAACCTAGAAATACTGGCTCTCCAGGACAGCCTCCTGAACAGATGGTTAGGTGCCTGGCGATCGATTTTCAACTTGAGGGTGGTAGCTAGCCAGGCGAACATTTTCAAAATACCCTACCACCATGCTACGACTGCCATATTAAGACAACAACCGGGAGCCATGACGGCTTAATCTGCTCTTCGAAGCACAGAAACGTCATTTTCACATCGGAAAATGTCAAATTCACGATAATTAACATTTCCATTAAAATTGACAACAAGGCCTCTGGTTACCTTTTTAAGGTAGCGGGTATAGTACCAACGAGAACATTTGCAATGAGGATTCACGACAGGAAAGCGACTTCCAGCCGTTACACCGAAGTCAACTATTTTCATTAATATTATAACTCTAGTATAGTAGGCAAGAATTAATATTATATTAATCGACAACCCCAAGCGTTGAACAAACCTTTTTTTTTTTATTTGTGTGGAAAATGCCTTTACGCATATCCCACCAAAGGGGTGGGCAAAGTATGTCGGGCTCGGCACCAACTACTCCCACATTTCTCGTGCGTACTGCAAAAGAGTGGAACTCCTTACCGTTGTCAGTTTTTCCCGATGAATACAACATGGGTGTCTTCAAATCGAGAGTAAATAGACTAAATAGGTGTCTTATAGGTAATCGTGCCCCATCTTAGACCCCAAGGTGTGGTCAAAAGCGAACCTATTTCGAATAAAAAACAAAAAAAAAGCAATTGCCCCTTCCGACTAAAAACCACACGGTGTTTCTACGAGACGCCTTAATGCATTGGGCCGCGGAAACGCTTGAGAACTCTACCATGGCCCACGCAGCGTTGGCCCACTTTGGGTCCCAGCCCCATGAGGCGAAATTGGATCTACTTCGTCCTCATCGTCGTTGAGGGGCACGCGGAAACACCGCGCGCGCCACCTCAAGGTCGTTGTGGCGGTAGTCACTCCTTGGACTACCGCCGGACCTCGGTTATGGGGTATGAAGGAGGGCATAGAGTCTCCTCCGCTGCCCTGTTCTCCGTTGACGGATTGGGAGGTTTGAAGTAATCTCTACGCTGGGCTGGCATTGTGTAGAACACAGTCTAGTGTAAGATAACAGGTCTTCAGAAGGCCTTCGTCGCCTCTTACGACTCCCACGTGGAGATATGAAGGGGTGCAAGACTAGCTCGCCACCCCATGGGTGATACATACAAAATGGTATTTTCAATATTAATAAAATTGTATTAACATGATTTTTGCAGATTTCCGAATTTACCGATGCTGTTTTTAAAAACACTTCTACACCAGTTCACAACGTACCATGAACTGAGAGAGGTAGGTTGTGAGATTTTGAAATAATATAAATTAATCGATGAAAAATTTAATTCGGGAGGATGGATTTAAATTGTCTACATCCTGGAATCCTATAAAATAAATGTGCTCGAGTCGTAATTTGCCTCTGCAAATTTTCACCTCTTCCAGAAATGATATGTATGAAAAACTTAAATGAAAATAATAAAAAGATTGTCTGTCAGTAAAGTAAAAAAGTTAAGTAGTTATTAATCAGTACTATCAGTACTATTCAGTACTAATATTATAAATGAGAAAGTAACTCTGTCTGTCTGTCTGTCTGTCTATCTGTCTGTCTGTTACCCTTTCACGCCAAAACTACTGGACCGATTTGTATGAAATTTGGTATGGAGATAGTTTGAGACCCGGGAAAAAACATAAGATAGTTTTTATCCGACTGCGCAAAAAGAGGTTAATGTTTTCGCGCGATAACCGACAACGCGCGCGGAGCCGCGCCCGGAAAGCTAGTGCATAATAAATAAGGTGATGGAAAGACATGTCAGTTTCTTCGTCACTTAAAACATCAGTGATGTACCAAGAGATTTTTATAGAAAATTTGATCAAGCCAACGCAGCCATCTCCGTCAAAAAAATCAACGTCCTCCACATTTATATCTGATATACACACCAGGAACATATATTTTTAAAAGTAACTTAATTTAAAAACTATTATTCTATATAATGTGTGACGGCTGTCGAAGTGGCACCTTTAGATCGAGTGATATTATTTATTTGTTTAAAGTAAATAAAATTAATAGTGGGTCTTCAAAAACAGTAGTTTCTCAGCGGCCCCATTAGTTGGTTTTTGGAGATATGTCAGTATAGGAATCCACTTGGTGGATCTACTTGGATCCCTGAAGAAGAAGACGTCTGTGTGTCTGGATTGTCCTCAACAAAACAATGTTTTTGCAGTTTACGAGCTGGCGTGACAGACACGTAAAGATGCTGGAAGCTTCTACTAAAAATATAGAGCAAGGCATTGAAAGAGCGCAGCTTAATCTTGAATGGCTTGAGAGAAACCGAGAAGATATTATTGACAATTTGAAACAGTTTACTGAGTGAGTCCTTTTTTTTGTATTAGTTCCACAAGGCCAGTCTTTGAACACAGTCTTACGTCAAGGTTAAAAATGGTAAACAGGCTGAACCTAGAATGTGAATTGCCTTTGAAGGACAGCGGCCAAAACTCTACGTAAAATGCATCGCAACAGGCGAGCTTTCGCAATTATACTGTCATTCAAAGACTTTCACTGAAACTGACTCGATGGGTGCCCTCCGACGACGCACGGAAGCGTTCAGTATTAAATGCCACTAATGGTCCTCTAATCATCCCTATTTATTTTTCTTTATGGAGGGAAATGCCTTCGCACTGCCCCTCCACCACGGGGTTAGTGGAGCGGGATATGTGGGACTTTAACCAATCGGTCACCCATCCAATTACTAATGATGACGTTTGTATCATCTAGTCTGCATCATCTTGTTACACTCAGAGACGGCAATTATCACTACTTAGCATTAAATTTGCCTATTGCCCGTGGTCCAGTTGGTGGACCCACAGTACCATGAATAATTTTATCTAACTTTATCTAAACTTTCAAAAAAGTATTAAAAATGAAAAGAACGATTTAATGCTAGGCAAACGTTAATTGCCCCGTGGGGTGCCGGGTTATTATTGCAACTCCCCATATCATCCCGTGGGTGTCGTAATAGGCGACTAAGGCAAAAATACTGGAAGGTGGGCAGCAGCGCCTTCTAAAGAACTGCCAACTTACACTGCGATCCCCAAGACGCCTGCTAAGCGTGGGGTTTATGGCAAATGCCCCCTTAATCCCCTTCAGCAGTGGACGATCCGGCTGTTACAGTACAGTAAACGTTAATTAAAGTTTGTGAGTTCGGCGATTACTCCCAGTTACTAAATTCCAGTGTTTGAATTGAATTCACGAGCATCTGTCATTTAATAACTAATATCTGAAGTGTCAAATCATCACACAAAATGTTAATGATTCCTACCATGAATGCGCATTATAAGTACTTGTTTTATTTTGCAGGTATTCTAGCGCAAGAAAAATGAAGAAGATGTTCTTAAAGCAGTCCAATGACGCAAATAAGGTTGTCATCGTAAATTATTTGTTTTGTTTGTTGTGTTTGATGTGGTCAATAAACATCTAGTACCTAAACACTGTTCATTTTTTTTATGACCTTTACATAAGTACTATATAAAGAGTGCCCCTGCAGATGCATCCCAGTATTGTTAGGATACTCATCGTATTTTATAAAGTCAGAACAATATCTCAATAGTTCTACATAGTACCTAGTACTGTACATATTGACATATCTTCAGTTTCGTCAATACACCTATGTAATACCCAGTAGACCCACTGCACAGCACAGTAGAGCAAATGTGGCTCACGGTAACCCTCAACGGAAAGAAATTGGCAATTGGCACGGTGTATCGTCCACATTGGGTGAACGTTGACCTATTTTTTGACGCAGTAACAGATTCCATCAGTTCAATTCATAATTTTGATAATTTATTGTTATTAGGAGATTTAAATATTAATTTACTCAATATTAATGATCATAATACCATAAAATTTAATTTATTCTTGTCTTGTTTTAATTTATCCCAGTTGGTCACGAAACCAACCCATTTCACGGAAACCAGCGAGACACTTATAGATATAGTTTGTACGGATCTGCGACCTAGGACAATTACCTTAGAGCACGTTGGATCCCATCTCGGACACTGCCTTGTTATCTGTGAATTTAATATAAAACGTGAAAAACCTATGCCATGCACTATTTGTTGTAGACCATTAAAAAATATATGTATAAATAAGTTTAATGATGATCTGAGAATGGTCAAATGGGATCAAATATCGTTGCTTAATGATGTTAATGACATGGTGGATCTCTTTAATCACAGCGTTCTGTCTTTGTTTGATTTTCATGCACCTGTTAAATCCATTGTCGTTAAACACCGTTCGTACCCCTGGATTACGGACACAGTGAAACTGATGATGAGACTTCGCGATGAGGCCGCTGCTGATTATCATAAATATAAATTAAATAGTAAAAAGGAATATTACAAAACACTAAAATCAACCGTAAATAAAGCACTTTTCCATGAAAAGTCAGCATATCATAAGCATAATATTAATAGCAAAATACATGATCCCAAAACGTTATGGTCAAACATCAAAAATACATTATTACCGAACACCAAAAATGAGCTGCCATCGCTCTTCGACGATCCTAATATTATAAATAATCATTTTCTAAACATACCAGGTTCCTCGGAAGTGTCTATCTCACAGCTAATGTTCTTTGAACATCAGAAATTTTGTGACGCTGTCTTTCAGATTGAACCAATTAGTTTGGATATCATTATTAAAATTATAAAAAGTTTAAAGTCCAATGCTGAGGGCAGTGATAATATTACCTTAAATATGCTTATAATGACCTTTCCCTTCACAGTAGATTGCATAAAGGAATTAATTAATGCTTCGATCCGCACATGCATATATCCAAATGTGTGGAAAATGGCTATCGTGCGTCCTTTACCAAAGAATACGAATCCAGTTGATTTAAAGGATCTAAGACCAATAAGCATTCTGCCTTGCTTGTCAAAAATTATGGAAAAGGCGGTTTGTAATCAACTAACTGATTTTCTTGAAAATAACAATATCTTACCTGATGTACAATCAGGCTTCAGAAAGGGACGCAGCACAGTGACCGCTCTATTAGACGTTACTGACAACATAATTTGCGCCCAAGATGAGGGAATGTGCACATTACTTGTACTACTTGATTTTTCCCGGGCATTTGACTCCATAAATGTTAATTTACTCATATCAAAGTTAAGTTTCTATGGATTTGATAACGGAGCTTTGCGGTGGTTTGACAGTTATCTTGGTGGTCGATCTCAGTGTGTAAAATTAAGGAGAAATGATGGATCTTGTTTGGTGTCAGATAGAGTACCTGTAAAGAGAGGAGTGCCTCAAGGATCAATCTTGGGACCTGTCCTCTTCATTTTATACTGTGCAGACATATCTAACGTTATAAAGCACTGTAAATACCATATATACGCAGATGACATACAAGTCTATATATCTTTCAAACCAAAAGATATGGATAGTGCTCTACTTAAACTTAATGACGATCTTACCAGGATAGCCACCTGGTCATCGCAGAACTGCTTATTGCTAAACCCCTTAAAGACCAAATACCTTATCTTAGGTAGTAAAACACAGCGCATAAATATTCCTTCATCGGTTAAGGTTATGCTCATGAATGAAGAGATAGAGCGGGTATACGAAGCACGCAATCTAGGACTGCTTATGGATTGTGATCTACGGTTTGAGAAACATGTGGCAAACACAATAAAAAATTGTTTCTATAAATTAAAGATATTGTATAAAATAAGACCATATTTGAGTGAAGGTTTGCGTATAACACTTGTTGAATCTTTGGTTCTGTCAAAGCTTAACTATATGGACATAGTATTTGGCCCGCGGCTACTAGTCAAAACCCATAAGTTAATTCAAAGAGTCCAAAATGCCTGTATACGTTTTTGTTTCAATATTCCGTTGAGGGCCCACGTGACACCCTATTTAAATAAAAACTCTATATTAAAAATGAAGCACCGTCAAAAATTACACCTAGCATGCCTTCTTTTTAGTGTTCTCAAGCACCAAGCTCCAATGTTTTTATATAAAAAATTATGCTGGGTGCCTAGACAAACATCATATGAGTCTCGACAAAAAGCGGTACAACTGTCAATGCAAAGACATCGTACGGCAGCTTTTCGTGGCAGTTTCCGATACAATGCGACGAAATGTTGGAATAATATTCCACCGCCTATAAGGAACCTGCAAAATGTTCATAACTTCAAATTAAAACTCAAGGAAATTCTTACGGATCACCAAAAATCGCAGGAAACTCTTAGGCTTGATACAAGTGCTTTATAAAACGAAACAGAGTCTATTAAAAACAAAAACACGTGCACACACATAAACACACCCTCTTACACAATACACACTCACTCCACACAACACACCTCACCTCACATCTTCGAATAAGCACCTCTACGCACACCCTCTTCTGTCTACCTAAGTAGCTATGTTTTCAACATATATATTTTTTGTAGTATGCTTATATTATTCTAAAGATGTTGATCTAAACATATAATATGTATCTTATGCAAACATATAATTGTTTTGATACTACAGCGAAATATATAATTTTATGGTGCATATTGTATACTATTTATAATATATTATATTTTAGGATTAATTGCATTATATAAGGTTGCGTAATTTACGAAATTAATATTGTTATATATTAACTATACCTAACTTTAGTAGTTTGTCAGTGATGTCACCCAAACGGTTTTAACGGAAGACCAGCGCTGGTTGAACGACCAGCATAACGCTGAGTTAAGGCCGGTTTTGCGACAGATATAAGTATTTTTCTTTTATAATTTGTATGTTTTATTGCTATTATTATTTATTTGTTGCAAAATAAACATTTTTCTTTCTTTCTTTCTTTTCTTTCTAATACTCTAAGCTTAAGGTAGTATTATTATATGTTCTATAGCTTAAGATACCCTAAAAAAATTGGTTAAATACATAATTATAATAAACTGTCAAGTACCTACTACACCGCTCGTAGCACGCTGATCTTTGAGTGTTTTCTTGACCTCTCGAAGTCGTTTGACCTGGTTTGCTACGACATCTTGGGCAAAAAGTTCATCAATCAAGGATCAAGTCGCTCTGCGCTCATTTATGTTCGGTGGTTTCGAAGGTTGGGGACTTATTATCTATAAGGAGTACTTTTTACTGTACGACGAACTTCTGTCTTCTATAGTACAAAAAAAATGGATAATACAAGTAAGTTCAGTAATTCAAAGTACAATTAATAATGAGTTTCATTTAAGCGCAAACCACAGATAGCACAAATCTTTTTATTAGCTCTTCGTTACAGTCAGGATGGGTGATAATTAAATCATTATTTTGCAGAATTATATTACCAGATTGGGTGCCGTTATTCGCATATATGCGTGAAAAGCTGGGCAGGCCGCCTAATGTTAAGCCGCATGCGAAGGGTTTTAGGTTCAATTGTACTACAACCGAAGAATTCCGGCTGGTGCAGCGCTGCCTGTCGGAAGCAACAGAGAAGGACCCTAGGGTAGCGTGGCATTGCTACGCTACCCAAGAAGAATTGCCAAGCAAAGTAGCAATCAAAGGGCTCCCATTCGGCATTAGCCCGGCCGACATAACCCAGGCATTGCAAGCAAAACAATTTGAAACCAAATACGTGAAAGAAATCCTGCCAAGAAGAGGAGGTAGGGGAGGACCCACGTACTACGTCATCATGGAAAGATTAAACGAAGAAGAGCTTAAACGACTCTATAACATCACAGAGATACTTAATATACCAAACATAAGTATTGAAGGATGGGCACCAAGACGCGGCACAGTGCCGCAATGCCACCGCTGCCAGGCATTCGGCCACGCCTCCGGCGGCTGCCACAGACAACCGCGCTGCGTCAAATGCGCAGGAGAGCATCTCGCTGCCAACTGCAACTTAGTGGGGCAACCAAAATGCGTCAATTGTAAGGGCCCGCATGTTGCATGTAGCAGGAGATGCCCGCACTATTTAAGAGAAGCACGTAAAAGGGGAGTAACTGTACCTCCCCCTTACCCTAAAACGCAGAGGCTGACCAGCTTACAAAGACGGGGCCACCCACAGCAACCTAACGCGCCAGAAGGGAATAACCAGCACCACCAACAATGGAAATATACCAGGAGGTAAACCAGGAAGCTACCCAACAAAGGGGACACTACCCTACAACATATACGAACCTAATACAGCCGACGGAAGCAAATGAACCCACCCCTAGGGGAGCAGCGCTACCGTCAAAACGAACCAGAAGGAAAAACCGAAGGCGAAGCACACGAAGGCCAGAGGCAGTAAGACAACTACCTGAGGCAGCTTCAACACCAATGCTAGGGGGCACAAATACAGCGACGCCTAAGCCAATCCCGAACGATAGGGAAACAACAGCACCAGTGGTACCACAAGTACCTGCCTTTATACCGCCACAAGTAGAAAGAAGAGCAGCAGTATCTAATGTGGCGGCACCAGTCACGATAGGAGTACCACAGCCCCGCCCACAAGTAAGTGGACCGGGGGGGGCACCCCCCAGACCACAATCCAGGGGACCAACCATACACCAACCACGCCCGCAATCACGCGGACCTATTATTCACCAACCACGCCCCCAATCAAGGGGCCCACCACCACCCACATCACGTCCGCAATCAAGGGGCCCACGCCCACAATCGAGGGGTCCACCCCCACAACCGAGGGGTCCACGCCCACAATCGAGGGGTCCACCAATGATCCAACAGGGACCAAATCAACCTGTACCATTCTACATGGACCCCAGAATGGGCCCCCAAATGGCACCCCAAATGGCAAATGAAGACCAGAGATGGAGAGGCCCACCAGCATCACAACAATGGATGTATTCAAATAACCAAAGAGGAGGGGCCCCCGTTCCCCCCCACCAAGCACCATTTTTACCGGCGAGCAGCGGCGGGAACCCCATTGCAATAATAATGGGGGTCCTGACGGAACTCCTCGTCTCCATCGCTGCCGGAGCTGATCTCCAGGAAGCGGCTAGGAGAGGCCTCACCCTACTCGCACGAATTCAGTATGGATAGAGACAACATACGAATAATTTATTGGAATCCCGGAGGCATCCGGGATAAAAGACAACAATTAAAGGTACTCGCCCAGACACAAAATGCTCACTTCGTGTTACTGGGCGAAACTAAGTTAAAACCTAAATCGGATTTTAAAATACCGAACTACTACACGTACAGGAAAGACTGCATTAGCGAAACGGGTTATGCATACCGAGGAACGGCAGTACTAGTGAGACGTGATATGATACACGATGAGCTGCCGTTACTCAACCTAACCGAACTAGTGGCTAACGGTATCATAACCGAAACCAAACAAGGAGAGCTTAGAATTTTTGCAAGCTACCGACCACCACTTCAAACCATTAATACCCAAGACTTCAACAAAGTTATGGAAGGAGAAATTCCCACGCTACTAATAGGAGATTTCAATGCGAAACACACGGCGTGGGGGTCCAGATACAACAACAAACCAGGCAAAAGGCTTTTTGAGAACGCAGAGAGAAATGGGTACGAAATAGTAGGGCCAGACGAGCCAACAAACGTACCCACCAACATCAGCCACCAACCAGACGTACTGGATGTGGTAGCCTATAAAGGCCTGAAGGGAAGCATTAATGTGGAGGTGCTGTACGATATGGACGAGCAGCACCTCCCCATACTCGTCACAGTGGGCATGCAATCAAGCCCACTAAACAGGCCACCGAACCAGCGCACTAACTGGCAAGCCTATGCGCAATCACTAGAAAACCTAGCAATAGGAAAGATCAACACAGCAGATGACGTTGAAATAGCAGTCAAGCACATAGGTGAGCAAATGGCTGAGGCTAAAGAAAAAGCGACCACCAGTTGCCCACCACCAAGCAAGAAGACCGAGCTCCCGATCCCAATCCAGAAGGACTTGATGAAAAAGAGAGAGTTAAGAAAACTATGGAACACAACTAGGTGCCCAAAACTCAAAAAAGAGCTCAACGCCCTTGCTACCAAGATTTCGCTGGCTGTAGAGGGGTGGAGAGGCGAATCCTGGGAACGTACCATAGATAAGGCCACAGAACATACCACTAATCTGCACCATCTAAATCGAATACTAACCAGAGCCAGGGAACCCATCTACCCACTATGGGAAAACGGCGAAAGGAAGTACGAACCAAGAGCAAGAGCGGAAATTCTCGCTAAACACTTGGAGCAGCAATTCTCTCTGCATCCCATTAGACCTGACGCGAGCCAAAAAGCACGTGACCATCACAGTGAAGTCACTAAAGCAGTCAAGGAACTACTGGGAAAACAGACACAACCACTGAATGGAAACGAATTTATTTCACCAAAGGAGACTTGGAAGGCCATAAGGAGACTTCCAAGAAAGAAAGCGGCGGGACATGATGGCCTACCCATAGCAGCAATCCACCAACTCCCAAAGAAGAGCATAGTAACCATTACTATGCTCTTCAATGGGATCTTAAAAACCGGACATTTCCCTGAGACGTGGAAGTTGGCCAGGGTCATCATGATCCCAAAGCCAGGGAAGGATAGAAGGTTGGCTCAGTCATACCGGCCGATCTCGCTACTACCCCATTTGGCAAAACTATTTGAGCGATTACTACTGGCAAGAATACGAACATACATCAAACCGCGCGAAGAACAGTTTGGGTTCCGCAGCCACCATTCTACGACCCTGCAGCTCACCAGAGTTCTACACGAAATGGCTGCGAACCTCAACAGGAACCGCTGTACAGTGGGCGTATTCCTAGATGTGGAGAAGGCCTTCGATAGGGTGTGGCACGAGGGCCTTCTCTACAAGCTAGCGAAGACCGACATGCCGAACCAATACATAAGAATAATAAGCGAATTCTTAAAATACCGCCAATTCTATGTCACAGTAGAGCAGAGAGATTCGGACAAGAGAAGTATACAGGCTGGGGTCCCCCAGGGAAGCTGCATATCTCCGGGGCTATACAGCCTGTATACTAATGACATCCCCCTGTTTACGACCGGGAAAGAAGGAGAACGAAAAATCAGCCTGGCCCTGTTCGCTGATGATAGCGCCTTTCTCTCCACGTCAGTCAACACTAACTTTGCAACAAAGAAAATGCAGAACCAGCTGAACCTGCTTCCTGAATGGCTGAATAAATGGCGCATATCAGTGAATGTTGGCAAGACAGCAGCAATATGCGTTAGTCACAAAAAGAAAAACCCGACACGCAAGCTCCAGTTACAAGGACAAGACATTGAGTGGCAATATAGCGTCAAGTACTTGGGCGTTACAATTGACCAAAGGCTCAGAATGCACAAGCAGGCGGAACATGTCATCCAACACGCAAGAGCAGCGTGGGCGATGCTGAGGCCTGTGCTCAGTTCTAAGCTGCCACTAAGAACCAAGCTGGGGGTCTACAAAACCTATGTTAGATCAAGACTAACATACGCGACCCCAGCTTGGTACAACCTCGGCTCCAGCACCAACCAAAAGAGACTACAGGCCCAGCAGAACATCGCCCTCCGAGTAATAACGGGAGCGGGAAGATATGTTCGCAATACAACAATAGCCAGGGACACCAAAATTGAATCCATTAACCAGTTTGTGGTGAGGATCACCAGGAAGATGTTCGATGCGGCAGATAACGGGCCGCACGAACACCTCCATGGAATAGCCCCACTACACACTCGGCCACCAGATAAACACGCAAAAAGAAAGTGGCGACCGGGTCATTATCACGGGTCGTGCAGATTTTAAACTTTTATGATATTTTAATTTTTAGTGATTTTTTGACGTTTTTATTGCATTTATAAAATTAGCTGCGTATTCGGAAAAGTATTTTGTGAAAGGCACCTTCATAAGTCAAAAACTTTTTTAATAAAATTAAGGAAAGTAATGAACCCATGGATGGTAATGAAAATCGACTGGAGCGTAATGAATTTTACTAGGTGCGAAATGATATTTGCTTGGTAGTAAATGAAAACATGTGGAAAGTGATGAAATTTAGTTATATTTAACATAAAATACCACAAGTTTAGTGTTCATTAATTAATAAAATGTACAAATCATACTGTTTATTTTATCATTTTTAACATTTACATTATTTTATTCAAATAAGAGCACAAGAATCAATTATAACTGGGTTAGAATTATTTAGACTACCCAATATAGTTAAGTAATCACAAAAAATATAAAATGTCTCAAGGCAAACGTAAAATTAAACAAATAATTTTTAGCAAAAAGTTAAGAATAAGTGAAAACAAAAATGATGACTAAAATATTTAAACGAAACCCTTTATAAATAATTGAGAAATATAAAACATTGAACTCAAAATGCTTCATTTAACAGAAACTAATGAAACAGTAGAACAAAAATATTGCTATACAGTTCAACAAGTTTAAATTCCTTAGTTAAATAATGATGTAGGAACATTTTCCTTCAAAAAACGTTAAAATGTTTTTATGACACAAAAAAATGCAATGACAACAAAATAAAAAGTATAAAATTTTTATGAGAATCTCTTCAAACTATTTAAAAATGAAAATATGGCAAATAGTATGTCCTAATTCTAACTAATAATAAAATAACATGCATATCATCCATAATAGGCTTAGTATCACATTTTTTATAAGAGCTTTTTAAAATTATTCGTAGTTAAATTTGACCACTTATATGTACTCGTAGTTCGGCTCAAGAACAGAATACCGTCAAATTCACTTAAGAGCATGTTCTCTTCGATGTTGTTAAATATAGTGTCTGAATCTATTTCTAATGTAGTCAGGTATTCATCCTCTCGATCGATAAATCTGTTTATCCCAGTGTCTTCCGAACAATCTTCTTCCTAATCCAGTTTCTTTGACAGCTGCAGACCATGTTCTCTTCTATGTTGCTAAAATTGTGTCCGAATCAATGTCTAATGTAGTCAGGAGTTCATCCTCTCGACTGATAAATTTATTTATCACACTATCTTCCAAACAATCTTCTCCCAAATCCACTTCCAAGTTTATTTTACTGTTGCATTTGATAGTCGAGTCAAACGGCGAGGTATATAATTAATGTTAATTTAAGTCGATATCCAAGTTGCTAATAGCAGGGGTCTGCCCAAACCCAATGTCAAGCACCCCTAAATGATTTTTGTGTTCACAAGTTAAGTTGCTATTTTAGCAATTGAAACAGCTGAGGCACCTGTGAGCTACACTGTACGGCAATAAAGAAGACCATACAGGTTGGTGAACTTAGGTGGTGTCTTTGAAGTCCGGAACGTGAGCAGGAAATTTGCTTCGAGTGATATCTTCCTCTTAAATTACAATAATTTCGACACTCTGAACCTTTTCACGACTCTAATCTATAAAATCTTTGAAAGAGCCGACATTGCTCCTTAATTTGACGTTGCTCTTATGGATTACCATTTGGTGCTCCTTTTTCATCACCGGTATCTTGGTAATTCCATGTCACAGTGTAAATGTTCATGAATTTTTGTGATCATGTAAAAGATGAACAGGATATTGGCTTGAAGGAGAATCTGAACTTTGAACAGCGATAGGGCTAGCTGTTTTGCAATATAGGCAGGGGTATAATGTTTAAGTCCATGGCCAATATTGCTGACTTATTCATTCAGGTTTTGAGGCGTTCAATGTCGTTCTCGCTTTCGAGGGGGTGAATTTTTAATTAAAATATTTGTCATCAGAAATATCTGCTTCTGTTCTTTCTTTACGTAGTGCGTATTCTTTCTCCATTTTTTTTTGTCACTTTGTGCTCTAGCACTGTTTCTAATGCTACATATATTTTTTGTCTCTTTTTTTCATGAAATACCTATTCCTATCTTTTTCTTTTGGATTTCAGAAAGCTCAGGGTTGTTCTTAATTTCTGCATAGTTTTGACGTGTATTCTTAGTAACTTTGGCTATTTTTTCTTATTATATATGTGACTTAAAATCCAAAAAAATATAACGTTCAAAATATTCAAAAACAAATAAACTATGTATGGTATATTATAAATTGGTATCTTAGATAACTTATTAGACATAATACATGTTACAAAAACTTTCTTTAATACTTCATTTCATTCCTCTCCAACCGTTGTCATTACCATCCAGTATTTTTTTTTGTAAAATGGAAGATAATGAATTGGAGAAGAATGAGTTTTACACATTTGATCTTAAATTGTTTACGATACGTAGGTACCAAAAATTTACAAATTATTATTTTGAACAGTAAAATAATATTGATCAAAATGAGGTATTTATGATACTTGAAAAAAAATTACTTACCTTAAAAATCAGTGGATGGCAATGACAGTGAACCTATGACAAACTCCTTACGGTGACACAAGATTCTTAATTATTTTTAACGTAGCCACAGGCCTCTTTCCGCTCTGAGCTGAATCGACGCCTGGTTAGTTGCTGAACTCGCGAGGAATCACCTAGCCATTGTCCAGGGCCTTACTTGAGATATATGTTGATATTCGAAAGCCCGGATAAGAATGAACTTTTTTGTTTGACAAAATTTAAACTTTGATTATCATTAACTTGTAGTCGCTTTCTAAATATAAAAAACTTAATAAAATATTATTTGACTATTAATTTATCCAAAAAGAAGCATTTATTGCGTATTTAATAAAAATATTTCATTTTAAAAATTATTGAATTGGCTGATGGATTGTTTGGACACGGAGTGGAATGATATTTTAGCATATTTTTCTTCAGCTACTTTTTATAAATAGCTATATAGCTTTTTCATGTTGGGTGGTATTAAAGCTTGATTGGGCTGTAACAGTCCCACATACATAGTTTTTAAATAAAAATAAAAGAAATATGAGTTATGGGCTCGGACACGTAATACGAACGAAACGTGATAACGACCCGACCACTGCCAAGGGAATTGTTAGTACCTGGCGAGGAAGATGCCGCCACTACAGAACAAACAGTAAATTAAATAAAACAATAAAACCAAGAAGGTAATACATACACTGCGCAGAGCGGCCATAATTCAGAGTAGCCTGCGCAGTGAAAGAGACACCGTGGGGTAGAAGCCCCACGAGATACTGCAGAGGTCGTGAGCAGATGCTCGAAACCTCAACCAGCCCACTTATGGGTTGAAGATATAAACGACGAATTATATTACTGTAACACCACACAATTAAAAAACTGTCCCTGCGCATATTCAATTATTATGTTCAGCGCCATCTTACGACACCTACGCAGATTCGAACCATAATGTTCACCGCCCTCTATAGTTTATTTCATGCAGACGCCAATAGATGGCGATGTGCATGCTTAACACACGCAAACGTTTGTATCACGTCCAACATATAATGGGACGTTTACACGCTTGCCAATCCTTGGCAAACTTCAAACAGTCCCAAGCCTCCACAAATCTCGTTTGGCGTTTGAAAGGCGTTTATACGCTTGTGAATTATGTGAATGCGTCAGTCTGCAATATACATCCAAGCATGGCGGACACTAGAGGTGTGTACCGGAGGCAATTTCAGCCTCCGGAGATTTTGCGGAGATTTTATTGAATAACCGGTGTTTCTCCGGTTATTATCCGGATAGTCAATATACACAATATTACCCCTCATCTATTGAATCTGTAGATCGGATATGGCGCTTCAATAGTAAACTGTCGACGTTTTTTTAGTACTAAGTTGTTTTCTATTACCTTAACATGACACCCTAATATCCCCATACCCTTATATATCACCTATACCATACAAAATAACATTTTCATCCATTTAGTTTGAGTGGATCAAACACCGAAATGTAAATATATTTTTACAGATTTTGACGGTTTTTGTTTTAAAATCGAGTTTATTTGATGTAATCTCTAATCAACATATAATTTTCTTGGTACCAATGCAATCCTCATCATATTCGATTTACGGGAAAAGAAATGAAAATAGACCTTTGTATAGAAAATTTTACAGGAAAAGGGGTTTGAACAGACGACGAAAATGGCGGAAAATAGCAATTTTTTTTTTCTTTTTTTTTTTCTGTAACTATTCCACCTGAAACTTATTTTTTTCTTATAATACGAATATTTACTATAGTTCTTTACCCATGAATTATTCCAGATTGTTAAGATAAATATTTCAAAAGTAGTAACGAGATTAAAACAACGCAATTTTTTATAAAAGATTTTTGGCGGGAAAACTATTGTAGCGCATTTTTTTTTATTCAAAAACTATAACTCCTATTACTTTGTTTCTTCTTTTGATATGATTATTTATATGTAATTTATACATCTGAATTATTTTAGATGTTTAGGTTTAGTAGTTTAAAAGTACTTATGAGATTATTTATTACGTAAATTTCCATCGGCGAGTGTTTGCGCGGCAAAATGTATAGAGTTATTTTCATTTCACGATTTTTATAACTTCTCGTTACCGTAACGTGATGTGGTTTTTGAGTTGTATTGCCAAAGATACTAGCTTACTAACAACGATTGAATAGTAACGATCGGATTAATACAAGCTTCACACTAAACCTTTTTTTTTCATATGACCGGAAATCCGTTCGCGACACACAAGAGGGACAAATAAAAAAAAAAAAAAAAACTTTTCAATCCTTATCCTTTTAATTTCTTTTAACGTAGTTATTGAATTGTTCTGTATATATACATGCAAAATTACAGCTTTCTAGGTTCATTACTGTAGAAGTAGTTACGAGATTATTATTAAATGACGTAATATTTTGGCGCCAAAATGTAATTAGAGCTGGTTTTAGATTTGATAAAAATATTAAAAATACTTTATGATATCTCAGAAAAATATAGACTTTTTCTCGTATAGCCAAAGATCCATCCTTACGCAAACCGTTTGCATTATGAAAATTAGACTTACGCAGATTTTATGGTAAATTTGTAAACACGACTATTGACCGCCAACCGGCTAGCCGGTTTGTACAGATGCGATTGTCATCAAAATACTTACCTACCAAGAACAAGTGTTTTTCTTTGGTAGCATAAACGGAGGAGAGCTCCTAGTAGTAATAATGGTTTGCCGTGTAGGTTAATAGAAGCAAAACGCATTTATAGTATGAATGAGGTGAGATTAAATTAAAATTCAGAAATGTTTACCAACCTAATTTTCGATAAACCGGTACTTAAGAGAAACACCGATTAGTCTCCGGTACCCATCCCAACCGGTGATTATCCGGTTTTTTGAGAACCGGTGCACACCACTAGCGGACACCGAACTTGTGACGGCTATAAGCTATTGCATTTGGTTTAACGTACTTTTATTTGAAATGTAAGCAAAGTGAAATAAAAAAAAGGAGAGCTCGACGACTGCGAAGATGGTGGATGAAAAAGATTCATCATAATCGTACCAGGTAAATACTATTTTGATTTAATCATTCTGTTGCAGTTGAGTTATGCCACAATACTTACGATATATTTTATTTGTTACAGACAATTTATAGAAGAGAAATTTAATGAACTTTTATATGAACCATCTGGAGAGTTTGATAACTTCTGCCGAATGAGCTTTTCTGATTTTGAATTTTTACTGCCAAAAATTTCACCAATGATATCCAAGCATGATACAGACTTCAGAGAAGCTATACCAGCCATATAATCATTCGTGAAGTTTGCCGAGCTCTTAATGAAATTGTAAAGAATCTAGTTAAGGTAGGAATAAAACAAAACATTATGTTATACATTTAATAGAATCATAGGAAATTTGTACTATGAATGTACGTTAGCCGACTGCTATTGTTTAATTATTTATTAATTTAAATAAGAATTATGTCGACGAATGAAAATCTTCGAAAGCATTCAACATAGCCATGTTTATAATGTTGGTTTCACGTGGGACTGGGTTGATGATTTGGTCCGATATGATACGAATAGATGACGAGGGTGCTGTTGATGTAGACGGAGCTGGAGCTATTGGAGTTGGTGTATGTTTGGCCATGTATGGCGCTGATTAAGAAGTTTGTGTGTTTGGAGAGGGAAAAAACTTTGGTTGTTATGAATAAACACTATTAACTGATGTTGGCCGACTCGGAATGACTTGAGGAGATGGTGTTGAATATGCACCAGCCATTGACGACGGTCGAGAATAATATTGAGGGTATGGTGTATGACGCTCATTTGTTTTTTGACTGATTCTGTTTATAAACAACCCATCTATTTGGTTTTATAGCCAATAATTTTGCGTATAGATCGCAATCATCGTCTTTGTGAGCAGGTATATTTTCATTCTGCCTTTGACCCAAAACATTTGTTAATTGTCCAAAAGCCACGGCCATTTGCTTTTCAGCCGTTTCAGAAGCAGGGCGACGACGTTTATTAGTAACAGCTTGTATGGATGGTGGTCTGGATGGTGATCTAGATGGTGGTCTGGATGATGTGGTAACCGTACTTGTACGGTCTCTTATCAGAGGGTCATCCTCTGTCTGATCTGTATCTTCTTCTATTTGTTGTGATTGCTGCAAAAAAATAATATACTTAAACTTACACTTCATTTACTTTCTTTTTACAGATGCCCACCACAGCAGAAGGATGGCTTAATATAGAAGAAGGATTCAGGACTAAATTTCCACATTGCATAGGTGCATTGGATGGCAAGCATGTAGTCATTGAAAGCCCAACGCATAGTGGAAAAGAGTATTTCAATTATAAGAAAAGTTTTAGCATTGTCCTTTTGACTTTAGTGGATAGCAAATACAAATTTGTATTCGCAGACATCGGGAGTCAAGGAAGAATAAGTGACGGCGGCGTCTTTAATAATTGTTTACTATGGAAAAGAATAATTAGAAACGAGATAGATTTTCCACCACCATGTCTACTTCCAGGATCGAATATTAATATTCCATACGTGTTTTTAGCTGACGGTGCTTTTGCATTGAGTCAACACATAATGAAACCCTACCCTGGAAACCATGAAGTAGGCTCACCAAAAAGGTTATTTAACCAAAATTTATCTAGATCCCGAGTTGTAGTTGAAAATACGTTTGGAATTTTAACCTCCGTTTTCAGAATATTCGGACGCCCTATCAATTTAGAACCACAAACTGTAACGGAATTTACGATGACTTGTGTATTACTCATAACTTTTTGAGAACAAGTAAAAGTTCTTCAAATCGATATACTCCTCAGAGTTCATTTGCCGTATGTGACAGTTGTGGAAATATGATTACCCGTGGTTCATGGCGTAGAGATAACGACGTATATAATGCATTGCAAAATTTACCACAAATACCACGAAGATCTCCGGTGAACGCCAGAGAAGTCAGGGAAGAATTTACTTCATATTTTAATAGGATTGGATAAGTTGATAAAAATGTATAAATAAATGTGGGTACATGGTGTTTTTTTTATTTAGAATAAATATATTTATTTACTTACTGTTTCGGTGTTTATCCCTTCATTGCAAGTATATACTGGTACTGCCGTCCTTTAACTATAATGCCGTTATCTGACATTTTGCCAATTTTACTTTTTTTAAACTATTTTTATCAGAAAAAAAAGCTCTATCGATGTGTCTAGCAACAGTTTTTATCACTATTATAGTTTTCGAGATATGGAAAATACAAATGCTGTTAAGTACACAAATTGTATATGACTCCTACGCTAAAACGCAGTTATGTTACATTGCATAGCTATATTGCCGCAAAAGCTAAATAGCCACAGTTTTGAAAGACATTTATCAGTTTATTACCGAGCTAAAAAGCCGTTATATAATTTATCTTACCTTAAATGCGGCTAAAGTACTTTAACGGCTTTTTAGTTTAACTTTATGATGTTTGTTTTGTATATAAATACATTACTATAAAGCTACCATGTAAGGATCCAATTCTAAAATGCCGCTAAAGGCTCTTTGCTGCATTTAAGGGTTTTATTCAATGCTATTAAATTTACAGATTACAATAAAACTTGTAGAAAGCGGCATTTATTCTATAATTTAGGCAATATGTTTCAAATTTTACAAGACTAAATTGTCGCTAAATAACATTACTAGTTTAAAATGCCGTTATGTACTTTCGCGCGCTTACATGCTCACGCGGTGGGGCGCGGAATGGCGCTCGGGTTTGCTTAGTTCATGGTTAATGCAGCGCAGCGTAAGAAATCATGCGTGGTGTGGAGGACACGCAGCGCCCCGTGCTCGTGGATTCCCGCCAAAATCGTAACCATGCATAGCAACACTTCCAGGTTCGAATATAATTTTGTCATAAGCGTGCTTTTTAACACACTTACTTAAGTCAGTCTTCGTTGAGTTAAGTGAGGGATTTAAGTCTACAGAGACAAATCGGCGCTTTTGTGTCTTTATGTAGATCTACGTTTCACCTGGTCTTTATTTGTTAGCATTTGTTTTAATTATTTCGAATGACTGTATAAAGAAGAAATACTAACTACTACTATACTCAATTTGGCGACACTTTGACACTTCTTATGAGTATTCTGAACATGGTAATAACTTATATACCACTTGGTTATATTTTTACAGACAGTCCACTATTTCACAAAAAAATTAAAAACCATATTTAATATGGCTCCAGCAACACCTGGTATGAAGAATTTGGACAATATTTCACACATGTAAAATATATCGAAACAACAGATTCTTGATCACAATGAAGTTATGTCGGTTTTTTTCCTAATTTGTTTTTTTTTTAATTTCATTTAAGTCTTCAGAATCAACATTCTGAAGACAATCATTATTATTACATATATGACTTGTATTTTGGATTATTTTAGATACGCTGTTGTTTGAATCAGTTTCAAAGTCTGATGAAATTAGATAATTATCGTTAATTTTTATATCTACATGTACTGTGAATGTATATTAACTAAGCTAAAATAAACAGCCTGTCAATTTACAAAATATAGGTTGAATATTAATAGTCTAGAACTAACCCAAACTGCTAAGATTTTGATTTTCAAGCACGTAAACAAACTTTATAACAAAAAAAAACAATCAAAAACATGCTTTCTCAATATTGGCGCTTACGCATAACTGTCTCGCGATTGAAATCGTACTCAGAGAATACGTTGGTGTGAGAAGGGGGCGGGTCAATATAGAATGGAGAAAATGATCACTGTACTCAAAAAATACTTTATTGTAGTTGTAAGTAAGATTTTTCTATTAAATTAAAATGTAGTAACTGTTCGATATATATACACTAGTTCGGAGCATATGGCTGTATCTTTGAAGAAGTAAAATTTTGAGGCTGCTGAAATGCTGTATCTCTTTTAAATCAGTGTCCGTAATAGAAAAATAATGCTGTAACTATTTTTTATACCGGACGTGCTTTCATATCCGTTTAATTTTTAAAATACGGAACTTTTCTGCTATTTTCAGATTAATATCGTCGTAACAATATAAAAAAATTGGAAAATCATAAAAAATACAAAAATCAATAGCGTTTCCCTTTTTTTATCGTAGCAAGACGAGACAAAGGTCATTCAACGTGGCTTTTTACAAATTCCGGGGTCCGTGCCATTTTTGAAGTTAATAGAGAATTTATTTAGTAATTACATTAATAGAGGGAGCATTCTTACATACAAGGGGAACACAATTTCAAGGAATTCACTATTACTAAACAGTTGCAAACAGATTTGCACTGGCATTCCGAACGGACCAGTGTCCTCAAGCAGCACTCGTTCACGAGTTGACTCACGTGCCAGCCATCGCCCTCCTCAACCATTTTTGAGGGAAGAGGGCGACCCGACACACGATGCCACTGCTTGCCAACACATTTTCGTGAGCATGACTGTTCCGAGTGCCTGCACGAATCCGCTTGCTAAAGGGGGAGAAAACTATAACTAAGTACTAAATTTAACACTACAATAAAAAAGTGGACTTTGAAATTTTCTTACTCTGCCTCTCCGACGTCCTTATTAAGTCTTATAGGCCAATTTTTGGGATATGATATTTTCCGCTTTCTGCGGTTGATATAGAATCATTCAATCCGATGGAACCGCAATACAGGCTCCACTGCGATGCTATTTTCCAAGTGATTTAAATGTAGTTCACATGCATAAAGATTTTCTCCTTAAGAAAAGTATGTATTCTCGAAAATTATCTAACATAATACCACCACACAAGTTGGAATTTTGGAACAATTTACCAACCACAGAATATGTCGAGCCAAGCACGAGTGGTGTTAAAAATAAAAGAAGAAATTAAAAATACTGAGTTATTAATTTTCAAAAATATAAACTGCATTGTATTTAAGACATAATGTTACCTTAGCAATAATGCCAATAAGAAAAAGTTCCTAAATAATTAATTATCTCTATCAGTTAATATATAGACTGTATTAGAATAGTAAATAATTTTGAAAAGACATTGCGCCATAAACAAATATTGTAGATCTCATATAATTTTATAAATAAACTAAGATTTTAATTAAAATACTTGTTCATTTTACAATTTTTATACCTAATTATCAGATTTACTATAAAATTTGAAACGTAATACATAGCTAAAATGCCGTTATCATAAAATGTTTCGTAGTTAACGGCATTAAAGCGATGTAATAAATCGAAAAACTTCTACGCAATCAATTATTTCAACTAATTATTGAAATTTAGCTGTCTAAATTGCCGTTAAGTGACTTAGCGGCAATTTAGTTTAGTGCCAGTATACTCCTTAAAGAAAATATGCTAAACTATAGTACCTTTTGCGTCCTTAACGGCTTTTAAGGTATGTATTACTTATATTATTTTAAGTGTGGTAAATACATTTAAGATTTAGGTTAATACCAATGGCTAAAATGCCGTTAATGTATGTTTAGCGGCATTTAAGTCATGTTTTAAAAACAAAATGTTGTAAAGATTACTTAACGAAATCAATTAATTATTTTTTACTCTAATTCACACAAGCCTATTCGAGGAATAGCTAGACCAAAAGAAAGAGTTTGTTAAGATAAATTTTTTGGTATTTAAAAGTTTTACCAGTGACCTTTAGTTACAAAGTAGCAACATTTTTAAAAAATATTACCGTTTTTCGCGCGTAACTCGAAATGTTATTTTGTCACTTAACGGCATTTTAGATAAAGGACGGCAGGGTAGTAAAAATGACTCCATGGTTTCGTAAGCATACCAAGTCGGATTGTATATTTCTTCGGCAACTAAAATAAAATAAAAAACATCGAAAATTAGAGCGAGATAGTTGCGTAATAATGAGAAACTAACCAACGCTTTTAAACATAAGTTACACCTTGCTAAGCAGACTATCAAAATAATTATAAATGTATCGTAGGAACATACATGCGCCAGAACGCATAGATTCACGTTTTTTTTTCAAGTGCTTGCGAAAAGTAGTCATCAATATCTCTTTTTTAATTTTTATTTCCTTTACTGGCCTTCCAGTAACTTCAGCAAGACGAATCCATGCATCTACTTGTTTCTTCTTATCTTTGTGATTTGAATCTTTCGGATTCCAGATGCATGGTTCCATTTGGTAATGTTCCAGAAACGAAACACTCTCCTCATTCGACCAGCAACTCATTTTTTATTTATTTTTTGTAAAATCAAGCAAGCGTGTACTCGCCGCGAGATTACAATAGCTACTAAACGCGGACCAACATGTAAATACATCGCAAGCGCTTGCCGCAAACGCCCTTTGATCTGCGTAAAAAAACCGACACTCGACTGGATCGGAAGCAAGCAGGCACAAGTCCACGCAAGCCAAGCCAAACGCCCTTTTTACATGCTTGCGATTGTCGATCCTTGCCAAGGTTTGGCAAGCGTGTAAACGTACCATGAGACATCTCGATAACTTCAGATCGTATAGAACCTCACGTCTGGTGCTCACTTCACTCTTATGTGGCCCGTCGTCGTTCGATCGACAATTGGGAAAATATACAATACTTAGTATACTTATTACTTAGCGAGCCGTGTTTTTTTAGTATCAAGCCGACTGGTACAGTGTACCCCGTCTGCTCACCACCCCCTCCTACGATACTTATTAAAAATATATTTGTTAAATCCAGCGTTGCCAGACACACTGTAATTACAGCAGATTTACTGTATTTTCACACGATCTACTGTACACTGTAATGGTAAAATTACAGTGTATGGAGAACACTGTAACTTTTCTACAAGCAAAAATCAATGTAAAATTAACGCAGCCTTTGTGAAAAGAAAAAATAATTATGAACTTGTCGCTTATACGCAACCGGCTACTAGAACCCGCGCCATCTCTTTGAGCGTTACTTTTATGCGCCGTTACTTGTATAATGAAGGTGTGTGTGTGTGCGTGGTGTATACTGTATACTATGCGGGAATTTCCCGTCATTTTATAGTATTAACCGCCTAAATTTTGTTAAGTATGTTTTCAAGCCTATTGGGACCAACTAAAATTATTATAATTGTAAATTGGTTGTTTTGCGGTGCATTACGAATTTATTCGACTTGTTAAGTAGTTCTCGCCAGTACCAGTTGCGTTAATTTTAAACCGACAGAAAAAATGATATATATCGGGCTAAATGACAGTGACAGTGATTGATAAGTGGATGGTTTGTTAAAATATTAGAATGTGTATTTTAGTTAAAAAAAATAATTGAGATGTACTGTAGAAATTACAGTATTTTTTTTTTTTACTTTTGCTGTAATTTTGTCACAAACACTGTAAATTTGAGCACGAAACACTATAATATGCGTTTCCTCGTCTGGTAACACTGGTTAAATTTGATTATTATACCCATTTCAATCGACATAAAGAAGGAGAGACTTCTCGAGTTGACGCGTAGTTATATTACGCGTCGACTACCATTCCGATGTCGGATTGCCCCGGATAACGGATTAAGCCCGATAATATAGATCCATGGTGTAGTACTATTACATGTTCTATGCCATGGTGTTTACACACACATTGAACAACCAAACATTCCGTAAGATGGCGCTCGGTCAATCACAGTATAGTGACAGTATTTGAAACTTAAGCGCTTTTCAATTTCTCGCTTCATTTACTAATAGATGTCTATAATCAAGTAATTTTTGTCAAGGTTATCAGTCACGAAGTGGCTCATCAGTGGTTCGGCAATCTTATCACCATGATGTGGTGGAACGAGATCTGGCTGAAGGAAGGATTTGCTACTTATACGGCAGATTTAGCTGCGGTGGCAGTGTGGCCAGAAACCAAAGATACTGAAATTGTAAATGACATTATCATTAGGATGTCTTTAAAGTAGATGCCATGAGAATTGCACATCCGGTAAGTTAAATAAATGTTTCAGATATTCTGCCTTAGGTGGCCACGCCAGTCAGAATTGACTTTTAAACCGACGTGACATCATAATAGCCACGTAGCCTAACCGTAGGAGTTTTCGACGCGTTTTTGTCCTACATCAAGCATCATGGGGAGATCTTGATCGCGCTCTCGACGAGTCAAACGGCAAACCTAATGATGCTTCGTGTAAAATCGAAACTCGTCGAAATTCTTCCGGCTAGGAGTTTAAGACATTACATCGGTTTAGCAGAAAATTTTACTGGAATTGTCACTAGAACTAGTTTTAAACGTTATTTAAATATATTTTTTTTTATCTTATTTATTTAGGGACTTATATAAAATCGCATACCAGTCCCATCGAAACCTAGACACCAAAAAACAAAATATAAACTTAGGTATATGCCCTCAAATAACTTGAACAATAGTTTTGTAGTTTCAGACACATGTTTCGCTATAATATGTGTGAACACTCCCACATGAAAACTATTGTTCAAATTAAGTGATCGCATCCATAACACACGTTGAGTTTTGTTTCGGGTACATTTCACAAGCAAATTGTGTACGTCTTCTACACCACACGTGTAGCAACTAGGCGAAGATTCTTTTTTCATTAGAATTCAGGTGGTCAATTCTTTTCGATGAAATGTGTCCAGAACGAATTCTATGCACCAATATAACATAATATCTATTTATTTTAAATGTAACAAGCCACGGTATTCGAGGAGACTGAATGGTTTTATACCAAATGCCATTTTCTTTACTTCATTGTGTTACAATACCATATCTACTCTACCCAGCTTAGTATGCTTTGTCAACTAACGAATGTGTTGAGATATCAATGGAAGTGCTAGTGTTTATAATAATTTACAAATAAGTATACTAATAACTACTCATCGCTTGTAGATCACAGCTCCAATGGAAGCGACCAGTCCGAAGCGGATTTGGGAAGTTTACAGTCAAATTGCGTACAAGAAGGGGAAAATGCTCCTAAGAATGCTGCACCACTCTCTGGCTGAACTAGTCTTTAAGGAAGCACTATACAAGTAAGCTACTTAAAACGCTTTGAATGTTACTATCTATCATAAAGTAACTAAGGACTCGAACACTGAGGGTATTTCATACAAACACATGTTATATTCGAACTATGTATTTATAGGTATCAATGGGCTGGCCACATTGCTCGGCGAACTGTGATGGGGAACAAAGGTTTTTTGATAGTTAGCACATTACACCGGAAGACGTCGCGTTGGTAGGCATCTCATTAGGTGAACTGACGAAATCGTAAAAGTCTCGGGTAGCCAATGGTTACAAGTGGTAATAGCCGTTCTTTGTGGTGTTCTGTTGGGGAGTCTTTTGTTCCACAGTGGACGTCTTCTGGCTGATGAGGATGTATTTATAAAAATATCATTATTTTTTATTTTGGGCAGATCAATTTTATTATTGGCCACGTTGGCATTATCACATCATCTGTAATTTAACTTGATTATATTAACAAAATTTGCAGATTGTTCGATTGCATTGCAAAATATTTTAGGATATAATAATGGTCTCGAATTTTCTGCGTGTTCTTCAGTTAAAAGACAATATCATCGAGTATAATAAATCAAATTTCTTTGTTGACGTTATCATGTCACCAATAAGATTTGACTATCGTCGTTACAATAGTCAATTATGATGTCAGTGCGCTATGTTGGGCGTTACACGAGGCGGGATTGCAGCCCGAACCGAAGGCGAAGAGCCAAGACAATAACCAACATGTTAATGAGTACTTATATCATACGACGTTTTTCAACTCACTTGCGAGGAACATATACGAAAATTTCGTGAAGCATATATTTAATTATTGAAACAATTATTAAAAGTACAATAATTTTATTTATACTCAATCGTTTTTGTTGGCAATAATACAGGTGGGTTTGTATTATTATAGATAATTTCATTGTATTGACTACCCACTTTCAGTTGCCATGAATGTTGAAGAGCATAGTAGATCTTCATTTGTGTAGTAGGCGGCACTAAACATAATTATCATAGATGTAGAAGTTCGCAGTTCTGCAGTGCAAGTACCGTAGTATGGCTCGTTAAATTATCGAATCGTATGATCGCAAAATTTGACGAATCGTATCGCATATTGCAAGTATGGTACTGTTGTCGATAACTCTCATCGACATCTTACGATCGTGAAATTGTGGACCATATGTCGATTATTATAAAATGGCAACTTCGAAATTAGACTGTTTTTGCACAGATTATAAAAACTGTTCATTCATTACGGATATGAGTTTTCCTGAAAATAATTACAATTAAAGCATTTTTTAGATAAAACAGATAATTACAGTATATTTTTGATGAATACAAAAATTTATAGAAAATTGTAACTAAATTATAAAATTTCTCAGTATCGGGTTGAAGTTAAATCAAAGAGAAAAGTATGGTTATGACAGCTGTTTTTAAAATTTGTTTATTTAATATCGTTATCACTTTTGTTTAGCGTACCTAACTATTATTCGTTAACCAATAAAACATCACAAAAATATACTGCCACTGCAAAAGAAATAAACAAACACGACGAAAAGTGCCAGTTATAATATATGTAGTACTTACCTATTATTGTTATTTTCTAAATAACAAAATTAAAAGATGTAAAAAGCAAAATTTTGTGAGAATATTTAAAAACCAATTTAGTTAAAGCAGCCAAACCGGAAGGTTTTTTAGTCTTTACTTACACGATAGTTCAAAAATACAGTTAAATACAGTAGTAGTTAAGCATATGCCTATACTATTCCTTTAAAGAAATTTAAAATAGACCAAAACAATGATTGTATTTAATAAGTCGTATACCTACTTAGGTATTTAGTTTGTGTAATGTGTACGGAAAAGACTGTGTGATCGCTTCCTTCTAATATCGTTCTCAAAGCCTTGCACGAAGAGCGAGTACAATATCATCGAGTATAATAAATCTTTCGATATTCGAAATAGATTCTTGAAGCACTCTTCCGATAATCCGATAGGTAGGGTTGTTAGCATTTGTCAACCTCTTCCCTGCAGCATTTGCACAACACCGCTCTTTTTCCAATAACAAAATATCCAAAAGTTTAATTTAAATTTGTCTCGTTTACATCGAGCTTCTTTTTAAACCTGACAAAACAATCGTTAAAATGTACAATATAGACGATCTCGGGACGTCATCTAAAAGTTCCATGCTAGGATTATCGTCAAAATTCGTTAAATTTTAACGATGTTTACCGAATTTAATTAACGATCGTTTATGTAGGTTTCATACTTGCAAACATCGATATAACCCGTTTTATCAAATTTAGACGATTTTAAATGTCAAATTTAGCGATCGGTAAGTTCCGTACTTGCGCTGCTGGCCAAGTAATTTGGCTTTGTTCTGAATCAAGTCTTCAACATAAGATTCTGCAACTGTATTGGCCACCCGCCATGACGTTTTAAAGTTAATATAGCTGAAGTTCTTCTAAAACTGGGGCCAGTATAACACTACGGTTTAAATCACGCAAACACTACTGTCACTGCATACATTGCAAAAGCTCGGTTCATAACTGAAATACGAGAATATGCATTGTTTGCGCGCAAACGATGTGAACCGATATGTAGCCGCGCTAATAACATCTGCTAACTGTCAATTTGCTTTTTCGCAATTGATCCAAAATATAATTATTGATAATAGAAGTATTGCACTTCAAGGCATTCTTTTGTGAACAGATGTTTGTACGTTCAACATTCTAACCACAACAACAAAAATCTCTCATCCATCTGTCAAGATTTGAGTTTGACGTTTGTGCATACATTGCACTACCACTTTTCTGTGAGCGTTGTTTGCGGCCGGAGGTGACGTCATAGATGACGTCATTACGCTATCGTGGTGTCTGTTTAGCAAGTTATGAACCGACCGTTTGCGTGCATACAGTGCAAATAGCGCATATTTGCGTGACTTGAACCACAGTGTAAGTCAGCATATGGTAATTCTAAAAAACTGCGATTTTTTGGCATGTCACGAAATTTGTTCACACCAATGGGTTCACACGTAGGCATATTATTATATGTTCTATAACGTAGATATACTTTTATTGTATCTCTTTACAATTTCGTAAATGAACCGTGAATAGTAAATATTCATGGAAGCTTGTTTTTAGTGTTAGTGATTCTAATTAGAAGCATATTACTATTATTTTCATTGTATTTTGTAGTAATATTATTTACTTCCTTACGTCCATGCCACATACGTGAAGAGATAACATATATGTATACATCTAATTAGTAAGAAATATGTAAGTTAGATAGGTATTTAAATATTATAAACTAGCTTTCCGGGCGCGGCTCCGCCCACGCGTATGTCGGTTATCGTGCAATAACATTAACCTCTTTTTGCGCAGTTGGATAAAAACTATCCTATATTTTTTCCCGGGTCTCAAACTATTTCCATACCAAATTTCATTCAAATCGGTCCAGTAGTTTTGGCGTGAAAGCGTAACATCTAGCAGAGTTACTTTCGCATTTATAATATTAGTACTGATTAATCGACAAAACACTCACTTCAGGGATCTAATACGTCGACCCGGGTTTCGAGCATATCAGATGCTCATCATCAGGGAGATTGCGCATCTGCGACTGCGAGTTCCCGGCGGGTACTGATATGCTCGAAACCCGGGTCTGCGTATTATAAATAAAACTCTTTGGTTTGTTTTTATAAGGAAAACGAATGAAACAAACAACAATCTCCTTCGTGGCTAGTGCTGTAACGCTGTTGTTATCCATAAAACACTAGTGCGGTATAGAAAAAACGCGTGCATAATAGACTAGGTTCTAGGTTTTATTGCACCAATTTTAGGGTTATAATAACCCTAAAATTGGTGCAATAAAAGGCCCGTTATGAGCAAGTGTGTTGAAAAATACTTATAGTATTATAACATACATTAAATTTATTAATTTCATTAAGCAATCTATGAATAATGATACATAGCATTATATTATATGTGTACTATAACAAGCATATGAACGTATCATTATTGGTAGCTCGCAGCTTTGTTTTCTTTAATACCAGATATATGGCGGAAAATTCTTACAAGTGCACCATAGAAGATGATCTGTGGAAATGTTTCAAAAATAAAGCGTTACAATGGGTGGCCTTATCACTAAAAGTGATCTCTACCAGGCAACCTTAGGATGGAGTTTTGAAACAAGCTAACCATGAACCTATTCACCAAAACGGCACGTTAATTTCAAAATTATTTCAATAGTTGCACTGTACTGGTCTGTTTAGGTATGTAGCCTTCTTTGTTCCAAATAACATACTGGCTGGTTGTAAAAAAAACATTTGGATAAAGTTTAGTTTAGAAAAAATATCGAATGCATTTGTTTGAATTTAAATGTGTTTTCCGTGCTAATTGAAATTTTGTTTTTAATTTTATTATAGAATCAATAATTTGCATAGAGTTTTCGATAAAATTAATTTGCGAGATATTCTTGATGTCATGAAGCGACATCATTTGAACGCAGATGAAATGCAATAATCTGTAGGGATGTTAAGATAAAGATAAATTTATTAGTAATATATTTATTTTTTTGCAATAACGCATGCTCTGCGGATTACATTACAATAAATTTATTGTTGAAACATGAGTCATTTTACACTTTCATGCAACTTGTTGGTACATTTTGAAGCAATGATGGCCGAGCGGTTATAGCTATGGACTGCCACCGCGCCGTGCCGCAGGTCCGTAAATTCGTCACATGACGAAATGCATCTGTTATAGGCAGAGGTTAGTCTGCTTATCATCAGGTAGGCATCGGGCTTGCTCCATCAAAATCAAATCTAAAAAAAGGGTTCATCATGCTTTGCCTATGAAGGTATAGGTACAATATGGAGAGATGAAGCAATGTCTTAATTACAAACATAGAAAAATACAAATTCATTAAAATAATAACATCACAAATATGTTATTATTTTAATGAATTTGGTATTGTAGTGAGTATTAAAATATTATAGTGGTTTTTAAATATAATCATTATTCAATATATCACGGAAAATTATTCATAATTAAGTAATTAGAAGTACATTGTTATAATTTTACCTCTAAGGTAATAATTAGGTATAAAATAAAAGATCGTCTTTTAAAATATGTCATTTACAAACTCCCAAATATCATAATACTTAACATTTTTGGATTAGTAGTGTTTTGAGCCTAGATTTGCATAAATTAATATTTAACTCTTTGTAACACTGGAAGTATTTTAAAAATGAGGAGTGCCATGTTAACTAGGTACGCTTTTGCGCATTAAGTATTGCAAGCGAGATAGAATTAAGTGAGCCAAGTGGCCGCCTATAAACCTAATCATTCTGATGAAAAAAAATATACGAATTACTTCTCTAAATTGCCATAAAACTCAGATTCAGGATGTGTAGCATAGACGTAACTTTATACCTTGGTAACTTTTTTTCACAAAAATTCGAATTTTGTTTTACATAAGTATCTATTATTAGATCCCCTTTAAAAAGCTTTTTTAAGTATGTTGATGATAATCATTCAACATATTCGAGCTTAAGAAAAAGATAATCAAAGTTAATTTAGGAGGATGGAATTTTTTTTTATATTGGCGTAAATAGTAATATTGGATTATAGGCTATGGTTTTACTATGAACAGTAAATCTTGAAAAAGTGAAGGAGTTTGTAGTTATAACTTGTTACTATAAAATAAATGGGAAACATGAAGAAGATTTGCGAAGAAGAGTGAATGCTAGAAATAACATTAGTGTGGGCACTTCCATAACAGATTGAAACGTATCAAAATGGCACGATTGGTTCTATTTGATATAGTACCTAACTTGGTTTTTCCTCCTTGAGAATGAATATAAGATATGGTAGAGATTAAAAACAAAACCGGATGAGAAAATAACCGGATTCTTCTGAGCTACCCACGTAAGTAATCATATTAATACAGTACGAAATGTATTTCACGAGGCGTGAAGGAACAGTATGAAAAAGAATACATCAGCAAATATAGGAGGTAATCTGGCCAAAGACAGGTCCTGAGCCTTAGTAGCCTTAACAGATGATTGTGTATGAAGAATGTGATGAAAGCTGATGAAATGAAAGTAATTAAGATATATGCCAAGAGCATTGTAGTTGGAACTCCATGGTCCCGGAAAACAGCCCTGTCCGTGAGGTTATGGAATTCTAGGAAGATTTCTTGAATTAAAAAAAAAACAAATGTAACTTTAAAGCAGAAATATAATTTTAAAAAATAATTCACTTTATAAGAGAACTTTATATTTTGGCCTAATGGTCCTGGCAACACTGATCACTACTCTCTGCTGTACTCTAATCTATGTTGTGTTGATGCCGACAAAAGAGATAAAGAGTATAAAATTACATGGCATGCATTCATGTTGATTATTGTGTTACAAAAATATCTCATTAATTGCTGACGGCCTTAAAAATATTGAAGATGTCTTCGACAGAGCCATCCCAGAATAAAACCTGGGAGCTTTCCCTGTATGAACTACACCGTACTCCACAGGAAGTCATTACAGACGCGACTGAAATTGCTGTGTCTCCCAGAAGCTTGCACAGCGAATTAATGTGTCCCATTTGCTTGGATATGCTGAAAAAGACAATGACGACGAAAGAATGCCTGCACCGGTTCTGCAACGACTGCATTATAACTGCTCTACGCTCTGGTAATAAGGAGTGTCCAACCTGCCGCAAGAAATTGGTATCGAAAAGATCGCTCCGACCCGATCCTAATTTCGACTTGTTGATTTCTAAGATTTATCCTAGTCGAGATGAATACGAAGCGCACCAAGAGCGAGTGCTGCAGAAAATAAGCATGTCTCATTCACAGGCATCATTGGTTAACTCTATTACAGAAGGAATCAAACTACAGTCTCAGAATAGGCCTCAGAGGTCACGAAAGAATCAAGAAGAGTCAAGTAACGCGTCTAATTCAAACGGCAATACCGAACCTGCGCAAAATGGCCCAGTGCAGAATGGTAGTAGCACATCTGCACCTAAAGATGGTGTACCGACTCCCAACAACAATAATCCTGCTCCCTCTGGTCAGTCCACATCCAATCCAGCTTCTGTGAGAAGCACTCCCTCCCCTGTTCCCTCAAATATCAGCTCAATCTCTAAGAACACTAGTACCACCAAAAGAGCGAAATCCATTTTAACATCAGAGAGAAGTGAGGAAAGTGAATCCAGTGATGGCAGGTGAGTTTACTTTATACAAGATTTGCCTAAATATTTTTCATTTATGTATCATATTCTGGGGTAAGGCTACGTATCTGCCAGATGTGTGTGAGGAAGAAGAGCGATATAGAGTGCGCTTTACATTCATGATAAAATATAGCATAAATGTCCAAACAAATAGTTCTTCAAAGGATGTTCTAAATGTACATTATTTTTACTAAATGTTTTGCTAAATGGAGTAGTTTAAATGCCACCTTGTTTAACATATCATCTTACTAAATTATTTATTATGATTGATTCTCTATTGTGTAAACTTCAATTTATTTACTAGTATCAACTTGGCAGCTTTACAAAAAGCTCATTCCATGAGTACATAAATGTAATATCTGAAATTTGGCTAACCAGCAATAAGTAACTCGAGCCATTCGTCTAAAACATGTAAATAATCATGTAAGTATTCAATAATAAATAGCTATGTAGGATAGATTGGCATATCCATGTTAACATCAAAGTTTGCGTTCATTGACCCTAAACTGGCTGACCTGATTAATGGTTTTGAAAAACACACTTATTTTTCTTATTAATTGTTGATAGGCTAGCCTTTGACCACTATCTCACCTATAGTAATTAATGATGCAGTTGAAAATGTTATTCAGGATAATCTTTTCATATTCAGGTTACAGTTATATATTACTAGCTTTCCGGGCGCGGCTCCGCCCGCGCGTATGTCGGTTATCGCGGGAAAACATTAACCTCTTTTTGCGCAGTAGGATAAAAACTATCCTATGTTTTTTCCCGAGTCTCAAACTATCTCTATACCAAATTTAATTCAAATCGGTCCAGTAGTTTTGGCGTGAAAGCGTAACAGACAGACAGAGTTACTTTCGCATTTATAATATTAGTACTGACTAGCTCGCAGGACAGATGCCTGAATTTACTTTAGCGAGCTACTGAATTTCTACTTAAAGAGTGGTTGCTATACTAATACATATCAGATTTTTTCTGTTATGTTTGGTAAGGTATCTAATTACTGGAAGTTCTAACATTATAGAGATTACAATAATCCCAATAGGTTAAGTTCTATGGTAGTTAAAATATTAACCAAAAAAAACATCATGTAATAAATTGTTTTACTGATTGGCAAAGTTCTCTTTAAACACTTTATTAACATTTCTCTTTGCTATTATATTAACCCAGCTACATATTGATATATTTAATATGGAAAAGTTGAATCAATAACATGATAAAACATAATATGTACAATAAACATATACAATTTACATCAAAGATTAAAGAGTGCAAAGTATAAGAAACTGAGCAACTTAAAAGATAATTTTGGAACTGAATTATTTTTCCATTTTAGTAATCAGATATTGGTTCAAAAAAGCTGTGCACATTAATTTTAGTTCCAAATGTTTGTGTAGTCTAATATATATAACTGAAATGGCACTAATACATCATTCAATGATTGGACTGTTCTGGTTGCTTTACGCTGTATTCTTTCAAGGAGAACAATATATTTTTATAAATACCTTATGACGCAACTTTAAAATGCAAGACACATATTCAAATTGGATGTCATAATTTCACTCAGTCCATTGTACTACTTGTATTTTGTCTACTTTAGATTTATTTTGATTCACTCTTCCTGATTACACTTAATATGATGTCCAGAACAGAAGGAGAAAACTCAATGGACACGGAAGGCGAAGGAGAACCCCTGAACCCGAATGAGATCGAGCTGGTGTTCAAACCTCACCCCACCGAGATGACAGGAGACAACCAACTGATGCGGGCACTACGAGACAGCTCTGTAAGATATTTGAAGACAACGGCAAATGCATCTGGTAACTATTTTTGTGTTATAAATGTATAGTAGTAGGCCAGCGTTTCCCATTAGCCTGGAAACTATTGTAACGACCCAGTATCAAGCCATCAAAATTTTCAACACTAGTTTACCTTAAAAATAAATACAGAAACCGACTTGAAGTGAAATCCAGGCCTTAGGATAAAACTTTCGACATTTTCCGCGAACTTGGATTCTTTGGTAAAAATAAGCAGCAACTCCATACTGTGCTCTAAAATTTTGTGACAAACTATATAAGGTCACTTTTAATTCATCAACAATACTGCGGGGGGTGGTGTAGAATCGATAACTGAATATGATCCACACATTTTTAATTTTCACATAAACAATTCAATAACTATTGCCTAAGCTGTGGCGCGTTGACTTTGAGAATGATAGCGACGACAACACTCGCGGCCGCCGTGGACAAGACTCACACATACACACACGTTCTAGGTATTCTAACGCATTCCGAGGGCAATGAACTCGGTAGGTATACCTACGCATTGCGAGGGCAACGAACTCGGTAGGTTTACCTACGCATTGCGAGGGCAATGAACTCGGTAGGTATCTCGGTAGGTATACCTACGCATTGCGAGGGCAACGAACTCGGTAGGTTTACCTACGCATTGCGAGGGCAATGAACTCGGTAGGTATCTCGGTAGGTATACCTACGCATTGCGAGGGCAACGAACTCGGTAGGTTTACCTACGCATTGCGAGGGCAATGAACTCGGTAGGTATCTCGGTAGGTATACCTACGCATTGCGAGGGCAACGAACTCGGTAGGTTTACCTACGCATTGCGAGGGCAATGAGTCTTGTCCACGGCGGCCGCGAGTGTTGTCGTCGCTATCATTCTCAAAGTCAACGCGCCACAGCTTAGGCAATAGTTAGTATTGATTTTGTTTATGTGAAAATTAAAAATGTGTGGATCACATTCAGTTATCGATTCTACACCACCCCCCGCAGTATTGTTGATGAATTAAAAGTGACCTTATATACCTACATAGTATTTATCAAATATTTTTACTATTGATAAATGTGTATTATTTTACCTAATAGAAGTAGTACCTAATAGTAAAAGTGGGTTTAAAAATATTAAGTGTGGTCACGAAGGGACAGGGAAAATTACTGGGCCATCGCAGAAAAATGTTTGGGTACCATTGTAGTGGGCTTAAATTTACAAATTATTGGAGTATTTTCGCTTAGTACACGGTAGTGCTTGTAATCATAATATTTAGAAATTGTAGTAGGCTATTAATGACGATTAAATTAACAAGACGAATATTAATAACTATGTATAATTCAAAAGGATCTTTATAAATTAAACTAAATAAATTCATAAATGTTTGTAAAGAAAAACAATTAGTTTCGTTAAATTTTCCAGTGGATCACCTCAGCAAGTACTTGGCCATGCGTCTGACATTGGACCTTGATGCGGAACTCCCTGAGGCATACCGATTACTCAACTTCTGCATCTATGTGACCCCGTCTCCTGGGCAGTTTGTGCCGCTAGGTGGCTCGCAGACTCTGAGGCAGATCAACGACAAATTTTGGAAGGTGGTATCATAGCAATAATCATAACCATAGCAATTTTTTTGATCTGATTCAAAAATTTATCCTCAAATTAGTGACATTAACATTGCTGTGCTCGATATTGAAGTACAAGGTAGCAAATGAAAATAACAGGTACATGATAAGTGATATTCTCACAAATAACCTCAAAACGAAGAAGAAAGTAGAAGTGATATAAGAACATTAGTTATTCGTAATAAAGATAGTGCCGGCCATTCTGATAGCTGACACAAGTAAAAACTTGGTACATTAGGTTGATAAAAAGTAGGCTCAATACCAAATCAATACTGTGAAATATGAAATCATATTTCACTTTTACAGCTGTCATACCATAGACTTATCTCTAGGTAGTTTAGGTCATCTTTAGCACAATACATGGAGACAAAAAATATGTTATCTTCTGTCTCTACAACAGTTGTCAGTGTGTAAGTTGCTTAATGTGTAATTTTTTAATCATTATTCCTACTGATTAAAAAATAACACATTTATTAATAAGTTGATTTAATGTAAACATTAAGGGCAGTTTGGGCAAGTTGATTTAATGTAAACATTAAATCAACTTATTTCTAAACTATATATATATATATAATCATTGACAGCTTTGGTAGTTCTGGTACAAACAAATGCTAGGAAGATATTCTTCTTGTTTACTTTAATTATCAAACTTAGTATTTTTTACTCGACAGTACTTACCATGTGGAAGTCCCGTGTTCCACTTAGGTGAGGAAAGCGAGGATGTACCCTCTGAGCAATAATTTCACTGCTGCATAGCTAACACTACACTGATTTGTTAGGTAATTATAAGAAAAAGGACAAAATGACCCCAGACCTATCAGTAGAACAGCTGGTAACTACAGGAACAAACGGAATTTCGTTTTCTTAGGTCTTCCAGCAATATATGTTGCTTCATGTTTAATATTTTTTCTTCTACTTATTCTATTCGTAGTAGAAAAGGGAGTAACAACTCCATTGAGTCAGCCATACCAAAAATGTTATTGTTTAGAGATCAGATTCAAACAGTGGTGTGAGTAACACATATTTTACTTTATATGAAATATTGGCTTCCATAATAGATTTTTTCACAGAAAATTACTGCGTTTCGAGTAGTTTGTACATTGGTAAATAAACACAATAAACTTGCTATCGTGCCTACAATTTTCATGTTGTATAACTGCAATGAGAGTCAATTCTAATAATATTCTTATTTTTGCAATAACGCATCTGCAGATTACATTACAAAACTTACAAATCTACGAGAGGAAAAGTAGTACAACATAAGTTGAACTATAGGTATCGTTCCATCCGCATAGGATGGTTAAAGAACGAGAGGTAAATTAGAGTTATGACTTATGAGTCATATATCATGATAGCTCAGTCGGTCAGAGCTGTAGGGGTATGCTCTGACCTTCGAATCCCGCACATGACTATAATTTTTCCCCTCGTCAATTTGTATTCTTGTAATGAGTGTAAATTCTGTTTCGAATTCTTTATGCAGAAGCGCACTTAGCGATGTTGTTTTCTTGTAATTTTGCTTCTTACAACAGGTTCTTTATTTTCGGATGAACAAACGAACGTAAGAAGAAACAAACGCTAAATGACGATTGATACGTCTCTGTTCATAATGAGATTGTGGTGTAAATTAATCGATTGCAATATGCTTAAATAACGTTTGTACAACGAAACCAGTTACTTGATTTACGTAAGTATACATATAGCAACTACGCCGGCCGATACAAATAAGTGCCATGTGCGCGAATGCTAGCACAGACAGATGCAGAAATCAGCACTAGAAAGAGTATCTGAAAGATGCTTCAAAACGGAGGCCTCTGCAAAAGTGCAAACCTCACACGGAGTTGATTACACTTTTTGAAAACCCGTCTGACTACACGCACCTCGAAACTTCCAAAGAAAATTCTGAAAATATTGGTTTATAATTAATTTCATTAGGGTATATTTTTCAATCATCTAATATTATCTTAATCACGAAATGATGTTACAATAACAACATTTACATATGAATGTTCCACTCTCATATTTTATATCACAGATAATTAATATCTGACAATTGAAAAAGCGGACCATTCTATCTAAATAATGACGAAGTATAAAATTATATGCATTAATGACATATTGTGTATTTTGTTTCCAGGTCAACAAGCCTCTGGAGATGTACTACTCGTGGAAAAAAACCTAGAAATGAAATAACATTTTAGTTTATGTGTCAGTAGCATAGCTAAAATGGTCAGTGCAGTGATATTTAATATTTAGATGAGTTATTTTATAATTAAAAATGATTTGTTCAGATTTATCAGGTATTTACAGTATGTTTGTTGTTGAGAAGCATGATTGGAGTCAAACAGAGTGACAGGATAAGGAATAGTGTGATAAGGGAACGATGTGGTGTGAATGAGGATGTAGTGACAAAAATCGAGAAAGGTATGTTTAGATGGTTTGGACACATAGAGAATGAATGAAATGAGATTGACTAAAAAAGTATACATGGGAAAAGTGAATGGAAGTGTTGGAAGGGGAAGCCTAGGCGAACGTTTCGAAATCAAATTGAAGATGTTCTGAAAAAAGGCCAGGTCAGGAGTACCCTAAACCGACGCTCATGTATGAAAAGATTGATGAGTATAGATGAAGCGAAAGACATATGTAAGGATCTTAGCAAGTGGAAATCTGTGGTCTCTGCCTATCCCTATGGGATAGAGGCGTGATATTATGTATGTATAAATGTTTTTTGTACTACTTAGAATTTACTATAGTGAGATATTAATAATAAATAGCTCTTTCACTGTAAATCTAGAATATAATAAAATAAAAATATATCAAACTATTCATATAATTATAATATTCAAGCTTGGGGTGATGTTCAAGATACGTTTCATAGAGGGCGCTTACCGCCATCTGAATAAGGGATATCCAAATATTGATATATCTGAACAAATCATTACTTTATTTAGCAAATTTTATCCGAGATATGGACTCTATATTGTGTAATAATAAGAAATTATTAGAATTTATTCATTTTAATCGATTTTAATTGTAACTTAATCTAAGTAAGTTTTATTGTATACATATAGTGCTAAGTATACGCAAAAAAAAATGCAAGTTGATGTTCAAGATAGCCGTTTGGCACACGCACTTGAGGTCAAAACAATGTTTTTGACTTACAGTTATTTTTTATGAGTCTTACATATCATACATCATCTTTTATTTTCTCAATACTTATAAGGTTGGATTTAGAAATCATAATAAGAATATTTTAATTACTAGTACAGGCTCCCGGTGAGTAAATAGACAGATAGAGATAAGATACTATGAGTATTATTTGATGTGTATTATATCGTTTGACGTAAATATAAATTAATTCAGCCATATAATACGTAGGAGAGCTCAAACTTGGTATTTTAAATGTTAAATGCTCTTTTATAAAAACAAGTAGCTGAAATGTAATTGTGTGCTATATAGCCAAAAATTAAACTAAATTTGATTAATAGACAATTAAAAAAAATAGTTTGAAACAAAAAAATATGACGTCGTCGAGCCACTCCTAATGGAAATTGGGTAGGTACTAATCATTTTACGTCATAATTACTATTTTGAATTCAAATACTCGTATGCTAAACGGTTATCCTGTACATCGATTTGTTATTTTTCCTCGATATTGGGCTCGTACGCCGGCAACTAATAGAAAATTAAATGTATGTTCAAAGATTTTATCTCGAATACATTATATTGTGTTCTTTTAATAAAAAATAATTATGGAACTTTATTAATTTATATTCGTAATGCATTTATATAAATACTAGAAAAACAACTTCATTTTACAATTATAATGTATATAAACCTAATAATATTCAACTCATCGTTTCTCGTAGAGATTTCACTCTCGCAGCTGATTGAAACATTTCTTTGGAATTATTAAAAGTATAATTGATTTTATAGTAATATATAAGGACTGCATAATGTAATACATAGTAAGTTTTACTGGAAAGTAGTTTTTAAATTTTATAAACGATTAGTTTTTATTTAATTGCTAAATGGCTTGAATTTTACCTCACCTATGGATAAAGCGATAGAAGATGCTTCAAAGATTGAAAATATAAGCAAGTGTGAAGGTTGTCTCACTCTAAGAATCCGAATTAAAATAATAGCGATTTGCTTAACTTCATACAACCAAGGCTGGGTGCTTACCTACATACAACCAAGGCTGGGCAAAATAAATGCTTTGCTTTAATTGAAATACAAATTATAAAATATTGTATCGCAAGTAATTAAAATACGAAATATAAAATTATTATTAAAACGTATTTGAAATATAAAATACAAAATACAGTATTTTAGGTATTTTTAATTGAAATACATAAAAATTCGGGACCAGAACGAGCTGAAAAGATTAATTAATGAGTAAAACTAGTTTCCTTTCATGAACACTAGATTTTAAAATGTTTGACAAACATCCTATTGTCGGAGAGTGAATAAAACTGTTGCCAATTGCCAACTCTAATAGCTGCTTTACCATTACACTCGCCTCCCTCACTGATGATCGCTAAAGCAAGGTTAAATGTATTTTGAAGTATCAAGTATTTGAAATATTAATTACAAAATACCTCGGTGTAAGGTATTTGAAATACTAATTACAAATTACGTATACGTATTTATATATTAAATTACAAGTAATACAAATACTGCCCATCCCTGCATACAACTATGAACTTATTTTTTAAGAAGCGCTCATAACTAAGTTTGATTAATCGTTCCTAACTGTTGAAGCAGGTTTAGGTAACGTCCGTTAAGGTCATTACTTGGGTAACCGCTAGTTACCTTTGTACTGAGCGCTGTCGTTCTTCACATTGTAACCGTGTCACTTTCCATGCAAACGAAGTTTCTTTATATTTAAAAAAATCTAATTTTGCATGCATTTTCTTGAGCCTAATATTTATGCTATTGGTTTCCAGCTTTCATTAAATTTATCTCTAATTTAGAAAATAGAATTCCGATACAATTATATTTTTCTGAATAAAATAAAAAATACTTAAATTCACTGACAACCCAGAAAAATAGATATTAGGCCCGAGGACATGGTAAATCTCTGTGCGACGTACGTATTTGATCCCTAAAGCTAGTGTTTTGCCGGTTTTTTCTTATGTTATTGTGACAGAACAAGCTCAGGGCCCGCCTGATGTTAAGCGGACTAACCTCTGCCTATAACAGATCCATTTCGTCACAAGACACGAATTGTACTGCGCCCGTCACCTTGAGACATAGTTGTTAAGTCTCATGTGCCTGTAATTTCCCTGGCTCTCAATGACTACTGCCGGAACACATCGTTAGGTGCTTGACAACATATTTTCTACTTGAGGGTAATCGCTAGCCAGGCGAGCATTCGCAAAATGCCCTTCCACCATGCGGTGAAGCTTAAGGGCCTGTTGTAGTTATTTTAAACATTTTTTAAAATCTGTAACTCAAATAGCACTGAAAATTTAGATTAAATAAAATCATTTGCATAAAGTTGAACATACTCTCCAGGAACGTATGAAGCCGAAAACATGATTATGAACAATTTCTTCGATAAAAAGAATTAACAAACATGACACCATTTCGGTTTTTAAATGACTGGAACTAAAAGATACTATCATCAAACCATGTGGAAATTATACCAATAGATAGAGCTTGTTATTTATTAGTAACGTATGAAGCCACATTTTCTAATTCAGCTATAGTTTTTTAACAAGAAAAAAAAAACTACAAATCTAACGATTCAAGCTCTCACGCACTCCGTTTAGTGCCCGCCTAGGCGTCATCGAGGTAGGACGCGTGTCGTTTTCTCCAACAAAATTCTGCCGGTCAATTACGTGCTAGAAATAAGTTAAAAAATTAATTAAAAATGCAAAGTACGATGGAGTTGAACAGCCAACAGCGGCAGTCAACATGTATGTTCTCCATAAATAAAAAAAAAACTTTCTCGATGGCATTGTTTTCACGCGCCATAGTAAAAAAGTATAGTATGGTTTTGGAAACAGATTATAGCTGTCTGAATCGGGAGATCACGAGAGCATTAGAAGGCCGCTTGATAAAGGTTACCGCTTGGCTACCCACATAATAAAATTAACCGATGCAACTACCGATAAGTTTGGGTATTTTCGTAATATGAAATATTATTTCAATCAAAATATCCTACTGTAATATATATTATAAAACTTGGCCTGGTTAGATATCTCGAGAAGAAAATCTGTCCCCAAGCACTTATCGGTGTGTACCGCTATGTGTCCTTGAGGACCATTAATTTTGCATGGTGGTAGGGCATTTTGCGAATACGCGCCTGGCTAGCTACCACCCTCGAGAAGAAAATCTGTCGCCAAGCACTTTTCAGTGTGTACCGCTATGTGTCCTTAAGAACCATTAATTTTGCATTGTGGCAGGGCATCTTGCGAATGAGTGCCTGGCTATCTACCACGCTCAAGTTGAAAATCTGTCGCCAAGCACTTATCAGTGTGAACCGCTAAGTATATGTCCTTGTCCTTGAAAACCAGAAATTTTGTGAATAAAGTTACTCTGTTTTGGTTGAAAATTGATATCAAGGTTGTGCTGGGCGTCATGATTCCCAAAATGGACTTATTTTTACACGACTGCCTAAAAAAGGAGAGTTATGTTTTCAGGGTTCATGTATGTATGTTTGTGAGTTTCTTTATTCCACCATAACTTCTAAACGGCTTGACCGATGTTTATGTAAGAGATATCGTTAGATTCCTCTTGATAACCCAAGTGACACTAGGTAAATAAAAAAAAATGAAAAACAAACTGGCGGATTTTAGACCCAATATTGTGAGGTAAAAACAAATTTTTCTTCCAAACCCATCGAGTGGGGTATCAGAATGAAGACCTTTATAAAACCATTTCATAAATATATATTACATCGCAGTTTTAATTTCAATGTAACGATAAATCGCTTAGCGAAAATAAATAACTTGCAGTCAATACTTGTTTCGATATCATCTGCCCACTGAATAAAGTAACTCCGATTTGGCTGAAAAATGATACCTAGGTTTTTCTGGAAGTCCTTATGCCAAATTTGGAATTCATTTTTCGATGACGTCTGTCAAGAGAATAAAGTTACTCCGATTTGGCTGAAAATCGATATCTAGGTTTTTCTGGACGTCTGTATTCTAAATTTGGAATTAATATTTCGATGACGCCTGCCAAATGAAGAAAGTTACTCTGATTTGGCTGAAAATTGATACTTAGGTTTTTCTGGAAGTCATTATGCCAAATTTGGAATTCATTTTTCGATGACGTCTGCCAAGTGAATAAAGTTACTCCGATTTGGCTGAAAATCGATATCTAGGTTTTTCTGGACGTCTGTATTCTAAATTTGGAATAAATATTTCGATGACGCCTGCCAAGGGAAGAATGTTACTCCGATTTGGCTGAAAATTCGTATCAAAGTTGTGCTAGGCATCATTATTCCCAATATGGACTCATTGTTTCAATATCATCTGCCAAGTGAAAAATTTACTCCGATTTGGCTGAAAATTGATACCTAGGTTTTTCTGGACGTCCTTACTCCAAACTTGGAATTTATTCGTCGATGACGTCTGCAAAGTGAAGAAAGATACATCGATTTAGCTACCAATCGGTATCTGGGTTGTTCTAGTCGTTCTTATTCTGAATTTGTTATTTATTATTCGATGTCATCTGCCAAGTAAAAAGGGTCCTCCGATTTGACTGAAATTCAAAATCTAGGTTGTTCTGGACGTCATTATTCTAAATTTGGAATTTATTTTTTAATGACGTCTGCCAAGTAAAAAAGTTACTCCAATATGGCTGAATATCGATACCTAGGTTGCTTTGGGCGTTTTTATTCTGAATTTGGAATTCGTTTTACGAAGACGTCTGCCAAGTGAAAGAAGGTCTTCCAATTTGGCTGAAAAATTAAAATTCTAAATTTGAATCGGTCAAGTTGAAATTTTTTTTTTACTTTGCAGACGACGTTGAAAAATAAATGCAAATCCGAAATAATGACGCCCAGGTTAACCAAGATATCGATATTCAGCCAAATCGGACTAACTCTCTTCATTTGGTAGACGACTTCGAAAAATAAATTTCAAATTTAAAATACAGACGTCCAGAAAAACCTAGATATCGATTTTCAGCCAAATCGAAGTATCTTTCTTCACTTGGCAAACGACATCGAAAAATAAATTCCAAATTCGGAATTAAGACGTCAAGAACAATCTAGATTATGAATTTCAGCCAAATCGGAGTAACTTTCTTCACTTGACAGGCGTCATCGAAAAATTCATTCCAAATTTGGAATAAAGACGTCCAGAAAAACCTAGACGTCGATTTTCAGCCAAATCGAAGTAACATTCTTCACTTGGCAGATGACATCGAAAAATAAATTTCAAATTTGAAATACAGACGTCCAGAAAAACCGAGATTTCCATTTTCAGCCAAATCAGAGTAACTTTATTCACTTGGCAGACGTCATCGACAAATAAATTCCTAATTCGGAATAAAGACGTCCAGAAAAACCTAGACGTCGATTTGCAGCCAAATCGAAGTAACTTTCTACACTTGGCAGACGACATCGAAAAATAAATTTCAAATTTGAAATATAGTCGTCCAGAAAAGCCGAGATTTCCATTTTCAGCCAAAAATCGATATATGGGTTTTTCTGGACGTCCTTATTTCAAATTTGGAATTTATTTTTCGATGACGTCTGCAAAATGATTAATGTAACTCCGATTTGGCTGAAAATTTGGGTTTTAATTAACATTTGATTGTCCGGAAGAATGACGCCCAGCACAACCTAGATATCAATTTTCAGCCAAAGCGGACTAACTTTCTTCACTTGGCAGACGACATCGAAAAATCAATTCCAAATTCGGAATAAAAACGCCCAGAACAACCTAGATTTTGAATTTCAGCCAAATAAAAGTAACTTTTTTCACTTGGCAGAAGTCGTCGTTATACAAATTCCAAATTTGGAATAATAACGTCTACAACAACCTAGATATCAATTTTCAGCCAAATCAGATGTATTTTTCTTCACTTGGCAGACGACATTGCAGAAATAAAATTGGGAATAATGACACCCAGCACAACCTAGATGTAGACTTTCAGCCAAATCAGAGTAACTTTCTTCACTTGGCAGATGACTACGAAAAATCAATTCCAAATTCAGAATAAGAACGTCCAGAACAACCTAGATTTTCATTTTCAGCTAAATAGAAGTAACTTTTGTCACTTGGCAGACGTTATCGTTATACAAATTCCGAATTTGGAAAAAATAAATCCATATTGGGAATAATGACGCCCAGCACAACCTAGATATCGATTTTCAGCCAAATCGGAGTAACTTTCTTCACTTGGCAGATGACATCAAAAAATAAATTCCAAATTCGGAATAAAGACGTCCAGAACAACCTAGATTTTGAATTTCATCCAAATCGGAGTAACTTTCCTCACTTGGATTACGTTGAAAAATTAATTGCAGGAATAAACCCCTCCAGAAAAACATAGGTAGGTACACTAATCATTGAAAAGTATGCAATAACTTGTTAAAGTCGGTATCATGCTTATCTATAATACTCTATTTTCAACTTTGGCAAGTTATTTTATACCAACTATACATATACTCTACAGGCGACCACATACCAGTATGCATTTTTTCAGCTACCTTACTCATATTGGTAACAAAAATAATAAAATAAATAGAGTCTAGTGTATTATTCATCTTGTTTCGGTAAACGTTCTACACAATATATCAAAATTTCAGGTTTGTTACTCATTCCATTTACGAGCTAAAGACCAATGACTTACGGACGGACATACAGACAGAACTCGGGCACTCATAAATACGGCTCCGTTTTGCGTTTTGGGCTCGGAACCCTAAAAACAATGTATCCGAACAAAATCTAATAAAAATAGGTACTTAGTGTGAAACGAATATTTTTATTCTATAAGCGAATAAAAATTTTCACCAGTACAAAATAATTATTTAGATGCAGTTCTGGATTTAGTAGCTACGATACCTACAGTTGATCAACTTTTTAAGTTACACTGTGACGCTAATAGCGTGCGGCTGGGGACATCGAGCGAGCGACGTGAGTCCTGACGCGCGCTGTGCGACTAGAGCGCAACGCTGCGTAGTGTCAATAGCCCGCAACTCTCGGACGCTAAATTTACCTACTGATTGACTAAAAAAGGGCCTTAAGCCTGCGGCGGGATTCGAACCATGAACCCGCTGCGCGGCAGTCCATAGGCAATGCCACTGAGCTATCACTGCTTCAAAATCACCGGTTCTAATAATACTTAATAATATATCTAAAAATATTAATCTGTCGGCAAGCACCTAACGGTGTGTTTAGGCAGCTGACTTTGAGGGCCAGTATAGTTATAGATTAGCATCTTCATCTGTAACATCACTTTTCAACAGCTAAAGCTAAATCATCAGCAATAAAAAAAATGTGTTGGAACGTACCCCTCGAGTGTACCCAACGAGAGCACTTTGTATTATGACATTTGTTTTTTATAAGCCACGCTGCCTTCGAACTTGATCGAAGCGAGCCGTATACGTGGTTGCTAGCTATACGAGATGACTCCTGCTTACTCCAAAAAATACTGTTTCTGTTCCGCATCAAAAATAAAACTATTTTAGCTAAATTAAGTTAACAGTGACAGTTTGGTTGACACTATGGGGTGCCGGGGAATGACTCCCTTCATAATTTGGGGGCGGGGCATTCTAACTCTTTTGAAGCAGTGATGGCTCAGTGGCTTTGGCTATGGACTACCGATTCGAGCAGGTTCATGGTTCGTATCCCGCCGCGGGCTTGAGCTTCACCGCATGGTGGAAGGGCATTTTGCGAATGCCCGCCTGGCTAGTGACCACCCTCATGTAGGAAATCTGTCGCCAAGCACCTAACGGTGTGTTCCGGCAGCATTCCTTGAGAGCCAGTGAAATTACAGGCACATGAGACTTAACAACTATCTCAAGGTGACGGGCGCAGTGCATCTGTTATAGCCAGAGGTTAGTCCGCTTAACATCAGGTGGGCCTCGAGCTTGTTCCATCACAATAAAATTTTAAAAAACCCACGGAGTTACCTCCTATGGGTGTCGTGAGAAGCGACGAAAGGAAATTACCAGAAAGTGGGCATCTATTCAGAATAACTCTCATTCTACACGGCGATCTCCAAAACGCTTGCTAAGCGTAGAGATTAAGGAAAACCCTCCTTAATCGCTTTAGTTCAACGAGTGGATGTTGATAATAATTTTGACAGTAGGTACACAATATTCGAAGTATACACATAACAGGAAAAAAACAAAGTAATAATTTATTCATATCCTGCTCAATATACCTATAGCGATTATGGTATGGGAGAGAAAACCTAAATTGTGTAGCTTGTCGGCACGCCTGGTGTTCCCCGAAGAGGAATATCTTTCGTCAGGCATATGTTGATTCCATGTTATGGCGGCTAAGTAATATCATCAGTCAGTTCCAACTACTACCTACTAAAAATGTATTTGAAGAAAACAGCTGTTCGAACGCTATCGGACATAAGGCGGGAGCACTTTGTTTCGATAGTCCGGTAATTTGGTTCAGTAGGTATCCGACTAGGTACCTAATTCTATCGTCTCTGTAGTTCGGTTATTGCATTGCTTATGCCGGTTAATATTACAGGACAACCAACGACGTGTCTTGTTTCTGTGTTAACCTACTTACTTCTGATAGTACTATATGCTTGACTGGTTTTCATCGGCCAACTCAAGTTACAGTAAGTAGGAAGGTACAGCAGTCATATAAAAATAAATGAATTGATATAAAAATATTGCAATTATCTATGTTCTTTATATTCAATTTCAACTAACACTTGTAAAAATATGCCGTACTATGTACAGGAAGGGAATCACTACTAAAAGTTAAAACAATAAATCCAATACTGCAATGTTTTATTTTTTTATTCCTCATAGGTTAGCCTTTGACCACTATCTCACCTGATGGTAAGTGATGATTTGGTCGAGGATGTTGTTCAGGCTAACCTAGAGTTACTGGCTCTCAAGGACAGCTGCCGGAACACACCGTTAGGTGCTTGGCGACAGATTTTCAACTTGAGGGTGGTAGCTAGCCAGGCGGACATTCGCAAAGTGCCCTACCACCATGCTGTAACGACTGCTATCCTAAGACAACAGCCGGGACCGACGGCTTAACGTGCCCTCCGAAGAACGGAAGCGCTCGGTAGTAATGTTATCAGCGGTCACCCATCCAAATCATGACCGCTGCGGACGTTGCTTAACTTTGCTGATCTGAATGTTACCTATATATGGACATATCAGAATAACGCTGCACATCTATAATTAAAATACTTCTATAAAATGTTTTATTTTGTTTTGATATAAAAAATGCATGTACTGAATTGGCGTAGGGTATTCATTATATTTTTTGAATAAAAGACAATCTCAATTAAATATTGTATTTACAGAACAAAGCAATTTTATAACATGTATTTGTAGGTAGGTGACTGATTATACAACGGAATTTAAAGGATATAGTTACCGTTACCTACCTGTGCAAGTACCTACAGTAAGTCATAGTTACTAGATTTTGCTCAGGTATTATCAGCGACTATAAGAAAAAAAAGTCAACAAGGTTAGCAAAAGTTATTTATAAAAAACATCATTATACGCTCCTGCTTCTTAAAATAACCAAAAGACTACATTGGACCCACTGAGGTAGATTGCGATCGATGAGCTATTTCCCGTAAATATCTGAAATCTCATATAAAATGTTGCCATACATATCGCATAAAATACCAAAAGAATATTAGTACATATATGGAAAATCATCATTGTTGCTTCGCAGACTGTGTAAAAACTTCAGGTTGAACTAACCGGTCACTTATCCATATCAAACTTCGGAGGGTGCTCAGGTGATCTCTCCTTTATTTGAGGTTTTAGAAATTAATCAGAATTGAGCATTAAATCGATTTATTTCTTCATTATCTAAGATTGTATTTTTACAAATTTGAAAATGATAAGAGCCGCGAAACAATTTTATTCAAATTATTCGATGCATCAGGAAAAAAGTTTTGTATGGTACTTTTGCCTGTGGTTTACCTGTTTTTTCCCATAAAATAAGCTATTTAATGGTATTTTTTCGTAAATATACTTGTACCTAAATGTAGTTCTGTTACCTACAGCTGAAAATTTCCATAGTGCTTTACCACCTACCTACCCTATTACATAAATTAGCGAAACAATCTTACTTCCTAAATAATATAAATGCGAACGTATAGTAGGTACCTACATTATGCATATCTGGTAAGTACCATACTCGCCTCCATAACGGACGAAACAATTTTGGTAAATAAGTAACATGTGTTTTTAGAATTTGTTTAGCGTAGCGATGGTACCTACCTATGTAACAAAATACGAAAGCTGTACTTAGCTTGATACTTATAAAATTTAGGAAGGTAAAGTAGGTACTTCCTAAAAAAAACTCTTGATGTGGCCAGATTATTATTCATATTTACAATAAATATGTAAGTAAGTTCTAATCAGAAAAATAAATATGCTTTCAGCATGATTAACCACAAGGACCTATATAAAGCTGTGATTTATATATAGGTAGGTGCTTACCCATAAATATTTTGAGAACTAAATTTTTTGTCTACATTTCGTTTAAAATGCGTGAAATTGCAACACTCAAACTTGTTTTTTGGACATACTTAATGGCGCGAAATTTTTAAAACTTCCAATTCAAAATCAAGGCAACATTGTAAAATTATTATTTTGCCATTTCACTTAGACGGTATAAAGTGCCTTCTAAAAGCATTGTATTCTCTTCTGAGAGCTTTGGTTGCTTCTACTTTCAACAGCTTTAGTGCTTCTTTAATGGCTTCATTATCTTCAGAGTCTCGTGCGACAGTTAGTCTTTCCATTGTGGCAAAATCTAATTCATCTATCCTCTCAGCCTCATCTATTAGACGATCTATATCTCTTAGATAACTGCGAAAAGACACACTTTCGGCATCTTCTCTATAACCGAGAAGTCTTTCTAAGTGCTCCCAAAAATCCAATGTGCGTCGTCCATCTCGCAGTTTGCAAGTAAACATAAAATTCCTGAAGTGTTTTCGACCCTTTTCGTCGTTGAGAACATTTTCTATTTTATCAGTGAATCGGTCCAAGTCAGATTTTGATACTTCGAATTCGTCACAGCCGCAGGCAATGAAACATTTATCCATGTTACAGTCATTTGTCTGACATTATTGGCCTTTTCCCCACTCCTTATCGATTTTGTTTACATATTTTGTAGACGCTGCCACACAAAGCTGCACGTAGTTCTATACATAATACATATATACCACTTTTCTGTCAATTTGTTTAATCGATTTGATCATAACCACGCGCAACTTGATAATAAACACGCAAGATTTACTTTACGACACGGTGATTCACCTTTCGAGGTAAAGGAGGAAGTGAGGTTAACTTCAAAAATAGCCAGCTGCCAGCAGCGGTGAACCGATTCTATGCAACCGCGTAAATAAACTGGCTGCGCGCGCCGCGCCTTACGATATTCTTATCTATGACATTGATTGGTATTGTGCGCATGCTCCACAAAGTTCTTTATTCAAAACTTTCCCGCCACACTTCTCACAATATCTCTAAACACTGGCACGCTATGAAAAAGTAGCAAAAATATCACAAAACTTATGAGAAACGACAACGACGCACGCACCCCATTTCACGGTGAATGTGATACGAACGCGGAGGCATTACATCACGATTCAAGGCAGGTAAAAAACGTGTCGTGACCTCGGTTCGGTCGAATAGTGCGATTCATTCATGGGAAATAATAACAACGATGTAGCTTGCTACTTTATGAGGACAATAGCTTAGGCCTCGCCCCCTTGAGAGCTCGGTATACCTATATTATATTATGACAGCACAAAAGTGTAAGTTATTTAAAGTTTTAAAGATACTTCTGTGTAGGTATGTACTAATAAGTTCGAACCGGCTTAATTTAAAGAACACGTTATTTTATTGTCGTGATGTTAGCAAAAATAATTAGTAGAAGTTAGAAGCGTTCTAGTTTGTCACCACATGCGATCTGTGAGAGTTACGTCTTGTGAAATGTGTTAGGTGCCTAGGAAATGTATTTAGAGTTAGATATGTTCACGAATTTCTTAATATACTGTTCTACTAACTAATTTTCATAAATAATTATGTCCTATTTTATAACTAAATGTGCGATAAGGCTGACATTTTTTTTATATTGCACAATTTTAGATTCATATTTATTTTAGAGTACCGGTATGTATTCAATCAAGAATTGTAAATTGTATTATATTTACTCGTAGTATTTTCTAGGTTAGCCTGATCAATATCTTCGACCACATCATCAGTTACCACATGTCAGACAGTGATCAAAGGCTAACATATCACGAATAAAAAAAAATGTTTAAGTATCAAATGGTTTTAAAATATATTACTGTACTATACTGTTACTGTATCAGACGGATCGTCCACTGCTGAACACAGCCTCCCCTATGTAGGGGGTATTTGCCATAATCCCCATGCTTGGCAGGCGGCTTGGGGATCGCAGTATAAGATGGAATTTCTTTAGAAGGCGCTGCTGCCCACCTTCTAGTATTTTTCCCTTAGTCGCCTCTTACGACACTCACGGGATGATATGGGGAGGTGCAATTCTAACCCGGCACCCCACGGGGTAAAGATTTTTTTTTTAATATTGTTCGTCCTTAAATTACTAAATCTCTAACGTTAATAATAATAGTCAATAATGGCAGCACCATTTTTTTAATAATCAAAACATTTAGAGTAACCATCCATTCTGACGTTAAGATGCCTGCGTCACTGGTTCGTAGTGTCTATTGAGAGGAAGCTCAGATTTTTATCTTAAATAAAAAAATCCTGCCCATATGCTGCCTTCAGAGTTTTTATACCTAGATCTTGTAACTGTCAAGTAAATAAAGATATATATTCAGAACAAAGCTCTTATTTAGAAAAAAATGTTTTCTTTTTTTTAAAAGGTACCTAGGTAGTGTTGTGTTAAGGTTGCACGATTGCAGGCGGTGGTCTCTTTCTGCGAAGCGGTGATGAAGCAGAAAGAGACCGCGGAGCGGGTCAGGGAAGACGATGTCCAAGCTGACCCGCGCCGGCGCAGGCGAACGGGTGCGAGGAGGCGGCGGTTTGCCCGCCTCCTACCTTCTCCGTAGTAGGGTCACTGGTGGAGTTTTGGGGATTCTCCACCAGCTTGCACGGCCCCACACGTCTAGGGGGTGACTTTGGTGAGCAAGGTTGCCCCTCCATAGGACGGAGGCCCGGTTAAGTTCGGGCCTACCGCTAGGGCAAGATGGTGACTGCTAACGCGACCCTGTCTTGCCCCACCTCGGCGGAGGACTGCTCACGGGGGGGTTTTAGTGGGTTCAAGTCCCACACATCCCCTTCCACCACCCCCTTGGTGGAACGGTAGGGCGAAGGCATTTCCCCCCTTAAAAAAAAAAAAAAAAAAAAAGTTTGCACGATAGCTCATTTTATCCATGAATAAGTATACTGTACCTACATACCTAAAATCGTAGAAAAAAGATACAAGATGTCTTTATTACCATAAGTATTACCAAAATTATGCAGAAAAAGTTAATAAAGTTATTGAAATGGATTACAGAGTAAAACAGATTTTCAATGAACTCCAAACTAAGCACGAGGCCTGTGTCTTGGAGCTCGAGGGCGATATGTAGATATATTTTCTTACTTTTGAACTAGGTATATTGAAGGTGATATATTATACTTCGTCATTTCATCTAATATATAAATTTATAAAATTCTCGTGTCACAGTGTTTGAAACAAAACTTCTCCGAAACGGCTTGACTGGTTCCCATGAATTTTTGTGTGTATATTCAATAGGTCTGAAAAAAACTATAAAACAATTTTTCAAATAGGTATATTATATTTTATTTGCCTACATAGCCAAAAATCGTTTGCCGGGTCAGCTCTTTATTATTTATACATACCTATAGTTTTTTTTAGTATATACGTTACCTATACGTTATCCTTTTAACCTACAGGCAACATAGCACAAGTTTTAGGGTAAATTAATTAATATAATAGGATTTTAATCGGTTTCCATCATTACGATAGAACTTCACTTTATCGGCCATATTTTTCCACAAAATTATAAATAAAACTAATGTGTACGATCGATGTTTAAATATTGTTATTGAATTTATTTTAAATTATAATATTGTGAAAATATTATCCTTACCCAATTTATCTTGTGAAATGATCATGGTGGTCGCATTATTTTTGTTCTAAAATTATTTTACGCGAACCAAACACTTGGGCATGTGTAATAATATTTGAAAATATATTATGTCTATGCAGTTGGGAAATATTTTTGCGTTGTTCTAAAGTTAAGTTGTTAAATCCTCAGCCATACTATACCTACTTAGAATCTACTTAGAATCCGAATTCATTTCAGTTTGCGGCGTACAATTTACAATTAATTTAACGTGGATTGTACATTGCTACAATTTACCAAGTAATATATAATACACATTTGTTATTCGAACTTCTGTTCTGAGGAAGTAAGAACTTCGTGAATCTGTTTTACCTTATAACTTTGTGCAATAGACACATCCCGTGAACTCTGATGTAGTTGGTTCCAGGCAGTTGGGGATTGGCATTCAAAGTTTGAACTTTGATTTGAATAATTGCTGTCTTTTCTTGCGGACCAGACGGCGGAAGTGTGGTACTACACGATTGACGGAAGTCGATAAACTTTATTCTGAAAAACGTGTTGCCTCATGGCTAAAGCGACTATTGTTAAATAAATACTCAAAAAAATAACCATATGCAATAAGTGACAAAATATAATTTATTGCCTGCACATAGTTCATAATTATGACAATGAATAGACACATTTTATTTCTAATCTAAGGTTTAAGATATGTACAGTAGTTTTACTTGTTCTTCGAGATTGAGGATATAAAGTTACAAACCACCTGGCAGGCAACCGGTAGTAAAGTAACACCTTTTAAAAACTAACAACAATGTTTAGTACGAGCTTTGTGATCATATTTGTATCAGGCGCTGGGGGCCTCCTTCCTCCTCAACTTTGATCGATATCTTTATTTTTTGCTAGCGACAAGGTCTAGCTTTAAAATCTCCTATGGCAGCAATATTTAGTTCACGAAACTTTCTGTGCTTCCACGCAGTTTAGACACTACGAACAAGTGACCAGCCATCTTGACATCAGAATGGACGGCCACTCTGTTTAACAAAATAGATAGGCAGCAATTATCGGCCATCATTTCAAGTTGCAACGTTATATACGACTAGTGACCGGCCTTTCTGACGAACACCTAGGAAGGTGAACTCCTAAAATATATGTTATGCACATGCGATAAACCCGAATTTGTTACCAAAAGTAACAAATCCGGGTTTATCGGTACTGTTTGATTATTAAGTGAAAAAAATATCTGAAGTGCAGCAGTGATTTATAAATTATTTTGCGGAACTCCTCAACAATTCTGCAATAATAATCGTGTGACGACTGACGAGTAAGATTAGTCGCTCGCCTGATAGTAAGCGTAACGCGTGTCCATTACAGTAGCATTGCAGTGTAACCGTCCTCGTTCTACACGACACTATACACTGGACTCACTGGAGCGCGTTCCGAACCTTGGTTAGAGCGCACTCGGACACTACGGTTTAAATCACGCAAACACTGCTGTCACTGCATACATTGCAAAAGCTTGGTTCATAACTGAAATACGAGAATATGCATTGTTTGCGCGCAAACGATGTGAACCGATATGTAGCCGCGCTAATAACATCTGCTAACTGTCAATTTGCTTTTTCGCAATTGACCCAAAATCTAATTATTGATAATAGAAGTATTGCATTTCAAGGCATTCTTTTGTGAACAGATATTTGTACGTTCAACATTCTAACCACAACAACAAAAATCTCCTCATCTATCTGTCAAGATTTGAGTTTGACGTTTGTGCATACATTGCACTACCACTTTTCTGTGAGCGTTGTTTGCGGCCGGAGGTGACGTCATAGATGACGTCCTTACGCTATCGTGGTGTCTGTTTAGCAAGTTATGAACCGACCGTTTGCGTGCATACAGTGCAAATAGCGCATATTTGCGTGACTTGAACCACAGTGGGAGTGCAACTTTTCACTCTAACGTCGTTTACAACAACCTTCGGGTAGAGCGCAACTTTTTAACTCTCTAAAGAGGTCGTTAAAATGAAGAATCTTTAACGGACATGACCTTGACATTTCTTGATGAGAGAATTATAGGCAATCTTTTATTTGCAGGTAGCGGTAGTTATTGCTTTTCAAACATAAAAAGTCTATAAATATTGCAAAATTCCCCACCAAAAACGATATTTGAGGTTATAAAACAACCGGTCGTTTGAAACCTTCGAGTAAGTTAAAGCAACCAAACAACGTACTCTGGGGCGCGTTTCAGTAAATTTTGGTCGAGCAATATTTGCTCTAAGGCACCTGGAACGACCTTTAAAGCTCCTTTCAAAATATGGAATTGACAGCGATGTTTTTAGGTGATAAAATACAGTCTACATTTTTAATAAATGGGGCATAATACGTAATTAAGCAATGTTAACAAAGTATGCCACTAATCCTTGGCTTAGCTTGTACAAAATCTATTATTTATTGTAGAATCTATCACATTTGACAGCTGGCCAAGATTTGGCCGATTCAAAAAGGTAGTAAAAATTTGGCCAGGCAGATCAAAATTTGCTCTGACAGGTCGCCCGGAACGGGTATGACCAAATCTTGACAGGATCAAATTAAGTTCGAATAGAGTGCTGGAACGGCGTATATCTGCGTTTAGACCATAATTTGTCTTGGCCGACGGGTAGGAGGAACGCACCCCAGGGGCGCGTTCCAGTAAATATTGGTCGACCAATATTTGCTCCAAGGCACCTGGAACGACCTATACAGCTCCTTTCAAAATATGGAATTGACAGCGATGTTTTTAGGTGAAAAAAAACAGTCTACATTTTTAATAAATGGGGCATAATACGTAATTAAGCAATGTTAACACAGTATGTCACTAATCCTTGGCTTAGCTTGTACAAAATCTATTATTTATTGTAGAATCTATCACATTTGACAGCTGGCCAAGATTTGGCCGATTCAAAAGGTAGTAAAAAATTGGCCAGGCAGAGCAAAATTTGCTCTGACAGGTCGCCCGGAACGGGTATAATCAAATCTTGACAGGATCAAATTAAGTTCGATTAGAGTGCTGGAACGGCGTATATCTGCGTTTAGACCAAAATATGTCTTGGCCGACGGGTAGGTGGAACGCACCCCTGATCCTCGGAAAGCGGCCCTGGAGCGCGTTCCGAGCCTCGGTTAGAGCGCACTCGGAGTGCACTCGGAGTGCAACTTTTCATTCTAAAGTCGTTCACGACCTTCGGGTAGAGCGCAACTTTTTAACTATCAAAAGAGGTCCTTAAAATCTTGAATCTTTAACTGACATGAACTTGACATTTCTTCATGAGAGAATTAAAGGCACTCTTTTATATTTTGCAGGTAACAGTAATTATTGCTTTTCAAACATCATAAAAAGTCCATAAATTTTGCAAAATTCCCCGCCAAAAACGATATTTGAGGTTATAAAACAATCGGTCGTTCGGAACCTTCGAGTAAGTTAAAGCAACCAAACAACGCACTCTGACCCTCGGAACGCACTCCTGCGCTCGTTACTTCGAGACGTTAGATATTAGTCTCTTCGCCAAGTAATTATTTCACTTGTCATATAACCCTTTACGCCTCGTTACAGAAGTATTTGCACAATATTGCTTCGAAGCAGAATACTTACTCAGTGTTGCCAACCCATACCAAATTTATCCCCCAAGTATTTCTTCAAATCCCCCTAAAAATTTTTTTTAGATTCTCAATTTTTCAGAGACATGAGTGCTTAGAACTGTTATCACTTATTTTTCTATATTTTTAGTACTGTAGTCCCCAAAGCCTTAAACTTTGTAAATTATCACAACAACCGACAGAGATGCTTGCATTTTATGAATGGTATGCATGCCTTTTTAATCTATACTTGAGTTTCTGTCGAAATTGTTTTTTGTAAAAGCCTCTTAAAAAATAAAAAAACGCTTATATTGAAAAAATAATAGAATAGTTTTAATTTAAATTGAAAAAATGCAAACCCAAACAAACAAATTAATTTGACTCTCTGTTAACTATTTCTGAATTGGTTACAAGGAAAAATAGATAAGCTCCATTATTAGGTTAGGATGAGAACAGTGCTAGAAATAGTTAACATTCCATTTATTTAATTATTTCGAGCACTGTATCGTCGTCGTGATCGTCTTCGTCATTTAAAGATTTTGACAAAAAATTGCACCATCATGATGTTTTGACACGTTTTCAGGGATTACCTGTTTCTGCGGTGAAGTTTGAACAAGACTGCAATACCAATACATTTTTTTTTTTTTTTTTTTTTATGCCTGATAGGTTAGCCTTTGACCACTATCTCACCTGATGGTAAGTGATGATGTGGTCGAAGATGTTGTTCAGGCTAACCTAGAATTACTGGCTCTCAAGGACGGCTGCCGGAACACACCGTTAGGTGCTTGGCGACAGATTTTCAACTTGAGGGTGGTAGCTAGCCAGGCGGGCATTCGCAAAATGCCCTACCACCATGCTATAACGACTGCCATCCTGAGATAACAACCGGGACCGACGGCTTAACGTGCCCTCCGAAGCACGGAAGCGCTCAGTAGTAATGTCACCAGCGGTCACCCATCCAACTCATGACCGCGGCGGACGTTGCTTAACTTTGCTGATCGATTCAGAATGGCTAAGCAAACTTCGCTACGAGCGCTTCGAAAATACATACGTGTGATCGTGTCGTGCGTTCAGTTCTAGTACGAGACATACAACACGGAGGCTTAGACTTAGTTCTATTTGATTTTATTGCAGGTTTTCTCAGGGTTAAGCCCCCCCCTAAAAAAACCCCAAATATTTTCTACCCCTAAAATAGCCTCTGTTTACATTTTTTACCCCTAAATTTAGGGGGAAAATCCCTAACTTGTCACCACTGTACTTACTCTAATTCAGAAACTTGCATAATTTTTGTACACAACGGTGTTGCCATATCAAAAAAATAGTTTTGAAATAGAAGTTTAAATATTACTTTTCCTAGTGAGGTGCTTACAGTATCATAATGTGTTGATATTTTTTATAACTGATAAGTTTTATTATAAATCATATTGGATATCACAGGTTATTTAGGGAGTCATTGTACCATATTCACTTAACTTTAGTGATGTGAGACATAGTCCTTACTTTATTTCTTTCCTATAATAAAAATTTTAAACTTTAAAATTAAAACTTATAAAACGATATCTGTTACGCTCTCATTCTAACTTTTTTTTATGCCTGATAGGTTTTTGACCGCTATCACACCTGATAGTAAGTGATGATGTGATTGAAGGTGTTGTTCAGGCTAACCTAGAATTACTGGCTCTCAAGGACAGCTGTTACAACACACCATTAGGCGCCTGGCGACAGATTTTCTACTTGAGGGTTGTAGCTAGCCAGGCGGGTATTCGCAAATGCCCTACCACCATGCTATAACGACTACCATCCTAAGACAAAACCGGGACCGACGGAAACGTGCCCTCCAAAGTACGGAAGCGCTCAATATATGTCACCAGCGGTCACCCATCCAAATCATGACCGCGGTGGACGTAGCTTAACTTTGCTTATTGGTTAAGGACATTTTATGGTGTTTTAATCTTCTGTATTTCTTTCTTGCATCTATATAAAAACAGAATTAAAAGCGGTGAATGGCTCATATGAATTTAATAATGTATATATAAGTCTAAAAAAATCAAATCACAAAATTGTGAAAGTACTCATTAATGAATCGATAGTATTATATTGAATTTGCAAATAATTCCTACCCTAGCTTGTGATAAGAAATTAATTTTGATGTTGTTATAAACTAGCAATAGGTAAAGCTATGTACATTTGGTAAATTCTTACAATGGTGAACACATAATGTTACACATGGAAAGTAGTTTCTACTATCTACCTACTTCCTATAGCCAAGCACATAATAACATTGTATTCACACTCAACGCTCAAGATAGAATAGAGACGCATACGTTGTATTTCATCAAAATATTGATTTTATCGATATCGATTAAATTAGCACATTAATTACGTCCCATCACTATAAACCACCTGGTGGTGGCTTAGCCAATTAGAAAGGGTTTTGATAAGAGAAAAATTTACTGAATTCATTTCGTACAAAGCAACTAGAATGGCTTCTCTTTGGGTTACTTTCTCGAAGCACTATCCTAATGAGAGCATAATAAGCTAGAGCATATTTTTGACAGCTTTAAATAGTGTTAACTGTCAAAAATAGTTGGTAGCATGATATAAATATATCATGCTACCAACTATTTTTGACATGATATAAATATATCATGCTAGCAACAATACAATACAAATTTAGTGCTGCCCCATATTCATTCTAAAAACTGACAAATGCTTCCATTACCTAACTAAAATTTTGAAAATTTAACTTTAGGAATATCAAACGAACATTCCTTATTTTGTTGGCACCATCTTTTAGTTAATTTTAGTTCTAAAACTATTTAAGTTACTAAACTTAATAAAATCTGCAATAGCAAACTGTAGATTTACTAAGTTTAGTAACCATTTGTACCATAATTTAGGCAGATTAGGTGGAAACATAGAAGGTTAAACTAAACATTAAATAACACGTTAATTGGAGCTGACTAAAGTTGTAGTGTACTGTGATTAATTTATTTTTCCAATTTTATCTTATTTACGGCTTTCTCAGTTGTATAAGTTATGGCGTGGTGGCTACACTTACAGTTTCATCGGAAAGGATTATATATTTTAGATCCTGACTAGAAAAAACAGCTCTGCAGGGAGGTAACCAAACTTGTATTTACAAAATCAATATCATCACGCCTGTATTCCCCGGAGAGAGGGTAGAAGACAAGTGTTTAAAACCTCACATTTCACCGATTCTTTTTAGATCCCAAATAATAGAACCTATTGCAATTTATCGCGTACACAGCCAAACTTCGGAATGCCTTGTAAATTTTTTGTGTTAAAAAATCATCTGTCTGACCTTGGGATTCGAACTAACGGCCTCAAGATGGTAAGATCGCTGCTAAAGCCTAAAGCCAAGGTCAAAGACCTAAGGTTTCTGTTAGTATCCATTATTTTAAGTAATATCACAGAGGGACTCTCCGATCGGTTTGAATTGAGTGAAGCCAAGTTCTTGAAAATATCTAATGTTCAAATATTTTGTTCGTGTTAATATTGCGTTTCAACCTTTGCGAAAGTCTAAACTAAAACGAAAAGTAACATACCTTCTTTCAAAAAATAAATGTGACCAGTGGATTTTTTTGCAAATTAAAATTATTTTTTATAACATTTAAGTAATTTAGCAAACGAAGTAACTACTATAGTCAGTTTTTTTAACAAACGAGTACTGAGTATGTCTCTCGCACATTTCCGATATTGACAGAGTGAGATGGTCATTGCCATCATTGGGCAATTCCTTTGTTCTTGTTTTGAAATTGTTACGACTCGTTCATATTGAATACTTAAAAAAATTGCGTTCTTATTTTATGAATTAAATTTGCATACTTAGTATATTCGTAACAACATTTCTCTTCGCGTTTATCAGATAAAACAATATTGTAATAGTAGTATATATATATTATGCACTAGAACATATTGATCAAATAATTCTACTCCAATTCTTGTAATCTAAAAAAATATCGTCATCCTTCTAATGAACTTTCTGCAGATACGTCAATAATAAATTGATCTAACATATTTTGTGCATGATTGTCGACTATGGAGTCGACTCCATTTTTGTTTCTATCTTGATTATCACATAATTGAGACATGACCACCATTTTTATCTATACACTTTAGCTACTCCTTGTAATAAAAGCGTGCAGACTTCATAAATTTTATAAATTTTATTATTTCCTGCCATAGCCCTTCACTTGAGTTCAATGGGGTTGAGCTCACAGTGATTCGTCGGCAAACGTATGACGAGACGATTTGTTGACTTAGCTACAACATTTATTTTCAAAACGATCTTTTATATTTATTTATTTAGACTTACAATTGTAAACTCTCAGCTAAGCCAACACATTCACAATGTCATAGCATAGGTAACATGACAACTTAAAGGCGGTATGCCTTTATTCACAAAACACTACAAACTTCAATGACTTGCGTGCGATACGATTTAAATAAAATAAAGTATACATATAAATACGGCTAATAGGATCAGTATGTAAGTCAGCATCTTGGACCACATATAAAAAGTCTTTGATAAGTGTAATAACCCTCGCGGTAGGTGCATTGTGCGCGTGCAATGTTTGTATCCCTGAACGGGGTGCTAGTAGTCGGAGCTGGCGTCTCTGAACTATGCGGATATAATTCTCAGGCACAAAGTAACCTATTTCTGAGAGAGCAGATGAGTTGTCAACTTGTTTTCGCATCAATAGACAGTTTATTTTGCTTACCCTAATTCAAAAGTTATTGAATATTGATTCGTTACAAGCAATGTTTTTCGAAGCGCAGGTAGTTGAAGACTCAACTGAATATACCTAAACTTTTTTTTTTTATTGTCATGAGGAAAATGCCTTTACGCATACACACCCGCCGGGGAGCAGGTGGTTATGTCGGACTCAGGGTTAAAAGGGACCCCACTACCGACTAAAAACCTCATGGTGTTCCGTCGTCATAGACTATTGACAGGGGTCGCGGGGTCACTCACGCTCTCATCCGCAGCCCCCATCAACGTCGCTGCCCGCCCACACGGGCCCAGCCTCTGGGATTTTCTCCCCCCCCCATTCGCCACTTCGTGGGATGCCCCGGAACACAAGGGCATCCACACCTCATGAGGACCTAACCCTGATGGGGGGTGCCGGCTGGCCCCACGGCCAGCACCCCAGGTCCTCCAAGCGGAGACGGAGTGCGAGCACGATTGGCTCGCCTCCGTGTTCGCGCTCTGCGGAGCGGAACAGAGAGAGGATCCCTCTCCCTTTCCCGCTCCTCCGCCTCCCTTTGTGAGACAATTGTCTCGCAAAACGAGGCCACCGCCTCCCACGACCTCTCGTCACCGACCATCTTTAAGATAATGGCCGGCAAGGAAAGGTCGGAAATAGAATATACCTAACTTAACCTAACCTACATATAACTACAGAGTTCTTGTAGAACAGACTTTATGTTCATTACGTGGGCCAATAGCAACGCAACAAAAATGTTGGTACTCGTTTGTTAAAAAAAACAGACTATGGTAATTAATACCACGAGGTCAACAAAGTTCGATAGGTAAGAATGTAGAGGCTAAAAAGTAATATAAAACAACTTGAATAGTGAGCTATCTTCCTGAATTAAATATATGACAGACATTTTAGCGTCGATTTAGTATTTTTGCATTTAGTTCGATGCTAAAACTATGTTTTTGTTATTTTATTATTGTTATTATATTATTATATAACATTGTTTTTTATTTGGTATAGTTAGTCAGTGGCAGCAATTCTGTTGTACACTCACTAACTATACTAACTAATTATTTACTTTTAGTTTGAGGAATCCTAAAAGATATTCTGTTGTGACATCGAACGAAATTTAAAATAGCGAAATATCTATCCTGAATTAAATTCATTTTGCCGCTACTTAACGCTAGATAGTGCACCATTAAAGTTGTTTTACAAGACTTTTAGTCTATGGTACGTGTTTCTAATCTATCGGGCTTTGTTTACATCACGGCATTACTACAGCCTGATTATGTACCTTACACTTTGAATGGAATAACTATCGATAGTTACTATATCTGCTAATTAGGTTAGGTTAGATATGCGCTTAAGTAAAAAAAAATAGGTCCTAGGTATAGAATAAAATCACATCCAGGGTCAAGGCATACTGAAGTCTGGCACTGTGCCTGATAGATGACAATAAGCTCATCCCCTATTTAAACATACCTGCCATCCTTCCTTGTATACAGGCATGACATGATTTTGTAAATCCAAGTTTGTTGTTACCTGCCAACAAAGCGTTATCTCTAGTTATGCTTTAAATAGAAGAATAATCTCGAAGGTAGAGTTGTTGAGAGAAGCAACCACATGGCTGCATACTTCTTATAACTGAGAAAGCCGTAATTAAGATAAAAGAGCTAAAAGAACATAATTGCGGAACATTACAGCTCACCAATTTCGACGGTGATTAGTTTTAGGTGAAATGGTCTATGATTCCACCTAATCTGACTAAAATATGGTACAACAGCATAGCAAACTGCACATTTTACTAAGTTTAGTAACTTTAATAATTTTAGAGCTAATTAACTAATTAATTATGGCACCAGCCGAATAAGTAAAGTTTATTTGACATTTCTAAATCTAATTTTACTAAATTTTAGTTAGTTTGGTGTCAAGAGAATTGCGACCAGTACCTACTGATATAAAACTTAGGTACTATGAATATTATTATTTTATTGGACGTGTAGCATTCGTTTGACATGCCACGAAGATATTTTTTTCGATCGATCGATTTAAAGATAAATGTTTAAGATGTATGTAAATTTGTGTTATCAGTATATGTTTTATGTGTTACTAGCTTTCCGGGCGCGGCTCCGCCCGCGCGTATGTCGGTTATCGCGCAAAAACATTAACCTATTTTTTCACAGTTGGATAAATTAAATAAAATAATTCATTTGGTAAAAGAACATCTCAATACCTCATACCTCATTTAATTAACCAGATACCTGTAGAAATCAAAGAAAAAATAACCCCTACCAATATCAAAACTGTATTGAAACAAACAATATTATTTGGTAAAATAAATTGGATCATCCTATGTAACGCACATACAATGATCTTCGTTGTGTGTGCGTACGCAACAACTGTATTGATACAATTTGTAACAAAGCGCATCTCTCAGATAACACACACACTGATAAAGCTTATGGACTGCGCTGATGTAATTTATCATGTACCCACTTGTTTATGGTATTAAAATATTTTTACTTTTGTATACTTGTCGAGAACGTAAGTGGCTGGATAAGCCTTACTTTGGTTTTTAGACAATACTTATTATATCACTGTTGTAATACATAATGTTGATAAATAAATAAATAAATTAAAATTATCCCATTATTTTTCCCGGGTCTCAAACTATTTCAAATTTCATTCAAATCGGTCCAGTAGTTTTGGCGTGAAAGCGTAACAGACAGACAGACAGAGTTACTTTCGCCTTTATAATATTATATAGTACTGATAATAAATATTAATAATAATATATGTAATGGTACTGATTTTCAGATAAATATACCTCTATTAGATAGAGACGCAAAATTGGTCGGCTCATTCAGCTGTATTATTTTTCCTGGCAATAAATTATAATGCCAACATACCAAAAACTTGACGTATATGTCGGCCATTTTGCAGTTTTTACGGTAACTGCGCTACACGTGTTATGTAGGTTAATTTCTGAAAATAAATGAAATTAAATGTGAGATAGCTTTACTTTAGTGATTTAATCTTTGTATATATATTTTAGATTGCCGAGATGGTAGTTGCAAAGAAGCCCGTGGCTAAAAAAGCCCAGTTACATCAAAAGACTGGCAAGAAGGGAGTCAAAGGAGGCAAAATCCGCGGCAAGGGTCAAAAGAGGAAAATCAGCCTGAAGTTCACGATTGATTGCACACACCCAGCAGAGGATAGCATCTTGGATGTGGCCAACTTCGAGAAATATCTAAAAGAACACGTCAAAGTTGAGGGCAAAACAAATAACCTCGGCAATCACGTTGTCATTGCCCGGGACAAGACGAAAGTAGCTATCAACGCAGGTAATCCTTATTTTGTTTATGTTAGACTTATAAAACAAACCTAATATGTTTTAGAATTTTTGTATTCAACCCAATACAGGTTGATTAGGCAGTACAGTTTCCGGCTACTGTTCCCGATTGTTGAATTTGGAGTATGGAGAATATAAGTCAATTATGATAGTAATGAGCCTCATGAGCAGCACGGTGCCACTTATGGGGTTCTTTTATGAAATGAACACCCTGATTAGGATTACCAAGTAATTTTTACTCGTATCAGCATTCCCATGGAAGTTAGACTGACATATAAGGCTGTCCATATCCGTAAACTGTACTTTAAATATTTTGTGGCCCATGCTACATAAATTTTTCTTTCACAAAATTACATGCTAATATACCATTTATGCAGCATACTGGAAATAATAATATGTGACAATAACATTGCACATAATTCATTTTTATGCTGAACCTAAAACCTAACTTACTCGCCAAGAAACCTATAAAGCTATTTTCTGGACTCTTGTCATTCCCAACATTATCTAATTATTTACGACATTAGCCCAGCAACAACATATTTGACTCTGACTGGCAATTCAGATTGGACGAAGTACATTGACCGAAATACATTATCAATTTTACCCTTTAAAATAAACTTTACTAATAATATATTTGTTTTAATAGATTAGAATAATATTTATTTGCTTTAAATGTCGGTACATAAACATGGATAATATATTCAGTAAGGTTTCGTTCCAGGTACATTTTACCGCATAGCAGTGTGCAAATTATTTAGTTATATATAAAAATTGATTTTTATATGATACAATTAAAATGTCATGAATACTTAATATCCAATTAATTTTAACCTACTAATAAGCCATACCTTCTTGCTACCTTAGCTACCTCATAATAATGAAATGATGAGTTCTATGGGACATTATGGCTCATGTGAGCTTGTTGTTAATAACTTAACCATCCTGATGAACCATGCATGATGGTAAATTATGTATTATTTCTGTTCCAATTTAGGGTGCATTAAACCCATGTCTCATGAATATGTGCCCCAATGCCTTGGTCACTGCAACAATTAAACGATGTATATTTTTAGTTATGGTAAGCAATGTGCCACTATCGGTAGTACTTATGTGAATTCTTAGTTAGATTGTGATGTTATGAAATAAAACACTCAATCATCCCTTAGCTTCCTTATTTACAAAAAAATAGATTAGTTAATTTTGATCAACTTAATTTGTCTCTGTCATTAATTATAAGAAAAAAACAAAGGGGTAAAAACGACTACCACCATCTTTACTTCCAAATATTTCGGAAATGTGACACTAGATTTAAAAATGTCCTCTACCTATGACTGCCGTCACCTAAACCACCGATACCGAACAAAATCTTTAAAAACCAAGACATTTGGGTGAAATTGAATTTTTTTCCCAGAGACCCGTGAAAACAATGTTCATATTTTGTTCATTTATACAGCTTCTGTGCGCAAAAAACTACAGTGTTACACATAATTAGTCACTCTTCTCTTTCTGAGGTAATCAGGTGATAAAAATAATGAGGTGCAGTGTTATTTGGCAGCAAATTAGAAATAAATTATAATTTTTGGTTTAATAAATAATAAAATAACTAGTAGTTAGAAACTACAAGCTACATTGTATAATTTGATAATTGTCATGTTAGCTCAGTTGGTCAAAGCATCACCCCGGCTAAAGGTATGGATGACGCAGGTTCAAATCCCGCACATGACTATAAATTTTTCATCTCGTATATTTGTAATGTAATCCTTAAAGCATGAGTTATTGCAAACATAAAAATATTAAAATCGTTTCTTATTTTGGTATTTTTCAGATGTTCTAATTTTTGCCAAAGTGATCTTTCTTTTCCTATAGGATTTTGGAAAAGTTGAAGCAACTCAGGTCCTTAAGATTATACTCTTTTTCGATCAGAGAAAAATTTATGTGTTACTTTAGTGAGTTGTCCTCCTTCGTCCATTGCCGCGAGGCTAGCGAATAAACTCACAATGTGACATGAGTAATCTAATATCAAGATTATCATGTTTTTAGCTAGATTTCACTAGATGTTTTTAGCGATAAGAAATGAGAAAAAAGCACTAAAAACCCTAGAAATGTTCTAGATCTAGCTCCAAATGTGCCAAAACGGCAAAACTGTGAGTGAATGATCGGGGTCGGTGGCAGTTCTGTATGGTGGGGGCCGGCTTGGGGGATGTTCTGTTGTAGTAGATTTTGCAGCACCGGAGCTTACAAATGTATTTTCAACTCAAATTTGTTTCACTCAGTTGCTTGTATTTCAATCAATCCGGATTCCCCTGACACAAAAGTGTCCAGGCTTTACCCGGACACTACTTGTACTGGACGCTAAACTTAAACTAGGACAAATCCAGGGAATCCCGGACGGATGGCAGCCCTACCCCTATCCAAATGTACTAATTTAATTTTGTGTGAAAACTGAAAAAATAATTAAAATTCGATTCAAAATCATTTATTCAATTTAGGCATCTACGACGCTCTTATGAAGATCAATTACAAATTTTAATATTGAAATATTCTACTTTGTACTGCCACATTCAGCAAATAATTTCTATAGAGCCACTGTGAGAAGAACGGGCACGAAACTCAGGGCCATTCTTTTAAACGTTTTAATAATGTGTTACATGCTATATAATATAATTATTACAATATTTGTTTAAATTTCATAGGTGACCAAATATAACTATACAGACTCTGTAAAGTTAAAACATACATTGTTTTAGAGATTCCCGAGAATCCATTTCATATATGGCTCGAATTGCACGCTTTTGTAAGATAATGATTATCTCTATCTCAGCAGCATCTCCCCACAACAATACACCATATGAAAATACTGTGGAACTATGTGAAATAAACTAGCCGTGCAGTAGCTACGTCTGTCAACTGTCTAATCTTACAAACTGCTTATGCAGCAGTACTAAGTCTTCCGGCTAGAACATGTATATGTGGATCAGGCTATCTTTTGACCACTATCTCACTTGATAGTAAGTGATGATGTGGTCGAAGATGTTGTTCAGTCTAGCCTAGAATTACTGGCTCTCAAGGACAGCTGCCAAAACATATCGCTTGTTGAGGGTGGTAGCCAGCCAGGCGGGCATACCCTACCACCTTGCAAAATGCTATTCCTGCTCCTACCCAAAAAAAACTATTTTTCTGTTCCTTATAGTGTAAGCCAGGATTAGTTGCAACCAAATTGATATATATATTTTTTCCAGATATTCCCTTCTCCAAGAGGTATCTCAAATACCTGACCAAGCGTTACCTCAAGAAGAACAACCTTCGTGATTGGCTGAGAGTAGTCGCCTCTGCGCATGATGCTTATGAGCTGCGGTACTTCAACATCAATGCTGACAGCGATAATGAAGACAATGAGGATTAAGCTGTTCTAATAAAAATAGTTTTACACTAGCTGGTGTTTAATTTTCGAAGCAACCTTGATAGGTTATACATATGATGTTTCTTTTTTTAAAATCTACAATTCTTAGTGATTTACCTGGGTTTCTATCTTGTCCTAGTTTTATCAACAATTAGACATTTGCCATTAAGTATTACAAAATGATAGATTGTAACTAATTTATTAAGTCAATGGCATGTTAGTGTTATTTTTGATGTTATCTGTTTATTACTAACAGACCACTCAAACTATCCATCTGGGTTTTTGGTTAAGAATGTTGGTCTTAGTTATATTCAATAAGTCCAGACTGGCTTGATATTTTTAGAACAATTAATAATGGACCCTGGTACATAACTAATTCTGAAATACACAAGAATCTGAAGATGCAGGCTGTTAAGGAAAAAATCAGCAGGTCAGCCACAAAATACCAACAGTGATTGAGAAATCATCCTACCTAGAATGGTAATGAGAAATAAACTGTATTTTGACATCTTAACTTTTAAATACTATCTCCATAAAGCACGCCTACTTAGTTATACTTACATAAATTTTCCTTATGATTACATTCGTTACTTATTCCCCCCATGAACAGAATCGCACCTTCAAATAATGGAGCAGATGCATGAAAGCAGCCTAGAATATGTAGGTTCATTCTACAGGACATGCCGTCCTTTTTATTCTGTGACATGGGGCAGGCCACTGACCAAGTGCGATCGTGCCTCGTAGAGTTGGAATGCTCCCGGATGGATGATGTACCTGTAGCTTAGTAACTAAAATTGGCCTTACGATGTCGTCAATCCACCTAGTGGGGGGCCAGTGTGTCGCCAACGGTGGGACAATGTCTTAACTTCTGTGAGAAAGTTGCAAGTGATAGAGATATGAATGGATGTGTGGTGTAAGATTATTAGTAGGTCTTTTATAAGTTACACTAGTGAAAGAGGAAATAAGGAGTCACAGACTAGCGCTGTATGGGGACGGAGGGGCTGCATAATATATTCTTCACCTTACAAGCTCAGATTTACCACTGATTTGGCTTTACGGTGTCAAAGAGTTCCTGAATGCTATATTCAAATGATAATCGACATGTACTCGTATGACAGAGTCACGACAAAATTACGCAGCCCAGCAGGTTTTAGCAATTAATTTACAAAATTACAAATTTACGAGAGAAAAAAAATAGTCACGTGCGGGATTCGAACCCGCGTCCATCGACGCCTTTAGCCGGGGTATGCTCTAACCAATTGAGCTAACATGACACAATTCACTTTTTAATTATAGTGCTAGTGCCTAATAGAATACTAAGTTCTATAGAATTACCCATAACTGTAATTCTTGCTCTCGTTCTTCATGCAACCATCGTATTGGGATAGAGCGACACCTATAGTTCAACTTGCGTTGTACTACAAACAAGACCAATTTTGCAATTGGTTTTAAACTTGTAAATGATGACGCAACCTTATAATTTTAATATTGTTTAGTTTGCAATGACGCCTGCTAGGCGAATTACATTACAAAATTACAAATTTACGAGAGAAAAAATTATAGTCATGTGCGGGATTCGAACCCGCGTCCATCGACCCCTTTAGCCGGGGTATGCTTTAACCAATTGAGCTAACATGACACAATGACTCATATCTGTAATTCTTGCTCTCGTTCTTCATGCAACCATCGTATTGGGATGGAGCGACACCTATAGTTCAACTTGCGTTGTACTACAAACAAGACCAATTTTGCAATTGGTTTTAAACTTGTAAATGATGACGCAACCTTATAATTTTAATATTGTTAACATATTTATAGTCATGTGTCCCGCACATGACTATAATTTTTTCTCTCGTAAATTTGTAATTTTGTAATGTAATTCGCCTAGCAGGCGTCATTGCAAACTTAACAATATTAAAAGTTAGCAATTAATTTCAAGTCAAAGTAGGTGTACATCAGGGGTCGGTACTTCGTCCATTACTTTTTAACCTCGTGATGGACTACATAACATCTGAAGTCCAACAACCCGCACCTTGGAATATTCTCTATGCAGACGAAGTCGCCCTAATCGGTGAAGACCAGATAGCCCTTCAACACTCTAGAAGTGGAGACGTGTCCTTGAAAGAGCTGACGCAGACATGGCACACCGTAAAAACACGGGCTGACATAAATGGAGAGGACTCACGGGCCTAATTTGTGACCCGAGAATGCCGGCAACATTTATAAAACGGCAGTTAGGCTTGCAATGATATTCGATGTGGAACGCTGGCCTATCAAGAAAATACAATCCGACTAAATGTTGCTGAAATGTAAATGCTCAGGTGCTCCACCTTTTAGACAAAGTGCCAAACCCTTATTATCAAAGGAACTTTTAAAGTAATACTCGTACAAAATAAAATAGCAGAATCATTGATGGTACGGTACCAATTCATGAGAAGACCGGAAGACCTCATAACTAGAGAAGTCTTAAACTATAAGAAAGGACCGAAAAGGCGCGGGAGGCCCCCACTTACATGGATGTCTGTGATTAAGAAAGAAATGAAAGAGAATAATATCGACCCAGGAAAGACAAAATTGGAGAAGGGTGATTAGGAGAGTCGACCCCAAATAAAAATGGGATAAGGCCTGGAGAAGAGAATTACACATTTATGTAATTTTACTTATTGATTGAGAATATTGATTAACGCAACTTTACTACATTGTGTAAGGTGTCTTTCTTGCACCTAGGTTTTTCACATTTGGATGAGGTGAAAAATTGTGTTGTGCTCGGCGGCAGTTATTTGTCTTGTACTTTTGAAACCTTCGATACGCTCAGGATTCTATATTTTACTACTCAATTTTCTCATGGATCAATCCTGGAACCCTTCGCTTCCTCACTTTTAAATTATAGTGCTAGTGCCTAATAGAATACTAAGTTTATAGAATTACTCATAACTTAAATTCTTGCCCTCGTTCTTCAACCATCGTATTGGGATGGAGCGACACCTATAGTTCAACTTGCGTTGTACTACAAACAAGAGCAATTTTGCAATTGGTTTTAAACTTGTAAATGATGACGCAACTTTATAATTTTAATATTGCAATATAATTCTATTGATTTTTTAACAAAATCCCACCCGGTGCATAAGAATACCTGGCGGTAGCGCCGAAATGGATCTGTGTGTATGTTAATACAAGTCTCCGAGTTTCTATCTTGCTAAGTTCAGTAGACACTGAGAGTACCTCACTCAGGTAAATTGGTTATCATGAAACATAAATTGGAACAATAAAAGTCATTTGTATTTTAAGTAACTTTAATTGAGTTGGTAAATAGGTTTTATTTACATAAATAATTAAAAAAAGAAAAAACATTTTGACTTGATTGACCGTTGATTCATATTGAAGAATAAAATGTTAAACTTACTGTCTAAATTCATCTATTTTGTACTACACTAAATATAAAGATTCATCACCGCCTCGTATTGTCAGAATGAGAAAATGCTCTAGTAATACATTTAAACTAAACTGGTAACGTTTAGCTTGCACCGGAGTTAAGGCATCCTAACTCACTAATAAACTACTAATTAATATCCACTCAAATTTACAATAGTAGAAGTGAATAAATAATTTTAGCATTAAATTAATACTTATACACAACTGGTTGATGTTTTAAACCAATCGCTCGCAGTGTGATATTTACACTAACAAAACCTTATAATTTGGTTCGCACTAAAATTTAACTTACAACAAGTTAAGTTTTTTATTATAATGGCTTTACATAAAGCCTTTAACAGTGTCCACATTTCATTTAGACTATTTTCAAATTTTCTAGTTGGAAGCGAAAAATATGCTAAGGTTTTTTGTTAGTGGTCACACCGTTCCTAGTGTTGCTACATGGCTATTTTTTCCCTAATTTTGGGGTATATCCAGTGCAAGTATTCGTGGCAGTTCACTTGCCAGAGGCGATTTCCTTCATCCTGTTAAGTGCTGATCCGGCCTTGAACCAGCCGATTTGCTGCTCGTTGAGGGAGTGGTTCAACTTGATGCGTTCCGATTTACCATCTTTGTGCTTGATCTCGCATTCGACAGGCTGTAAAAGGAAATAATCAAATTGTAAATATTTTTGAATTTAAAACTAGCTACTAATTAACTATCTCAAAACTTTTTAAAATGGAGCTACAAAAAACGCCGAGCAAAGCTTGGTCGTTCAGGTACTATTTTATCGTTTATGTACTTGAATTAGCACATATCGCCTCTTTACATGAACAACGTGATATTTTTTAAACCACAACTTTACAGGAGAGCAATTTTAAGCATTTAAGCGTTGATAAATTCTAAAATATTGATATTTTTACTGTGGGAAAACAATTAAATTGTTGCGGTAAGTAATGTGCTTTTTGAAACTAACCAAAAAAACACAGTTTAATATGAAATCAGTAAAAATAAACTAATTTAAAAAAACACAGTCACACATGTCACGTTTTTAATGAAAATATGTCACAAAGTGCTTGAAACATATTGATATATCACATTGAAGATGTTAAATTTAGGTAAATAAGTAAAATAAAACACATTATCAAAATTAAGATCTTATATTTAAAAAATATAAATTTACGAAAACAATGACTTACTTGCAGCATGAAACTAGTTTAAGGCGCAATAATCAACAAGAGATCAATCAATCACATAGTACTTAGTACTCGCTTTAATTAAAATTATAAGGTATCTAAAAAATTACTTTCATACAAATAAAAAAAATCAAAAAGTTAACTGTAATTAAAGTTATCTAATAGTAATTAAGGTCTTCTAACACAATTATGGCACCCAGTGTACTTAGAAATTCAAAATAGGAACATTGCTAAATCCCTTTATAAACATAGAATCACAAATTGTCTTAATACTAATAAAAACACTGTCATTTTAAGTATAGCAATTAAATATTTCTAAAAAATACAATTCAAAAAATCTTTGTACTTAATCAGTCTTATTACAACGATTCGTAAAAAGGCTTGTGGTATCTAGGAATGAGATTTTTATTGACCAAATCCATGAGGTCAGCTTTTTTTCTATCTGCTAGTCCAGGTTTTTGAAGATAGGCCTTTTGCAAATCTAAATTAATGTTTTGGCTATTATGATTTCTCTTTTTTTTTACCACTATAGCTTTCTTGAATAATTCGTCAGCGTATGATTCTTTGAAAAATATAGCATCGGGTTCAGAGCTTTGAACTTTTATCATCTTCAGTCCAGCCAGTTTCACGGTATTATTGTCTTCATCTTTCATTATTGCAAAGTTCATTTGAGTGCATATACTTTTCCAATCAAAGAAATCATCGAAGCACATTTCATTAACATGAAATGGCTCGCTTTTTTTTCGTGCCGCCTTTATAGCCCCGATAAATGCGTCAGGTGTATACATTGGTCCTGATCTCAGTTGCCTTTTAACTTCTCTCTCTATTTGAGAGTGAGCTGAATCGCCCTCGTTCTGCGTATGTCCTTTAATGAGGTATTTGTGTGTAATTGATCTCAGATTTGGCAGAGTTTTGACTGCGTAAGTATACATTGAGATCATAAACTTATTTTTTTGCTGTCCGGCACAATTGTCTGAATAAAAGACAACGTCGAGGTCTTCAGCCGTTGCGGAAATTTTCTCCAGGTATTTGTAAACACAGGTAGCTATTTCGTTAACACCTCTATTGGCGTTAGACTCATCCCATACATAACACTCAACTGTATTATTTTGTAAGTTATAAATTGTTAAATTAAGTACATTTAGTTTGGACTTGTAGTAAAAAACTGAGACGTCTCCTTTGGGGCATTGGAACACTGCTTGAAGATCATAGACCGCTAGTAAAATATTTTTGTTGTTCTTGTCTTTATCTTTTTCAATACGAGACAAATTCTTTTCCTTAAGATGTAATTCATAATCTTGTTTCTTAGATTCTTTCTCTTCATCTGTGATGTTTTTGTAGGCTTCGCATGTATCGCATAAATCCTTCTTTGGAGTGAAAAACGAAATGTTAAAATCTTGTGTAAAAATACGATAAAATGTAATGTAGGTTCCATAGGGGACGTTTTGGGATTTGCATTTTTCTACATAGTCTCTATGAAGATCTGTGACAGCTTTGCTACCATCAATATACTTTCGTTTTGAGTTAGCCCGGATGTAATGTGACTCAATCTTCGGTATAGACTCAATGAATAATTTGATGCCATTTTTAATGCTTTCGTCCACTGCATAATGGTTTGAATGAGAACCTCGGTTATCTTTCATGGAAGAAATATTAGTGTTGCTATTTTTCTTTTTCAAAGCAGTCTCTATGGGTCGATTATTAATCCCCAAAGTATTTTTGAAGAACAATTTACAAACTCTGGTTTTTTCACCCGAAATAGTAAAATAAAAAGCGTTGTTGTTGTTTCGAATAGGTGCAACACTTCCATCCGAATCAACTTTAACGTAACGTTGTTTCGGGATGACTATGTCTACGCTATTAGCAATAAACGTCCATTGTTTTTCTATTGCTCCTAAGCTCCAATAGTCATTTAAAATGGTCTGTCTTTGCTCCTCTGTAAATTTACAACTACATTTAAATTTACATTTTTCTGTACAAGAAGGTTTCAATGCACGACTTGGCATGTTTTTTTTTGATTTGGTAGATTGATAAGGCTTCCCACTATTTCTCAGTCGTTTAGCTACATTGACTTTCCAGTTTGCTTCATTGAGTCTTCTTTTTTTACCAGTTTTAGTTGGACTAGAATTATACACTATTGGACTTATAGCATTTCCGTTACTTACGTTTTCAATCGCAGAAGATTCACTGTTCTCTATGACACCAAGATCGTTGAATACCGTAGCATGTTCGTTTGTAGACGAAAGTGGTTCCTCGTAGTTTTCAATGTTTATTGAAACCATATTAGATGTTACCAAATATTGATCATCTGAAATGTTGTTATAGTTGGTAGTGATATTTTGTTCCACGTCATCATCAGAAGAATATTCAGCACGTTTTGTTGGTTGGGCTTCATAATCAGGATCCTTTACTGAGTCGTCGCTGTCTGAAACGTTATAAAGGCGATCAATTTCTTAAAGTGTAGTGGTGTGGTATTGGTTTGATCAATTACCCTCGAATCACGTGAGAATAGTGGAATATAAATTAACTTACCATGATACATAGATGGGCCACTGCTTGATGAACTGCTAGAACTCGAAGAGCTACTTGAACTAGAAGAATCGCTGCTACTAGTCGAATTACTACGAAGTCGAATGGAATCCAATGCGATGTCTTTGTCTACAAAGAGGATAATTAAATAATGATATTATAGGAACATGACTAGAAAAAAAACAGTAGGTACAAGTAAAAAAATACCTTCTGTTGATGTCTGCAATGTATCGGTCGAGCTTTTGGCATTTTTATTCTCGTCTTGTGTTAAGATATCTATCTGAGAGTTTGAATCACTTAAATTATTTTGAACACCTGTAGCTAATTGAACTAACATTCTAGATCGTGATGCCATCTGAAAAACAAATTCGTTAAAGTTACTTTATTTTAGCATGTATAATGTAACATTTTAGCATAATATAAACGTCAACTTAAAGTTTTTCAAAAATAATGATGTAAAATAAAATAACCCATAGTATTTGAAAACGTTTCATCAACAACATGGTTACATTCAAAGATATCACAAAGAAAACTTATAACTTTTTCATCAATAATGTGACAATATTCATTATCTCATTCTGAATATTCACGAGTTTTACAACAAAAACGAGTTAAATAACTAATATCACATTATTCAAGTTAAAGTTATTAACAACAAGAAACATACCTTTGCACTAAAAACGTGGTACACTCGTGATGCCACGTTTTTTGTATAAAGCAGCAGCACTTCACTCGTTGCGCGTGCGGGGCAAACTGACGCGTCGCGGTGTCGAAGTCGTGCGCCACACCGAAAGAGACAACGTGATAACGCCAGTTGCCACGGCGGTGTCGTCTCTTTCACTCATAGCTCCTCGAACATTCACTTTTAAAAAGCCGCGTTTTTGTAGAAAATAAAATTCGACATCGCGGTTTTGAATATCAAATAATAAAAAAAAACGTTTTTATGTGATATCACGTTGCTCTTGTAAAGAGGCGATATGTTACCTTGCCAGGTGCGAGGTCCTTCAGTCCCAAGAGTGAGATCTTGTCATCGGGGCGGATCTTGTCGTAGTCAGCGGCGCTAGCGAATGTCAGGGGGAGCATGCCTTGCTTCTTCAGATTTGTCTCGTGGATCCTGGGGAAGATACCAAGAGTCAGGTTGTTGACTGTGATTCTTCAACAGACTTGTGCGATGAGTCAACATTTTCCTATAGTCCGATAGCGCTAGGCTATTTTGGGGTCATAAGTTAAAAAAATCTAAAGTTGCTAATTTCTTGCATGTGAATACAGTCGTACCTATAAAGCTTATTATTGCGTTTTGTGCCACATCTGTCACTTGCATTTTCAGCAATTCAATGATTTGTGGCTAATTTGTTTGATTTTGATCAAAACTTCCAAAATTATTTTAAAGTTTAAAAATATAATAATAATAAATGTTTTTATTACAGACAACGTGATCCATTTTTGTTAGTTACCTACAACTTAGAATTATGTTAGTACTTAATAACAAGAAGTGAGTTTGTCTTCTGTAAGAGTTTAAATATCAGAGGACAATTATTATACTTTTCATCTATTGCGTTTAAGATGCTGTTCCGGCTTGAGCGTAGTATGTTCAGCAGCGACGCTGTTTTTTTACGCCAAACCGCATCAAATGTGTCAGTGCGTGCTTGCGTGAGCATTTGTGAAGCGCTGCAGTATCGCGGAAGCCGCAACAACGCCCTAAAAGCATTATTAAATTGGACACGCAGAGCGTTGTAAGCCTTTTTAGTAAAGTTAAACCAAAGACTCGCCGAGTACAGAGACGTACAATACGCTTTAAACAAAGTAACCTTAACAGCATCTGTACATCTAGCGAATCTGCGGGCCAACATATTCGCTCGGACTAACAACGCTCTGCGTTCCCTCTCCATGTCTAAATCATCCGTAAGGTCGTCAGTAACCCAATGCCCCAAATATTTAAAATTTTGTACGCGTTCTACTCGTAATTGAACGCCATTCAACGTGATAGGTGGAATATACGAGGGGCACTTGGTACCTGCCCTGAAAACCATAATGGCGTCGTATCTAAGATAGCCTGCGTAGTGTGCAAACCCAGTTTGCGCCATTTTCATCCATTGCACAGACAAACGGACAGTATGTTAGAACAATGTCAACAAAAAAATTACAATTGAAATGGTAACTATTAACTTCATCGGATCACCTAAATATGGCCAATAAATAATTTTGTGCCGTTTTAGATCATGGAATTTTTAGATTTTTAAAAATTTTGGTTTTTTATGCTAACAACGATTCAAAAATAATATTATAAATCATTAGGGGTATAAGGTTTGGTAAATGGTCAGGAAACTATATCCAAAACGTAAACAACTTTAATATTTTTGAAACCTAAAAACCTAGCGCTACCGGTCTACTACCCTTATTGCACGCATGTAAATATTACATGTGAAGGCTTCAGGAGCACTCTTGAATTGGAACGACTAGGTCAGTATTTTTTTTTCTACAATTTTATTAATTTGTGATAGGGGCAACCATATAAATTTAAAAATAGCTAAATTTGGACACTATGACGATAATGGGTTACGTCACTATTTTGTTTCTCTATCTATTACACCGGGTGAAATCTTGCAATTAAAATTTTTAGCACTATCTGACTAGTTTTATTCTTCATAAGATGCATGAAAACTTGGCTTTTAGATTATTTTTTTAATCTAAAGTATTCTTATTTAGTTATTCATAAAGAAATATGTAAATCCAAAAATGCATGCCCCTCTAATGTCGTAACCCTACAGGTAAAATCATTGGTAAACCTCGCCATATCATTGATTTTTCAGTCATCGTGGTGTGTGTGCGATCTGCGCGAATGTATTCACAGTAAAAACGCTGCACACACACATTTAAATAATCACGGAGGGGCGTGCATTTTTAGACTGATATATCTCTACCAACTTAGTACCTAACTAAACTAAGCTCGAGGCCCACCTGATGTCAAGCGGACTAACCTCTGCCTATAACAGATGCATTTCGATGATGATGATCGTTACGAATTGCACTGCGCCCGTCACTTTCAGACATAGTAGTTAAGTCTCATGTGCCTGTAATTTTACTGGCTCTCAAGGACTGCTGCCGGAACACACCTTAGGTGCTTGGCGACAGATTTTCTACTTGAGGGTGGTAGCTAGCTAGGCGGGCATTCGCAAAATAACCTTCCACCATATAGTGAAGCTCAAGCCCGCGGCGGGATTCGAACCATGGACCTGCTGCACGGCAGACCATAGCTAATGCCACTGAGCCATCACTGCTTCAAAATGCTGACTGCGTTTTTTTACAATGCTGGAAATTAAGTTTAACAAAATAAATGACTATATCAGTAAATATTGAAAATGCTCGCTGACCTGGCGAATGACTTGACAATGATAGCCCTCCCGCCGAGATGCCTGGGCTCTAGCGCCGCGTGCTCGCGGGAGGAGCCCTCGCCGTAGTTCTCATCGCCGACGACGACCCAGCGCACGCCGGCCTTCTTGTAGGCGCGAGCGGTCGCAGGCACGGCGCCGAACTCGTTACTCAACTGGTTGCGGACTTTGTTCAACTCGCCGTTCTCGGCGTTCGTTGCGCTGTGGAACAAACAAATGTATCATGTTCTAACATTGTAATTTAGGCGCCTGCTACAAAGTTCCCAATGATTTTTTTTTCAAATCAAATCAAATTATTCATTTATTTGCTAGAATACATGTCAAAAGGATCTTAATATTAGTCATACAGATTCAAAGGATTCAGTCCGCAAGCAGACGTGCAAATGTTTATTTGAAGCTAATTTATTAATTATAATATTTGTACCTAAAAAATATATATATTTATTTACAATAATCTAGTAATTCCTTCACACTATAAAAACAATTGCTAAGAAGCCAGTCAGTTAAACATTTCTAAAATTTCCTTCCATTTAATTGCCTTATGTCATTAGGTATGCAATTATAAATTTTTATACACATATTATAAATGTTTCTTTTGTATAAATCTTTTCGGGCTAGAGGTTCATATAATAGGTTACTGAATTTAGACCTTTGTTGGCGCTTAAATACATCGGAACGTTTTACAAAAAAATCAGGGTGTTGTTTGGCAAATATACACATTTCATTGATGTACATGCAAGGTAGAGGAAGTATTTTGCATGATTTAAAAAGAGGTTTACAACTATCAAGAAACCAGGCTCTATTTATCACCCTAACACACCGTTTCTGTATTTTAAACACTCGTTCAATGTCTACTGAGTTACTCCACAATATCAAGCCGTAACTAAGCAGAGACGAAACATGACCATGATATGCCACTAACGCGGCTTCAGTAGATACAGTGTGTCTGATTTTCTTTAGAGCAAACACAAAGCGCTCAATTTTCTTGCAATTTTCCTATAGTTCCTTTAGTTTTGTAAGCTTATTTTCCATGCAAAATGTACGGTGTTAAAATTATGGGGTATCGTCATCGTAAACAAGTAATGGGGATGATTACTGAAAAGTACTCGCAGATGGCGCTGTGTTTTTGTTACCTGACAAAAGTCCAGCTTATATAGATGTCAATATATTCTTGATTTTACTAGCTCTTTGGTTTTATTTATTATATACGATAAGATAACTGTTTATTGCATACCAACAGAAGAAAAATGAGGACAATACATTTAAAGAACAATGATTAACATATAAAGCAATAGAAGTTAAATGTATGTGTTCATTTACAAATATATTACCTAATATGTACAATGGCAATACAATCGACGGTCTTATCGTTAAAGCAATTAAGATATATACCTGGTATGTCACTGACTAAGCGAGGAGATGTTAACTATCTAGGAAGTAAAGCTGATCTAGTCGAAAGGTTTCACTTTTATCATAATTTTACTCACTTTCAATAAATTTAAAGTTATTGTTTTTGTACAGCATTGTCGCCATTTAAATAAAGTTTTGTCGTGGTCAACTACCAATATATAGATTTATAGAGTTGCATTTAGACGAACTCAACAGATCAAAACTAGAAAAAAAAGATTTTTCTATAGATTTTGGAATCGCTCAATTTCATCATTATGAATTAATATGTTTTTTTTATTTGAACTAAACCAAAAATTTTAAGGATTTTTACCTATGTACTTTTAAGAATCTTTGTTAACTTCCTATTTCACTACATTCAGGTGCTACAATCCTCCTTTTTTGGAGGTGTAGTAAAATCAAAGATATCTTAGCTCCATCTGGGTGAAAGTCGTTGGAACTAACATGACAGTGGTCTTCCGTTTCTAAATTTATTTTTATTTGTTGTTCAATCTACAGTTCATAGCTTAAAGTGGCAGAACATGTTCCATCCGTAGGGAAGGATGGTCGCGGGCTCGAATACGGATTCTTTTAAATTTTTTCTGCGTTGTAATTTCGCAAATTGATGATGTGTTTGTTACCTTTCGGATATAATCGCGCACAAATTAATGTCGAAATAGCATATATGACCAAAACCGGAGTTTCGATCCGAACTACGCTTGCAATGCTTATTTAATTGCGCATAAAATGTACCGATTGTACTGATAATCGTAAGTGAATTGGAACGTTCATTAAGTGCAAAAGCGCGCGCACGAAACGTCAGATGGGTTGGCAAAACATATTACATTTTAAGTCAGAACATTTTAGCTTAAATGACCCAATGGAAATCGCCATCATCAAAGATAATCAATGTGACTTCCCCTCGCCTGATTGAAAGCGAGGGGGAGTCTTGGGATCAAGAAACGATGAGAATTAATATAAAGCTACGCTAATCGACATCCCCATGATGACCAGAAGTATGCTTTTCTACGCCTTCTTGAAGGACATCTGCAAGGAAAATCGTACGCCAGTAGAGCGTTCCTAAAGTAATATATTTGTTTATTATGATTGCAAACTAGGTCAAGAGTCCAGCAGTAGAAATGTAGTCAGTGGTTGCCCTTCCTTGCCAGCCAGGTTTAATATCTTGAGAAACAATAAACAACTTACGTGATGAACATGTTGTTAGAGATATTGTCGAGATGTCCGCGGTACTTGAGCCAGGGTCCAGCGGCGGAGATGTGGTCGGTGGTGCACTTGCCCTTCACCTTGATGAGGATGGTCAGGTCGGTCAAGTCTTTGCCGTCCCATTTGTCGAAAGGCTCGAGGAGCTGCAGGCGGTCTGAGGTCGGGGCTACGTCCACTCTTACTTCTGTTTATTCGAAAACATATTATCCGTTAATAATAATAAAATTGAAGCAGCGATAGCCGAGCGGTAATGAGCTATGGACTGACGTGTAGCAGGTCCATGGTTTGATCCCAATCGCCGGCTTGAACTTTTTTTCAATTCGTTGAAATACGTACTAAAAATTTTTTTTTTGTAGCTGATAACCTGGCCTTTGCCTTTGACCACTATCTCACCTGATGGTAAGTGATGATGTGGTCGAAGATGTTTTTCAGGCTAGCCTAGTTACTGGCTGTCAAGGACAGCTGCCAGAACACACCGTTATATGCTTGGCGACAGATTTTCTACTTGAGATTGGTAGCTAGCCAGGCGGGCATTCACAAAATGCCCTACCACCATGCTATAACGACTGCCATCATAAGACAACAACCGGGACCGACGGCTTAACATGCCCTCCGAAGCACGGAAGCGCTCAGTAGTAATGTCACCAGCGGTCACCCATCCAACTTCTGACCGCGGCGGACGTTGTTTAACTTAGCTCATCGATTAAGAACGGCTAAGCAAACTTTGCTACGAGCGCTTCATAGTGAACAATTTGATAAAATGTTCACCATGTGCCCTTTTTATAATTTGGGACTAAAATTTATTTATTTACCTTTATTACAAAATCCACAGATCTTAAAAAACATAGATTTGCTTATTAACTATATGTTACATCTAATGATGGATTTATTTTATCAATTTATATTTTATGAATTGTTATTGGTATACATACTGGTGCCGTCAGCCGGGGGATGCTCGTAGGTATCCTGTCCGGGATCGAACCCACGCGCGGGCAGCTCGTCGCCGAACGGGTCCGACAACTTGAACTTCTTCCCGTCCGTGCCCGTCAGCGTGTCCGTTAGAGGGTTGAAGTCCAGCCGACCTGACAACGAGAATTACACATTATAAGTTTCAAAAGCCTTAAATAACACTAAATGCTAGAAAAGCAGCATAAGGTGAAAGATACGTTCATTCCGAGAGTTAAGTGTTTGAAAAAGCACTTCTTTCTATCAGCACACAAAATAACAGTATTTTAAAGAATTTTATACTTGGACGGGTAAGTTTCGGTTTCGGCCGAAACTGAAGCCACGTCCGAATATTCAGTTTCGGTTTCGGTTTCGGCCGGAAAACCAGTTTTGGTCGGACTTTAGTTTTTTTTTATGTATTTTTGACGGAATAAGCACGTGGACCACCTGATGTTAAAAGTCTCTTTTGCATGTAATGTATAATTTCATATTTTTTATTACTTTGCTCGATGTGAATATTCTAAACTCTATTCAAAGGGAGCACGGCGCGGTCCAGTGTTGACTTGGCGGGCGCTCTTGGCTCGGAGTTGATATTGTCTTATACTACGAGAGTCAAAACTTAAAAGTTTCAGACAGTACTAGAAATACGTCTTGTTGTTTTAAGTTTTGAGTATTGTAGTAATAGACAATGCCTACTCCGAGCCAAGAGCGCCCGCAAAGTTTACACTAAGAGGTTGTTAGCATTTTAACAATAACCCTGTATATATTTGAGATCTTCGCATGTTGATATATGTAGTGCTTGGATATTATATTTCGAAAATCTTTCATTACTGACCTGCAAGTGAGAGAGCGGTGACGAGCTCGGGACTGGTGACGAAGCAGTGAGTGGCGGGGTTGGCGTCGTTGCGGCCGGTGAAGTTCCTGTTGTATGACGTCACGATCGTGTTCTTGTCGCCTTTCTTCACGTCCTTGCGGTCCCATTGGCCGATGCAAGGGCCGCATGCGTTAGCTAACACCTAAGAACAACAGAATATAGAAAAAATATTTAGTTAAGATTTTTTTTTATGAAAAGTTACAAGAAAAATGTCTTTTTTTAATGTTTGCAATAATAACATATTTTTTTTTATGTTTGTGAAAAAAAATCTTTTCTAATGATTTTCTTGAACGCTTGGCACTTCTTGGCGATTGCATTGTAAAATGGGAGTTCTGTCTGAGTATGGCGGTCAGTCTTAAGGAAGACACACACGGATGTCGCGAGAAAAAAAATACAGTTTTTAAACGATTGTAAGCTAGGTTTCGTAACCATCGTATTTATCGTGACAAAAATAATATTGCTGGTGTTATGTTGAACAGTTAATGGCCAACAATGCACATGATTACATAAATTATGGCTAAACTATATAAATGATTAAAAATTACGTTTACCCACCCGTAAAATATATGGTAAATTATATTTATATAAATATATATAAAAAAATATGATAACTCTTGAAAATAGCATCGTCATGTTATGAGAAATAAAATTCATTAAACCAGCAATATATAAAAAAAGTTACTCTTTTTAGTGACCCATGCTACTTACGGGATCGATTGTCATTCATTGACAACGATTATATCATCAAGATAGGAAATTATTTCTCAGTTATTAGAGTGCAATTCAAAAACGGCTTGACCGATTTTCATGAAATTTAAATACATGCATTAGCTTCAAATAAAAAACAATTACCAAAATCGTTTCACCCAGTCAAAAGTTCTGAGGTAACAAACATAAAACAGGGACAAATTTAAAACCCCTTTATTTTTTAGAGTCGGTTAAAAATAGAAACGACAGTCAGTCTAGCAACAAAACAAAAAAAACATGATATGTTGAATTTATCTCCAAAGAGGTTATATAAAAAAAAAGTATACTGACGGTGCCTCCGAAGTCCCTGAGCGTCTGCGCGATGCCGTCACGTTCGATGGTGGCGCGCACCTGCTCCGACCCGGGGGTCACGTTGAACGGGATCTTGGACTTCACGCCGTGCTGCAGCGCCTAAACACAATATTACATTTTGAACTAAAAACTGTCGCGTCTTTTGTCCATAATTATTATTTAGTAACCGGCTAGGACTCGCGTAATATTTACCGAATATTGCTCAGACCAGTTTTTAACTTATTTGAAGTTCTTCGTCTGGGAGTCACGATTGTGCACAGCGTCGAGCGCGGGCCTCAGCACGTAACTTGGTTACGTGTCCATATAATAATAAAATACGTATTAAATCAGTTACGTGCTGAGGCCCACAAATATTGCGCGAGTCCTAGCCGGTTGCTAAATAATAATATTAAATTTTGCTCTGAAAAACTATTCTACAAGATACTCAGAAAAATATAAAGAGCTCTACAGCAAAGTTGTTTTTTTAGAAATATTATGAAGTAGAAGGGGCTGCAATGTGGCTGTTATACAAGCACTGAAATTATATACTGAAAAATAAAAGAAAAATTAATACCTTTTACTCGTTAAAACTTTAGGATATATTTTTATATTTTTTTTATTTCGATGTTTACTTTATTTTGCGGCACTTATTTCCCACAGCAAAATCTATATTATTTTTAAATAATTTTTTTGACTGCGGATTATATACATATTTTTACATACCTCCTTGACAATGCTGGCGCAGCGACCCATGTCCTCGTATGACGAGTTGGTGCAAGAGCCGATGAGGCCGACTTTGATATCGACGGGCCAGTCGTTCTTCTTAGCGATTTCGCCCAGTTTCGAGATAGGGTTGGCTAGATCGGGGGTGAATGGGCCGTTGACGTGGGGCTCCAACGTTGTGAGGTCGAGTTCGATGAGCTGCATAACAGGAAAAACATCATATTATATGACAATTATTATAAACTAGCACCAGGTAATAACTAAACAGTAAAACTTATTTCCGTATAGTCAAGTTTTTGTGAATATATTTGTTATGCTTGCCCCTTTAAAAAGTATGGGTTTTATCCAGATTCAAGTATTTGTGACATCGATCAAAGAAAAATAATATAAAATTTTAATTTCGGTAACTTTTGGGTAAGTAATTAGTATCATGATTCGAATTGCACTGATTCGAACAAAAGCGGATAATATCAAACCAGACTTACGAACTAAAAAAATATTGTTATATGCTTATGCCTCGAGGACGAGGTAAATATTAAAGTCCATGAAGCATGTAAAAATAATTTTCAACTTTTTTTCATTTTTACTATCCATTTAACTAAAATGCTTTGAGGTTCTGGGGCCCATGGGGTGCCGGGCTAGAATTTCACGCCGCCATCTCTAACCATGGGTGTCGTAAGAGGCGACTAAGGGGAACCCACCAGAATTGGGCAACGACACCGAGGACGCCTTGAAAGCGTGGGGATTATGGCAATTCCCTCCTTAGCGGAGGAGGCTGTGTTCATCAGTGGACAATCCGGCTGATATAGTACAGAAAAAATTAATTGTCGGCGACAAGTCTCCCTTATACGCTGGGCTTTTCTCAATATACATAATATGTAGTGTTTTATAAGCATAGAATTTTAAGGGCACATACCCGCCAGCCAAAGCGCAAACCTATTTATAAACTCAACTAGTTATTTAAAAAAACTCGCATATAAATATAGCGTATTATTAGACCTATCGTTTCCGGTTTGAATCCTTTTTTTTGGACTAATAATTACAAAGCTTAGTATATAGCGTTTAGTATATAACACTTGTTTTTAGGAGTTTAGGTGCGTCATTTGAGCGTATTTCGTAGTTCCAGATTTATTAAAAAAAATATAGTACACATGTATAAATAATTTCCCATTATAGAAGTTTCATTATATTCTCCATGTTTGTGGTGCAATAGAAAAATTAAAAACTTGCTTATTTTTCTTGAAACAGGTGCTTCAAGTTGGGTCTTTCTTTTATCTAAAATTACGAGGTTTTGAGCTAGTGTAATTTCAAAACTGTAAAATTTAATGAAAATCTGATGCACCACAAACCTAGATATTAGGAAAGTAACTGGTAGGTAAAAAATCATTGAATTTCATTCGCTAATATTAAAATGATATTGGAACCGCGTTATTGTTTATGGGGGCGTTCGTCTAAAATATACCCTTAAGCATTGTATCCAAATTGACTTACTTCATCATAGGGTGCCTTGGCGTCAGGAGTGAGTAGATTTTTGTATTGGTTGGCGGATGCGGCGATGTCGTGGCGTCCCGTGGACTTGAGGTAGGCCTCCATGCGGCTGTTGTATGGGAACACCTGTGCAAATACAATGGCACTTGATTAAAAACAAAATGTACAGTCTGTATGTTCTCGCGATATTTTATGTAATGGAGTGGCAAACAAGCAGACGGCCACCTGATGGTAAGCGGTTACCGTCGCCTATGGACATTTGCAACACCAGGGGCGTTACCAATGCGTTGCCGACCCTGTAAGACTCTATTAACACCCTTTTTGAAGGAATCCATACTGTATATAATTACTATACCTATAAATAATACTATACCGGATATAACCGGAAACACAAACTTAGGTAAACCGACAAAGGTACAGCTTTATCGGTATACCTAAGTTTGTGTTTCCGGTTATATCCGGTATAGTATTCTCCGGCACCCGGTCTTAAGAACCAGAACTCCAACAGTAAATTACTATAAGCGCTATAAAGGCGAATAACTATAAAGGTCGCAAGAGCTATAGCATAGAAAATCCTACTAATCCGGTACTCACACTGGTGGTAGCACCGATTTCAGCGCCCATGTTGCAGATGGTGGCCATGCCGGTGCAAGAGATGGAGTCGACGCCGGGACCGTGGTACTCCACGATGGCGCCAGTGCCTCCCTTCACGGTGAGGATGCCCGCTACCTTGAGGATCACGTCCTTGGGAGAGGTCCAGCCTTTCAGTTTACCTGTAGAGGAATGGAGTTGTTTCGTTAACATAAAGGTCTAGGAGATTCCAACTTACATTATATATCGAATAATATTTCTATCAATATTGTGGGTAAGCGGTTACTGGCAATGGTCACTAAGCATTTCTACGGAGCGGGTCATCTGTGACGCCCTTCTAATCACAATTGTGTTAGCATTAGAAGAAGTGTCCAATCGCGTTATTACATCGCAATATCGGCTGGTGTTTCTGAAAAGCTACTGAGCATATACGCATGCTGTGAATCAACTCATAACGGGACGAGAATCAGCGCGGAAGAAAATCTAGAATATTCTATCGAAAACAATCTGGGATGGAACCTGCACTATTTATTATTGTGTTCAACATTTCGAAGAAAATCTGACTGTACATTTTATAGCAATTGTCCCAGTGTAAAAGTGTGTATCTGGGTGAATCCACGCACTTTAATATTTCCTAATTTTTTTAATACATTTTTTTAAAATAGTGTAGAGCTCAAATATATGCAGGGTATTTGATCAAACCACATTAAATATACCATATTCAATTATGGGCATGGATTTATATAGATTATTGTAGGTTTTATTTGTAGTTAAAGTTAAACGACACAGATGGGGATGACTAACGTACACAGGTAATGACAATAGGAGTGAAGGGAATGACAACAATAGCAAGGAATGATTTTTTGTTTAATAAAATCACTAATTGAAAGTCTCACAAACTTTATTGTTAAAATTTAAACAATAACAACAAATTCTGTTGTTCAAATTATATTATTTATATTAATATTATACATGCTATACCTTTTTCATTTTTTTCATTCTTTTTATATTATTATCATTAAAAGAATAACGATGTAGTCCTAATAATCCTTTGGTCTTCATTAGTTTTTCTTTAGAATAATTATGTTTGCTGCTTGCTTCCCTTTAAACGTTATAATTCGCGACGTTGAGGGTATTGGAGTGTTGGTAATATTAGAGAGAACTCGTTCAGGTCTTGTAGAGGCAAGAGTAACAACACCAGCCTCATCGTCTAATCGATGTTGCGATTCTCTTAAATCATCTGATATGGGGATTTTTTGGAAACCTAAGTGTTTTCCATGTACACACACATTCCCTACATCACATTTAAAACAACTTGTCTTCCTAAACGTTAAATGGTTTGAATATCTCTCCCACATCACTTGATGCACAGAAAGGGTGCCACTAAAAGGTTTCAAATTACTCTTTAACTGCCTTTCTCTATCTTTGATATTTTCTTCAGTTACCTGTAAAATTTTAATATTTTCGACGTGTTCCTGAAATACATGTCAAAAACTGCTCAAATGTCCCGACATCGTGTCCGCACTTGACAAGAGAATCAGCGGTGCGCTTTATTACTGCACCTACGCCATCAGGGGCACCCTTTCCGTGCCCTGTCTCAGTATAATTCTATGTGATTTTTTTTACATTAGGGAAATCTTTCCACAATTGAGTTATCATAAAAAAAATATATTTATTCCGGTATTGTGAGGTAGGCGAATCCGATTGAAAATGAATGATTTCTATGAAAGGGTTGTCTTTCACAGCCACATCTATAAGAGGGATCAAATGAGCCCAGACTGCAGAGGCATCGTGCCTTACACATGGACTGACGGTACATACGCAGGTTTTTCCCACTGTACTCTGATGGAAGTCGAATGTGTATACTACAGCAGTATGAAGAGAAACTTCTTTTCGGCTTCCACCAAAGTGAAACGATTGGACTTCAGTTCCGAATTTAAGCCCATAATTTTCGGAGAAATCAATATGTATAACCGCTTCTATTACGGTCAAGGATTCTTTTAGGTTCTTCATATTGATATATATGTATTTTATAGCTGTGCTCGATAAAATTCGAAAGCTGCTCATTGAGGTTCTCAAGTACTTCTAGAGGTGACCCAAGAAATTATTTCTTTGCCGTTGTTGTGCGCACATTTGAACCTTTTTTTGAGTGTACAGTTTCTCTGCAGCGAACCCATTGATGGTAGACCAATATTCGATCGTTTGAGAACTCATTACAGGGTATTACTCATTACTTTGTCTTTGCTTGACTGACATATTCGCGACAAACATTCGTCATTTCGTTCGGAACAACATACTTTTGCGAGTAGTTCCTGAGAGTTTTTTGGCTGAATAATAGAAGCCTTGTTAAGAGTATCAACAAGCAAATCAATATTGCAATGTATTATACACATACAGGTATCTCTATTCTTTTGTTTCGGTAGAAGCACCCAGAATGGTCGGTGCTTGCAAAAAAATCCATAGCTGACCTTTACTGTATGTGTAACTAGAAACTTATGGTACAAGATTTTTATCGGGGCGTTTAAATAACGTTTTTGCTTTTGAATTTTTTGTCTCGTAATATATTCCTTTTTTCCTGCGCCAAGAGTGCTGTTAATATCATCAATATAAAAATTTCTTACTAGTCTTACCAAAGCACTATTAGTTCTTCTATCTTCTTTATGTTTCTGTATTAGTGGTTCTATTCTTGGTTTCTCCGTGGTTTTTTTAGGTATGTTCATCTTCTTCTTCCTCATTAGTATTTTTATTTTCTGTTCTAAGACAGCATTTCTCTTTTTCAGTTGAATTATGATATTTTGAAGTTTCTTGCGTTTCTTCTGCTCTATATACCGAATTTTTCTTATTATGATAGCTCTTGACTCCGGTCTCTGCAGAGGATCTGATATCTGATGTCGATCATCTGCTCTATTAACATCATCTCTAGCTTCAATAAAAACTGGTTGTGGTAATGAAGATTTAGCTTTAGCCTCTTCCTTTTTTTTCATACGATATTTTTTTGAAGCTTCTCGCCATTTTTTTCTTTGAGTTCTTATATCACGTGGGGATTTTTCATTAATTCCGACCATTTGTTTTTTCTCCTTTTTTCTGATATATTTTTCTCTTTCTTTCTCTCTTTGCCTTTCATACAGTTCAGGATCAGCTTTGATATATCAGCATATTTACGTCGTTTATACAATCTCTGAGCTTCCTTCGAAGCTCGAGGGTCAATTTTTCGTTTATTCATTGTAAGTAACTGAAACAAATATTACTTTATGCGAAAAAAAAATCCTCTGCAATAATTTTACTTCTAGTTTTACTAGTTTTTACTATAGAAAATCTTGTAAATAATACATATGATTCATAGAATAAAACAAACATTTAGTTTTCGTCATTACCCTTCAATTGACATCATTCACTTCTTACCGAAAAACCGAGAAATGACGATACGGAGAATGACGAAACTAAATATTTGCGATCGGAAAGTTCTAGAAATTACGTCTCTTAATTATAGGTTATTATTTCATCGAAAACTGTACATATGACAATAACATGCATTAGGACAATTAAAAGTTATTTATCCACTTACCTGATATTATTCAACAGAAGGGAATGACCAATTAACGTGACAAACACAACTTTAAGCAAAATTGACAAAATTTTACGAAAAACGCGCAAGCTAGCCTGACATGCATTTCAGTGCATGATACTCGGCAAACTGAGGGGCGCGGGTGTTGCGGTGGCGTGATTGTAATAGTAACCCGACAAAATATATTGGTCATTTGACGCAAATATCGGGAAATGATGCAATTTGCGTGACAAATTTTGAAATTTAAATATCAGTATTGACGGATGCGTTCTCTTTATTCGAAAACTTGTCTACTAAGTAGTGTATAGTTGAATTTTAATAAGGTAGTCTTAAAAACGGGTTTTCAATACAGCTACCATCATGATATAACATTGCATTGAAAATGTCTTACTTGGTCATCATCGGGTAATGACTATTGGTGCGATTATTGTTCTTTTTTTTATCCAAATAATGGATGTACTGTGATACTTTATTAAGCACACCATAAAACAGTTTACGAGTAATTGCTAGAATAGAAAAGTACATCGAAATATTTAGTTTCAACTTTTTTATAAGTCTGAATGGAATTTTGCTTAAAATGCGTGAATTTACCCATCTAAGCCACGTTCGTGAATGTTGGTTTCAAGATTCAATTTAATAATATTGGTTTAATGATTTTGTTTTCAGGATAAAAAGACACATAGGATTAGCATTGTCACACATGTGTGACCAATATAAATATATTATATCAAATAAAATGACAGTTAATGTTATGTTGTCTTAGGTTTTCGCGATTGTTACACATAGTAATTAAACAACTTTAAACGGTTTAAATCGCGTATATTTTTCATTATTTTATCCCGACGTTTCAAACACTTTGCAGTGATCGTGGTCACGGGGTGAGTAATTGATTTTATTTGTCACGTGAGTTATTAAGAAATTATTTGGTCTACCGTCAGAAATTTTTATATTAATCATAACGTTCCCTATTCACGCAGTATTCGCTCACAGTGTCCAGAGGTCTTGCAGATTTATGTCGGCCTTGGGATTTAATTAATTTGATAACAGGATCCCAAGCAGGTGTTACTTGCCAACCATCATCCCTATTAAAATTTGGGTACTTTTTGATTTCAATAGCCTCGCGTAACATTCTTGGCATAAACCGGGTCTCTCTAGCGAGGATTTGTGGTTTGTCGAACCGAATGTAGTGGTTGGGTTTGTCCTGGGCATGTTCACAAACCGCAGACTTGGTTGAGCGTCTGTTCTTCATGTCAGCAATGTGTTCTTTTACTCGGATACCAACGCTCCTCTTTGTTTGCCCAATGTATGACAGCCCACATTCACAATCAAGTTTGTAAACACCTGCATCTTGTAAGGGAATATTGCACTTAACAGGTCTTAAAAATTGGTTGATCTTCTTGTGCGGCTTGAAGTAAGTTTTTATTGACCACGATCACTGCAAAGTGTTTGAAACGTCGGGATAAAATAATGAAAAATATACGCGATTTAAACCGTTTAAAGTTGTTTAATTACTAAGTTAATGTTATCTTTAGAAGTAGAAATTCCGAGAAGCAACCGGTAACGAAATTTGATTCAAACTTGGACAAAGAACTTTGACCAGTGGCATACTGAATATGCCGCTGTAAAATTGGTATGTAACTCAACTTGATTTACATGCGAATATCCATGTATCTTCTATATATAAAACGTTTTAACAGTCTTATAAAATTCCATCTAAGAGAACCCCGTCTCTAGTTTTAAGAAAGGTTACAGACATAAAAACAATAAAGTAAGAAAGTGGTAAAAAATATTCTGCGAACCCCAGGAACTCCCAAATTTTTCAATATCTCGAAACTTGCCATGTTTGATTAAATATAATTATCATGCTGGACGAAACGACTTACTTGGGTCACAGCCCGGGTTACCTATTCACTGAAATATCTCATTAATACGAGGCACTAATTCTGATTTCTGATAATTAGGCGTTTAGATAGTTTAGGTTTCTTTTTATGTGGTTCTGATGGAACAAGCACAAGGATCACCTGGTGTGAAACGGTAACCTCTTCCTATAACAGGTGCAGCTAGCTACAAATAACCAACTTCACTGCGCCCACCACGCTGAGACACTGAAATTACAGTCTCATGTGACTGTAATTTCACCGGCACCTTTCGAACCGGAACAGTAATGCGAACTTGTTGGCGGTAGAAATAAGAATGATGGCAGTACTTGCCCGGATGAACTTGTATACGAAGAGTTCTACAACTAATGTAGGCACAGAATATGTAATAGTACTATCTAAAGGTTTTTTTTTTTTTTTATGCCTGATAGGTTAGCCTTTGACCACTATCTCACCTGATGGTAAGTGATGATGCGGTCGAAGATGTTGTACAGGCTAACCTAGAATTACTGGCTCTCAAGGACAGCTGCCGGAACACACCGTTAGGTGCTTGGCGACAGATTTTCAACTTGAGGGTGGTAGCTAGCCAGGCGGGCATTCGCAAAGTGCCCTACCACCATGCTGTAACGACTGCCATCCTAAGACAACAACCGGGACCGCCGGCTTAACGTGCCCTCCGAAGCACGGAAGCGCTCAGTAGTAATGTCACCAGCGGCCATCCATCCAACTCCTGACCGCGGCGGACGTTGCTTAACTTTTCTGATCGATTCAGAATGGCCAAGCAAACTTCGCTACGAGCGCTTCAAAACGCAGGTGGCACATATTTAGCAAATTGTGGGAAAAAAAAACCTGATTTAGGTGTTTAGTCATAGTCACGAAGTAGGGTAAGAGTTATTTAATTCTGAAAGTTCAAAGAACCTTTCGGCTCGAGCATTGCACTATCATTGGTCGATAGTCTATCATGTTGTTATTTACAATCAGTACTCAGTACTAATATTATAAATGTGAAAGTAACTCTGTCTGTCTGCCTGTCTGTTACGCTTTCACGCCAAAACTACTGGACCGATTTGAATGAAATTTGGTATGGAGATAGTTTGAGACCCGGGAAAAAACATAGGATAGTTTTTATCCGACTGCGCAAAAAGAGGTTAATGTTTTCGCGCGATAACCGACATACGCGCGGACGGAGCCGCGCCCGGAAAGCTAGTATAATATATATTATAAATAACGAGATAGAGATTTGTTAACCAATATTTTATTATTTATCATTATAAATTGCAACAAGAAGTTCAACATCTCCTTGCCTGTCCATAACGTAATGTATTAAAAACTGTTTTATCATTAATCAAATATGTTCGGGCTTTATTTTATTGCGTTAATTATTTACGTATAGTAATATAGTAGTTTATGCAACTGTCATATAATAGAGTGTATTAAATAACCAGATAGGCAACGTTCTGGAAAAGGCCCATGTTTTTTTTATGCCTGATAGGTTAGCCTTTGACCACTATCTCACCTGGTGCAGGCCCGGATCTAGGGGGGGGCGAACCGGGTTATCTGCCCCGGGCGCTAGTTCCAGGGGGCGCAAAATTCATAAATTTTTCAGCAACATCGTCATCAGTAGAATACGTCCACTATTGAATACACATAAATGAAAATTGGTATCAGAAAGCGTCCTTGCACCTAATTGCACATACGTAGATTTAGCCAGCTTATTATTTTTTGGCGGGAAAGCGTTCCTCCTAACGTAACCTACAAAACGTTCGACCATAGCGCGAGAAATAGGCGCTTCTCACTGTGTATTTACTGTTTATATTCGGAGCTTTTATTTCGAGATACCTATCTAAACTAAATCGGGTTAAAATTGGGTTAAAATACTTGTACTTACTACTTGTTTTGTAGTTAAAACGAAAAAACACAGCGAAAAAGTAAGCATAAGTTGAAGTATAGGTAGGATTTTTTTTTTTAACTTGAAATGTTAAGCGACCTAACCAAACCTACCGTTAACCAGTTCACGTGCTCAAATAGGTAGATTTAGTGAGAATATTTTACACGAGAAAAAAATTAAATCACAACCTGGTACAAAAATCCGTCTGCAGCAAATGAAATCGTGTCAGGGTATCGATCGCGACATCAAGAAATTAATTCACTCTGAGAAAGAAAAATGGAGACAGATTCTTCATGTAATAATGGACGCTGTCATGTATATCTTGCTACAAACTGCCTTTCTTTTCGAGGTTCTAAAGAAACACTAAGTGAGCTAACTGCAACTTGTTCTGAACCTAGTCAAGGAAATTTCCTTAATTTGATAACTTTGATCGGCAAATACAACCCTACTCTTTAAATACCAGATAGAAAACGTAAAAAAGGACAGGCATCCTATTTGTCGAAGACGATACAAAATGAAATCATCGATATAATGGCAAAAAAGTTCGAAACACTGTTATCAATGATATCAAGGAAGCCAATTATTTCACGATTATGTTCGATTGCACTCCAGACGTTTCTCACACTGAGCAAATGAGCCAGGTGATTCGATTTGTAAAAATTACGGAAAATGGATGTGGAAAGCTTCATTGACTTTATTGAAGTGGATGGAAAAACTGGAGAATACATCACACAGCGAATTTTAGAAAAACTAGAAGCTGACGGTTTAAATTTACAAAAATGTCCGGTCAATCATATGATAACGGATCTAATATGGCTGGCATATATAAAGGAGTACAATCGCGAATCATGGAAACGAATGAACTAGCAGAATTTGTACCATGCCTAGCACACTCCTTGAATCTTGTTGGTATGCATGCAGCATCGTCATGCTTAGAAGCAGTCAGCCTGTTCGGACTAGTACAGAAACTGTACTGTTTCTTTGTTGGATCCACAGGAAAGGAAAGGATTTTAAATTTATTATAATTTGACAATTTAGGCTCTTGTTCTCCGTGAGATAAACAGTAAATAAAATTAGTAATAAAATTATTTCACGTTCTGTGGCCTTAATGCAGTCTTATTAAGATTTTGCATGAAATGATAAGTAAACCTGTAGAAAAATGGATTGAAGAAGCTGAACTTTTATTAGAAAAGTTGGAAATTGAGCCCATTCTTAAAAACAAACGAATTCCAAAAAAAGGCAGCACGACTAAATTTGCGAGCATGAATCAAGAACGACTAGACCCGACTCAGCTATTTTCCAAAGATATTAATAAAAGTGTTTGACAACATATTAACAGGAATTGAGACAAGGGTAGCGAGTGCAAAGAGTCTAAATGAAAAATGTCGCCTTCCTTAGTGGCCATGCATTTTAAAAACATGTATACCCAGGACCTGCAAAAAAAATGGAGCCGATCTAGCAAGAAAATATTCAAAAGATTTAAATGCAGTTGATTTTTGCCAAAAACAAGCCGTTTTAAAAAATCTAGTAACTGAAATTAAGCGAAAAATCGAGTGAATTTGATCTATTATAGAACACCTGTGCAAAACTTGAGAGAAGCATTTCCAAATGTAACGATAGCTTTGAGGATATATTGTACTTTACCGGCGACATCTGCAAACTGTGAGTGAAGTTTCAGCAAACTGAAAATAATAAAAACTTATCTGCGTTCAACAATGAGTCAGGAAGGTCTATCTGGCCTAGCGATACTTGCCATCGAAAATAAAACTGCCTATCAGATCAACTTTGAAGAACTAATAGATTTTTTCACTGAAAGTAAAGCACGCCGTATAAAGCTGTAGCATGATTTAGACAAAAAACTGGGGCTTAGCGATTGATATTAGAATAGTAAGTTGTAGTATATTTCGAAGGGTTAATATTCCCCCAGTCCCCAAATATCTTATTATATTTTTTTAAAAATAATTAAACCTTTTCCCGCCAGAGGGAACAATGGTGTTGTCAGTTTGGTAATATGTCACGAAATTTATTTTTTATCAAGTGCAGATGATGGTAAATTTTACGTGCGTGCTCTGGTGTAGGTAAATCACATTAAGTTGAAAAACTAACATTTTTTTTGAAGTTAACTATTTGTTGTAGCAGCAAAACCCCGTACGAACTAGTAAAGTTCACACCTTTTTACAGAGGTAAAACTTGACTATGGCTAAATTTTAATCTTGTTACTTGACCTTGACTAAGTACCTAATACATATAATATTATGCATAAAATTGTTAACTAATATTACTTGACACTGGCTATATGCCCTTACAGGGTGAAACAAAAAAAAAACTATTGGTGGGGGGCGCCAAAACAAGTTTCTGCCCCGGTTCGGAAAAATCGTAGATCCGGGGCTGACCTGGTGGTAAGTGATGATGAGGTCGAAGATGTTGATCAGGCTAACCAAGAATTACTGGCACTCAAGGACAGCTGCCGGAGCACACCGTTAGTTGCTTGGCTACAGATTTTCTACTTGAGGGTGGTAGCTAGCCAGGCGGGCATTCGCAAAATGCCCCTACCACCATGCGAACCATGCAATAAGTACTTTTAACAGTCGGGCAAGAATGAAAAATGTAATAAGAGTGAAGGGTGTAAGAGCATGCAACGGCTAGAACTAGCTCTTGACCTAACATTTTTCCAGAACTTTCTAGACAAATGACCTTATAATTTATCCTTTTATCTATCTTATGCAGAGTAGTATCAATGTCACATTGAGGAGATACTCACTACTGTACGTATTGTACTCACGTCAATGTCATACGAGTACATAATTGTAATCAGAACAGTTTGAAGACTTTAAATACGCAAACAGGTATAAAAACATATTTGTATATGTTTGAAAAGGCTTCTTTCTCATGACGTTTTCAAAATATATGTATGTATAGTGTTGGCACAGTAGATATGTGGAGCATATACTATTAAGTACTGGCTACTTGTTATTGTTGTAAGTGCCTGAATAGTTCGAAATATCCAGATGAAACAGATATAATGTAGTTGGAATTTTCGTTATGATTGTCAAACACAACACTAATAATATAAATGCGAAAGTTTGTGAGTGGTACGTTTACACAATATATTTGTATTACAGATTATAAGATATAATGTATTGTTGGCATACTGCAAGTATTTATCATACGCCCCTCCCTCTAATCTTTGAGGTCGGTGTTTTAAAGTATGGTTATGACTCTATTTAAGTATGGTTGTGACCTCTTCCAACATACTGCAAATCTTATTGTGCGTCCTAGCAATCTGCAGGTTGTTACAGCCAATTGTAGGGCCCCCAATGATTGTATTCTTGATCATCCGGGGCGGTGTTTACAATTATATAAGTTGTTCATCACTACTTTCCCGAAAACGCAATTGACCTTTTGCCAAATTTTTTGGCTATGCATCGCGATAAAAAACCGACGACAACCCATAATACGACGCAATTCAACACAAACCAATCAATCATCGTACGAAACTATCTCAGAATTCTATTATCTATTAGCAACAATTGACCACGCTAACATTATAGAAAAATATTGCGTATGTAGGTACGTGTACTGTGTACTTCATACTTAGATAGTTCACACTCTATATATAGTAAGCTCTACATTGAATTCGACATGTGTAAGTAACGCGTATTTATTCTGTAGTTTAGAATTGATATTTATTACTTCGGCCTCTAGTTGCCAATAGCATAGAGCACGAAAAACTTTGTGCATGGCGTGGACATTAAATTTTAACATGCGGCAACTGTAGAGTTTGTTCTCTTTTGAGGTGTGTTGAAAGTCGGTGAAATATTGCATACATGTCTTTGCGCCATTTAGCAGTTTAAGTCAAGCTAATATTACTCATTAGTCTGTATTGTTGGCTAGATTGTAATATAAGGACGTACTAAGTATACCCTTAGAAAAAAAATATAAAAAAAATGTCTTTCAGCCTATCTATGCTTCAGGTGTTTGTAAATTTTTCGTATATGAGAAATTCTTTTTGAATGAGAATTTTTATTTTCCCATTTGGAGATAAAACAAATAATAAAATGAAAAACTGGTTAACCAGAAGCGTAGATTTGAAGCTGTTAGTATGTTAAATCCAAGTCCCATCAACACATATGCCATAGTCCCAATTTGTGACTTTGTTCATCTCCTTCAAGAACGATATTCTGTGCAAAATTAAATCATTTCGTTCCATATTTATTCTATTGTCGGTTTTCTAATATAAATATGACAAAACTACGTTTATATGGAAGGGGCTATGAATAGACTGATTATCAGCTTCGACCAAATCACCATCAGGAGAAGCGATAAAATAATTATTTCTCAAACATGCTTGGAAATGTGAGCATTATTTTGACAACCTTCTTCGAGATAAATCGAAATTGCTGTACTGGCCAAATACTACTGGTCTTGCGGCCAAATAAATTGCAAAGTAAACTCATATTTGTCGTGTAATTAAAAATGGAACGATCTTTTACTTCGAAGCATGGCAACCAAGGAGGTAACTTATCAAAGGTTTTATTTAAATTTCGATCTGGCTTGCAAATAGAACGCTGTTTATTGAAAAAAAATGAACACTTTAACGCGGGCAATTTTATTGTTGTTTGTTGATAGTCATTGATTTTGAAAAGTAATTGTTTCGACAAAATGAAATCAAGTGAAAACAATGAGTGTGATGAACTTAATTCAACGCCACCTGAAATTCAAGAGGCGGCAAGAGCCATAATAGAAAACTTGATACCGCCAAAATCGAAAGAAAAATATTTGAAAACCTATGAAAATGTTGTTCAATGGAAGAATGAAAGAAAAATGAAATCCTTGTCCGAAAACGTTTTTTTTTGCTTATTTCGGCGAACTCGCCAAGAAAGTTAAGCCGACAACGCTAAAGGTCATCTATTCAATGCTAAAATGCACAGTTTTAATGAAACAACGTGAATTTAAAACAGTATCCAAAATCCAAATCTGACTTCAATGCAACTGCACATTTAACAACTGTATCTTCAAATAAAAAATTCTGCCAAGGTACTACTTTGTTTTAATTTCCGCGCATTATTTGAGAAAAGTAGTATACAAGCCTTGGCCACAACTAGGCATTGATGGACTTACGTGTGTGCCTCGGCTTCGCCTCGGCCCACGTTTACACGTTCGTCCATCAATGCCTCCTTTGCTGGCCGCTGCAGTAATGTACTATTTCTCAAACATGCTTGGAAATGTGAGCATTATTTTGACAATCTTCTTCGAGATAAATCGAAATTGCTGTACTGGCCAAATACATGCGCGCAGCGGGCGTCAACAAATGTATGAAAATCTACATCTGTCGTGTCTAGCGGCGAAATAAATTGCATAGTACCTAAACCCATATCTGTTGTGTAATTTAAAAATGGAACTATCTTTTACTTCGAAGCATGGCAACCAAGGAAGTAACTTATCGAAGGTTTTATTTAAATTTCGATCTGGCTTGCAAATGAACGCTGTTTATATCTTCAAATAAAAATTTCTGCCTAGGTACTACTTTGTTTTAATTTCCGCGCATTATTTGAAAGAAGCACTATACAAGCCTTGGCCACAACTAGGCATTGATGGATTTACGTATGTGCTATAACATTCATTCAATGGGCCGTTTAAAGGAGGAGGCATAATGTTCAGGCTAATGAGATTGATAAAATTAAGGAATTATATTAATTTTAACAAATTGCAATACATTTGCTTGTTCTGTGCGGTTGAATCTTAATTGAGCAGGGGCAGTAGACTTAGAGCAACACGAACTTCTGCTTGTTTTGTAACATGTAATCAAATAATCGCGGCACCAATTGCAATTTCACAAGAAGATTGATCTGAAGATTTACTGATAGGTACTTGCGACTTATTGATAACTAATAATAATTATTCGCTACAGATAGGTACTATCTTATCATAATATGCAATGCAATAGTAACATTCTCAGGCAATATAAAATGAGGTCTATTTATCAATAAAAGTACTTACTTAATTTTTTCATTGACAATAATTTATTCGATATTGATTTCTATGTTCCGTATAAAAAAAAATCTCAGTTTTGAATATGATCTTATATGAGATAACTCACAATGCTCAACTATTTATTGAACCAATAAGATAATATGTGAGAGCATGCTATCAGCTGATACCATAAACCAATGTCAGATATCAGTTGTAACGGTCTTGAGTTGAGTCTAAACAGAAAATGAGTTGAGTCTAATAAGAAAATTCTGATTCCTAACAAGTAGCATTCTTGAGCAGAGCTTAAATCAATTTGGAAACCACGAATAGGATCGGTTTATTAAGGCTAGTGTCTTCATAACGTCTACCATTCAAACGTTTATTTTATACTAAATGTGATAATAAGTATTCTTATACAAAACGATTCTTTCAAATAACTTTCAAAATACACATTTTTACGGAAACTGATAAATCAGAGGCAAATATTCAAAAAAATAGTGAGACAGTCAAAGTCAAAACCATTTATTCAATTTAGGCGACGCTCTTATGAATTTTAATATTGAAATATTCTACAATGTACTGCTACGTTCAGCAACATAATGTATAGAGCCACTGCGAGAAGAACGAGCAAGAAACTATTATTACAATATTCGTTTAAATTAAGTAGGCGACAGGCGAAAGCTTGGCAGAGGCGGAATTGTTCAAGAATGTTTGTCGTTTTAGTATTCACAGACTGTGTAGTATGATTTCTTAATCAAAATGTTTTTCACGTGCAACTTGAATTTTCCTTCTCTGAGCGTTGTAATATGTTTGAGAACTTTATTATAAAATCCCACACAAATTACCTAAGGACCTTTTATTTGTCTTTGCTAATACAAAACCAGGCCACCGGTATTGTATCTTTTTTTTTCACTAGCCTTAATAGTTCCACACAACGCTCTTATGAATATCAAATATACGAAATATTACAAACAAAAATGTTGACTGCCGCATTTAGCACAAAGGGTATAAAGCAGAAAATTTAACAATAGAATGTAGTCATTCTATTGGCTCTAAATAATTGAAAGCTAAAACTAGCATTGAGAAGGTACGCACTTGAATTGACTTGAACCAGTATATAAAAAGCGTAAGTAGTATAGTAGCAATGTATAGGTATAAGGTGAAAAAGCGTCGTAATAGATCTAAAGATAGACGAGTCACGTGCGTTTGGTTTGGTCTATCTAGTCTATAGTTTCTTATGTATGAGGAACCCGATAACGTTTACGCTCTTGGCTCTCATTAAGAGCAATTTATAAGATGAAATTGATATTTCTAGTACATTGCCTGACCTTTTAGTGAAGGGAATGGCACATATAATAATAATGACATGATAACACTTGTTTAATGATATCTAGTAATGAGATCGTGTGCATGAGGCCTAAGTGAACTACACTTTTTCCTATACTAGTTTTTTTAATTGCCTTATAGTAGACAGACAGGTAGGCAACCCACCTGATGGAAAGTAGTCATCGCCGCCTATAGGCGTTAGTAACCAGAGGGGTTGCCAACTCGCTGCCGACCTCTAAGGAATCTTATGACGCCTTTTTTATACAACCCCATATTGTACCGCACAGGAAAGGCCTCTGCGGGAAGTTCCCTCCAAATCTTTATAGTATGCAGTATAAATGTTCCAGAGAACCTTGCGTATTTGAGCCCAAAGCTCAAGGTAGTGGGGGGTGAGTATCCCGTCGATGGTGAGCGGTACGCTGGTGGAATTCAGAAATTGCTATCATTTCGAACAGCTCCTCAGAACACTCTCCATTGTACAGACTAGGGATTCCAAACCGTATGTCGGTTTGGGATCTTCGACAATACGAACGGGCGCGCCGTTGGACGGAGTCGAGGGAGTCTGTCTGTACGTACAAGAATTTTCAGCTTTCTACATAACTTCAAGGTATAAAATAATTCCCCATGTCATATCATCCTCTTATACTCTTGTGGGAGTCACTTGGTAAGTTTAGGAAAACGATGATAGTAATTGTAACAAAACTAGCCCTTGTCTTGCCAATAAAGTCTTTGGCAATATTACAGCCATTCGAGTCTTCGAGACAATTAGCTCAGTAGGTCAAGTTACACACGTTGAATAGTTGGCCAGTAATCAAATACCTTCGTATGGAGAACCAATTAGGTGATAAAAGGAGGACCCTTTCAAGAGGAGAGAACACTCTCAGGGTTTCAGTTCAATAATATTTGCAGAGTCCATTTTCAAAATTTAAACTCGTTATTTTATTACATTGTTTACAAGTGGCCAGTTCTAAAATCTTTCAGAGTCGACCTCGTACCACGTGCCATAAGGTGAGATAATGGTCAAAGGCTGGCATATCAGCCATAAATAAATAATAACAACTTTTTGATTTGCGCAGAACAAAATAACGTATCATAAGGTTATGCATCAATTAGCATAGTAAGGAAGATTGTACATAGTTGTTGAATTGATAATATTTTAAAATCCGGCTGCATTCCATACTGCTGTGATATAAAACCACTTGTAACAAGTTATTGCTGCCCCCAAGGTTAGGGCAATCAAAAAATGTTTTGGATATCTCGGCAATTGTGACGCATTGTTACGTCTACTGATACAGATTTGGTCTATCTGTGATATTACAATGTTGTTGAATAAGAATTAGATCACAATTTCTTTTTAACCAACTTCAAAAAAAGAGGAGGTTCTCAAATCAACTGCTTTTTTTGTGTGTTACCTCATAACTCTTCACATGTGGTACCGATTTTGGTGATTTTTTTATTACTGAAAAGTTGGTGTTTGTTATGTGGCCTCTTTTAAATTTGAGTGAGATCTGATGAGTATTTGAACTATATCTTAAAATTTAAATTATTATGGTTTAGTACGAGAAATCAGCGCCGGTGAGTACTGGGCTATAATTTCACCCTGATCTTCTTCCCTTCGGTGTCTGAAGAGGCGACTAACGGTAAAGCAACGGGAGGCAGGCACCAATTTGACCGTGTCACAACCACAGTTAAGGCATATTATTGACTGATAGGTAAATCTTGGACAAATAAAGTGTGCATAGTCAAGAGTAAAAAAAAAATACTTGGATAATAATATTCTACACTATTTACCTTACAAGAAATTGTAAATTAAACGTCAGAAATATGTCTCAATATTTTGGGCTACAATTACATTTTTTTTTTGTCATCAGAAAAAAGTATATAATTAAATTATGAAAAATTTAAAAATGTTTCACCAATGTGGCTTTTTTATTAGGTTTCCGTACCCAAAGGGTAAAAACGGGACCCTATTACTGAGACTTCGCTGTCCGTCCGTCGGTCACCAGGCTGTATCTCAAGAACGGTGACAGCTAGACAGTTGAAATTTTCACAGATGATGTATTTCTGTTGAAGCTATAACAACAAATACAAAAAGTTGGCCAAGTGCGAGTCGGACTCGCGGACGTTAAAACAAAAGAAGGTTAAAATATGAAGTCTAATGTTGTATAGCTAATGGTACGGAACCCTTCGTACGCGAGTCCGACTCGCACTTGGCCGATTTTATTTTATAAAGGTTTAAGAGTAGAGTGCACGGAGCGCTTTCTATACAAACGTAGTTACGTCATATTTTAAATACTTACAAAGTGTTCAAACTCGGTGAAATTTTATATGCATATTTCTGAGCCTAATATCTATGTTTCTGGTTTGCCAGTTTTACGTTTTATTATTTACTAGCTTCCCGGGCGCGGCTCCGCCCGCGCGTATGTCGGTTATCGCGCAAATACATTAACCTCTTTTTGCGCGGATAAAAACTATCCCATGTTTTTTCCCGGGTCTCAAACTATTTCCATACCAAATTTCATTCAAATCGGTCCAGTAGTTTTGGCGTAAAAGCGTAAAGACAGACAGACAGACAGAGTTACTTTCGCATTTATAATATTAGTACTGATTATTATCTCTGAATGTCAAAATAACAATTCCCATACAAAACGATTTATCGAATTATTTCTGATAATATGTGTCGTTCGCCCATACAGTAATTTCAAGTGTTATACGGGACACTTCACACCTACGACACAGCAGTTTTTGCACACTACTGCTTCGAGGCGGAATATCTAACCCTGCAGTTGTATCGGGGTACCTGATGAACGCGTACCTACTTTTTATACGCTAAAGTGATCTTTGTATGCATTGTAGTCATATAAATCTACTGCACGCATCGGTCTCCGAATGCTGGCGATCCGCCATAGTAAATATATATCTGTCTATTTTTAAAACTTTTATAAACATGTTTATCTATTTGTTGCATGTATATTCGGTACGTTGCTTATAAACGATTAATTGCAATGGGTGAATATATCAAGAAAAACGATTCTGGTTATGAGGGCTGCACTGTGCTAGGCAGTGCTAAGAACCTACGTTCTATTTAGTCAATGCGCTAGGCTCAGGCGCTCTTTTGAAGCGCTCGCAGCGAAGTTAGCTTAGGTGTTCTTAACCGATCAGCAAAATTAAGGAACGATGGGTGAGCGCTACTGACATAACAACTGAGCGCTACCGTACTTCGGAGAGGGCACGTTAAGCTAACGGTCGCGGTTGTTGTCTTAGAATGACAGTCGTTATAGCATGGTGGTAGAGCATTTTGTGAATGCCCGCCTGGCTAGCTACCACTCTCGAGTCGAAAACCTGGCCGCCAAGCACCTAATGGAGTGTTCCGACAGCTGTCCTTGAGAGCCAGTAATTCTAGGTTATCATGCACAACACTTTCGACCACATCATCACTTACCATCAAACGAGATAGTGGTCAAAGGCTAACTAATAAGGGTTAAAAAAAAGATTCAGTGGGTCTAATTTACTCCAACCTGTCTTAGCGGAGTTTGAACTCCAGGATCGGCGAGTATACTCCGGCTTGTTATATTCAAGTTAAGAACGAATGATTATTTCAAGCCTACTTACTCCCCGTCAAGTTCGACTCGATTGATATCGATGTCGAAATAACGACGTTATTTTAGACTTATTAATAACAATTTAAGAAAGACAAACAGCGAGATAGAGGGGGATAGATAGAGGTTGCACCAAGCATTGTGCAGGAGTCTCTTCCTATTCTTATCCCACACAAAATTACACTACTATTTAAAGTTTTGTTAAGATGTTATCGTACGTTTTGATAAGACGTTAAATAGGTTGTTATATTAATTTAAGTAATAGAATTCGTAGTAACAAATTGAGCCGACAATGTTGTATTCTGTGATCCAGATATAGACAATGTTGCCTCCTCTGAGCCTGAAATAGGATTGTGGCGTGTACGAGGAACCTTCGTTGCGTGTGCGTCCCTTTTGAGGGCAAAATTGAGACAAGGATAGCGCTATATACTTCCGTGTCATAGGGTTTCGCGTGCAGTTGAAGAGAGATGGACTTAGAGCGTTCCGCGTAAGTAACTTATTGCTAACATAACAGGAATCACGCGGTAACAAATATATTACAAGATTTCGCCATAAATATCAACTGTTTTGTAGGACTTTATAGATATTTTGACTACTTATTTATTGATGTAACAATCACATTATGCATTTCAGTGATCTATAGGAAAATATGCTTGGAAGTTTTTTCTCAAATTTGTTATACCGGCAAAATTGGGTTGAATGTTGTGTACTTGACCCTAAACTACGGAGTATAAAATATATATGTTAAATCTGTAAAATACACATTCTTTTTAAAGCGGTCCTTTGGTCTGGTCGAATGGAACTACTAAATTCTAAACCTATAATATTATTATCAATGCAAAAGTTAACATTTGGGAGATAGAATTTGATGAAATTTGTTAAAAAGATCAGTACTAATATTATAAATGCGAAAGTAAGTCTGTCTGTCTGTCTGTCTGTCTGTCTGTTACGCTTTCACGCCAAAACTACTGGACCGATTTGAATGAAATTTGGTATGGAGATAGTTTGAGACCCAGGAAAAAACATAGGATAGTTTTTATCCGACTGCGCAAAAAGAGGTTAATGTTTTCGCGCGATAACCGAAATACGCGCGGGCGGAGCCGCGCCCGGAAAGCTAGTTCCTCATATATATCCTGGATTGACACATTTTATCTCCATTTACCATGTAGTTGCCGAGGGTAGAATAAAATCAAATTCCAAAAAGTTTGCTAAAATTATTAACTCACCGGTAAGTTTGACACCGATGACCTTCGGGCACTTCAGCTCCCAGGGAATGTCAGCCATCACGTCCACAGCATCAGCACCTCCGACACCTGGACAAAAATGTTACCTTGTTCAAAACTTTACCATATAATAGGTTCATCACGAACTGGCTTTATAGAACAAACAGAGTATTTGATGATGAATTTTGTTATTGAAATGAAATTAGTTATTGATTACATTCACTGAGGACGTGCACGAAATCAGAGCTTCGTAACCAGTGGCGATCGAAAATTATTTCATCCTTCTACGGAACCAGTTGCCATCGGAGACTTGGTAATTTTCTTTGTAACCAGTTGCGATCGTAATCTTTTACCTCGAACCAGTCAATTTAAATTAGAACAACACGCCCGTGCGAGATTTATAAATGACTGACAAATGTTAGAAATACGTACGTCGAAAGGGCGTTCTCTCTTCTATTTAGATTAATATTTTTTCTGAATAATTTATTTATTTCCATACATACATCTATCTTTACAGGTACACATCCAATACAACAGAGTAGCTACTTATACATTTTTAATATCTTATTTTTGGTATCTAATTTCTATAACACAGAACATGTAATGCGACTTTTGTAAATTCGATAATAATTTTTATATTTAATAATAAATTCTTTTAAAAGTATTTATTATATTATTAAATATGGATTTCCGCAAAGTAACGCCTGAATCTATTCATTAATTTTTATATTCACGACGACGAAGATGATGAAAAAGAAATTGAATTGGAGAATAAATAATAACTATTTAAGATAAATATGTAGTTTCTTAATAAAAATAAATAATACACCACCAATAATCCGTCATTAGTAAAAAATGAATAGTCAAATCTTGTAGCAAGGGGTAGATTGGTATAAGTACCTTTAAACTAACAAAGATTTAACTATTATTGTCTACCTTTTTATTAACACTTACCTAATACCTACGTCCCAACATATCTCCAGATTTATTGTGTGTATACATCGCTACGTGTTTAGCGTGACGTCACATCAGTTACGTCCTACTTCATCTACGTCACGGTAATGTTATCTATACCAAGGTAATGTTTATAGATAACATTACCGTATCTATACAGTACTTCAACTTCATAGAAACGGACGAAACGCGAGTTATACCTACGCGCCTCGATCTCGGCCTGCGCTCATTACATAATGTGTGTCTTTTTAATGGGCAAGTATATTGCGGATATTTTATACTTTAAAATTTAATAATAAAGCATTTCGTACGTCCCACAAATATTTTTCGATCGCAAATTTTTAATACTGATTATTTATTCAAATATAAACATGGTTTTTAATTAAATCTACCTACTAGTCAAAAACAACACGCATTTGTAATGAACACTTCCTATTCATTTCATAAAGAATTTTATCTGTTTATATAAAAAAGAGTATATTTACAATCACAAAACTTAATGGTAACACAAAGTAGGCAAATATAATTAAAATACTGGAGGCGGGTAGCCCTATCGCATGTTTTATGCACAGCGCGGTTGTAGGTAGTTATTTCAACGACAGAGCCGAGTTAAGATACTGTATAGATAACATTACCGTGTCAACGTCCACTTCACTCGAGAAGTGGCGCGCAAATCTATGACTATTTTTTTTACACTGACTACAAAGGACAAACACAACCATGAAGGTTTCTATCTCATAGGATGTGCAACACTTTTTAATCGTTTAATAATAAGGGCGCCAGAATTGTATAAAAAGGAGCTCTGTTGGGCACGTAATTTATAACAACAATCTATTGACAAGTCAGTGATTAGAATCTACTCGGGCCGACGAGCAAAGATGTGAGAAAAATACGCCAAGCAGTATGCTACCAGCCATATGTGGAGTTTCTATGCCAGAGATTATTTATTTTTCAATTTAATTATTTCTTTTAAAGCTTTGAACTTTGACATGTTCACATAATGAAGGGCTGGAAGATAGCAGCTACTTCACTTACCAATGCAAAGACCGCCCAGACCACCACCGTTGGGAGTGTGAGAGTCGGTACCAATCATCAATAGACCAGGGAAAGCGTAGTTCTCGAGGATGATCTGATGGATGATACCAGAGCCTGGTTTCCAGAAACCCACGCCGTATTTAGCACCAGCGGTCTCGAGGAATTTGTAAACTTCTTTGTTCATGTCCTGTGAAAGAAAAAGGTCTTATTTTTATACTACTTGGGGATGAGCAGTGGACTGCACTGACCTGTTTGTTGCGTCATGTCTGAGATAAAAGGTTTAGTGTTATTCTATTAGGAGGAAAACAATTTCTGAACTTAGTGGAGGCCATGTTTGGATTTGCTTGCTGGCATAGTTGCTCCTGTTATGTTTTGGAGAAACACATTTTTCCAGACAGTTTTATGTAATTATAATATTGTAATCAGTTTTTATCAGAACTAGTCTAGCCAAACACCATCAATAAAATCAAAATAATCAATAAAATCCTGCATGGTCATAGAAAGGGATAGACTCGTAGAAAATTTGTCGCTCCTAACAGAGTGTTCTGACACCTGTCACTAAAAACTAGTTCTCATCCTAGATTTAGCTGTACAGTCACATAATATCAGAAGGGAAACAGTCTGAGGAACATAAAAAATAGCAAACAAGATATATCTTGTATGTCATTTTTTATGAAAGAGGTTTTGTTATAAGTACTCAAGTTTGGCCAAATATGTGTTTTGATTTTCGCCAAGTAGCCCAGAAGTTCAACAAGTAGTCAAGAAGTTCTTTAAAAATATACCAAAGATTTGTTGCGTTTTTTTGCTGATAATAATAAATTGTCTAGACTTGAAAATGAGATAATACATTTTATCATCGTCATTTGATGCGCTCGTATTTTTTTAATTATTAATATTAATTGTTCTAAAATATAATACAAAAATTGACAATATGTGCAATTGCCTTGAAAGTTTAATCATGATGATATAGTTTCTCCATAATTTCTTAGAATAAAACTTAAAATATAACAACTTCTTTTTATTTATTTGAGTGTATCAAACTCAGCAAATCAGTTGCTAACTCTCATTGAATTAATTGCAATGATATAAGTAATCAAAAGCGATGAGATATCAGAAGTGCAAAAAATTACCGACCGAGAACAATTTATATGCCCTTAATGTTACATTGAGTCAGATGTAATATTTTCCTTCTCGTCATGTCTTTATCTGTTTAATGGCACTCTTTCTTATCAAATACGAACTCACATTTGTGGCACATGAATAAAGAATAGAATGAAAGCTACTAAAACTTTGCTCTCTCACTCAGCTCGTTCACACCGTTTCTGCACCCAAGCGGGCGCCACTGCTGCGGCCGCTGCAACCCCCGCGCGTCTTGTCAGTGAGTAGTCACGCACACATAGCAGTTGGTGTAGTAGTGAATCTTTCATACTGTATTTTATATTTATAATCTTGTACAATCTTGATTCAACTGCTTGTAGTACTTATATTATGAACTAAGTTTGTACTAGGTAAACAGTTTGGACATACTGGAGCTATGTGCATGAATACAAGTTCAGTAAGGAGAATTTTCTTAATAAAGGTTGGCCAATATCATGTAAGAACTTGACTTACCTTGGCTCTGGCCAAATCCTTGTCACCACCAATCTGGGCTTCAATCAAATGGTCACAATGAATGGTGGAAGGTACAGCTACTCGGGGCAGTCCTGACGAGATGAACTGGAGCATGGCCATTTGAGCGGTAGCATCTTGCATGGCAACTCGGTCTGGACGCAGACGTAGGTAGCTGGTGCCACGTTCAATGTCCTGAATGAGAATCAATTATTCATTTAATATCTTTAACAATCAGTTGAAAGAATAAATAAGGCAATTCATAGGTTATTTAAATAGCGCCCTTAACATGATGAATGACTAATATGCCTGCAGGTGTATGTTTGCAGACTAGTGATATGACAGAATGCTTGCCAGCATCAAAGTATTTTTAAGATAATCAACTTTCCATAGCAACTTTTAACCCATGCATATTGTAGAAAATTATAACAATAGAAATGGACGATATTGTCCACTGCGGATGTCAAGCAATAATTTGTATTGTCAAGGCATGTATAATTTTTAAATTTGCACTGTCACGGCATAATGTTCTATAACTCAGAGATATATGATCACGCACACATCTGTATGCCTATATATGTGCGCCCCTTACGCACACACTACTCCAATGTCTGTCGTGTTTGAAATTCAGTCGATTTGAAAATTAATGCCTTGTTTGATTTAGTTTCCTTCTAGTCCGAAATTGAATCAAGACCCATTTACTTAAGACGAGAAGAATGGATCGGCAAGTAGTATATTATGACATGCACGCCTAGAGACTTCCTGTTACCTAATATCTTATGTATAATCATGTTGGCAAGCCTTGTAATGTGACACTATTTTATATATATATTTGAATTTGCCTTTGAAAACCAAGCCATCTGGAGTTCTAATTTTAAAATGAAGCTCATTTTAATTAACATTCTAGTTAGACAATAAGGCGCCTTCAAAAGTTTAAAGTTCTTATATGACGTCCTTTAAAAATTCTACCAGATAGGTGATTCAGAATAAGAATAATACCTATATAATTTTTTTGGGTCCCTCAATTTGTCCCGCCCGTGAAATTTTTAGTATAAGTAGTACTTTTTCATTTTATATCAACAAACATATAACTGAATTTCATACTCCTCTGTCAAAATTTGAAATTTATCTGCATTATAGTGTAGTAAGTAGACGCTTATATTTAAAAAAAAAATTTGTCTTTGACTTTCCACATTTTAAATTCACAGTACTTTTATTTAAACTTTGAGCCCCAATAGGACCGTGCCCTGAATGGCAATAGGCTCGCCCCCTATTACATGGAACAAAAACCCAATTGGCGAAACGTGGGTGGTTATACATCTCTGCCTACCCCTTCGGGGAATACAGGCGTAATTATATATATGTGTGTAATAAGACCCCCTTAATTCGGCCCTGTAGTAAAATCCGTTCTTAGATATAGTTTCTAAGCAACTCTTTATCGATAATATAAGATCAGGTTGTTTATAGGTTAAACATAAGACTTTCATATATTTTGTACCCCTACTTGTGTCCTTGTTATTTTGTATTCATACTTCTTGTAAAATTCTTAGTAAGTTCGGTACTATTTCATTCGAGGTCATTAAACTTAAAACCAAATTTAATGCTTTTAAATTCTAAAACTTTTGAATTTTTAATTCATTTATTTAGCCCCAATTTGAACCTCTTAATTCGGCTCTGTTGCAAAATCTGTTCTTAGTTAAAGTCTCCTACATATGAACTTTCTATCTGGGAAAATTGATCTCGATAGATCAAGTAGTTTTTAGCTTAAACATAACACCATTTTACACCCGTATTTGTGTCCCTCTCATAAAATTTCAAAACCAGTATTTATAATTTTATGACACTAAGCTTAATACTTAATAATATGAATTTCATGCTCCTAACTTCAAAATTATAGGAATTTAATTTATATTTTGAGCCCTAATTTGAACCCCTCAATTCAGCCATGTTGCAAAATCTGTTCTTATCTAACGTCTCCTACATATGAACTTTCTATTTGTCAAATATTGTGTCCACAGGTCAAGTTGTTTTTAGCTTAAACATAAGACTTTCATATATTTTATATCCCTATTTGTGTCCCTTAATTCATCCCTCTAAACTACAATTTCATAAATTGTATATTATTTCAAAATTGATCTAAATTTCCAAGTACAGTACTTTATATAATAGATTCCTGCAATATCTCAGTACTTTATCATTTAAGTCATTAAGCTTAATGCTGAATTTCATGCTCCTAACTTTAAAAACATAGCACTTTCATTAAAATGCTGACCCCTTAATTTGCCCTTGTCAAAGAATCTGTTCTCCTACAAAAACTACCTACCTGATATATTTCAGCTAAATAAGTCAATTTGTTCTTCACAAAAAAGACTTTAATATAGTTTTAAACCCTATTTCTATTCCTGAATTCATCCCTCTCGTAAAGTTCTTACCACAATACTTGTTTATTTTATATCATTAGACTACTTATATACTGGAATATATATTTTATTTCAATAGACTGAAAATAACGTGGGTGTTAAAGGACACAGTTCTTAAGTTCACTCAAGCAGTCTCCTAAAATTGTTCATTAGTCTGTATAGTTGAATAGATTGTAATGCAATGCAGAAAATAAACTCATCATGATCAAATTCAAATTCAAAATCATTTATTCAATTTAGGCGTCTACGACGCTCTTATGAAGGTCAATTACAAACTTTTATATTGAAATATTCTACATTGTACTGCCACGTTCAGCAAAAAAATTTATAGAGCCACTGCGAGAAGAACGGGCAAGAAACTCGGGGCCATTCTTTTAAACGTCTGTTTACAATTTGTTATAAACAATATAATACAATTATTACAATATTTGTTTAAATTACGTAGGAGACAGGTGATGGCTTGGCAGAGGTGGAATTTTCCAAGCATTTTTGTCGTTTAAGTAATCACAAACTGTGTAGTAGGATTTCTTAATCAAAATGTTTTTCACGTGTAATTTGAATTTTCCTTCTGTGAGCATTGTAATAGGTTCGGGAATTTTATTATAAAACCGCACACAATTACCTAAAAAGGACCTTTTATTTGTCTTTGCTAATCTAAAACACGGTACCGTTAATTTATATTTGTTCCTAGTGTTGTAATTGTGGTTGTCACTGTTTAATTTAAATTTACTCAAATTTTTCCTAACATACATAATATTTTCAAATATATACAGACTCGGTAAAGTTAATATATCAATTTCTTTAAAAAGATCCCTTAGAGATTCCATAGGATCCATTTCATATATGGCTCGAATTGCACGCTTTTGTAAGATAAAGATTGTTTCCATCTCAGCAGCAGCTCCCCACAGCAATACACCATACGACATAATACTGTGGAAGTACGCGAAATAAACTAGCCGTGCAGTAGCTACGTCTGTTAACTGTCTTATCTTACAAACTGCATATGCAGCAGAACTAAGTCTTTCGGCTAGATCATGTATATGTGGATCCCACTGTAAAGTTGAGTCCACTTTGATTCCCAGAAAGACTGTCGCTTTGTCAATAGAGAGTTTATCTAAGCCAAGCTTAATGTTTGGTTCAACATAAGGAACATTTGGTAAAGAAAACTTTAAACATTTGGTTTGATGAAAACAATTTAAACTTAATACTTCAAAAACATAAGACTTTCATATAAACTTTGAGTTCCAATGAGACCCTCCTAATTCAGCCTTATAACAATTACGTTTTTATCTAAAATCTCCTACCTAAAAATTACATAACTGCAAAATTTCATACTCCTAATTTTACAAACATAGGACTTGCATACAAATATTGAGCCCCAATTTGACCATTTTAACTTGGCTGTGACATTTCTTACCTCTAAACTACCTAACTGCAAAATTTCATGCTGCTAACTTTAAAAACAGGATTTTTATAAAAACCTCAAGCCCCACTTTGACCCACTTAATTTGACCCTGTTCCAAAATCTGTTCTTAGCTGATCTCCTATACTACCTACCTATAAATTACCTACCTGCTAAATTTAGCTTCATAGGTCAAGTAGTTTTCATGATTAGTCAATGAGTGCCTTGAAAGGTTATACACTTTTATAATTCTAGACTAGCTGCAACCCAATTTTATATTGATATTGAAAATAAAGTTCCCATATATTATCCAGAGATTTTAAGTAGATATCTAAGAACTAAATTTTAAGAAAACTTTCAATAGTAACAGTTTTATACAGTTTTGTAAGACTTTTGCATTATAACATAGAAATGAGCAAAGTAAGAGCCCCAATTTTTTTTTATTTTAACATATTTTATTGGAAGAGCACAAAACTGGAAATTTATTGAAGGCAACATAATTCAAAATTTATTTTTACCGGCGGTATGCCTTTATTAAACAAAATACTATGAACTATATACAACACTACAGCTACTACAATAAAAGCATTTAGACACCTATAAGTCATAGCAGACTCATAGGCAGTCCAAATGCTCCAGCCCACTCCCAGTTGGCAGCGTGCCCAGCATGCTGGCAGCATTGCCCCGTTGAATTGCAATGCTTATTCGTTGAGCCAAATATGTGCCAGCATTTTGATCACGCGTCGCATCGACCAAGCGCTCAGATAGGTTTTGGAAAATACGATCAGCTCCCGGTCCCCACGGACCCAATGTCTCTACACCAAACGGCTCAAATATGTAACCCATACCGAGGTTAGCATATTTGCGCCGCTTGAGTTGCTCCGCCGAAGTAGCCGCAGCGCCAGCCCTCACGTTGGTTTCAGAAAGATGTGACGGCGCTAAAGTGTCCACGCACGTAGCGTCCCACACTAAGGGCCGTCCTAACTTCCACGGAACCAGAGTCATGCCGTCAGGTCTTTTACCATCGTCACGCATCAGACCATTCGGTTCGAGAATAGCTGGAACATTGGCGCTGGTAAAAGCCCGGCGAATGATATCGTTAAGGCTGGCGTGGCGGGAAATTCGACCAGCACTTCGAGAGCAGGAGAGGCCATGGTGACCGAGTTGATCAACTGCAGTACCACACTGGCAGTGATGTGCAACACAACACCTTGCACCCAAGCGTAAGCTAATAGCTAGACGAAAAGCGGATGGATCTATAAGGCTACCAGTTTTGTAAGAAGGAATGGCCTGTAACCAAAGACCGGATTCCCACACAGAAACAGCGAGAATACGAGCACTAAAATTATTATTTATTTAAAATAATATAAAATAAATATTGGAATACAAACTTCCTTCAAGTGGACCTAGCATGTATATTACATCAAATGCTTTAATTTAATCACATAGTTATGAGCAACAAGCAAACAATATCATGGGTATAGTTGAAACTTTCTATTTCAAAATCCAGTGCAAAGAGATGATGATTTTGAATAATTTGTATTAACAAATAATTACAGTGATCCAGGTAATTATAGAACATTTCACTGAGAAAATTTAACTAATATTACACTAATAAATAATTTTCAATTATTTTCATCCCCTTATTTATTAATAATTGTATATAATATATTATACAATCACCATATTATATTTTTATTCATTACCACACCAGTGCATTGATTTTAGCTTGGTTAATCATTGAGAGTGCTCCCTTACCCTACGCCTAGATTGCAGGTATCATGCACTTTTGCTATCATTCACAGAATGGACCTGACTTCCACATGATGAAACCTCACGATGCTTACTAGTTTGTCTTTCTCTCTCTATCTCTTATATTAACTTGGTAGGTATTATACAGCATTTATTTCAATGAAATTTTAGAGAGCAGCCTTAGGAATCAATAGAAACATATAATGCAACATATTGTTTACCTACTTATTTAAAGAACCTTAAATTAGATAATAAGCCAGCATAAATGTAAACAAAAGCTTTTACATTTCAGACGTGAATCCAAATGCATTTATAATTACAAAGATCATCAACATGTTTCCAAAAATCCAAGCTTGTTATTGGCAGAGGTATTATAGGATGGAGGTGTTATAAGCTTAACACCAGGAAGGAAATGTTTGTTATTACTCTTAACATATTGCTCTTAACAGTGTACATTAAGTTTGTTCAGTGTGTATTAAGAAATTTTTATACAAAAATGTCCTATAGCTCTACTATTTGGTACAATGCCAAAAAGTTGTGTGAATAGATATAATTTACTGTAGATAAGGCTAAGCAAAACAGAAAAAAGTTATTGAGATTTATATTTATCACTGAAAAAATAATTTAATGTAGTAAGTACATAATACACATAATTCCCATCACCTACAAATATCGTAAAATATGTATGCAACCCTTACATTTAATTATTCTAAATTCCATATTGAAATATTATTAAGATTATCAACCAATTCTATTATATGCACATAAATTTCCACTCAGGAATTAAGAACATATTTCTAAAAGGTATTGAATAACTTATATCCAAAATATTCCTTTAGAGGTTAATAAATTTCTAATAAAAAACCCAAAATATTTGTATATAAAAAATATACATCACTCACCTGTCCTTGGGGGTCATCGAGATGAGAGTATAACACTTTCTCTGACAAGGTCATATCGCGACCTAACCTCTTCTTGACAACTTCCAGATTCTTTGTCAATTTGGCGTAAGGGAGCGGCGCAGGGTCGAACTTCGACATCGCAACCTACAAATCACCATCACGCACATTAAAAAACAATGCGAAACATACAACATGGTATAATTAAACATTTTAGACACTAAGATGATTACATAACATGTCTGAAATTTCACTGAAAACACTGTTAAATGCACTTCTAACAAAAGTTTTCTGTACCTGAGCCGCCGCAGCAGTGAGGGGAGACACGCTGAAGCATCGCTGCTGGATCTCCAAGAGCACAGTCCTTGTCCTGCTACCCTGAAGTCAAAACAATCTCGTCAACAGTTTTGAACCTATTTCGCTTATATTGGGATCATAAATTATCTAAAAATCTGTTGTCTATTTACTGCAAAATAATATCAACGTAGAAATTAATCATCATAACCTGCTTGACCTTAGGTAGCCAGCAATTTAACACGGGATTACCCACTTCATGTACCTATGATGGTTATCAGCAATAGTTTAATAAACAAGCAGATAATGGAATAAATAAATACCGCCTGATAAAAGTAGCTATTAATTTGTATTTGTATGATTGGATAACTGGTATAAACGTGGAATTTATCATAAACTTACCTGGCCATGCAAAACTCTCATACAGTGAGCCATGGTTGCTGGACTTCAATACAACGATTATATATTAAACAATACTTGACAAACTACTTAAATAAAGGCAACATGGATTTTGACGAGATATACGCCGATTTGAAGCAATTCCGCACACAATTTCACTACGTAATTAGGACTGAACCAGCTGCTCTTCTTCTGCGAAATCTTCGTACTGCAAAAACGAAACGATATAAAATAAAATTGCAATGACATTGACACTTTGACAGTTATATAATCATTTGACAGTGACAACTATTTCTTTTTTATTATTAGGGCATGTTCCATTGTATATAATAATATATATTATAATAATTCCATTATACACTTTTCGTGAATTTTCCCATTATTTCCAAAGAGAATGGACAAGACATTGGCAGTATATCGTCAAAGCAACGTTAAGAGCCATTTATGAAGAAGAAGGAGAACTGTAGGTGACAGGGCCGCGTTCCGAGGGTCAGAGTGCGTTGTTTGGTTGCTTTAACTTACTCGAAGGTTCCGAACGACTCGGTTGTTTTATAACCTCAAATATCGTTTTTGGCGAGTTGAATTTCGCAAAATTTGTAGACCTTTTATGATGTTTGAAAAGCAATAACTACCGTTACCTGCTAAATAGGAAAGAGTGCCTAAAATTCTCTCATCAAGAAATGTCAAGGTCATGTCAGTTAAAGATTCAACATAATAACGACCGCTTGTGATGGTTATATCATTAGTAGCAACAAATGATATATTAACTATGAAATAGATCTCAAACATGACAGGTGCCAAAGTGACAGTTGATATCATATTTTTCCGTTTGTTTAGCTAGAGCCACAGAGACCGTATATATAAGAAGACAAGACAATATGTCTTATGTATGACAGTTGTTAGATCAATTTATTTGTAATTTTAATGTCATTAGTCCAATCAAAACTGAAAAATACCATAACGACTGTCACCTTGACAGCTGCTAAGCCAAAGATCCACTTAAGGTGCGTTCGTTTTGGCTCGGTCGCGTTTGTAGGAGTTTAAAAAGTGGCATTTGTATCTTAGCGGAGGAAAGAAGCTTCTGCTATTTTTGACCAACATTGACTATAAGCTATCCGAACGTCTTATACTTATTTTGACAACAACCGCTGAAAACCAAAATAACGTTTTCTGGAACTGCAGCTAAAGATATAGGTGCAACAACTGAAGCCAAAGATAGGTCTGTAATTGAATCTGTCGCGTCGGAGGCATCGCCAGTTCCACTCTTTATGATAGGAACCACAATATTTCTCATAAAATGTTAAGGTAGATATGAATGTCCAAGTTGTCAAAAAACGATCACAACGATCCCACGGTAGGACGTGGGTCAAAAATAGCACTTTTCTCTGTCATTTGTAGCGTTTTCAAAGCTATCCAAACGGTGAGCGAAAACGATATAAATGCTCACGAAGTCCCAATACGAACGCCCTGCGTGATCATTTTTAGCGTTTGTGAGTGTTATTTTTGGAACGGATAGGCTATCCGAACAGCTATTTTGAATGTATGTGTAGCTGAATAAATGAAATCAAAACCTAAATGTATGACGATAATTACTATCGTTTGTTGTCACACCTAAGATCTATATAACACTATGCCAATCTTGAACAAACTATCGTTTTTGGCAGTTTCAAAATTGGTAACATAGAGAAAAGTAAAACACCGGAAAATTGGCATCGTCACCTCAAAACGAAGTACGAACGCACTTTTATCATTATCTTTGAAAAACTTTTCCGAATTATTGTGTGAATAAATTCTAATTTATTATTTCTACAATGTAGGTACCTAGGTGCATCTAGTGCTAGTGTTCGAATTAAATTTGTAATTTAGAAACACGCCACACCACAGTGAAAATTTAAGGAAGTTCAATCGTTAGATATAAAATGAATGCTACTATACAGGTAAACACCCACTTTGTTTAACATATCTGTGATTTTACCCATCAATGTTTTATTATGCTGTTTTTTGTATTATTTAGATTGTTTTGTTAGTAAATAGTATATTAAATTATTAATATATTCATTATAATTTTTATGCTGAGTATGATGGTTATTGTGATACTCCAGACAATTTACGAAAGGAATTATTTGCTACACAAAGGTTAGCTAAATACAAATATTATTTGTAGGAAATTGAAGGCATAGATGATTATTGGGGGCCGGCGTTTCGATCAGTATATGAAGGAGATGGTCACGAGGCATTTGTACAGCAACTCGATGAAAGAATCAAGCAGCATGATAAAGAAATTGAGAAGCTATGTAACTTTCATTACCAGGTGAGAGAGTTTCCAAATCCTTTTTACAGAAATTCGGCTTGGGTGTGGTATCCCTTGGTAGGACGAGAGTGGTAAAAGGGGTTAAAGCTGGTAGGGGTTGGGTCCCTGATAATAACATTTTCACTCATATTATAAGGTCTTGCATAATTTCTGAGTAATTTATAAAATGAACATAACTTAGAAATTCTGTTTAGAAGGAAGTTAGTGCAACTCCTTTTTATGGTTAAAATAGATTGAATCTGTCATAAAACCGAATAGAGCACCCTGATTTCACATAGTCTTTAGGCTGCCTAGAAAATCTGGAGGTGAAAATGTAGGTAGGTAGCCCAACTTTAACCCTAGACACCTAACCTTCGGATATACTCCTTTAAACCTAACTATATGTCGATTCGACAAGCAATTTTAATAGCATATAATATTATGTGATAATTATTAATTTTGTTTTTTTTTTTTACTTATATCCATAAAAAAAGTATTATTATAGTAAATAAAACAATTAATGTATGGTTTGCAACAGAAATATTTATTTTGTACCTTATATTATACGACACTAGTTGTTTGAGACTAAATGAGATATAAACTTAGAAAATTAAAATTAAAATAAAATTACTGAAAAATGCCTTTTTTATCTTTGGCAACCATACATTATAAGAGTCTTATCATTCAGAAAAAAATATAAAAACCATATATTTAGTAGCGCAGTTTATGCAAAAATCAACTTTTTTTTCACCACAAATATAGTGCTGCATTTTGAGCAATATGACTTTGCCATGCGCCTTTTTTTGTAGGAACAGAGACCACAGACTTTTCTTTTGCTCACTATTAGGGCCTCGACAGGTTGAAAGTCATTACTAGATGATGACTTTTCTTCAACTTGGCCTTCTCTTGCCCTTCATCAGTCTTTGCTGCTAGTATGTCTGATCTCTTTGGTAGTGTAATTCTGCGTCGATGTAGTTCGGTCTCTCTTATCGCAATCTCAGAGTCCATTTCAAAATTTCGTCTATATCTGATTAGTAATGAATAGTTCAAATAAAAGCAGTGGATCCGGTATACTGTACGGGTAGGTTCTCAGGCAACACATATAATATTTATTGCTGCTGCTCTACTTGAAATATGCCCTTTGGTTGTTGCCCAATCAAGACGGCTCCGACCTCGGATACTGCCTTGTGAGAAGGTCAATATCATACTGGAATTATTAACTGTGATTTCTGCCGATGGTACTGTGTCTCACACCCACTTTCTTGCAAATCAGATAAGGAACGATCTTAGCACCTTCATGATTAGAAGGGTCGTCTTGAGTATCCCTTTCTGCATCATTCACTTAAACATTACCTTCTGTTTCGCTGTCAGTCAACTCCCACAATACACCAACATCTGCCCTGCCCAATAATAAACTCGTAATATTTTAACTACACAGCAATATTTGAGAATTCATAGTAAAATCTACAAAAAAGTATGAACACTAGTGGTAAAAATTTATACACAAAACCTAACCATTCGTCGAAACGACGAATATTTTCGTAATATATCGAAAAACAAAGTACTTACGTGTCGGACGCCGTCGCTACCCGAGAGAGCTCGGCAAATACTGAGTTGACAAATGATGATGATCAGATTGGCGCGCGCGTCAAACAGAAATAGCAATATTTCTTTTGTGTACTCGTCGATTCGACGAAGGTTAGGTGTCTAGGGTTAACAAAGCATATGTTACATGGGCACCTATCTATTATTGCTACGTAAGAGTGAGGGGGCTGCCTTCCCGCATTGAAGAATCAACTTTGTATAGACAACAAGTGCTTTGAGGTTAGGCTACAATAATCTATTTTTCTCAAGAATGGTGTTTTACCATTTTATTTGAGTTTTGGGGAAAGAGGCTCTCACCTTCCCTTCTTCTTAACCCCCCTTCTTCTGCCGAACGATACTAACTTTTTATCAGAAATTCCAATAATAGAAGATATGTACATAATGAATTAATAAATTTCTTCTAAATTATGTGGTTCTTTGCATACATGCACATTCAGTGGCCTGGCTGCAAAATCCAGAGACAGCCATAATTTTCTCAAGTGTATAGTTGAAAGCTGTGCTTCTGTATTTTTCTATGCGCTGAGATTGTTTGCATCCAATATCTCCTTCTCTGTCACAACAGGACCCTGCTTGTACACGCCATGACTAACTATTTTATTCTGGCTATTGTATATCTTAAATTCTTAAAATACCATATCGCCATGATCAACATTTTTGTAAATCAAACATCTAAAAGCCAATCACTAGTAATTTTGTTAAAAAATATAAATTTGTGGATTCATTCTCAGGTATGAAAAATGACTTCTTTGACTTCTTTATATTGTTGTAAATACAATGACAGACAAATAAAAAGTAATAAACATTATTTTATTTTCATAAATCATATAATGAGTGTAACCTTTTATGGCAGAATAATGATTACTCTGCGTTACTTAAAATCCATGGTGTTGTTTGTAAAATAAATATTTTCAGGGCTTCATTGACTCCATCCGAGAATTACTGGATGTGCGTTCACATGCTGAAGAGCTACACTCTGAGATATCTAATGTTGATGCTAACGTCAAAGACTCCACTGAAGGTCAGCTTTTTAATATTACTTGATGAAGCCTGTTGTTGTCGATATAGGCAGCTTGTATACTGTGGATTTTTACACTACAATCTAATGACAATTTAAAGTAACTGGTATAATGCTGTCTTTACAGGTCTTTGTTTGAAAGCAGAAGAACTGATCAGGGCTCGCCGTGTTGAGCTAAACATTGCAGCTACAATTGAGAAGATGGAACTTTGTTTGCCACTGCTCACAACTTATTCAAAATTGAAGTCACAGGTTGAGGCAAAGAGGTTTGTTTAATTATAAAAATCTAAACTAAGAGCACAAGTTGAGTCTGGATGTTTTTTGTGATAAAGAATGAAGCCAAGTAACTGTTTTCTCACCTTCCAAAATTTGATAAGGAAGCATTCCACTGCTGTCTCACCTGATGGAATGTGATGATGTGGTGGACAGTGGAACATGCTCGCCTAGAAGATACACACCACAATTGTTATCATTTTTTATTGCTGATAGTTAAAGCTTTTGACCACAATCTTAGCTGATGGTAAGTGATGATGTGGCCGAAGGTGGTAACAGGCTTAACATAAAATTACTGACTCTCAAGGATAGCTGCCGGAACACATCATTACTAGGATTGGTCTTACGAAGGTTTTGTGAATCTGTAACATCATCTCAGGGGTCAAAGCGCCAAAGACTTTTATAATGAGGTAAATAAGACTTTTAGCTTTCTTAGTGATTGATATCAAATGCGCTTCCCACTTCAAGTCCTCTGAAATCTTAACTCCTAGGTCTGTTTGCACTTTGACCTACATCAGATTAGTATCACCCAGCTTGTATGTCAGATGAGGGTTGCAACTGCCTATGTGCAATACTGTACATTTTGATGGATTGAGATTTATCAGCCATTCCTTGGACCAATTGGTTATTTTGTTTAAATCATCCTGTAGGCGGTCATAGTCGATTTGGGGGTTTCCAAATATTTTGGTATCATCAGCAAAGATACTAACATCACATTGTAGGCAATGGGGAAAATCAAAGGTGTATGTATAAAACATACAGCACTGGGCCCAGCACTGAGCCCTGTGGTACACCACTGTGTATCTCTCTGTGGTCAGACATTGTATTACCTACTCTCACTCGTAAGGTTCTATGCCATAGGAATGCCTCGATCCAAGTTAGTAGTTTCCGCGTATTCCCACAAATTCTAGCTTGTGTAGTAATCTCTTCATAGGAACCTTATGAAAAGCTTTCTCATAATCCAGATAAATTACATCAATAGGTTCTCTTTATTAAATTTCTTTGTCCATGATGATAAGCATGACAGCAAGTTGGATACAGTGGAGTGATGTGGGCAAAATCCATGTTGATGTTCAGTAATAACTCTGTGATTAGTGAAGAAATTCCTGATGTGCTTGACTATGATTTTTTTCCATAGCCTTCATACCATACTGGTCAGGCTAATAGGTCTATAGTTTGATGGTTCTCCATGGTTGAATTTCCTTAGTTTTTTGGGTTTGAGGATTGGCCTAGGCATAATGAGCTTCCTGATTCAGTGCATCAACGTGGTCACAATTAACATTATACCAGGGAATAAGTTTTCTAGTCTATGGCGCATCACAAAATTGAATAAATTACTCCATTGTTTGGCGCAGCACATCAGTCACAGCATCTGCCCATGTTTAAAAGGTCATAAAAAGAGAAGCTAAGGGACCGCCAAGGATAGAATCCAGATAAAGATCGTATCCCATCCCAGTCTGCTGGTTTGTATTTCTGTATGCGCTGGGTGTTTTTCTGGCAGCAGTCGGGTAGGAAATAAGACATACACCAGACAGTGATCAAAATTACCCAACGGTGAAGAAGCTGTCACTGACCGTAAATCTTGGTCCGTTAGATCGAGAATCTCCTGGTTAGCATAATCTACACTTATATTATAAAGAGGAAAGATTTGTATTTTTGTATGTAACGAATAAACATAAATACTACTAGACCAATTTGAAAAACTCATTCAACATTTGTATCCTACATTATTCTTGATGAACATAGGCTATAGAATATTTTCAAAAAAGTTGAAATTATACACTCGAGAGCAATGAATCCGGGTCACTTAAAGAATGTTAAAAATCTCGGAAACTAAAAATGATAGGTTAATGCAATAAATTGTATTTAATAGACAATGTAATACTCCTTAAATGAAAGTAAAAAAAATATGAGTCACCATACATTTTATTAACACAAAATTACATAAAGAAAAAAACTGCTGATCTCTCCTTAAAACAAAAATAGGAAACATGAAATTTTTGAACTTTATTACGATTTTCTTGAATTTTAATACTTCGTATTGCCTCCCCAGCTGCTTCCATTACTGCGTTTACGCGGTTTGGCATGCTGTACACCAAGTTCCTTATACGATTTTGGGGAATATTCTCCCATTCCTCTGTGAGAGCAATTTTGAGCTCACGAAGCGTGATTGGGGGAGGGTTTCGTTGTTTTACGCATCTGCCTAGCTCGTCCCAAGCATGCTCGATCGGGTTGATATCCGGGCTGCGCGCTGGCCACTCCATACGAGTAATGTTCATCTCTTGAAGGTAGTCATTCACAATCCTACCTGTATGAGGTCGGGCATTGTCATGCATAAATATAGCATCCTCACTTAAATTGACCATAAATGGACCAACGTGATCATTGAGGATTTCTTCCACATATCTTACGCTAGTTAAAGAGCCGTTTTCTATGATCACCAGCTCTGTGCGACTTTCAGAAGAAATTCCGGCCCACACAAGTACAGACCCACCACCGTAGGCTACTTTTTCTTCGATGCATGCTTGCTTGAATCTTTCCCCTGGTCTTCGATACACTCTGTGTCTTCCATCGTGCTTGTAGAGCATAAATTTTGATTCGTCGGAGAACATAACTTTTGACCAATCTTCAATACTCCAATTTACGTGGCTCTGGGCATATCTTAGTCTCGAAATACGATGCCCACGCTCCAGTTTAGGGCCGTTTGCAGGTCTAAGGGGTTTTAAGTTAGATTCAGCAAGCCGACGTCTTACTGTCCATGCACTTGGGTTACTTCCTCCGAGGCGTCGAAACTGATTGGTGAGTTCAGTTCCTGTGAGAAAGCGATTTCGAAGCATGGTGTTCACCAAGTATCGGTCTTCTCGTGCTGTGGTACACCTGGTTCTGCCCGTTCCTGGTCTGCGTAGATTAGAACCAGTTTCTTCGTAACGTCGGAGAACTCTTTGTACTGTTGACAGCGACACACCGACAGTCCTGGCTGTATCGCGCTGACTCCGGCCGGTTTCCAGCATTGTAAGTATTCTGGTGCATTCTTCAGGCGTAAGCGACATAATTTCAGCTTGAATAATGAATATAGAGCACTATCAACATGGTTTATGTACCCACATAAATGACAGATTACAAACAAAAGCAAAACCAAATGCTGTAATTTCGTAGTTCCATCTTCGAAAGTGGCCCTTTTTCAAATTTGATTTTTTTATGATATAACTTTACAATAACTAAGAAGTTTTAATACCTTCATTTAAGGAGTATTACATTGTCTATTAAATACAATTTATTGCATTAACCTAGCATTTTTAGTTTCCGAGATTTTTAGGATTCTTTAAGTGACCCGGATTCATTGCTCTCGAGTGTATTTTGTAATAATAGTTTTAAGACCATTAGGACGCCCGAGCGATAAATACACGTTCTCGGGATTTTGCGCGAGATGGCGGGGCAGCCTTTCGTATGTGGCCAGCTCACTACTTGGGCCCCCTACGATCTGCAGTCGGGCAGCGGAGAATCGTGCCTCGCAACCCTCTGCTCTCGGGAACTAGCCTCTTGTATATTAAAAACATGCTGTGTCTAAATTTAGCAGTTTTCATCAACTGTTTCGACTCGCGCTTAGAAATGGCTTTACCCAGACTTCATAGTTTTATATTTTCCAATGGTTAAATTTTCAATAAGTAAAATATATATTTTCACAGATACTACCCAGCACTAAAGACCCTTGAACAACTGGAACATGTCCTCCTCCCTAGAGTGGGGCCTTACAAGTGGTGCGCTACTATATCAGCAGACATACCGCGGCTGCGGCAAGCTATAAGGGACGCATCAATGGCTGACTTGAGGGACTTCCTCGAGAACATTAGGAAGCTTAGCCCACAGGTTAGTGATATAATTTAGTTATATTTTATATCAGATATTGTTACATTGCTTGATCATCATCTTCCTACATTTCTCTCACTCAGAAATGTTGTACAATATGTTTTTTAACACCACAAAATTGTTGTTATACTTAGGTATTTCTTATTTATAAATAATATATAACAATATAAATATACCCTTTCCAATAAAAAAATAATTAACTAAATCGAACTACTCTCAGTATATATACAGTCAGTGTCACCATCCCTGTTCTACTTGACTGCAATGTGCTCGTTTCTCTAAGATAATTAGTTCGTATGTCTCGTTTGCCCTAAATAATTTAACTTGCTACAGCGCCCACGCCTAACAACAGAAGTATTTTCATACTACTGTCTAGCTAGAGGCTGAAAATCTGATACAGCAGTGATACCCACCAAGACGGACTCTTGCTAGTAGGGGAGAATTGGGGGTTCTGCATCTGCATCGCTCTCGCTACGCTCGAGCTCGCGATGCATGACCCCCAATTCTCTCGATTATCTGCTATCCAATCCACATCAAACATACGATTAATAAGTAGTATTGTAATTACAAGGGAACCGACAACTTGTTTGCGCACGGATCATGTGTCAGATGTTTTTATTCTCTATAATCGTCTCGTTAGCGCATTTTACAACATGTATTATGTTCGCTCACTATATTCGTCGCACTGAATTAAAAAAAGCGAGGTTCCCTCTAGCTTATAAACCGCTATCGTTTTATCTGGTCAGTCTGTATTTGTTTATCTGAGCAGTTCATTTTATTTTAGACCGTTCAAGACAGATCAGTTCAGAACATAATACTTTGTCTGTCTAGTGAAACAGATGCGACCGACACATTTATAAGGCATAGGTATATAGTATCCCGATTTAAGTGTGGGTTATACAGCCGTGGTATGTTACCTAGAGTACGTACGAGTACGTATAAAGTGGGGACTTTTTATGATTATTACATTTTATTATTTTGTACTCATGTCAATGATATGTGCAGTCCTATGTACCTAGGCTATCAAGTCAGCCTATATTTGGATTTTCTAGCGTACGTGATTCAACGATATTTTTTTCGTCATATTTTTTTATCAAAGATACGATTAGTCAGACTGTCATGTTGACGTAGTTGGTAAGTTCTTGTCTTCTATGTTGCGGGTACTAGGTTTGATTCCCGACAGTAGCATAAATCTCCTCATCAAGGAAAATATGCACTTCTGGTTCTGGGTGTCATTGTGTGTGTGTGTGTGAAGAAGTGAATGTTTCTAGCACCTAAGATACAAGTCTATGAATTTAGTGTGGGCTATGAGTTTAAAAGTTTTTGTTTTTAGTATTTTCTAAGATATCTATACTTTTCACTATCTATACTATTAAATAGCTTCTTAGCAAACAACAATATTACTGTGATTATATCGATACAAATATTTCTGAAAAGAATTTCTCTTAGCGATAAGACTCCATTGTCACTATCCATAGGTTACTTTACGGGCTTTTGGTTCTTTTGATGTTTTGTAGTAATCATCTTGTATAGAAAATAAAAAAAGTTAAAAAAGAGATTGATTATAATGAATAAATAAATAAATGACGGCCTATGGTTCAAAGATACAACCTTCGTTTCATGATTTTACATAATTAAAATTATAATATACGTTTTGGTTAAAATTTAACGTAGGTACCTACATATTAATGTCTAATAAAAATACTAAATAGGTAACAGTAGTGATCAGAACATTATGTGATTTTTAAATATTTACTTAAGTAGCAATACATTTTTAGTATCGTCAAAAAATACAAATCGACTTATTGATGTTTGTTTCGCTACTAATATCTAAAAGATTTAGTTATAAGGATTTTCATAAAAAGCATTGTTTTATTCGAGAGGTTCTCTCATTACTGGTGATCAATTGAAATATGTTGTTTACCAGTTAAGTGAGATCTGTAATTTAAAAGACTCGTACTTGGTATAAGTACCTGCCACTTCCTTATAGGATTTTTGTCTCCAGTTGCTCGAGAATGTGCAGCAGTCATCGCTTTACATCCCTTGACGACAGCATAAAGTCTCATTCAGATTTGTTTATCGGTTGACAAGATGAAATGAACTTTGTTTACAAGATCGTTAAGGTATACAATCGTTAAAACTTTAACCTTTCTGTTTTTTTATTTTTGTACGTTTTAGTCAAGATTCGACTTGTGAATGCATCTTTATAAAATGAGATTATAAATAGGACTGATTTGGTGCATCTACATTTAAAAGCGGATATTCAGTGGTGGGCGACGACGCTCCAGCATCCAAAAAAAGTGCAGTTATTTACATATTCGGAACTTCAAGGAACCTAACTATGTAAGTAAGTGACCTTAAAGTATTTATTGTTAGTATGAATGAATTATTAGTGAGTGCAAATTGCCTTATAACTTCGGTGAAAAAAATTAGATGCCATGCTGGCGTAGTTGTTAAGTAATTGCCTTCTACACCGGGAGTTTCGGGTTCGATTCCTGACAGAAGCTCAATTTACTTCCCCAAGGGAAATTTGTATTTCTGGTTCAAGGTGAGATTATGAGTGAAGTGAATGTTTCTGGCACCCGCTATACAAGTCATTGAACTAAGTGTGGACTGTGAGTGTGAGGATGTAAACGTATAAAGTGTAATGTGACTTAGGTACCTGTGTTGATCGGCAAACTAACTTGTGTTAACTCATGGATTTTTTATTTATAAAGCATTTTGCTATGCTAGGCTAAAACAATGTTCAGAAACAATGTTGTGTTAACTCGTTGCGAAGTTATCTTCTATTATAATTATTTTAAATTATTGCTTTCAGGCCGGGCTGGTCGCAAAATCCTTTCTGGGCCGATGAGATTGATGTATCGGACGACGAAACACCGGCGGGGTCCGAGCCTGTAGCACCTCCACCTACACCACAACCTCCTGCAAAAAAGGTGGCTCAAGAAAAGAAGAAAGACGGAGGCGCATCAAAGAAACGGACGGCTAGCAGCGGCGCTGGGTCTTCATCGAGAAAGAAAAAACTGCCAGCGGCGGTGTCAACAGAACTGTTGACGACATCCCATTTCTTTGGCTCGGACACGGATGACGTAGAATTACCTCTGGCGCAGCCCTCGATTACACAGGTAATGAAAAAATATTATTCGCTCGTTTACTTATTTTTATGGGTGTGATACTCAGTGTGTGTGTGTGATGATTGTTTACGGCACCATGGCCCTCTTAGGCAGGGTATTTTTTTAGTTACGATGGTGGATAAGCGTTGTTTAATGCAGGCTAGATTATTTTTGTAAACATTTATGTAACTTACTTTTGTTACAGCAGTTATATCAATAAACTGTTACGTATGAAGGTCACTTATTATTTGTTTGATTTTTTTTCAGGAGATCGGAGAAAGCAGCAAGGTGAAACCAGCGCGTGCGGCTACATTGCGGAGCTTCTTTTCACAGCGCGGAACGAGCGGGTATACAACACAACGAGATCTCACACGTGGCGGGGAGTATTACGTCGAGTTAAGGGTCTATAATTCCCGAGAAGCTGAATGTCAGCCTAGCGAAGAACGTTGGAAAAGAGCCCTGGTTACTTTAAAATTGTGTACTGACACCCAAACACCTGTATGGCGCGCATTGTCAACACTTGTAGAAGCCGGGAAAAATGAATTCAAGGCTATACAGCCAATAATGTATCCCATGAAATTACATTGAACAGTATGTTTTAACAGATTGGTACAATCGCAATTGTTTCATTTTGTCTTTACTTTATTATATTACCTTGATATTTTTATTTCTACCTTATAATAGGTAATTACTTGCATATATACTACTTTTGAATTAGTTAATGTTAGTTTTAGATTTTATGAATAAAATTTGAAATGGTTATTCTTATTTTGTGTCTAATAATTGTTTTATTTACAGCAAAACTAAAAATGAGAAATATTGAAATATTGAAATATTGAAAATTGAAATATTGAAAAATTGAAATATAGAAACTGAAATACTAATTGCAAACATTATAATAATATCTACACAGTAAATTGCAAACTAGGATTACCAAACTATACATTTAAGTATCCCATGATACCGCAATGAACAATATGTTCTAACATACTGACGCAATAATATTCAATTATTTCACTTTTATCTAGCTATCTTTACTTAACTGTTATCTTTATTTTATTTATACCTTATAATAGGAAAGCATTTACAATACTTTTTAATCAACAAATGTAAGTTTTATTTTCATGAATAAAATTTTAACTGGTTATTATTATGTTATGTCTAATGATTGTTTTATTTACAGCAAAACTATAAATGAGAAATATTGGAATATTGAAATATTGGAATATTGAAAAATTTAAATATAGAAACTGAAATACTGAAATATACTACTGAAAACTAATTGCAAACAGTAAAATTAAATCTCAGATTACGAAACTATGCATTTATATTATTACCGACATCTAGGCAGGTTAATCGCTTCATATCAATTCATGCAACTATTATATTAAGTAAATACCTCAAATATTTACCTATATTTTTTAATATTTTTTATCAGTTCAAGTTTGTTATCAAGTATACCTACTAAGGAACAAGTGAGGCAAAATGGTATATTGTAGAGAGTGTAATATTGAGGTGTCTCGTATCTCGTCGCATTATAAAAGTAGTATTCATAAATCAAACTGTTTGATCAACTCTGAGTTCCCAGATGTGCAGATTATAGCTAGTGCATTTAAATCTAGAATTGTAAGTTATAAAATAAACCCTATTTCGAATAATATGCTGCCTGAGGAATTTTTGAATAAAGCCTCTACTTCAGTTTTACAATTAATAAAAAAATCATTGATCCAACACAATGCATTAAAAGTCAACATGGAATTTTTTGTGTCATATTATTTACCTAAAAATGATGAAAAAGCCCTTAAGTCATTTAATGTGCCATTTGTAAAGATTTTTTACAACTCTGATTTGATATCGTTTTATAAAACATGTGTCCAAAAGCTGATAACGAAATGTTCAGAATTCGAAATGTCGGGGAGTGGTTGGACACTAAATTCTATCAGTCATTTAGAATTAAATATTAATCAATACAATCCATTACGGGCGGGCTCATACGTGAAATTGCCGCGAGAAATTCAAAACACCAAATCATGTTTAAACATTCAAAACAAAGATGATCGATGTTTCTTATGGAGCATAATTGCGCATATGTATCCAGCAAAAAATAATCCAAATAGAGTGTCGTCATATCCACATTATAAACATATTCTGAACACTTCAGGAATGACTTTTCCTTTGAGTTTAAATGATATTAAAATATTCGAAAAGATAAATCCTTTAATTTCGGTAAATGTGTACGGTTTGGATAAAAACAATATAGTATCTGGTCCCCTCTACAAAACAAAACATCGTAAGTTGACGCATATTAGCCTGCTCCTCATTGAGATAAACGGGAAAAACCATTTCTGTTTGATAAAAGATTTCGGAAAGCTTGTACATAGACAACTTACACAACATAAATGCAGAATTTTTTTGTGTGACGAATGTTTTATTTATTTTCCATCGCAAGAAAAACTGGTAAATCACGATTGCGCTAGAGTAAAAACAATTCTGCCTCAACCAGGTAGTAAGTTATTATTTTCGCATGTTGAACGAACTCGTAGAATTCCTTTCGTAATATATGGTGATTTTGAAAGTTTGCTTAAAGAATATTCGGATAAAAGCAAATCACAACATGTTGAGAACGTGCAAATACATCAAGCGACTTGCTTTGCTTATTACATATGCTGTGAGTCTAAACCGAGTCTAAACAAATTTGTGTCTTATCGGGGCCCAAATTGTGTAAAAAAATTTATTGAAGCTCTAACTAATGATGTAATGGAATTATATCAAATTATATCAATTAAACATGAAATGATGCCGCTAACTGAAAATGAGCTGGCATCGTTTAAACATGCTACCATCTGTCACTTGTGTAAAAAGGAATTTGTAGCTGATGACGTAAAATGCGCAGACCACGATCATTTTGATTCAGCTTATTTAGGTCCGAGTCACGTGGGATGTAATTTGAATGCTAGGACATGTAAATTTATTCCAATCATATTCCACAATCTTTCCGGATATGACTGTCATTTATTTATTACCGAGCTATCTGCGATCATAGGACGTATTAATCTTATTTCAAAAACAAAGGAAAAATACATATCAATCACAAAGTTTATACCAATTGATTCCAACAATGCCGCTCAGTTGAAATTTATTGATTCGTTCAATTTTCTTAGTTGCGGCTTGGATAAGTTAGTAAAAACACTGCAGAAAAGTGACTTTAAAAATTTAAAAAAATATTATCCTGATAGTAAATCGTTTGATTTATTGTGTCAAAAAGGAGTATATTGCTATGATTATTTGAATTCGATGGAACGCTATAATGAACCAAATCTTCCTGACAAGAGTAGTTTTTTTAATAGGCTTTCTTCTGAAGATATATCAGATAAAGATTACGAACATGCGCAAACTATTTGGAATGAATTTAACATAAAAGATTTAGGGGAGTACACCGATTTATATTTAAAATGCGATGTATTATTATTATGTGACGTTTTTGAAAAATTCAGAACAATGAGCTTGACTTACTACAACTTAGATCCTTGTCATTATGTATCATCACCTTCATTAAGTTGGGATGCCATGTTATTGTTTACAAAAGTTGAGCTTGATTTAATTTCCGATGTTGAAATGTATCAAATGCTTGAAAAAGGCATTAGAGGAGGTTTAGCACAATGTTCTCTCAGAAATGCTAAAGCAAATAATAAATATTTGTCTAATTACAATAAATACGAGCCCAATTCTTATCTAATGTACCTCGATTGTGTAAATCTTTATGGATATACGATGATGAAATGTCTTCCTACCAATAATTTTTCCTTTCTAAATGAAGACGAAATTAAAACCCTTAACAACATTGAATCGATACCAGATAGTAACAATCGCGGATACATACTTGAAGTGGACCTTGAATATCCTCCACAAATACATGATCATCATTCTGATTTACCATTCGCGCCAGAAAAATGTATTCCGCCTAATGGAAAATCTCAAAAGCTAATAGCAAACCTACATAATAAATATAAATATGTCATACATTATACTCATTTAAAAGAATGTTTGAGAAACGGACTTGTACTATTAAAAATACACAGAGTATTGGCTTTCGATCAGAAACAATTTCTAAAACCTTACATTGAATTAAACACATTGTTGCGACAAAATGCAACTTCCGAATTTGAAAGGGATTTTTTTAAAAAACAGAATAACTCTATATTTGGTAAAACGATAGAAAACAAAAGAAATCAAGTTGATGTAAAACTAGTTAATGTATGGAAAGATTGTTCTAACAGAACTAATAAAATTTGCGGCGCTGAAAAATATATAAGTGCGCCAAATTTTATGAATCTCTCGATTTTTACAGAAAATTTGGTAGCTATTCAAATGCAGCCAACACAAATCAATCTAGACCGACCAATATATATTGGCTTTACTGTTCTAGAACTCGCGAAGAGACATTTATATAGATTCCATTACGCGATTATGAAAAAAATGTATGGAGAAAATATATGCCTTTGCTACACAGATACTGATAGTCTTTTATATTTGATAAGGACTGATGATTTCTACAAGGATATGAAACTTAACCTACAATACTTTGACACTAGTAATTTTAAAGAAGATAATGTATATGGTATACCTCATGTTAATATTAAACAACCTGGATATTTTAAAGATGAAATGGCTGGTGAGTTAATTACAGAATTCACAGGACTTCGCGCAAAACTTTATTGCATAAATACTGAAACATCTTCACTTAAGAAAGCCAAAGGCACAAAAAAATGTGTAACGAGGAAACTTGACATGGCAAAATATAAACGATGTTTGTTTAGGAATATTGATTTTAGAGATAGTATGTACATTATTAAATCAATTAATCATAAAATATTTACTCAGAGGTTGAATAAATTGATTTTAAATAAATCAGATGATAAGAGACAGATCACGAAAGATATAGTAAAAACTGTACCTTGGGGACATTACAGCAATATATTATAATAATATTGTATTATATTAGAAATATATCATAATAATAAAAGTGACATTTAAAAGCAACATTGAACTGTAAATAATGACAAAATTATATATCTTGTCAACTGAAAACCGTTTTATTTTGGTAAATGTTTACTATAATTCCTAACATAATAACTATATATATATATATATTTATAAGTAATACATTTGTAAAGTTATATAGTCTGTAAGTCTTGATTTACTGGTAAAAGTTATAATTTGCTATATATAATATATGTGAAATATATATGAAATAAATTGAAATCGCATAAAATATCATTCCTTGCATTTTTCTTAACCTATCCTAATTCCTGTCTGATTTTATAAGATTATTGTTAGTGTTCGACCGAATCCAGATTTACATCGGTCACCGAAATAATGTGTAGGTAAACCCTGCGTAAGCAAGATAAATAAAACAAGTACGTGACTCGTAACTATGTTTATTAGGTTATATATTCAATAATATTACAATAAAATAAAATATCAATAAATACAATTAGATAGATTTATAAAGGTTCTGGGACACATAACTTTTTTGTCATCTTACTTATTAAATCTTGCGTTGCGTCTAAAATGTTATCATATTTATCCTCAACTACATACTGCACACTTACACAACAATCATCACTTGCTAGGGTGTTAATTTCACTGATTTCAATTTTTATTAAGTGATGTCCTTTTCCTGGTATTTTTCTGACAACGAATGATGAATCTGGTGATATTTTTTTCTTAAAACTTAACTTTCCTTTCTTATGAATTGTTTTGAATGATTTATTTTTTGTATTGGTTTCTTTATTTTCTCGAACAATATCTCTATCGTGTTCATGACTGTTCCAGATTAAATTCATGTCTTGAGCCTCTTGTAGATAGAAAGGATCAGCGTCAGCAAAAACTATGCTTGTCATTGTTTCTGTAACAAAATAAAATAATACTTATTAAATTAACCTTCATATGAACTACCAATTAGTTTTAACTGATATTATTAGTAAAAAGTTAAAATAAACACTTACCAAAATCAGGATATATGTAAACCAACAGTGCAATGCAAATTTGTCTGCTATACAGTGGAGCTGGTGCAACAATGAATTAATAAGTATTACAAAAATAATAACTAAAATATAACTAGGTACTTACCTTTTTTGGTAATAGATCACGTGGACAAAGGTTGTTTTTAAAAGCTAAATTTCTTGGAAAGCAAACATTAGAACCGCTAACATTCGATCAATAGAAATGGACATTGTAATGATTTATCTATTTAATATAAATACCCTATACAGTATTGTCAGATATCATTATGAGGTTGATAAAGCAACCCACAACTTTAGAAATTAACAACATAGAAGTAAAATCACATTCCGGAATTAACAGACATAGCGTATTACTTCCCAATACGATTCGCTGTCTAATTTGCGGTCCATCTAATTGTGGAAAGACCAATGTAATGATAGGCTTATTATTACATAAAAACGGCTTAAAATTTAAGAATGTTTATCTGTATTCAAAAACCACATTTCAACCAAAATACTGCTTTTTAAATGAAATCTTGAATCAAATTCCAGATATAAAATTTAACATATTTAATGATAACAAAGACGTTATTGACCCGGATATTGCTTTACCAAATTCTGTTTTTATTTTTGACGATGTGGCATGCGAGAATCAGACAAATATACGTAACTATTTTTCAATGGGACGGCATAAAAATATAGATTGCTTTTACTTGTCCCAAACTTATTCGAAAATACCAAAACAATTAATACGAGATAATGCAAACTTTTTAATAATTTTTAAACAGGATGATATAAATTTAAAACATATTTATAATGAACATGTTAATTCAGACATTGATTGGTCCAAATTTAAAAACATATGTTTAAAAACATGGACTTATCCGCACTCATTCTTAATTATAGATAAATATAGTGAATTAAATAATGGTAGATACAGAAGTGGATTTGATACATTTATTAAGTTCGATTGATTTCATTTAAATACAAGTCATAACTACTAAAGTCATCATTTCTTATAATTTAATGGATGTGGTAACATCGTTATAAAACATGGAAAAAAAATGGAAACACCAAATACTCGCCTCAGTTAAAACAATTAAAAACAAAATAAAACAAATAAAGGATGAAGAAGACAACACAAACTTAAATTTAAATAAAATATTTAAACCTCTCACTGATCCTCTTAATAAAATGGCTGAATCTAATTCATATAAAAGTGATATTAAATGCACTTTTGATACAAATGATTCATCACTGTGTAATTATTCCAACGGTTCACCCGACGACAAATTTCAAAGCTATAACTCTGCTAAAAGTGAAAATACATTAACCGATAGTGAATCAGAAAAACAAATACATTCAACGCCATTTAAAAATGAAAAAAAAGTAACCAATTTAGACACTCCCCTTCTATCAATATTAGAAAAACAAAATTTGCTTGATGAAAATAATACATTAAATGTACCATTTGGAGTACGGGATGAAAACAAGCAATTATTCATGGGAAACATACCAATCTCTTTTAAGGTTTTTGGTAAAACTTCTAGCGACAATGAAATTTCTTTAATGACCCTTGGAAATATAAACTACGAAATGACACCTGGTATTAAGGAACTTTTATTTAAAAAAAAGCCGGATTTAAATTTGGTAACAGAGAGAGATAAAATAGTTTATAAAGATATGTTACACAATACTAATGCTCACAAAAGAGATTTTAATCGTTTAGGCCAAATAAGAGGAGACAAAAGCATGAAGTACTGCCAAATTATAAAACCCTTATTTTTTGATCGAGATGAAGTGGAAAACAAAGCTATCAAGCGTGGAACTGGAGTTAAATCCCCAAGTTTTAAAAAAACCTATAAATCAAATACAGATTTTATTTATTGGGACGATCCTAATGAATTAATTGAAAGACTTATGCTTTTGGTGGCATCTAGAGATGCTGGTAACAGTAATCATGACAATGAAATTATTTCAATCATAGAAGAGTTAAAAGAAGCTGGTATAATTAAAGAATAAAATGACTAAGCGTTGCGAATATTTGTTTAGTCTTTAAGAATCATTCAAACATGAATGTCAACAAATTCGGCCATCACCTATATAAAAAACAGAAAAAAGATTATATAATCCAAAGCGAATGTTCTATAAAACAATCTAGTGATGGAAATTTAAACGCCCAAAATAAGATCCTTAAAAATTTGGAACATCCAATTGATCTGAATGACAGCGCAACCAAAGAATATGTTGATAAATCTCTCATTAATATTTTGAATAAAATTTCATCTAACACAAACTTGCTTATTGAATTAAATAATCGAGTTAATAAATTAGAAGTAATATTTAAACATTATAATAAACATGAGCAAAAAAAGTGTGGTAAATGAGATTCATAAATATGCAAGGGTAAATTTTCCTCGAAGACATGTTGTGATGAAAGATATTGATGACCTTTGGCAAGCTGATTTAATAGATATGCAAGCTGTTTCTAAATTTAACGGTGGTCATAATTTTATTTTAGCCGTTATCGATACTTTTTCAAAGTACGCATGGGCATATCCACTGAAAAGTAAAAAAAAAGAAGTTGTCACTCGAGCTTTTCAATCTTTATTACATAAAGGACGAGTGCCTAAACACCTACAAACGGACAGAGGCAATGAGTTCTATAATGACAAATTCAAAAAAATTGTGGATAGTTATAAAATAAATCACTACTCCACTTACTCTACTAAAAAAGCATCTATTGTAGAAAGATTAATCCGAACATTGAAAAATAAGCTCTACAAAGAATTCAGTTTCAGAGGAAACTATATATGGTATGACGAAGTTCTTAATAAAGTGATTGACATATACAACAATACCATTCATAGAACAATTGGTATGTCTCCAGCACAAGTAAAACAAAAAAATAAAGATATATTACTGGAGAGGTTCAAAAAGAATCTTACCTCTATCCCTAAAGAAAAATATAGAAAGAAATTGAATGCCAATGATTATGTGCGCATAAGTAAATATAAAGGCACATTTGAAAAAGGGTATACGCCGAATTGGTCAACAGAAATTTTCAAAATCATCAAAGTGCAAAACACTGACCCAATAACTTATTTATTAGCGGACATGAGGCATCGTCCAATACTAGGTGCATTTTATATACAAGAACTACAAAAAACTCAGCACCCTGATGTTTATCTTGTCGAAAAAGTTTTGAAAAAAAAAGCTAAAAGGTGTTACGTTAAATGGCTCGGGTTCCCTTCCAGTGAAAACAGTTGGATTAACAAAACGAATGTTTTATAAAGATTGATTATACATAATTGTAATTCAGTCTCCATCTGGTTATGACGGAAGATAGTCTTCTGAATAGATTAATCAACAAATTGCCATTTGAACTTCATCTACCAGGATATAATTTCTGTGGACCAGGAACTCGCTTAAAAGAAAGACTGGCTCGTGGGGATAAAGGCATCAATCAGCTGGACGAATATTGCAAACAACACGATATAGCCTACAATAATTCATCTAATTTACATAAACGGCGTAAGGCAGATATAATTTTACTAAAAATGGCGAAGACACGGACTACTTCTGCTAATGCTAGTCCCGGAGAAAAAATAGCAGCTTCATTGGTTAATAAAGCAATGTTGGCCAAAGTTGCTTCTGGTTCTGGAATGAAAAAGAATTTTAAAAGCATTGTATCTCACACTAAAAAGCAGATTCGTAAAATGAAACCAAAATGTAAAAAAATGGCAATAGAACTGGCATTTGCTGCAGCAAAAGATTTAACGAAAGATTTACCTATTAAACTACCACGAATTATTCCTTTACCAAAATCAGGAGGTGTTCTTCCTTTAATACCTATTTTTGCGGGATTATCAGCTGCTGGAAGTCTGGCTGGTGGAGTATCCGGAATCCTTAAAACGTACAACGAATACAAAGCTGCAAAAAAACGTCTTTCGGAGTTAAAGAGACATCATGATAAATTGGAAGGTTTAACTATAGGCAAAGGGCTATGCATTAAACCATATAAAAAAGGTTTTGGATTATACTTATCTAAAAAAAAAAAAAACTAAATCAACGGTTGCCTAGTCGGGCTCTTACAAATATAGATTTATTGAAATATTGTAATAATATTCCTTACTTTAGAGGTGTTTTTATGAGAGATAATTTACCTAAAAGACCATATCCTATTGAGTGTGGTGTCGTCAATTTAGATAGCTCAATAAATCCTGGAACTCATTGGGTAGCCTATGTGAAAATTGACGATTACATTGAATATTTTGATAGCTATGGGAACTTGAGGCCGCCTAAGGAATTTATAAAATATATGATGAAGGGAAACATTCTATATAACTATAATAATCATCAAAAAAATAATACGTATAACTGCGGTCATTTATGCCTTAAATTTTTAGAACAGTTTTGGTGTAATACAAACAAATAAATAGTGGATGTGTTTTATGTTTTCTCCAGTTTAGTATAAATTGTAGAACAGTCTACGACTATGTCTATCTCATTAAGTTTTTCTGGAAAGAAATCTATATTAGAAACCACTTTTCATCCACCTCTATCTTTAAATCATAGCTATGAGTGCGGATTATTATATTTCTCTGTTTTCAATGTTATACCAAATATATCAGATGTTAACAATATATTTAGTTACGGTGAAAAAAATAAAAGATTAAAAATTCCAAATGGAAATTATGATTTACAAGACATTGCCGACTATTTAAATAGCAAATTGGATGACTGTGAACTCAATATTGAATCCAATTCAAATACTGCAAAATGTTCTCTTTTTTGCACAAAACCTGTTAATTTCCAAGTAATAAATAGTATGGGAAACATGTTAGGTTTTCGAAAAGAAATACTAGAAGCTAATAAATGGCATGTATCAGAGAATCCAGTGAACATTCTTCCAACAACAGTCATAAGGATCGAATGTGATTTAATACACGGCTCGTACATTAATGGTTTATCTTCCCACATTATTTATGAATTTGTACCAAACGTTCCTCCAAGCTTTCGGTTTATTGAAAAACCTAAAAATATTATATATTTTCCCGTAAAAGACAACAACATATCATCAATTACAGTAAAAGTTGTTGATCAAGAAGGCAATCTCATTGATTTCGGTGCAGAAGAAATTCAGATGAGCCTTCATCTACGCAAGCAGAAATGATTGTATTTGGTCAAAACACAAAAAAATATAATATTATATCACCAAAACCAAAATTAAAAAACGGTATTATCAGCTATGCTTTCAAAAGGCATAGACGTATCAGAAATCCCAAAGTAAAAAAAATAACAAAAAAGAATAAAGATTTTTTACGAGCTCTGGGTTTCAAAATATGAATATTCTCGATATTGATAATTCACCACATTTCGACAACTCTATTGAGAGTTACGAAATACATACATATAATCCATACAATAACAGTTTTAAAGCCAATGATGAAATACGCATATCTATCCAACAACAAGACATATATGTACTACCATCTGCCAGCTCTATTTACATCGAAGGACGTGCTACGGTAACTGGAAAAGATGCTGCAGGCCATCCTACTAAAAAACCTGTCAATTTTACTAATAATCCAATATCATATCTGTTTCAAGACATTCGATATGAAATAAATGGCGTAGAAATAGATCGTATCAGGAACTCTGGAATTTCTTCTACTATAAAATCATATATTTCTATGAATTACGGTGAGAGCAAAGTTGCTGCTGTATGGGGTTGGAATATAAATGGTCAAAATTCCAAAGATGATTTCTTTAGTGTTGTTATACCACTTAATAAAATGTTAGGGTTTGCTGAAGATTATAATAGAATAATTTTAAACTGCAAACATGAACTGGTACTTAATAGAAGCAGCACTAACTATAACAGTGTTATTATTGATAAAGATGACAGTATTGAAATAGATATACTGAGAGTTCAATGGCGCGTACCACATGTGAAAGTTTCTGACCGAGAAAGGCTTTCATTACTTAAATTTCTAGAAAAAGATAAACCTATACAAATGGCTTTTAGAAATTGGGACTTATATGAATATCCTTTGTTGCCAAGAACCACAAAGCATTCATGGTCTGTAAAAACGGCTTCTCAATTAGAAAAGCCTCGATATGTTATATTTGGTTTACAAACTAATAGAAAAAATAACAAAACTAAAGATAGTTCTACATTTGATCACTGTAATTTGACTAACGTTACATTATTTTTAAATTCCCAATATTATCCTTATGATTCACTAAACATAAAGTTCGATGAAAATAAGTATAATATATTATACGAATTATATGCCAAATTCCGTCAGTCTTATTACAACCTCCCAGCTGATCCGTTGTTAAACATTAACGAATTTAAAGAGAAAGCTCCTTTGTTTATAATAGACTGTTCACGACAAAATGAAAATTTAAAATCAGGACCAGTGGATGTACGTTTAGAAATTGAAAGTGCCCAAGAAATTCCAAATAATACAGCAGCCTATTGCCTTATTGTGAACGACCGGCTTGTTGAATACAAACCACTAAGTAATATTGTACGTAAACTAACATGAATGCAATTGTAGACGTACAAGGTTTCAAAACTGATTCTAATGAATTCATTGTAAAAGAAATAGCACTACAATTTGATAAACAAATAATAAATCTTGTATTTAAGCCACCCTTCCCGTTTTATGACTTAACAAAAACAGAAAAAAGACAAGTATGCTGGATTGAAAGAAATAGACACATTTATTGGAAAGAAGGACTTATACCGTATAATTATCATAAGATTTATATTGCAGAAATTTTAAGGAACTGTAAAATATATGTCAAAGGTTCAGAAAAAGTTAGATGGCTAAGGAAAATATTAGAACAAGATAATATAATGTATGACGGAATTAGTAAGTGTATTTTCGATCTAGAGGATTATGGTTGCCCTAGTTTACTAAGTTTGTATAGAAAGTATATTTCATGTTCCGATGTTTATTGTTGTGTATATCATACTTCATACTGTGCTCTAAGAAATGTAATTTGTCTTCAGAAATGGAATGTAGAAAATAAATGTTTTTAAAATTACCTATCTTTTTAATAAAATCCTATCCTATTTAATTTTAAAAAATAACCGTTCGGATTAAAAATAACTAGGGGTGCCTAATGCATAAGCACTCTTAGAATCCTTAAATCTTGTAAAGTTACAATAAGGATGGACGATTGTGCAAACAGCTCGATCCGAACTTAGCCCATTGATATCAAGAAGAATGCCAGTTGTGATCTATATAACGGAGAGAATTGGGGGTCATGCATCGCGAGCTCGAGCGAAGCGAGAGCGATGCAGATGCAGAACCCCCAATTCTCCCCTACTCTTGCTGAGCCTTACGCATTAAATCTTTAATAATAATGATAGTCATTATTCAGACATTACATTATTTACATTACATAATTATTGATAATAAATCTATATAAAACTGTTTTTTTCCACTCGTTAATTGATAATTTATTAAGCATCGACTCAGAATATAACCCTGTCTGCCTTCCACTAGTTGACAAAGGTCTCCCTCCCACTGTCGCCATTTCTCTCTATCTTAGGCTACTCTTGTCCTTGTGCCACCTGCTATGGTTTTATGTCATCAACCCATCATCTAAATGGTTAAAAATCAATAGCCTATGTTACAGCATGTATATTTTTTTTGTAAATTTATTGAGTTCACTTTGCTTAGGGGGATAAAAAGTTTTTTTTTTATAATCCCCTAAAGTATTAAAAATTATAATTGTAGGTAAAGGCCACTCCTTGTGATTTACGACGGTGATAAAAAAAGAGTATGAATTTTATAACACTGATTTTAAATGTATGTTTTAAATTTATTATTAATAGCATATACATTTACAAGACGTCTATGAATTAGGGAGTAGTTATCCAGTTTTAATTATAAATCAAAATCAGCCCCTCGAAACATACATTGCTATTCCTCATAGTATAACAATGGGCCATACATACCAAATACAAAAATTCTCCTGCATCACATTAACGAATTGCTTGTTTAATGATGAAGGATACATTTTTCAACAGGTTGGTGCCATGGCGTTGAAGCAAACACAAGATATGCTGGGCAGAAACTTAGCTACCATAATCAAAACTAAGAAAGGTAAAATATATTATTATCTATTTAATTTAAATTGGTCAGAGCTTTCTATGGTTCTGTAGCTATAGGACAAAACGGAGGCCTATTAATGACACTCTGCTGTCTGTGTATCCGTATGTATGGCTTACTGGGTGTAGCTAGTAAATACCAACAATGCAGGTCACATCAAATATAAATAATTTTTTAGTAACACCAAAAGCCACATGTTTATAAATGCACTTAGTATAAAGTCAATAAAATCTGTAAAAATAACATGTTATAAGATTATAAATTAAAATTAATAATTTTGTAAAAAGAAAATATACTTCTGTCATAGTTTTTTTTTTCTAATAGCCAAGCTCTAAGCTTACTTTTAAAGCACGCAGTATGCGCAGACGCTGCATTTCGTATGGATGCGGGAATGCGGTTGTAAACCGTGGATCCGAGGATATAAACTTTAACTTGACGAGCCGGTGCGACGGCGTCACCAATGATTTTTTTTATGAGCAATGGTTCTGTTGACACCCCTGCGGTCGTATGTATCAAGGTCGTAAGTGTTGATGAGTGTGTGAATATGGCTACTTGATACAAAAACTGATAACGCAACGGTAATATCTGGAGCTCCCGAAATAACTACGCAGGAGACATCATCCTGAACCTTGCATATAGTGCATCAAACTTTCATAATGTAAGCAATTCTATGAAATCAATCAGTAAGTTAATGGTTATTTTGCTTGCAATGTTGCAGACAAAGCATCGTTGGGTATCACAGCTAAAGAGAACTCCGGTCCCCAATGTCCTCACGAGTTGGTAGACTTCAGTCCTTTGCACCGGTGCTTGCACATCCACAGCGTTTTGGGAGCCAAGAACGACTTCATACAGTATTACAGGTATATAAGAGCTGTTTTCGAACGCACCTGGATCTCTTCTAGTCAAAAATTGACCGTCTAGGTAACATGCTCTATTTCACCACTTGCCTTTTAATCAGTGGAGATTGTAGACAAATGCTTGTCTTTCAGATAAATAAAAACTTGTTACTATAGTCTGTTTTTTTAACGGCTAAAGGAATTTACTTTTTACTTTTGCTATAATATTGTAAGAAATATAAGTGTTTATAAATATTATATCTATAAATAATTAGAAGACACTTAAGCAAATAAAAATAATTTCCATGTCCAACGTTTTAATATTTATCAAGAAATGCAAAGCAAAAACCATTGCTATTTTCAAACTGACAAAACTGAGAGTGCACTGGCTGTGCCACCGCATCGAGTTAAATTGGAGGATTTTATCCTAAATTTACCTTCAACCACATCATCACTTAACAATCAAAAAGTTGCTATAGTCTGTTTTTTTTTAGCAAACGAGTACTGAGTATGTCTCTCGCACATTTCCGATATTGACAGAGTGAGATGGGTCATTGCCGTCATTGGTCGCGTTTGTTCTTGTTTTGAAATTGTTAAGGCCCGTTCATATTGAATACTCTTACTGTAGAAAAATTACGCAATTTTTTTATGATTTAAATTTGCATACTTAGTATATTCGTAACACTGAAAATTGTACTGACTGCGTTGCTATTGGCCCACGAAAACAACAAAAAGTCCGTTCCACATGAACTCTGTAGTTACATGTAGTGACATTCAGTTGAGTCTTCGACTACCTACGCGTCGAAGAATATTGCTTGTAACGAATCAATACTAAAGTTGCAACTTTTGAATTAGGGTAAGCAAAACAAAGATCGTTTGGAAAAAAATGTTATTATAAGTAGCTAAGTCAACAAATCGTCTCGTCATAAGTTAGCCGTAGTATCACCTTGAGCTCAACCCAGTTGAACTTGTTTGGTCTTAAGTGAAGGGCTATGTCAGGAAATAACAAAAATTATAAAATGTATGAAGTCTGAACTATTTTGTTACGCTAAAGTGGATAGATAAGAATGGTGGTCATGTCTCAATCATGTGGTAACCTATCTGCAAATAGTTCAGCAGAAGAATGACGATGATTTTTAAGATTACAAGAATTGAAATAGAATTATTTGATTTATATGTTCTAGTGCAAAATATATATAACTATTACAATATTATTTTATATCATAAACACGAATAGAACATTTTGTTACGAATATGCTAAGTATGCTAATTTAAATCATAAAAAATTGCGTAATTTTTCTACAGTAAGAGTATTCAATATGCATGGGCCTTAACAATTTCAAAACAAGAACAAAGGCATTAGCCAATGACGGCAATGACCCATCTCAGTCTGTCAATATCGGAAATGTTTTAAAACGTTTAAATTTTTATTTGCCTTTCTTCTAATTATTTATAGATATAATATTTATAAACACTTATTTTTCTACAATATTATAGCAAAAGTAAAAAGTAAATCCCTGTAGCCGTGACTCTTCCAACTGAGCTATCCTAGTTCGTAATTTTTTTTTACTTTCTTTACTTATAATTTTTAAGCTTATACACTCAAAAATTAAAATGTTAGACTTATTTACCTGAAGTAGAAAATCTGTCGACAAGTATTTAACAGTGTGTATTGCAGTCGTAGAGCCACTTATGCGTGTTTACTAGCTTCAGGTGGGATTGGTATAGTTTAGCCTATAGGTGGTAAAAATGTCTTTCCTAAATTAAACAATATGTACCTATATTTTCATAAAAACTAACGTGAGTTGACATACTTATTAACTACATAAACTGGCTAGAACTCACGGTGTTTAGCCCTTATCTCCGACCGGTGTACGAGCAGTAAACATGCTCATTCTCAAGGAATGCGGGAAGGAAGCTGCCCGCATTCCTTGAGAATGAGCATCTTAAATATGTACCTATAACATATTTACGAAGTACTGTTCGCGCTTTTTATTTGTAGAACATATTATTATGTTGATTCGTAAGCAGTTATTGCATTAATGTACTTTCAGAGCGCAACGCAACCAACAGGCCCGCCTGGTGCTGATCCCGGCATCAGCTAACCTGCACGACTCGACGCAGGGCGTGCGGAACTACTTGAACGCTGTGCTCGGATTCTTCATACTGGAGGAGCATCTGCTGAGCGCGGGCGCAGGGCTTGTCTCTAAGGTACTTAGTTTTACCTTTTTTATGGCTTTTTTGAAGCGCTCGTAGCGTAGTTTGCTTAGCTGAACTGCTAAGTTAAGTAATTATTCGGTCATGACTTGCATCGGTGACCGCTAGTGACATAACTAGTGAGTGTTTCCGTGCTTTGGAGGGCACGTTAAGCCGTCGGTCCTGGTTGTTGCCTTAGGATGGCAATCATAATAGCATGGTGGAAGGGCATTTTGCGAATGCCCGCCTGGCTAGCTACCACCCTCAAGTAGAAAATTTGTCGCCAAGAACTTAACGGTGTGTTCCGGTAGTTGTCCTTTGTCACTTGGCCGGTTTTATTTCAATAGTTATTGATCATTACGACATTAAGTCATTAAGTCGTTCATTTCGATGTTAACATTTGTAATATAATTTCTAACAGTTATGTTGTCCCAGGATTGGCTGCTGGACACATGGAGCATGTCGGTGACGAAGGTGGCGTCCACACTGAGAACCAACACCTCGCTGATAACCGACCCGACGCTGATGCTCAGCATCAAGCATCAGATCGTCCTCTTCATCAACACTATCAAGTAATATATTATTTCTCAAACATGCTTGGAAATGTGAGCATTATTTTAACAACCTTCTTCGAGATAAAAAATCTATATCTGTCGTAGCGGCCAAATAAATTGCATAGTAAACTCATATCTGCCGTGTAATTTAAAAATGGAATGATCTGTTACTTCAAGCATGGCAACCAAGGAGGTAACTTATCAAAGGTATTATTTAAATTTCGATCTGGCTTGCAAATAGAACGCTGTTTATTGAAAATTTTACATTTAACAACTATCTTCAAATAAAAAATTCTGCCTAGGTACTACAAGTACTTTGTTTTAATTTCCGCGCATTATTTGAGAAAAACACAATACAAGCCTTGGCCACAACTAGTCATTGATGGACTTATGTATGTGTGCCTCGGCTTCGCCTCGGCCCACATTTACACGTTCGTCCATCAATGCCTCCTTTGCTGGCCGCTGCAGTAATGTACTATAACTTCCCATTTAAGGGCTGCGCACACAACGGTTTTCTCGTCCGCGAAAATTGGTTACCTTTTCTTTACACGTGTACGGTATATGTGTCAGACACTCAAACTTCAAACTTTGTCAAAAGAAAGTGTTTTGTTTGCGCAACCCCTTATCTATATCTATCCCATATCCTATTTTCTTAGACAGCTGTAAGAATTTAAATATTACAACGAAAGGATAAATTTGAACCACTAGAGGGATCCGCACTTTAAGATGGTTAAACAATAGTAACGAAAGGATAAATTTGTGCCACGACTTACTTACCACGATACCTCAGTTGGCAGAGCATATCCCGGCCCGAGGGATTGATGGTCGCGGATTGTGTTGTCCGGAAATCACATCCGTTTATTTTGACATTCACTCAATGCCGTTCGAGAAGTTAATGCTCATTTGACAGCTGAATTTTTACCCTGATAGGGTGAGAATTTTGGATTTTTAAGTGAGTGGTTATAAGCTGCCATTTTATGGTCTTTTAATTGCATTATGTGACTAAAGTATTTATTGAATTTATTATATATTAATTTTATGATATTTAAAACTTGACATTATTAATTTTATATAATAGTTAGATACTTGATTAATTGACTCTATGATAGTTTGTCATATAAAAATAATAATTCTAGTTGTTCTCTAATTGTTGTCTAGTTGCATGCCTTGGCGTTGCGCGTCGCTGTAAATGTAACTGGTAATTGAAATAAATAAATATATATATATTATAGTTCTATAAAAGATTCAATTTGCGTGATTGTGATTTCAATGATATTGTCCCAGCTTTTGTTCCTTAAGTGCAAATATAGGCTTCTCATGGTCAAAAGCTAGCACGTATCAGTAATTATAGTATGCCAGTAACACTAATCTTAAGTTTGGTTGAAAAGATGAAGCCCGGAACATTTATAAAACACTTTGATACTTGCAGATGTTACGGTCTCCCCACCGATCCACTTCCATTGCTGCTGCAAGAGATGGCGGAACATTACACCGAGGTGCTGATGCAGCGATGGGTGGCTGTCTTCAGAGATATACTAGACAACGCTACATTTTCGCCTATTGAGGTAACAACACAGAAGATTTACACTTAAAACCCATATAGACCGATTCATCTATTATACTCAATGTTTCAAATAGATGATCTTTTCTTCTTTTATTCGTTAGGTACTCAAATATCTGAAACATACTCTATTCCTAGCTTTACAAATTATTAGAGTACAATTTTTTTATGCCCCGGGTGAGTATTGAACTCTCGTCCTCCGATTTCGCGCTGGATGCCTAAACCGGAGGACGCGGGTTCAATTCCCGCCTGGGGCATAAAATTTTGTACTCTAATAATTTGTAAAAATATGATTTATTTATGCCCTGTTATACGTCTAATGTACACAACACCCTACTGACACTCACGTGAGAAGTAGCATGCTACTCATTTGGCGCACTTTTCCCTTAGTCGCCTCTTACGACACCCACGGGAAGAATTGGGGAGGGTGACATTTTAGAATAATTACTATCAAAGGCGGTTGAAAATTATGATTTAATGCAAGTTAAAAGTTCATTGCGAGGGTGAAAGGGACTGAGAGTATGTTTATTATTTTTTTAGCTTTTACAGTATCATATATATTTTTTCTTGATAAAAATCAATTGCGGTTCGTTTGTCTCGCTTAAACTCGACAACGGCTGAGCCGATGTAGTTGATTTTGGTTTTGAAATGTTTGTCGTAGTTCAGGGAAGGTTTAAACGATGAGAAAATATGAAAGATGGCAAGGAAGATAATAAAAACAACAATTTAATTTTCCCATATAACCTGTTCTACCTATACCTGTCAAATTTTTACGTTCGTCCGTTAGGATAGATGATATGAATTACACCGGGTCATCTAATCATATATATTGTTCTCAATATTTAGGTGGAAAATCAGGAGCAATACGACGGCGTCATGGACACATACCCGTACGATGGGGATGAGCTTGAAACCCAACCTTTTCCGCGAACGTGAGTACTGTTTAGTTTATAAATATTTTTATTATAATACAGACGATAATGTTTGATTCTAAATTGGTATGGACGATTTTGTGAATGATAAGTTTATCTATCAATTTTCCAATGGTTGGGAAAGGTCGTAAAGACGACCACGAAGATGGACATAGCACATTTTTTTTAATACTTGATAGGCTAGTCTTTGACCACTATCTCACCTCATGGTAACACCGCATCTACACAGATGTGGTCGAGGATGTTGTTCAGGCTAACCTAGAATTTGCCTTACCAGTATGTCGTGGGTGTGACTAATATTGTACTATAAATTTATTAACACTTCTCACGTTAGTAATAGTGATTTGTTATGTGGGGCTACAAAGTTGTTATTTGGCGCGAGTACCTGTATTAAAAAAATTTAAACCTGAAGAAGCGAACGATTCTAGGATAGAACCATGTTCAAAATATACGAGACACAAAATTGCTGCCGAGCGCAACACACAATTTGTCGCATCACTACAGCGTGGTAAATGCTAGGTGAAATAAAACAGCTTAAATAATGTAGTAAATTCGCGTTAATTTATAGTAAAAATAAAATTAAAATTACCTAAATTGATACTATTTAAACTTAAATAAAGGCTCCGTGGGGTTTCGGGTTAGAATTGCACCTTCCCATATCATCCCGCGGGTGTCGCAAGAGGCGACTAAGGGAAAAATACTGGAAGTGCAGCAGCGCCTTCTAAAGAACTGCCAACTTGCACTGGAATCCCCAAGCCGCCTGCCAAGCGTGGGAATTATGGCAAATACCCCTTAATAGGGAAGGCTGTGTTCAGCAGTGGACAATCAGACTGTTAAAAACTTAATTACTTTTTATGGACCTTTATAGAGGTTCCAAATTAAAAAAACTTAATCCACACTAGCGGATAACTTCCCTTTAAAGATTTCGAATGATAAACAAAATTTTTCCGACTTTGTGAGGTGAAAAGTTATTTTTTTATTCACAAGTGCTTGTTGTACTTCTTAACGTATATAAAGAGTTTTATCTAGGAAATGTGTCTGGGGCTTTAATAATACCCATACCATTGTAGTATTATTAAAGATCCAGAAATAACTTTTATTGAAACAGTTGGATAGATTAGAACATTTTACTCAAAAGTTAACGTTTCATTTACCATTGCCGTTAAAGTAAAATCTTTGTAAATAATATAAGTCGTGCACAAACCCTCGACCTAAATATCCACCCTCGTCTTGTTAGGCTTGTGATATGCATTCTATGTACTATTATTTTTTTGTTGTCTATATACCATACCATATACCACAGACATCAGAAAAAAGTAGATAGTTCAGGGTAAACCAGAAATAACCTCATTAAAGTCTATAGCGGTAAGAGCATATATTTTTTGTACCTATGGACTAAGGTAGAGAAAGGGAGTACCCAATTAAATTTAGTTTTATTTTATAGAACTCCCCGAAAAAACCTCGTTGGACGCACATTTCCCAATAGATCTTTAAAACCCTTGTGCATATTCAATTATTACTTTAATATTTCGGTAATAATCAGTTCTGAGGTCTGACTAACCAAAATTTCGATTGATCGTTTGATTTAGGGCCCGTTTCAGAATGTCTTAATAAAGTTTCGGGTTGCTATGCAACACATAAAATAACTGAATGATAAAAATGACAGTTAACACGCAGCACGTTTCAAGCTTTAACCGATGGACAGGCTAAATTGATGACTGTGAAACGCAAAGATAGTGTTCTGTTTAATAAATATGTTCTGGGTAGTATAACCGGAACTTACTCGAACATTCTGTAACAGGCCCTTAGTGAAATTTGTTATGGTTAATTTTATTTTATTAGCACGACTACCTCCATCCACTTTATCTGCACGCAGAAGTGTATAGAGTTCTTCTTTTCTCGAATCCGCCCCTTAAGATTTGTCGCGATTGTTCTACAACAAGTTCAACAAAATTGCTACAATCTACGTTGCAGGTTCCCATTCTCGTCTGTAGTTCCGGCGGTGTACGTGCAGGTGAAGGAGTTTATCTACGCGTGGCTGAAGTACAGCACGGGACTCGGGCTAGGCGCTGGGCGGCGGGCGGCCGGCGCCAGGCACTCGGCCTCGTTGCTGCTCAGTAGGTCCTTCACCGGGTGTCTGGAGGCGTTGTTCCGCCGCCCACTACCTCTCATGCAACTAGTGCAGGTAAACGGGTGCCTATAAAAACGCTCTGTTACATCACATACATTACAAAATTACATCGAGAGGAAAAATTATAGTCATGTGCGTGATTCGAACCCGCGCCACCCACCCCTATAGTCGGAATATGCTCTAACTACTTAGCTTACATGACATTACGTTTAATGACTCTAATTTGCTCTCTCGTTCTTAACCATCGTATGGGTATATAGCGACACCTATAGTAATTAACATTGTACTACAAACAGCACTAATTTTTGCAATTAGCTTCAAACTATTTTAATATTTTTATGTTTGCAATAACGTATGCTCTGCGGATTACATTTCAAAATAAAAAAATTACAAGATAATTTTTTTTAAGTCATCTGCTGTATTCGAACTAGAGATCCGCGCCACGCCGGCGTGCCGCCGCCGAGTTACCTCGGCGCGCCGCCGCCGCCGCCGGGTCATGAACAAATTCGCGCCGACGTCGAAAATCAATTTAGAGTTTTCTGCCGTGAGGTGCATTACCCTGGATAGCTGAGGTGTGGGGGAGTGCTCCGACCGTAATCCGAACTGCTCCGGTCGGGACTTCATGTGAGGGGCTATCCGACTTAAGAAGAGGCGTTCAAAGACTTTCGAAATGCATGTAAGTAGAGTGATAGGCCTGTAATTCTCGGGTCTCCAAACGTCTTTGCCGGGTTTCGGGAACATATCCACGTGGCTCATTTTCCATTGAGAGGGTAAGTGCTCCGTGCGCAGGATCCCGTTAAACAGGCGCGTGATAGCTGCCGTGGTTTTAGAGGACAGGTGACGGATCACTGTCCAATATCTTCTTCTGTGTTTTATGGGACACTGAAGTATTCATCGAAGAACTGTTCCACAGAGTCTGAGTGTTCTCTGTTCACTGTGGGATTGGGCTTGAATAAGTTCTCAAGGGATTGGGCAAATATTTCTGCCATGTCCTCTGCTCTGTATCTCAAGTTGCAATTTTCGCGGAAAAGACAACAAATTGGTTCTGAGTGTTTCCTAAGTTGCCTGCAGAGTTTGTGGAGTGAGGCCCAGTTCTGTGGATGGGGTCTCATTAATGTTGCCAGGTTTTTCTGAGCAGGCGTTTTTCTTTTATGAGCTCTCTTATACAGCGGGGGAGGATGGGCAATCTCGATTCTCCTTAGGGGTTTTCTTTAATTGTGGAGGTATGAAGTGCCTTCTGCGTGCATTGAGTGATCTCTTCTGCAAGATTGTCCACTTCTGATGGGGTTGTGACATGCCTTGAAGTTGAGGTATCTCATGCGGTTTTCATAAACTTAGGCCAGTCGATTTTGGGCTTTTGTGGAAGTTTGTGTATCGGTTGGTGGCAAGATCCTGTTTCTTCAATATTTTGACTAATTAATTTGAGTAGGAACTTACTTGTATGCAAGAAAATAAACATTTACCCTTTTAGTACATATACAGCAGATTTAATTTTTCTATTCCACCATATAGGTAAAAAAATCAATAACACGCCGGCTACGCCGCGCCGCGCCGGGTACGTTTACTAGCGCGCCGCTGCCGACTTACATGACGGCGGCGCGGACCTCTACCACCGAACCGCCACGAGACGTTCCGATCATGCTGCGATCTCTTTCACTCTCTCACACCAAACGATACACATATCTCGCTCATCCATTTCATTGAGATTCGTTCTAAGATAAAACAAAATGACGATATTTTCTGTTTTAACAATAAAAGCTATAATTACGCGTGAAATTAAACAGTTTTCTTATCTCTCACAGTGCCTGTATAATTGGTGCTGAGTCTAAGACACAAGGAAGGCATATTGTCCACAGATTATTCCTAAAAAACACGATTAGCGGTGATGTAGGTATTCACCGGATGCTCGGAAGTGCAAGACTGGTAGTACTACTGGTACTCAGGTAATTACCCTGAATTCGTCTAGTAAATATGGAAGGCATACAAATCATCTACAGGTAAAAAAATCTTAGATAGTTAGGTACGCGTTCTATTGAAAACTACCACCTCTTTTGGAGGTCGGTAAACAAAGGGTGTTGACCTTTGAAGGTGCACATAATGTGATGATCTGCATACCTAGTAGGTACTTAATTCATATTTGCAAGGAAACGTTTTAATTCGTATTCTAAATAACATTCATACAAGTACAAGGTACAATACCATTCGAAAAGCTTCCGAATCCGAGAGAAAACTGTACCTAGATAGGTACTCTGGAAAATACACTTACACACATTACGTACGTACTTACCTACTTACGAACACCTGACTTAAACATGCAGTAAAAAGTTAAAACATTTACATTATTGTAAAAGAACACAAAAAGTGTGTTTTGTTTTTATCCCAATCCGCAGCGGGAGTACGATGAGACGCGCCACGAGCGACGATTGTTCGTTAGTTATAATTTGAATAATATTAATTGTATCAAAAAGGGGCGCCCCCTGCCGCTTAACGCGCCGACGCCGATGCGACGCCGAAACTGACACCTATTCCGACGCCGACGCCTATGTCCAACAATGACACCGACGCCGACGCAGACACCTATTCCAACAATGACACAGACGCCGCCGCCGACGCCGATGCGACGCCGAAACTGACACCTATTCCGACACCGACGCCTATCCCAACAATGACACCGACGCAGATGCCGACACCTATTTCAACAATGACACCGACGCCGACGCCGACGCCGATGCGACGCCGAAACTGACACCTATTCCGACACCGACGCCTATTCCAACAATGACTACGACGCCGACGCCGACACCTATTCCAACAATGACACCGACGCCGACGCCGACACCTATGCCAACAATGACACCGACGCCTACGCCGACACCTATTCCAACAATGACACCGACGCCGACGCCGACACCTATTCCAACAATGACACCGACGCCGACGCCGATTCCTATTCCAACAATGACACCAACGCCGATTCCTATTCCAACAATGACACCAACGCCGACGCCGACGCCGATGCGACGCCGAAACTGACACCTATTCCGACACCGACGCCTATTCCAACAACGACACCGACGCCGACGCAGACACCTATTCCAACAATGACACCGACGCCGACGCCGATGCGACGCCGAAACTGACACCTATTCCGACACCAACGCCTATTCCAACAATGACACCGATGCCGACGCCGTCACCTATTCCAACAATGACACCGACGCCGACGCCGACGCCGATGCGACGCCGAAACTGACACCAATTCCGACACCGACGCCTATTCCAACAATGACACCGACGCCGACGCCGACACCTATTCCAACAATGACACCGACGCCGACGCCGATGCGACGCCGAAACTGACGCCTATTCCGACACCGACGCCTATTCCAACAATGACACCGACGCAGACGCTGACACCTATTCCAACAATGACACCGACGCCGACGTCGACGCCGATGCGACGCCGAAACTGACACCTATTCCGACACCGACGCCTATTCTAACAATGACACTGACGCCGACGCCGACACCTATTCCAACAATGACACCGACGCCGACGCCGACACCTATGCCAACAATGACACCGACGCCTACGCCGACACCTATTCCAACAATGACACCGACGCCGACGCCGACACCTATTCCAACAATGACACCGACGCCGACGCCGATGCGACGCCGAAACTGACACCTATTCCGACACCGACGCCTATTCCAACAATGACACCGACGCCGACGCAGACACCTATTCCAACAATGACACCGACGCCGATGCGACGCCGAAACTGACACCAATTCCGACACCGACGCCTATTCCAACAATGACACCGACGCCGACGCCGACACCTATTCCAACAATGACACCGGCGCCGACGCCGACGCCGACACCTATGCCAACAATGACACCGACGCCTACGCCGACACCTATTCCAACAATGACACCGACGCCGACGCCGACACCTATTCCAACAATGACACCGACGCCGACGCCGATGCGACGCCGAAACTGACACCTATTCCGACACCGACGCCTATTCCAACAATGACACCGACGCCGACGCAGACACCTATTCCAACAATGACACCGACGCCGATGCGACGCCGAAACTGACACCAATTCCGACACCGACGCCTATTGCAACAATGACACCGACGCCGACGCCGACACCTATTCCAACAATGACACCGACGCCGACGCCGACGCCGATGCGACGCCGAAACTGACGCCTATTCCGACACCGACGCCTATTCTAACAATGACACTGACGCCGACGCCGACACCTATTCCAACAATGACACCGACGCTGACGCCGATGCGACGCCGAAACTGACGCCTATTCCGACACCGACGCCTATTCCAACAATGACACCGACGCAGACGCCGACACCGATGCGACGCCGAAACTGACGCCTATTCTGACACCGACGCCTATTCCAACAATGACACCGACGCAGACGCCGACACCTTTTCCAACAATGACACCGACGCTGACGCCGATGCGACGCCGAAACTGACGCCTATTCCGACACCGACGCCTATTCCAACAATGACACTGACGCCGACGCCGACACCTATTCCAACAATGACACCGACGCTGACGCCGATGCGACGCCGAAACTGACGCCTATTCCGACACCGACGCCTATTCCAACAATGACACTGACGCAGACGCCGATTGAAACTGACACCTATTCCGACACCGACGCCTATTCCAACAATGACTACGACGCCGACGCCGACACCTATTCCAACAATGACACCGACGCCGACGCCGACACCTATGCCAACAATGACACCGACGCCTACGCCGACACCTATTCCAACAATGACACCGACGCCGACGCCGACACCTATTCCAACAATGACACCGACGCCGACGCCGATTCCTATTCCAACAATGACACCAACGCCGATTCCTATTCCAACAATGACACCAACGCCGACGCCGACGCCGATGCGACGCCGAAACTGACACCTATTCCGACACCGACGCCTATTCCAACAACGACACCGACGCCGACGCAGACACCTATTCCAACAATGACACCGACGCCGACGCCGATGCGACGCCGAAACTGACACCTATTCCGACACCAACGCCTATTCCAACAATGACACCGATGCCGACGCCGTCACCTATTCCAACAATGACACCGACGCCGACGCCGACGCCGATGCGACGCCGAAACTGACACCAATTCCGACACCGACGCCTATTCCAACAATGACACCGACGCCGACGCCGACACCTATTCCAACAATGACACCGACGCCGACGCCGATGCGACGCCGAAACTGACGCCTATTCCGACACCGACGCCTATTCCAACAATGACACCGACGCAGACGCTGACACCTATTCCAACAATGACACCGACGCCGACGTCGACGCCGATGCGACGCCGAAACTGACACCTATTCCGACACCGACGCCTATTCTAACAATGACACTGACGCCGACGCCGACACCTATTCCAACAATGACACCGACGCCGACGCCGACACCTATGCCAACAATGACACCGACGCCTACGCCGACACCTATTTCAACAATGACACCGACGCCGACGCCGACACCTATTCCAACAATGACACCGACGCCGACGCCGATGCGACGCCGAAACTGACACCTATTCCGACACCGACGCCTATTCCAACAATGACACCGACGCCGACGCAGACACCTATTCCAACAATGACACCGACGCCGATGCGACGCCGAAACTGACACCAATTCCGACACCGACGCCTATTCCAACAATGACACCGACGCCGACGCCGACACCTATTCCAACAATGACACCGACGCCGATGCGACGCCGAAACTGACGCCTATTCCGACACCGACGCCTATTCCAACAATGACACCGACGCAGACGCCGACACCTATTCCAACAATGACACCGACGCTGACGCCGATGCGATGCCGAAACTGACGCCTATTCCGACACCGACACCTATTCCAACAATGACACCGACGCCGACGCCGACACCTATTCCAACAATGACACCGACGCCGACGCCGATACGACGCCGAAACTGACACCTATTCCGACACCGACGCCTATTCCAACAATGACACCGACGCCGACGCAGACACCTATTCCAACAATGACACCGACGCCGATGCGACGCCGAAACTGACACCAATTCCGACACCGACGCCTATTCCAACAATGACACCGACGCCGACGCCGACACCTATTCCAACAATGACACCGGCGCCGACGCCGACGCCGACACCTATGCCAACAATGACACCGACGCCTACGCCGACACCTATTCCAACAATGACACCGACGCCGACGCCGACACCTATTCCAACAATGACACCGACGCCGACGCCGATGCGACGCCGAAACTGACACCTATTCCGACACCGACGCCTATTCTAACAATGACACCGACGCCGACGCAGACACCTATTCCAACAATGACACCGACGCCGATGCGACGCCGAAACTGACACCAATTCCGACACCGACGCCTATTGCAACAATGACACCGACGCCGACGCCGACACCTATTCCAACAATGACACCGACGCCGACGCCGATGCCGATGCGACGCCGAAACTGACGCCTATTCCGACACCGACGCCTATTCTAACAATGACACCGACGCTGACGCCGATGCGACGCCGAAACTGACGCCTATTCCGACACCGACGCCTATTCCAACAATGACACCGACGCAGACGCCGACACCGATGCGACGCCGAAACTGACGCCTTTTCTGACACCGACGCCTATTCCAACAATGACACCGACGCAGACGCCGACACCTATTCCAACAATGACACCGACGCCGACGTCGACGCCGATGCGACGCCGAAACTGACACCTATTCCGACACCGACGCCTATTCCAACAATGACACCGACGCAGACGCTGACACCTATTCCAACAATGACACCGATGCCGACGTCGACGCCGATGCGACGCCGAAACTGACACCAATTCCGACACCGACGCCTATTCCAACAATGACACCGACGCCGACGCCGACACCTATTCCAACAATGACACCGACGCCGATGCGACGCCGAAACTGACACCTATTCTGACACCGACGCCTATTCCAACAATGACACCGACGCCGATGCGACGCCGAAACTGACACCAATTCCGACACCGACGCCTATTCCAACAATGACACCGACGCCGATGCGACGCCGAAACTGACACCAATTCCGACACCGACGCCTATTCCAACAATGACACCGACGCAGACGCCGACACCTATTCCAACAATGACACCGACGCTGACGCCGATGCGACGCCGAAACTGACGCCTATTCCGACACCGACGCCTATTCCAACAATGACACCGACGCAGACGCCGACACCTATTCCAACAATGACACCGACGCTGACGCCGATGCGATGCCGAAACTGACGCCTATTCCGACACCGACGCCTATTCCAACAATGACACCGACGCCGACGCCGACGCGACGCCGAAACTGACGCCTATTCCGACACCGACGCCTATTCCAACAATGACACCGACGCAGACGCCGACACCTATTCCAACAATGACACCGACGCCGACGTCGACGCCGATGCGACGCCGAAACTGACACCTATTCCGACACCGACGCCTATTCTAACAATGACACTGACGCCGACGCCGACACCTATTCCAACAATGACACCGACGCTGACGCCGATGCGACGCCGAAACTGACGCCTATTCCGACACCGACGCCTATTCCAACAATGACACCGACGCAGACGCCGACACCTATTCCAACAATGACACCGACGCCGACGTCGACGCCGATGCGACGCCGAAACTGACACCAATTCCGACACCGACGCCTATTCCAACAATGACACAGACGCCGACGCCGACACCTATTCCAACAATGACACCGACGCCGACGCCGATGCGACGCCGAAACTGACACCTATTCCGACACCGACGCCTATTCCAACAATGACACCGACGCCGATGCGACGCCGAAACTGACACCAATTCCGACACCGACGCCTATTCCAACAATGACACCGACGCCGATGCGACGCCGAAACTGACACCAATTCCGACACCGACGCCTATTCCAACAATGACACCGACGCCGACGCCGACACCTATTCCAACAATGACACCGACGCCGACGCCGATGCGACGCCGAAACTGACACCTATTCCGACACCGACGCCTATTCCAAAAATGACACCGACGCCGACGCCGACACCTATTCCAACAATGACACCGACGCCGACGCCGATGCGACGCCGAAACTGACACCTATTCGGACACCGACGCCGATGCTGTCACCAATTTTAATACCGACACCTTTTCCGACACTGACACCGAGTTCGACGCCTATTCCGACACTGACACTTATTTTTTTACTGACACCAACGCCGACGCCGACAGTTAAATAAATTGTTCTTCTTTTAAAAATAAATTTAAAAAAAAAATAAAGAAATTGTTTTTTTTAACCTTATAAAGTCTTTAATTGCGTTCACCTCTGATTTTGAAGGGCAGTCAGTGCGCTCTAAGGTTTTCTCGTACGCGGACGTACGTTTATTCCAAACAAACGGAGTTAGACAGGTTTCCGGTCGCGGCGATCGGATGTGCTAGCAAGGATTGCTATAGATATTAGTAAATATAAACATGTGGTTTATTTGTGTGAGTGACCGTTATTTTGGACGCCGTGCGTTCCTTTTGGTGGAAGGATGAGCAAGCTGTTGGCGGGCGGACAACATCGAGGACAAAGGAGCGTATCCCTTACAAAAAATCCATAGCATTTATTAATTGATCAATTAATCATTTGTAGGGTGTGTTTAGTGATAGGCTTCTTGTGACGGAGCGACGAGCGGGTCCTCTGAAAGTAGGTCCTTCCCGCCCATTTTTCCCACGTGCCTAAGGGCATATATATCGGCTGGTGTCTTCCTGTTACATTCCAGGAGCCCAGTCGAATGTGCCACGACATCGAGGAATAGTTTGGGACTACGGGGATTATAAGGGGCCCCATTCCCAAACAAGTGTCCTAAAACAAAGCTTTAAGAAGCAAAGGTTTTAGCAAAGCAAAGGTAAGTATAGTTAGGCAGAGATTTGAAATACTTACATAGATTAGTTATATCCGAACACCACTGCTCTAAAAGCTTACTAGAATTAACCTATATACATACCTACGCCCATGTATATGCAGTTTGTAATGACAAGGAAAGAACGTTCAAATATTATGCGTCATATCTGTTGTTAGAAAGAGATAAATGAGCAATTCGTGTTACCACCGAATAGAGATCCGCGCCACCCCGGCGTGCCGCCGCCGAGTTACCTCGGCGCGCCGCCGCCGCCGCCGGGTCATGAACAAATTCGCGCCGACGTCGAAAATCAATTTAGAGTTTTCTGCCGTGAGGTGCATTACCCTGGATAGCTGAGGTGTAGGGGAGTGCTCCGACCGTAATCCGAACTGCTCCGGTCGGGACTTCATGTGAGGGGCTATCCGACTTAAGAAGAGGCGTTCAAAGACTTTCGAAATGCATGTAAGTAGAGTGATAGGCCTGTAATTCTCGGGTCTCCAAACGTCTTTGCCGGGTTTCGGGAACATATCCACGTGGCTCATTTTTCATTGAGAGGGTAAGTGCGCAGGATCCCGTTAAACAGGCGCGTGATAGCTGCCGTGGTTTTAGAGGACAGGTGACGGATCACTGTCCATTATCTTCTTCTGTGTTTTATGGGACACTGAAGTATTCATCGAAGAACTGTTCCACAGAGTCTGAGTGTTCTCTGTTCACTGTGGGATTGGGCTTGAATAAGTTCTCAAGGGATTGGGCAAATATTTCTGCCATGTCCTCTGCTCTGTATCTCAAGTTGCAATTGATAAAGGAAACTTCCCCGACTTAATGAAACAAAGTAAAATCACTCCAATTTTGAAGTCGGGGGCTACATCTGACCCTTGCAATTACAGACCTATTTCTATCTTACCTGTTCTGAGTAAAGTATTCGAAAAAATTATGAACAAACAACTTCTATCCCATTTTAATGAGCATAATATATTGAATGAGAATCAGTTTGGTTTCACAAAGAGCAGATCCACAACAGATGCAGGTGCTCAATTGATGTCACTTATACATGAAGCCTGGGAGAGTTCACAGGATGCTATTGCCGTATTCTGTGACCTTTCTAAGGCATTTGACTGTGTAGAGCACTGCACTCTGATTCGAAAACTTTCACATTATGGTATTCGTGGAAAAGCTCTGGATCTTATAAAGTCATATCTGTCAGACAGGCTACAGAAGGTTAGAATAAATGGCAATACTTCTTCCGGGTCTTTGGTAAGAATAGGCGTACCGCAAGGATCAATTTTAGGACCTTTTCTGTTTCTAGCATATATAAATGATCTGCCTTGCATGGTTAAAAATTTCTGCGATATAGTTTTATTCGCAGATGATACCTCCCTAATTTTTAAAGTAGATAGGAGGGATAGTGAACTTATTCATGTAAATAATGTGTTATCTATGATCTCTAAGTGGTTCGCGGCTAATAATCTTCTCTTAAATTCAAAAAAGACCAAATGTTTAAAGTTTTCTTTACCAAATGTTACTTATGTTGAACCAAACATTAAGCTTGGCCTAGAAAAACTCTCTTTTGACAATGCGACAGTCTTCCTGGGAATTAAAATGGATTCAACTTTACAGTGGAATCCACATATACATGATCTATCTGGAAGACTTAGTTCTGCTGCATATGCAGTTCGTAAGATAAGACAGCTAACAGACGTAGCTACTGCTAGGCTCGTTTATTTCGCGTATTTCCACAGTATTATGTCTTATGGTATATTGCTGTGGGGAGCTGCTGCTGAGATAGAGACAATCTTTATCTTACAAAAGCGTGCAATTCGAGCCATATATGAAATGGATCCTAGGGAATCCCTGAGAGATATTTTTAAAGAAATTGATATTTTAACTTTACCAAGTCTGTATATATTTGAAAATATTATGTATGTTCGTAAAAATTTGAGAAAATTTAAATCAAACAGTGACACTCACGATTATAACACTAGGAATAAAGATAAAATAGCGGTGCCAGGTTTTAGATTAGCAAAGACAAATAAAAGGTCCTTCTTAGGAAATTGTGTGCGGTTTTATAATAAATTGTCCAAACATATTACAACGCTCACAGAAAGAAAATTCAAGTTGCATGTGAAGAATATTTTGATAAAGAAATCTTACTACACAGTTTGTGATTACTTAAACGACAAAAATGCTTGGACTGGTTCGCCTCTACCAAGCTAGCGCCTAACACCTACGTAATGTAAATTAAGTATTGTAATAATTTTATTATATTTTGTACCAAACACATTTTTAAAAAAACGTTTAAAAGAATGGCCCCGAGTTTCTTGCCCGTTCTTCTCGCAGTGGCTCTATAATTTTTGTTTGCTGAACGTGGCAGTACAATGTAGTATATTTCAATATTAAAATTTGTAATTGACCTTCATAAGAGCGTCGTAGACGCCTAAATTGAACAAATGATTTTGACTTTGACTTTGACTTTGAATTTTCGTGGAAAAGACAACGAATTGGTTCTGAGTGTTTCCTAAGTTGCCTGCAGAGTTTGTGGAGTGAGGCCCAGTTCTGTGGATGGGGTCTCATTAATGTTGCCAGGTTTTGCTGAGCAGGCGTTTTTCTTTTATGAGCTCTCTTATACAGCGGGGGAGGATGGGCAATCTCGATTCTCCTTAGGGGTTTTCTTTAATTGTGGAGGTATGAAGTGCCTTCTGCGTGCATTGAGTGATCTCTTCTGCAAGATTGTCCACTTCTGATGGGGTTGTGACATGCCTTGAAGTTGAGGTATCTCATGCGGTTTTCATAAACTTAGGCCAGTCGATTTTGGGCTTTTGTGGAAGTTTGTGTATCGGTTGGTGGCAAGATCCTGTTTCTTCAATATTTTGACTAATTAATTTGAGTAGGAACTTACTTGTATGCAAGAAAATAAACATTTACCCTTTTAGTACATATACAGCAGATTTAATTTTTCTATTCCACCATATAGGTAAAAAAATCAATAACACGCCGGCTACGCCGCGCCGCGCCGGGTACGTTTACTAGCGCGCCGCTGCCGACTTACATGACGGCGGCGCGGACCTCTACCACCGAACCGCCACGAGACGTTCCGATCATGCTGCGATCTCTTTCACTCTCTCACACCAAACGATACACATATCTCGCTCATCCATTTCATTGAGATTCGTTCTAAGATAAAACAAAATGACGATATTTTCTGTTTTAACAATAAAAGCTATAATTACGCGTGAAATTAAACAGTTTTCTTATCTCTCACAGTGCCTGTATAATTGGTGCTGAGTCTAAGACACAAGGAAGGCATATTGTCCACAGATTATTCCTAAAAAACACGATTAGCGGCGATGTAGGTATTCACCGGATGCTCGGAAGTGCAAGACTGGTAGTACTACTGGTACTCAGGTAATTACCCTGAATTCGTCTAGTAAATATGGAAGGCATACAAATCATCTACAGGTAAAAAATCTTAGATAGTTAGGTACGCGTTCTATTGAAAACTACCACCTCTTTTGGAGGTCGGTAAACAAAGGGTGTTGACCTTTGAAGGTGCACATAATGTGATGATCTGCATACCTAGTAGGTACTTAATTCATATTTGCAAGGAAACGTTTTAATTCGTATTCTAAATAACATTCATACAAGTACAAGGTACAATACCATTCGAAAAGCTTCCGAATCCGAGAGAAAACTGTACCTAGATAGGTACTCTGGAAAATACACTTACACACATTACGTACGTACTTACCTACTTACGAACACCTGACTTTAACATGCAGTAAAAAGTTAAAACATTTACATTATTGTAAAAGAACACAAAAAGTGTGTTTTGTTTTTATCCCAATCCGCAGCGGGAGTACGATGAGACGCGCCACGAGCGACGATTGTTCGTTAGTTATAATTTGAATAATATTAATTGTATCAAAAAGGGGCGCCCCCTGCCGCTTAACGCGCCGACGCCGATGCGACGCCGAAACTGACACCTATTCCGACGCCGACGCCTATGTCCAACAATGACACCGACGCCGACGCAGACACCTATTCCAACAATGACACAGACGCCGCCGCCGACGCCGATGCGACGCCGAAACTGACACCTATTCCGACACCGACGCCTATCCCAACAATGACACCGACGCAGATGCCGACACCTATTTCAACAATGACACCGACGCCGACGCCGACGCCGATGCGACGCCGAAACTGACACCTATTCCGACACCGACGCCTATTCCAACAATGACACCGACGCCGACGCCGACACCTATTCCAACAATGACACCGACGCCGACGCCGATGCGACGCCGAAACTGACGCCTATTCCGACACCGACGCCTATTCCAACAATGACACCGATGCCGACGCCGTCACCTATTCCAACAATGACACCGACGCCGACGCCGACGCCGATGCGACGCCGAAACTGACACCAATTCCGACACCGACGCCTATTCCAACAATGACACCGACGCCGACGCCGACACCTATTCCAACAATGACACCGACGCCGACGCCGATGCGACGCCGAAACTGACGCCTATTCCGACACCGACGCCTATTCCAACAATGACACTGACGCCGACGCCGACACCTATTCCAACAATGACACCGACGCCGACGCCGACACCTATGCCAACAATGACACCGACGCCGACGCCAATGCGACGCCGAAACTGACACCTATTCCGACACCGACGCCTATTCCAAAAATGACACCGACGCCGACGCCGACACCTATTCCAACAATGACACCGACGCCGACGCCGATGCGACGCCGAAACTGACACCTATTCGGACACCGACGCCTATTCCAACAATGACACCGACGCCGACGCAGACACCTATTCCAACAATGACACCGACGCCGATGCGACGCCGAAACTGACACCAATTCCGACACCGACGCCTATTCCAACAATGACACCGACGCCGACGCCGACACCTATTCCAACAATGACACCGGCGCCGACGCCGACGCCGACACCTATGCCAACAATGACACCGACGCCTACGCCGACACCTATTCCAACAATGACACCGACGCCGACGCCGACACCTATTCCAACAATGACACCGACGCCGACGCCGATGCGACGCCGAAACTGACACCTATTCCGACACCGACGCCTATTCCAACAATGACACCGACGCCGACGCAGACACCTATTCCAACAATGACACCGACGCCGATGCGACGCCGAAACTGACACCAATTCCGACACCGACGCCTATTGCAACAATGACACCGACGCCGACGCCGACACCTATTCCAACAATGACACCGACGCCGACGCCGACGCCGATGCGACGCCGAAACTGACGCCTATTCCGACACCGACGCCTATTCTAACAATGACACTGACGCCGACGCCGACACCTATTCCAACAATGACACCGACGCTGACGCCGATGCGACGCCGAAACTGACGCCTATTCCGACACCGACGCCTATTCCAACAATGACACCGACGCAGACGCCGACACCGATGCGACGCCGAAACTGACGCCTATTCTGACACCGACGCCTATTCCAACAATGATACCGACGCAGACGCCGACACCTATTCCAACAATGACACCGACGCCGACGTCGACGCCGATGCGACGCCGAAACTGACACCTATTCCGACACCGACGCCTATTCCAACAATGACACCGACGCAGACGCCGACACCTATTCCAACAATGACACCGATGCCGACGTCGACGCCGATGCGACGCCGAAACTGACACCAATTCCGACACCGACGCCTATTCCAACAATGACACCGACGCCGACGCCGACACCTATTCCAACAATGACACCGACGCCGATGCGACGCCGAAACTGACACCTATTCTGACACCGACGCCTATTCCAACAATGACACCGACGCCGATGCGACGCCGAAACTGACACCAATTCCGACACCGACGCCTATTCCAACAATGACACCGACGCCGATGCGACGCCGAAACTGACACCAATTCCGACACCGACGCCTATTCCAACAATGACACCGACGCAGACGCCGACACCTATTCCAACAATGACACCGACGCTGACGCCGATGCGACGCCGAAACTGACGCCTATTCCGACACCGACGCCTATTCCAACAATGACACCGACGCAGACGCCGACACCTATTCCAACAATGACACCGACGCTGACGCCGATGCGATGCCGAAACTGACGCCTATTCCAACAATGACACCGACGCAGACGCCGACACCTATTCCAACAATGACACCGACGCCGACGTCGACGCCGATGCGACGCCGAAACTGACACCTATTCCGACACCGACGCCTATTCTAACAATGACACTGACGCCGACGCCGACACCTATTCCAACAATGACACCGACGCTGACGCCGATGCGACGCCGAAACTGACGCCTATTCCGACACCGACGCCTATTCCAACAATGACACCGACGCAGACGCCGACACCTATTCCAACAATGACACCGACGCCGACGTCGACGCCGATGCGACGCCGAAACTGACACCAATTCCGACACCGACGCCTATTCCAACAATGACACAGACGCCGACGCCGACACCTATTCCAACAATGACACCGACGCCGACGCCGATGCGACGCCGAAACTGACACCTATTCCGACACCGACGCCTATTCCAACAATGACACCGACGCCGATGCGACGCCGAAACTGACACCAATTCCGACACCGACGCCTATTCCAACAATGACACCGACGCCGATGCGACGCCGAAACTGACACCAATTCCGACACCGACGCCTATTCCAACAATGACACCGACGCCGACGCCGACACCTATTCCAACAATGACACCGACGCCGACGCCGATGCGACGCCGAAACTGACACCTATTCCGACACCGACGCCTATTCCAAAAATGACACCGACGCCGACGCCGACACCTATTCCAACAATGACACCGACGCCGACGCCGATGCGACGCCGAAACTGACACCTATTCGGACACCGACGCCGATGCTGTCACCAATTTTAATACCGACACCTTTTCCGACACTGACACCGAGTTCGACGCCTATTCCGACACTGACACTTATTTTTTTACTGACACCAACGCCGACGCCGACAGTTAAATAAATTGTTCTTCTTTTTAAAATAAATTTAAAAAAAAAAATAAAGAAATTGATTTTTTTAACCTTATAAAGTCTATAATTGCGTTCACCTCTGATTTTGAAGGGCAGTCAGTGCGCTCTAAGGTTTTCTCGTACGCGGACGTACGTTTATTCCAAACAAACGGAGTTAGACAGGTTTCCGGTCGCGGCGATCGGATGTGCTAGCAAGGATTGCTATAGATATTAGTAAATATAAACATGTGGTTTATTTGTGTGAGTGACCGTTATTTTGGACGCCGTGCGTTCCTTTTGGTGGAAGGATGAGCAAGCTGTTGGCGGGCGGACAACATCGAGGACAAAGGAGCGTATCCCTTACAAAAAATCCATAGCATTTATTAATTGATCAATTAATCATTTGTAGGGTGTGTTTAGTGATAGGCTTCTTGTGACGGAGCGACGAGCGGGTCCTCTGAAAGTAGGTCCTTCCCGCCCATTTTTCCCACGTGCCTAAGGGCATATATATCGGCTGGTGTCTTCCTGTTACATTCCAGGAGCCCAGTCGAATATGCCACGACATCGAGGAATAGTTTGGGACTACGGGGATTATAAGGGGCCCCATTCCCAAACAAGTGTCCTAAAACAAAGCTTTAAGAAGCAAAGGTTTTAGCAAAGCAAAGGTAAGTATAGTTAGGCAGAGATTTGAAATACTTACATAGATTAGTTATATCCGAACACCACTGCTCTAAAAGCTTACTAGAATTTACCTATATACATACCTACGCCCATGTATATGCAGTTTGTAATGACAAGGAAAGAACGTTCAAATATTATGCGTCATATCTGTTGTTAGAAAGAGATAAATGAGCAATTCGTGTTACCACCGAATAGAGATCCGCGCCACCCCGGCGTGCCGCCGCCGAGTTACCTCGGCGCGCCGCCGCCGCCGCCGGGTCATGAACAAATTCGCGCCGACGTCGAAAATCAATTTAGAGTTTTCTGCCGTGAGGTGCATTACCCTGGATAGCTGAGGTGTGGGGGAGTGCTCCGACCGTAATCCGAACTGCTCCGGTCGGGACTTCATGTGAGGGGCTATCCGACTTAAGAAGAGGCGTTCAAAGACTTTCGAAATGCATGTAAGTAGAGTGATAGGCCTGTAATTCTCGGGTCTCCAAACGTCTTTGCCGGGTTTCGGGAACATATCCACGTGGCTCATTTTTCATTGAGAGGGTAAGTGCTCCGTGCGCAGGATCCCGTTAAACAGGCGCGTGATAGCTGCCGTGGTTTTAGAGGACAGGTGACGGATCACTGTCCATTATCTTCTTCTGTGTTTTATGGGGCACTGAAGTATTCATCGAAGAACTGTTCCACAGAGTCTGAGTGTTCTCTGTTCACTGTGGGATTGGGCTTGAATAAGTTCTCAAGGGATTGGGCAAATATTTCTGCCATGTCCTCTGCTCTGTATCTCAAGTTGCAATTGATAAAGGAAACTTCCCCGACTTAATGAAACAAAGTAAAATCACTCCAATTTTGAAGTCGGGGGCTACATCTGACCCTTGCAATTACAGACCTATTTCTATCTTACCTGTTCTGAGTAAAGTATTCGAAAAAATTATGCTCAAACAACTTCTATCCCATTTTAATGAGCATAATATATTGAATGAGAATCAGTTTGGTTTCACAAAGAGCAGATCCACAACAGATGCAGGTGCTCAATTGATGTCACTTATACATGAAGCCTGGGAGAGTTCACAGGATGCTATTGCCGTATTCTGTGACCTTTCTAAGGCATTTGACTGTGTAGAGCACTGCACTCTGATTCGAAAACTTTCACATTATGGTATTCGTGGAAAAGCTCTGGATCTTATAAAGTCATATCTGTCAGACAGGCTACAGAAGGTTAGAATAAATGGTAATACTTCTTCCGGGTCTTTGGTAAGAATAGGCGTACCGCAAGGATCAATTTTAGGACCTTTTCTGTTTCTAGCATATATAAATGATCTGCCTTGCATGGTTAAAAATTTCTGCGATATAGTTTTATTCGCAGATGATACCTCCCTAATTTTTAAAGTAGATAGGAGGGATAGTGAACTTATTCATGTAAATAATGTGTTATCTATGATCTCTAAGTGGTTCGCGGCTAATAATCTTCTCTTAAATTCAAAAAAGACCAAATGTTTAAAGTTTTCTTTACCAAATGTTACTTATGTTGAACCAAACATTAAGCTTGGCCTAGAAAAACTCTCTTTTGACAATGCGACAGTCTTCCTGGGAATTAAAATGGATTCAACTTTACAGTGGAATCCACATATACATGATCTATCTGGAAGACTTAGTTCTGCTGCATATGCAGTTCGTAAGATAAGACAGCTAACAGACGTAGCTACTGCTAGGCTCGTTTATTTCGCGTATTTCCACAGTATTATGTCTTATGGTATATTGCTGTGGGGAGCTGCTGCTGAGATAGAGACAATCTTTATCTTACAAAAGCGTGCAATTCGAGCCATATATGAAATGGATCCTAGGGAATCCCTGAGAGATATTTTTAAAGAAATTGATATTTTAACTTTACCAAGTCTGTATATATTTGAAAATATTATGTATGTTCGTAAAAATTTGAGCAAATTTAAATCAAACAGTGACACTCACGATTATAACACTAGGAATAAAGATAAAATAGCGGTGCCAGGTTTTAGATTAGCAAAGACAAATAAAAGGTCCTTCTTAGGAAATTGTGTGCGGTTTTATAATAAATTGTCCAAACATATTACAACGCTCACAGAAAGAAAATTCAAGTTGCATGTGAAGAATATTTTGATAAAGAAATCTTACTACACAGTTTGTGATTACTTAAACGACAAAAATGCTTGGACTGGTTCGCCTCTACCAAGCTAGCGCCTAACACCTACGTAATGTAAATTAAGTATTGTAATAATTTTATTATATTTTGTACCAAACACATTTTTAAAAAAACGTTTAAAAGAATGGCCCCGAGTTTCTTGCCCGTTCTTCTCGCAGTGGCTCTATAATTTTTGTTTGCTGAACGTGGCAGTACAATGTAGTATATTTCAATATTAAAATTTGTAATTGACCTTCATAAGAGCGTCGTAGACGCCTAAATTGAATAAATGATTTTGACTTTGACTTTGACTTTGAATTTTCGTGGAAAAGACAACGAATTGGTTCTGAGTGTTTCCTAAGTTGCCTGCAGAGTTTATGGAGTGAGGCCCAGTTCTGTGGATGGGGTCTCATTAATGTTGCCAGGTTTTGCTGAGCAGGCGTTTTTCTTTTATGAGCTCTCTTATACAGCGGGGGAGGATGGGCAATCTCGATTCTCCTTAGGGGTTTTCTTTAATTGTGGAGGTATGAAGTGCCTTCTGCGTGCATTGAGTGATCTCTTCTGCAAGATTGTCCACTTCTGATGGGGTTGTGACATGCCTTGAAGTTGAGGTATCTCATGCGGTTTTCATAAACTTAGGCCAGTCGATTTTGGGCTTTTGTGGAAGTTTGTGTATCGGTTGGTGGCAAGATCCTGTTTCTTCAATATTTTGACTAATTAATTTGAGTAGGAACTTACTTGTATGCAAGAAAATAAACATTTACCCTTTTAGTACATATACAGCAGATTTAATTTTTCTATTCCACCATATAGGTAAAAAAATCAATAACACGCCGGCTACGCCGCGCCGCGCCGGGTACGTTTACCAGCGCGCCGCTGCCGACTTTCATGACCGCGGCGCGGACCTCTAATTCGAACCCGCGTCCATCCACCCCTTTAGCCGGGGTGTACTCTATCCAATTGTGTTAACATGACAATGAGTCATAATATTTTTTTTCCTATCGTTCTGTAACCATCGTATTGGGATGGAGCGACATCTATAGTTCAACTTTAGCTTTAAACTTGTTATCGACGGCGCAACCCTATATTTTTAATATTTCAATTTTTGTAATGATACATGCTCCGCTGATTAGATTACAAAATAACAACGAGAAGATAAAATATAGTCATGTGTTATATGTTCGAAACAGCGTCATACAGCCATATAGCCGGGGTATGCTCTATAGCTCTAACCGCTAAGCCAACATGACATATGACTCAAGAATCCAAGTTGTCCTCTTGTTAAAAAAAAAATCATCTCCATTATCAATTTGTTATAATTACAATTGCTGTGAGTGGTAAAATATGCACTTATATCTAAATAGTAGCAATGTGATCGACAGTGACTGGACCGACGTGCTGAAAAACCATAGAATTTTGAGAACACCAGTCTGGTAAACTATACCCAAGTACAAAAACTGTCGCCAAGAAAGTAATGTTCCGGCAGCGGTTCTTTATTTATTCTAAGCTTAGTTTGTTACTCATCTTTGACCACATCATCACTTACCATCAGGTGAGACGTGATAGGCTAATCAGCATAAAAAAACCCAGAAAAAAATTGAATTTTGCATCGGTTAGTTTCAGGCTCGAAGATTCAGCATAAAATTGTCCGATATAAGAGATTGCTTTAGTATCAATATTGAATGTTCTGTTTTGACTTATGTTATACATTTTTTACAGATCATCGTAGACACAAAGTACTTGGAAGACGCAACGATATGTCTCTACGAGTTTATAAGCAACATCACCGGTTCAGAACTTGTAACCACTCAAGTAAGTCAATGAAATAATGCTCTCATTTTGACTCGGGTATGCTCTATCTATGCGGATTTAGCATAGCTACCAGCCCAAGAAATAAATTTATGTTAGTTTTGATTACAGCTTATTGACATTACATAATTCCAAGTTTGTCACTAGTTTAGATCTTTAGTTAAACCCAGTAACAAGTTACAAAGTACAACAAAGTTACTAAAATACTACATTTATTTTATTTTAAATATTTATTTATTTATTTGATTCCCAACATAATGCACACCGTTTCAAAGTACAAGTAAAGAACAATATAGAATATGTTACAACCCGGTCACAATATCTGTGCACCTAACCTCGTGACGTCATATCGGCGGTCTGGGTACGGTGTGAAAAAAAGTGAAAAAAAATATCGGAACGTGTATCGGCAACGAAGATGCTAACCGTACTGTCGCACCATGGAGTGCGCGGAGAGGTGACAGGGGAAGCGGGAGAGGCGCCGCTTCCAGCGAGGTGCACAGATATTCTGGGTTGTAAGTGCCATTACAATTATAGAGGAAGAATATGCTTGTACTTTGTGAGCTCTAGACTTCTAGACGATGATACCCTAGTGTACTTTGTATTGTCAGATGATGTTTTTTGTCCCCTTCGGCGTAGCGGGCGATATGAGTAACGTTGCTTGACGTTGGTTGTAAGTTATTAATTAAATTTCAAAAATGTATTCGGTTCATTGACCTCCATATAAAGAATGCAATTACGCTGGATTGCAGTTGCAAACTTATGCTTACTCTTGATGGCTCAATATTAAATGTGTAAGGAACAGTCCAAGTAATCTAAATGTTCAATTTAATTCCCGGACGGTTGGTTGAAAAATTTTGTTGTTATTTTGGGGCTTCAAGCAAGTCAAGTACACGAGTATGGATTAATGTTTCCAATGCAGTGCGGCTCGGTTGTTAACTAGCGTTATCTGAACGTCACACTCATACATCACACTCACTCAGTCATCACAATCATATAAAAAAATGTATATGGGCTCATTAGATTTTTCACGATGAGATCTCTGCTTTTACTACGTATACCGGCTAGAACTCACGGTGTTTAGTCGTTATCTCCGACCGGTGTTCGAGCAGTAAAGACGCTCATTCTCAAGTTCGCGTCTAGCGGCCTTCGAAGCTGCCCGCATTCCTTAAAAATGAGCATCTTTACTGCTCGAACACCGGTCGGAGATAACGACTAAACACCGTGAGTGCTAACCGGTATACGTAGTTAATAAGTATGTTAACTGACGTTAGTTTTTATGAAAAGATCTCTGCTGTAGGTTTAAGTTTTGATGTTGGGGATTTTTAACCGACTTAAAAAAAAGGAGGAGGTTCTCAAATCATTTGATTTTTTTATATATTTGTTACACTTTTGACCGGGTGAACCGATTTTGATAATGTCGTTTGGTCCCATTTAAATTTCATCTTAATCGGTCAAGCCCTTTTTGAGTAACACACTCCAATAACTGAAAAATATTTTCCGTCTTGATGATAATATAGTCGTTGAAAATGAATGACCATCGATCCCGTAAGTAGCAACGATCACTAAAAAGTGTGATAAAATTTTTTTAACCAAAAAATGGTTCCGACTCCAACAAGTTATTTCGTACTTTTGAGTGTTGAAGTCGGTTCGATTTTTTGGCATTTTTTTTTCTAATGTTTTTATTTAATAATTACGCGTTCTTCTCCCAGGCAGCGGGCAGCATGTTCCAGGCAGCTCGCGACGACGCCGAACAGCAGATATGCGAAAACCTTGAGAAGAAAGTCGACGAGTTTCTCGACTTGGAGAACTACGATTGGCTTTTAGGTGATCATATCTTCATGTTTATAATATAATTAATATTTTTTATTGCTGTTAAGCACATCATTGATACTTATATCACTTGTTGGTAGGTGATGATGAGCAAGCTTGCAAATACAGATGGCGGTAACGCATCGCTAGGTGCTTTGTTACCGATTTTCTACTCGAGTCCTACCACCGTTTAGTTAAGCTGAACCCTATACCCGAATTCGAACGATGGACCTCCGTTTCTCCCCCGGTAGTCAATACATACTGTCACTGGATAGCGTAGCTGCTTTGATCACTATCCAAAGACTATTAAGACTATACCTAGAAAGCTGGCTCAAAAGGATACCTGCTGGAACACAAACACTATTAGGCTTTTGTCTTCACCGTTCCCCACATTTCTTTCACTCTGGATGACTGGAACTGAACTGTGAAGAACTTCTTACGTTTTAGGTTTCCAACTGAGACATTGTATGAGCAGACCTAAGTCTTAAGTGAATAACTATTTACCCTCAGACTGATTCTAAGGCAGCAATAGAGACAACCACACGAGGTAGACGGTAGACTTAATAATTATAATTTAATATATTTCATTTTGCCCATTGTTCTATATGTATTTACATATTTAAAATTACAATAGTATAGTTGCACATATTGATGTACCCAAGTCATAACATAAAATACCAGGTGGTAGGTCTCTTAGTACAGGCCTCTTAAGCAGGAGTCGGCCTTGGTGGGTACCACCTCAGTGTCAGATATTCTGCCGCGAAGCAGTAGTGTGCAAATACTACTCCGTGCAAGTTTTTATCTTTGAAAATTGTCATATTTGCCATATAGCGAACAAATGCGCCAAGTTGACTACTAATTCTGCGTAAAATATAATATATGTCAATTAAGGCATTTGATTCGCAAGCGTTTTAAAAATGTTAGTTTCAACATAATAAGATTTACCATAATTTAGAGAAAAGCGTAATACGAATCTGGATTTTAGTTTGAACAGAACAGAAGATCTCAATTTTTTATATATTTTTTTATATTATGTCCGTTCGTACAGAATTGATACCATTGATTGTTTTTTATTTATAGTGGAGCCGACTGGTCAGGCGTCGTCGTTTGTGACGGACATGATTAGTTACTTGAAGGGAGTGCTGACGTCACTGGAACAACTACCGGAACGAGCGAGGTAAGCGGAATATGTTAATTTTCACTTCTTCGTCCTTGTTTAACGAAAGTTAACTTGCTTTTAGCCCGTGGGGTTACGGGCTAGAATGTCACCCTCCCCATATTTTCCTTTGGATTTCGCAAAAGGCGAAGGGTAAATTACTGGAAGGTGGTCAGACGCGCCTTCTGAGGAACTGCCATCTTTCACTGCGATCCCCAAACAAGCCTCTTGGGGATGCCAAGCGTGGAGATTATGGCAAATACCCCCTTAATCCCCATTAAAGTTACCAAAACACAATCAACAAGCCCTCCCAGCGTCTTTGTTCCCCGCGAGCTACAATCTGGAGATCTTTAATTCTAGAGTGAATAAGTATCTTCTAGGCAAGCATGCTCCACCGTCGACCGCGTCGTCACTTACCATCAGGTGAGACTGCGGTAAAATGCTTGTCTATTCGCAATTAAAAAAAAAGCACAATATTCCGAATTCAAATTGATTGGTTAATTGATTTAGCGCTTAGAAATGATACACTTTATAAACCACCGCGGTAAGGTTTGCGTTCTGCTATTTTTTGAGCTTGATATACATTTCCAAATTACAACGAGAAGAAAAATTATAGTCATGTGCGTCCATCCCTTTAGCCGGGATATGCTATTGTCTTACATTTCTTTAAATATTTATTCGTAGCCCATAATGCATAAATGTCGAAGCGTTCGCGAAATCTAGCACTTAGTAGCTTATTACATACAACTATATCGATGGTAATTATTTTCTATTTAAAATGTACCATAGATAAATTAATATTTTATCTATGCTAGCACGCCCAAATATCCATTTGCACGCGGAATTATATAACGCTGTTCTTGTCTCAACTCGGTCTCTAAAACAAGGTGTTAGACAACGAATAAGTTAAATATACAGAGTTATTGGTAAAATGCTAACAACCTCTTAGGGTTGCCTTCCGCTAGTCCTAACCAACATTTTGGGATGTTTTTTTTTTGTTTTTGGAAAATATATTTATTTTTTAATTTTTAATTTTTTTTTTTTATGTTTTAATGCCTACTCCGAGCCAAGAGCGCCCGACGCGGCAACACTTGACCGTGCCGCGCTCCCTTTGAATAGAGTTTTGTATATTTACATCGAGCAAAGTAATAAAAAATATGAAATAATACATTACAGGCACTAGAGACTTTTAACAACGGGTGGTCCTAGTACTGATTCCGGCAAAAACAAATAATAAAAAAAAAACTAAACAAAAATAAAGTCTTTTCTAAATGTTTGTTAGGACTAGCAGAAGTCAACCCTAAAGGGTTGTGAGCATATTACCAATAAACCTGTATTGTTGCAACGTTATTATCAGGGTGGCAGCAGTGCGTGCGGCTACTAACCGGATAGCGACTCGCCTGCGCAACTTACTCCTGGATCCAGCCGTGAAGCAGATATCGTCGGGAGCGTTGTACCAACTGGACCTGGACGTGATTCAGTGCGAACAGTTCGCTGCAGGCGAACCTGTGCCAGGACTTAAGGAAGGTGAACTGCTGGAGCACTTCGCAAGTTTAAGGTGAGCTTTTATTTTGCAACGGATCTTAGATAGAGGCTTCTTTAGTGCTGCAGTTGGACACCTGGAACAGTGTTAGTTGACCTCTTCTTTGTAGTGTCACGCTGAAATTAATTAGTAATTGTCATACATTTAAGGCACTTGTCTCACTGACGGCGATAAAGTGAGTAGTTATCGACTATTTTCTCGCTAAAGAAACGTAAAAAATGAAAAAGATCCCGTCTCAACAAAAGAGTAGTATCAATTATTAGTTGATCGCTGAATGTTCGCACTGCCGGCGAGAACTCTCTCTCTCTCTACTCGTTAATCGTAGCGACAACACTCGCTAAGACTCGCTTGGCAATACGCACACTAGTGGGATGCCCGAGCGAGTCTGTGAGTAATCACGCGTTGTTTTCGCTCACTCGCTTTACAACCCAGAGACAAAACTAATAGATCTACTAATTATCGATATCGGTTGCCACCTCGTCTCTAGTTTTACTAGCTAATCGCTCATCGCCGGCAATAGGCCAAGTAGCGTAAGTCTAATAAAATAAACATTAATAGACTGCTTCGTTGGTGTGTACATAAAAAAATAAATTTTCTGGGATTCGATACCGGGACAAACAAGTTATGAGGTTTTGCCCACAAATAAATTTCAGTAACTGTTCGGAGTATGGAATTGTGCCTGGTAGATACATGCTTGCCCCATATTAAGTGGCACCAAAACTTGTCTGGCAAAATGTTTGTCTACATCGGGGATTGCAGGAGTGACATTATGTATGTTTAGGTTAGAATGAAATATTTAATGTTCTAATTTTTTTTTAATTCGTTTTCATTAATTTAATATATCAACTGACATTCAATGAATATTTGTGTTGTACAGGCAACTGTTAGATTTAATCACCGGTTGGGACTGGTCTTCCTACCTTCACGATGTAGGGATTGAGGGCGGGAAGTATGCACTAGTGACGCCACGCGACGCCGCCTCACTTCTAGAGAAGTTCAAGGAAGCGGAGCAGAAGTCTTCTGTCTTCTCCGTATTAAAGAAGAACGAAAGGGACAGAAGAAAGCTGTTGGACACTGTTTTGAAACAGCTGAAGCAGTTACATAACCAGGATGGGTCCTAAAGACTTTTAAAGTTGGTTGGTTCTGTTTTGTATGTATTGGTTTTTGGGGGAAAGTAAAATCAAAAATGTGAGATACAACAAGATCATGTATTTTCTATTGAATATATAAAGTGGAGGCAAATTTCAAGTTAACAATTATGTGCTAAATGTATGTTGGTTAAATTTATTTAATTAATGTATTTGTATGTTAATTATAAAATACATTTTATTTATTCTTGTAATTATAAAATATAATTGATTGATTATGGTTATAATGATGGAAACATAAGTTTCTCTCATTGAATTGATCTTTGGACATAACATAAAATGAGGGTTTCGTTAATTTTACGTTTTATTTCAAATATGTATTTTAATCATAACATTGTAATAACAACAATAAAACATAGAAAGTATTATTTGTACTATGTCAGAGTCGGTTTGGTCAAAAACACTTTATTCGGATATAACTATATGCAGATAAGTTTATATATTTAATTAGTAATTATACACCAACATCCTAGGAACAAGGATAACTTTTCCCCTTCTTATATCAGACGGAGACTATTTTATCCACTTTCTGTGTCAATGTTCCACTTTCTGTGGAACCTTTCCACGGAAAATACTAAAAGGAGATTTTACCTCTGTAGACAATTTTGTCTCCCAAATGTGGATAAAATCAGGGGATACAAATTTTGCTTCCAGTCCGTGTTAGGCCTTTGTTGTTATAATTGACAGCTGTCAATTTGAAGACATACTATTAAATACTGAATGGGACCGTGAAAGTGGTCTGCTTAATTTGGTTGGTGTTGTATCAACAAGTCATAGATATTTTTGCCCAATTTTTTTTTTTTTATTTGGTTTTGTTCATGTTCCACAGACTCCGGGGTCCGTGCCATTTTTTAAGTTAACCGAGAAATTTGTTAAGTAATTACATTACTATGGGGAGCATTCTTACATACTAAATGGGGGAACACAGTTTTAAGGAATATACTAAATATTAGCAAACAGATTTGCACTGGCATTCCGAACGGACCAGTGTCCTCAAGCAGCACTCGTTCACGAGTTGACGCATGTGCCAGCCATCGTCCTCCTCAACCATTTTTGAGGGAAGAGGGCGACCCGACACACGATGCCACCGCTTGCCAACACATTTTCGTTCCGAATGCCTGCACGAATCCGCTTGCTAAAGGGGGAGAAAACTATAATTAAACACTAAATCTTTACACGCATTACAATAAAAACTGAACTTTGAAATGTTCTTAGTCAAGCCCAAATTAGCTTATCGTACTGAGCGGTAGAAGTACCAATTATGTACGTCCTTTTTCCAATTCGTTCTATCATAGTGCTGGATTGGCTAAACCTCGGACATGTTCCGAGGACTTACTTGTCTCAGAAGGGTCCGCCAGTCCCGTCATATTTTTATTTGCATATTGTGAAAACTTTTAGTATAATTTATCTCATCCAGTTTTGTATAAAGCTTATTCAAACCAGCGTGAGCGCAGCTCGTGAAATAAAATAAGATTTTTTATATATATTTGGTATGTCACAGCTTTTAAATTACGCCAAGTAGAACTGACTATCATGGATATTGTAAAAAAAATCAAATCAAAGCTTACTTTATAAAACATTAGGTTAATAGAAAATATTGAACTCTGCGCTTCGCTAGGTGTGAATGGAGCCATAGAAGCATTTATAGCTAGTTTTACTTAGATTAGGCGATAGTTATTTATTTCATAGAAATAAAGAAAATCATATTTTACCTAAAAATAAACAGTATGTTTTATTTGAACATAATGAACAACTCAATATTTTTCTTAAGGAAAGAACTGTCGCCAAGCCCCTATAACGGTGTGTTCCTGCAGCTGTCTTTGAGGGTTCATGGCCATTGTTTAATAATCATCAGGAGAGATTTTGATCAAAGGAGCCCTGACCTGACGTCATCCTGAACAGAGATCTTGGAGAGGAACGATTCGTTCTTTCAAACACTTTCAGATAAAAAAGTGAGGTTTATGTATGTAAATCAATATCACTTGCTCAGTAAGCGCGATCAAGATAAGTATTATCACATAAATTCTAGGTTAAGCCTGTTAACATCTTAGACCATATCATCACTTACCATCAGTTTAGATTGTGGTCAAAGGCTTACCTATTAGCAATAAAAAAAAACAATATCCGTTCACCGTTGAACAAATCCCCCCCGATGGGGGTGATTGCTATAATCCCCACGTTTGTCAGGCGTCTTGAGAATAGTAGTCTAATACAGATAAAAACTGGGTTGATAGTCTTTGTAGATAAAGACGGCAGTACTTCAGAAGGCGCTGCTACCCGTTTTCTGGTGTTTGTTCCCTTCGTCGCCTATTTCGACTCCCACAGGAAAACTACGGGGCATACAATTCTAAATTTTGAAGCAGTTATGGCTCAATGGCATTTGCTATGGAGTGCCGCGCAGCAGATACATGGTTCGATTCGTGCCGCGGGCTAGAGCTTCACCGCATGGTGGTAGGGCATTTTGCGAATGCCCACCTGGCTAGCGACCACACTGAATTAGATAATCTGTCGTCAAGCACCTAACTGTGTGTTCCGGCAGCAGTCCTTGAGAGCCGTGAAATTACAGGCACATGAGACTTAACAGCTATCTCTCAAGGTGACGGGCGCAGTGCAATTCGTGACTTGTGACGAAATGCATCTGTTATAGGCAAAGGTTAGTACACTTAACATGAGGTGGGCCTAGAGCGTATTCCGTCACAATATCATAAAAAAACCCACGGGTATAATGGTGATAAAGTGAGTATTATGTAGAAAATTTTTTGTGGATAGTAAGGTGGTGTGGTGTGGTCTTAGTTATGACAATTTATGTTTTGAATTTATTCCGATTAGGTATGTTTTATTGTACTACACGACGATTTAAAAACCGGGCCTCGGATTACTAAGTTCAGTGGTAATCCGTGGTAGGTGTAGTAGAGCAAAGGTTGTGTAACATTGGAGTAGGTAGCACTTTTTACTGTTTGCGATGTGTCATACACTCATTAAGGGCAATATTACCACATGCCTCTACATTACGTAGGTGCCTACTAAGAATTTATTCCGTTCAATGTTAAGCCTTCATTGCCGTAAAAATGCTGATTAAATTGTGAGCCATTTATGAAATTGGAACAGCTATTTATATCATTTAGAATATTTCGATTGTTAGTAAGAAACATATTAGTGTCAAATTGAGAGCAAAACTTGGTGGTAAGTGATGATGAGGTCGAAGATGTTCAGGAAAACCTAGAATTTCTGGCTTTCAAGGACAGCTGCCTAAGCACAATGCGCTTGGCGACAGAGGGTGGTAACTAGTCAGGCGGGCATTCGCAAAATGACCTACCACTATATGCTGTTACGACTGCCATCCTAAGACAACAACCGGGACCGACGGCTACGTCCCCTCCGAAGCACGGCAGCGCCCACTAGTAATGCTTCTAGCTTAACTTAGCTAATCGGTTAAGAACATCTAAGTACACTTTGATACGATCGTTTTAAACTTCTGTAGGTACTAGATTACTTTCGCGTGAGATTTTGTTAGGTATATCGCGAAACAAGGATAGAAATAACCGATAACCAACTACGAGTTCAATAATTACTATCTTATAGGCTAGAGATGAACTACCTACTTATCAACTAGAATTTGATTTATTTTTGCTCACAGGTAGTCAGACCTTGTTATTAACGTAAATATTACAAATAATATTAGTTAGGGGGTAACTCGTAGCACCTCAAGGGGTTACGAAAGGTACAGTATAGTGTTTTTTGTGTTGAATAGCAAGAATGTTAAGGGTTTCTATTATGATTATTGATTCTTCTTACAGTCTAAGTCGGTTCAACATACCTTGCCTTTAAATGTCTTCTTGTACTTTTGCTCGTCATATTTTCTACTTGACCACCCTCAAGTAGAAAATCTGTCGCCAAGCACCTAACGGTGTGTTCCGGCAGCTGTCCTTGAGAGCCAGTCATTCTAGGTTAAGCCTGTTTACACCTTCGACCACATCATCACTTACCATCAGGTGAGATTGTGGTCAAAAGCCTGTACCTATCAGCAATTAAAAAAAATCTTCGCACGGAGCACTTCCCCTCAATGAAAAATGAGCCACGTGGTTATGTTCTCGAAACCCGGCAAAAACGTTTGGAGACCCGAGAATTACAGGCCTATCACTCTACTGACAAGCATTTCGAAAGTCTTTGAACGCCTCTTGTTAAGTCAGATAGCCCCTGACATGAAGTCCCGACCGGAGCAGTTCGGATTCCGGTCAGAGCACCCCACACCTCAGCTATCCAGGGTACTGCACTTCACGGCAGAAAACTCTAAATTAATTTTCGTCGTCGTCGGCGCGAATATGTACAAGACCCGGCGGCGGCGGCGGCGCGCCGACGTGACTCGGCGGCGGCACGCCGGCGTGGCGCGGATCTCTATTATGGAGTTGAGCTTCACAGCATGGTAGTCTTTTGAAATGGCCGCCTGACTAGCTACCACCCTTTAGGGTAAAATCTGTTGCTAAGCTAGGTATTTGTTATGCTTGCCCAACTGTCTTAGGATAATTCTGTTTACTATCTTCGACCACATGATCACTTGCTGTCAGCGGAGATTGTTCTAAAAGACTAACCTATCAGCTCTTAATAATGAAAAAAATTGTGCAGGTGCAACACACATTTGCATATCAAAATTTATTATTGAATACTCTGAAGACTATTCAACCATATGATGATGCCTGTTTTTAACATGAGCGACGACGCGACGACGCGTGCGCTGGCGCCTGCCCTACATTCGTGATAATCGAATCGATCGATACAATCATTCGTAGCATGTTTCGTAACCCCGGCATCTAGATCTCAGATCGTATCTGATGTAAGCTTATCAGCGCGTGCGCCTGCAAGGCTGTGACCTCACCGCTTTGGCACAGGTCATGTGTCATTTAAATTGTTCATGCATTTCTATTCGTCATATTAAAAAATAAGTACATTACCATGTAAGATTTGAAATGTATATGATATCGGTGTATAGCGCATACTTCACTGCCACGTTTGGGCATATACGGCAAGAAATTCGTCCTCTACGTAGGTACATAGATTAATATGAGACTAAATCATCCCTCACCAACATTTGTACCTAGTAGGTATACCTACATCTATCTTATCAATCTATCTTATTCGTTGTTGTGGTTTACTTTAAAGCTGTAAATAAATATTTTTTCATTTTCATTTTTCATTTTTCATCTAAGTGTTAAAGTCAATGATGTAATGGAATACGAATTTTGTAAAATTGTAATATGTAGTAACATGAAAATAGATCTAAAAAGTACGGACCAAGAGTCTGTAGAGCGTTGTTTGTTCAATTAAAATAAAATATTTAAAAAAAAAAACATTTGTACCTACAACTCCGCTGTGAAGTAAGTAAATCAACGTCACGGATGATGTTGATTTACTTGTGCTTAGGGTTTAGGGTTGGTTGTAGACCTGTGGATGTTCCTATCATTTTTTCGGACACTACCTAAGTTTCAATTACAAGGGGTTGCATCCTAACTTGGCTAGCTAAGCCAGGATGCAAGTTTGTTTGTGATGTAAACATATTACAAAGTAGGTAGAGACTAATATTTTTTTATATTGTAAGATCTCGAGATACGAGTATAATTCTATGTAGTTTCAATCTACGCCCTACGACTAAAGCTACAGAATAAAAAAAAGTAAATTAGTTTTAGGTTTGGTGCACGACCGTGGCCGTGCGTAGCACATTTATTATATATAGGTATGTATATATTTATTTTTTATAGCTGATAGGTAAGCCTTTGACCACACTCTCAAGTGATAATGTGGTCGAAGGTGTCAACAGGCTTAACCTAGAATTACTGGCTCTCAAGGACAGTTGCCGGAACACACCTTTAGGTGCTTGGCGACAGATTTTCTTCTGCGGTTGCTAGCCAGGCGGGCATTCGCAAAATGACTTTCCGCGGCGGGATTAGAACCATGGACCTTTTGCGTGGCAGTCCATAGCCAATGCCTCTGAGCCATCATTGCTTCAAATATTAATATGGTTTAGATTTTGACTCATTTTTTTTCTGAGATAAGAGTATGTTGCATGTAAACCATACCGGCTTATCGCATGGCGCGGAATATAGACCACGCGGACGTAACCACAGGTAACCATTAGTTCTTTGATAAAGCTTAATAACTTCGTAACCCTGGCCTAGAACAATAGAATTCAACTATTAATACCTACTTAAACTGCAACAATAGGTTATGTGTCATAAATTTGTATAGTTTTGTTTTGACAAGCGTGCGTGTACCGACCGATCGATAATATCGATTGACAAATGATGCAGTCAAATGTTATCAGATGGTCTGACCCTGAGTTAGTTCAATATTGGCTAAACCTCTGAGGCGTCGTCTACTAATCTAGTAAGTTAATCATGATTAATGAATGACCAAAAGGCACAGAATAAGTAATAAGATCAAAAACTAAAGCTTTGTCAAGATCATTCTTTAAGGAGTTGAACAACATCCCTCTCGATCGATGCAACTTGATCGATTCTGCCCTTCTTTTTGAAGCGCTCGTAGCCAAGTTTGCTTAGCCATTCTGATTCGATCAGCAAAGTTAAGCAACGTCCGCCGCGGTCATGACTTGGATGGGTGACCGCTGGTGACATTACTACTGAGCGCTTCCGTGCTTCGGAGGGCACGTTAAGCCGTCGGTCCCGGTTGTTGTCTTAGGATAGCAGTCGTTACAGCATGGTGGTAGGGCACTTTGCAAATGCCCGCCTGGCTAGCTACCACCCTCAAGTTGAAAATCTGTCGCCAAGCACCTAACGGTGTGTTCCGCCAGCTGTCCTTGAGAGCCAGTAACTCTAGGTTAGTCTGAACAACATCCTCGACCACATCATCACTTACCATCAGGTGAGATAGTGGTCAAAGGCTAACCTATCAAGCATAAAAAAAAAAAAAAAAAAAAGACGAATGCCAACATGGACTCCGTAGGACTCGATCCACTACTACTAACTACACACACCTCGTCGATTAAGTCGCTTGATAAACGGGTGAGGGTCTGCTTATTGGTACGTGCGTATTTACACGGCTTACAGTGACTCTAAAAAAGCGTTCGATTTGGTCGATAACTGCTCTCATCTCTACTTCTAGCTTCAGAAATTGGCAACATTTGGATTTACCTCTAAGCTCCTAAATTTTTTCTTGAGCTCTCTGAGAAATCGTAGTCAGTTTTTTCGGGGGTCCGAATCTAGTAGGTACTCCTGGTCTGTGGTCAGTCAAGGAAGCTCTACGGGCCCCAGATATTTATTGCTGATGGATGATAAGATAACCGACTCGCCGGAGACTGTTAGTACTGCAAAGTGCCTAATGTTTGTAGATGACATGAAGTTGTGTCTTGCTGTGGGCAGTATAGTGGTGATAGATAGGTAAGCTATTGTTTTGTACCTATATACATTAAAAAAAACACAGGCGGATTTTAGACGCCATAATGTCAGATGTTTTTTTCTTCCAAATCCATCGAGTGTGGTGTCAAAAAGGTAAAAGGTGAAGGGCTTTAAAATACGATTTCAAAAATATATAATAAGTATATTCGCAGTTTTAAATTCAATTGAATGTTATAATGTTAAACGAAAATAAAGCAATTTGCAGTCGGGTTTTTTTACTATTTAATTCATTTAAGTATAAGTAAGTCTCTTAATAAAATGAGAGAAAAAAAGTATATGTCTTGTCTAAATAACACATGCAACTCAGATACCTCCCAAAATGGAAAACAAGTGTGCCAATCTAACAACAACAAAGAAAAAGATTACATTTATTTTGGAACCATAAACAAATTCCCGATCCTTTTTGGACTGAATGTAGGTAGGTAGGTACTTAGGTATGTCTCCCGAGGCAAAACATGCGCATCATTTTCGCAATGTATTTAGTACCTAAATATAATGCATTATGCGGATGTTTTGCCAACAAAATTAATACGACATAAGTCTACAAACCAATATAAATTTATTATAGTTTAGTAAATGGTTTCGTATCAGAAAAGTATACACAATAAAATATAGTATCATCATTTATGTATCAAAGCTATCTTGTTTATTAAATAGATACTGATCCGATCCCATTGTTATACAATAATTCGTCACAAAAAATAACAAGGAGTTATTGATTTCTATTGCCTGTTGCTTCCTGTATTATTTTTTGTACCCATCACCGTGGCGAATGCGTGCTGGCATATTTTTAAATGGGATTGTGACGAAACAGCTTTATAAAAAAACATTTGATGAATTCATTTTCGTATTTTATGGTATTTTCTTTGTAATGAGTACCGACACGCACATGGGCAGAAGTCTTTATATACCTACTATAATATGTTTAAAGTGAAAACAACTTTTAATTCCTTTGAGACAGGTAGGTATATCTCTGGTTTGTACGTACGTAATAAATTTACGTTTTAAGTTGTACCCAAAACTTTGGTGGTAGATAATTTCATTAGGGGTAGGCAATAGAACATAAAAATGCACAAAAAACTGGCCAATTGCAAGTTGGGCTCACTCACCGAGGGTTCCATACCAAAAAAAAAAATTATTTTTAGGGTTCCGTACCCAAAGGGTAAAAAAACAAGATCCTAATACTTACTAAGACTCCACTGTCCGTTTGTCTGTCACAGGCTTTATCACATGAACCTTGATAGCAGACGTTTAAAACTGAACTGAAACCGAAAAAATCGGCCAAGTGCGAGTCAGACTCGCGCAAGTAGGTTTCCGTACCATTAGCTATACAACAGAATGTTCACCATTTACATAAAGGTTTTATAAAAATATAACAATAAAATAGAGTTTTTATTTTATCGAGAAAGCTTTACAGAAATGTGTTTGGAATTGACTTTGCCTAAATTGATTTGACCTTATTTAAATACGGGTAGGTAACACGAAATTAACATTATAATTCTTACTGCTAACTAAACATTTAGTAAAAGCTAATTATCTCTTACTAAAAACCGCTTGAAGGAAACTTATGACTGACTTAAATATTTGCCTTCTAATGTCAAAACACAAAAGTATGTATGTATACCTATGTAGATATATTATGCGGATCTTAATACCAAGAGAATATTATGTGAGACCATGGCATGTGTTTTTAATTTCACGCACTAGTACTGCCACTAAGGCCTGCCCGCCCACGTCTGCCTTGGGCATGGCTGCGTGAGAACTATTGTTTTATTATAATAAGTATAGTAGGTACCTAATTGATATGTAGAGTATGTGATGTGGTTACATAGAGTAATGTAATGTTTTGGTGCACTAGGTAGGCCAACGTGTTACGTTCTTCCTCATACAGGAGGCAACGTTCATGATGTGCTATGATAATGTTTATATATACTTAGGATTACAAAGGTAACTGATAAAACATGTCTCTTGGGGCAGTCCCTTTGGGCATACATAGATATGTTGAAACTGATCTAAGTTCAAATAGTTTTATTTATGTAAGCACATGGGCGTATCCAGCTTCTGGTGCAGTGCTTATCAGGAATTTAGGTACTTAGTCAAATACCTAATTCAATATTAAAAAATCGGCCAAGTGCCAGTCGGACTCCCGTACGAAGGGTTCCGTACCATTAGCTATACAACATTAGACTTCATATTTGAACCTTTTTTGTTTTAACGTGCGCGAGTCCGACGCGCACTTGGCCAACTTTTTGTATTTTTGTTATAGCGGCAACAGAAATGCAACATCTGTGAAAATTTCAACTGTCTAGCTATCACCGTTCTTGAGATACAGCCTGGTGACAGACGGACGGACGAACGGACAGCGAAATCTCAGTAATAGGGTCCCGTTTTTACCCTTTGGGTACGGAACCCTAGTAAGAATACGGGTCTCACATATCAGTCTCACGTCAAAAAGAACCAGAGAATATAATGTCTATCAAATAACTACGTTATCAATGAACATCCATTCAGTATTTGTTGTTTAAAACGACGAACGTAATGGTAGAATATGTACCGAAATTTCAGTTTACCGATTTATCAGATTTTTATATCGAGCTCGTAAAAAAATTGTATAATATTTAATTCAAATAAAAATAGACCGAATGGTTAATTTTTTAGGTTATAAAAAGAATTAATTAAATTATGTTCACTACTTATTGTGTTTCAAGACTTAAATCAAATATTAATCGCAGGTTCTAGAAGTACCTATAAAGTAGGTTGGACTAGGTACTACTGATATCAATTTGTCTTTACTCTCTCAGTTCTGTTATTAAAACAGCTCTACCAATCTATATTAAGTACTTATTGCAGTACTAACAGTTTTTCATTTGCACAACTTTTTAGAGTAGAAAAGTATTCATCTCATGCGAGAATCGAACCCTTGGAGATACGGTATTACGCACCGTGGTACTAATGGAACTGTATTGAATTGAGAAAGCTTTTTCAATATATTTTTACACGACATTTTGGTCAAGCTCATCCACACCCACCTCTTTGTTGTGAAGCTTTTACAAAACCCCAGTATGTTATCGTAGGTTATATGCTAATGAGCTAAAAAACAGGTAGCTGCATGATGGATGGACAGTGCAACTGGTCTGGATTTAGATCTTTGTTTAAACGGTTTGTTGTGTTGCGTTGCGACACCACATCGTTTCGCTAGCAGACAGATTTTAGCTGTATTTAGGACACCAGTAGAGTAGGGTAGTCGACACTAGACATATGTATAAGAGGTATATATGCTTAGGTCCATAATAATAATATAATGTACCGAATTGTTGATCCCAGCTTCGGGTTAGCTATCAAGGAAGATCTAAACATGCTGAATTATTTAATAAAACTACTGATACGAAATTTTGGGCCAAAAAATCTTATAACTGTTTAAACACAAGTCAGTAAACATTCAATATAGTATACCTAGCTTTAAAAAAATCGTGCCAGTTACATACTTCAACTATGCCTCTTAAATGAATAAAAAACAGTCAAAAAAGGGTCGCTGATAACAATTAATTACAAAAGAACGAATAAGTTGTAATTAAAACAAATTGATAAATTCAGTCAATAATTAATTAAAGAATATGATATATTGTTTTCGCACATTTTGAGCTCATAGTTTCAGTAAAAGTAGATTCCAAACATGCACTTTTTGTGGCCGATTCTTGAGAGCGTCATTATGTGATATGCTGTTGATATGTGTTTATTAATTAACGACGTTATTATGATGCTCGTCTTGAAGCTCACCAGCTGTGATTGATCTTGAGGTCACGAATATAGGATCTGTAGTACCTTAGTACTAGTAAGTAGTACCTGCTAATGTAATTCCCCTCACGTACTGACATTTGGCAACACGTCTTTGTTATTTTCAACATTTTGCATAGATAAGATATAACTAGTTCTGACAAGGACTATTACTCCAATCGGTAAGTCGAGGATGAAGAACAACGCAGACATGTCACCTCGATTCTACGAGTGCCTACAACGTGTCGCCGCATCGCGCCGCTTCTAGACTAATTCCCACGAAACACGTAAATTTTTCCCGCTTTGCGTAGAGACGTTGGCGATTAGTGTGGATCAGTCTACGAATAGGATCAGTACAGAATTTCATACAGATAATACCTACCTACTAAAAGGCTTGAGTTGAGGTGTCGATATGTGCCAACTGCCGGCCGGGTAGTTTAAAGTGCGTGAATTGAAAGCTCGCGGCGAAAATCTAAGTCAATGTTTCTTAAGTTCCAATGGGGCATTTTTGTAAACAGTTTTGGAGTGTAGTTCTAAAAATTGACTGATATTCAAATTTTAATCATTATTTGTTAAAAGTATGTAAAATTGATTTTAAGATTAAATCAATTTAGCTCCTACAGTCAACCTGGTTTACAAATATTAATATAAAATTATAGCAATATTAATTTTATTACCGACTCTTAGAAAATGAAATGAAAACAATTATCAAAATGTATTTTATAATATTTTACATTATAGTGTGAATGAGAAATAGTATTATTTTATACTACAACGCACTTTAATTTTCTACGCAAAGAAACGGACCGAACCTTTCTATAAATATAATCGATGGAAAAAAATTGCCTCAATGAATAATTTCTTGAAATCTCTACCAAACCTGTTGAAATGAAGATCTACTATGTGACTTGGTAATGAATCATACATCAGAAGGGCCAAGGAAATACAGTTTTTATCTACTTATTACTAAATATCAGTGGCATATTTAAACGTGTACCTGTAAGTTTAGTTATATCATTTAGTTGTTCTGCTACGCGCGTTCTAGTTACGCCTAACAATTTTTGCCATCTCATAAACATATAATTAAGTAGGTATATGTAAATACAAAAAAAACTCTAAGCAGTTTTATTTTTAAAAACTGCTATACACAATGTTTTTAATTTATATTGATGATCTACAAGCCAAGTCGTAGTTAAGTTATGATGATCAAAGATTAAGTAGGTAAGTAGAGTAAGTACCTAAGAAACGTTTAGCATACTCTTTAAATGCCTATTCCCATTTTTGCTGCAAGTTTCACCAGAACAATAAAAACCTAACATAGACATAACGAATCACCAAATTACAACTTACGTTATGTAATTTACACATTTTTAATCACGCTCCGCCCAAACAGATAATTTTAAGATCTTCGAAAGCCACAAATGATTTGTTACATTAAACGATTGTGAAGTAAATCTGGTTTTCGAGTGTAGGTGGTGGACTACTTAGGTACAGGCATTTAATAAAGTTGTTCATAAGTGAATCGAAGGTCGTACTGGATAGTTAAATTTAAATTTATCGGAGCGATGTTTATGCGGACTATTTAACACAAGGTGTACTTGTGCTTTATATTTCACATATATTTGTATTATTATGTTCTTGATAGTCTGTTTTGTTGTGAGTAGGTAAATGTGATTTCAAAATTACGCTTATTTGTCGCTCTTGTCATATTAGGTATATTGGTCCACTAGGTAGGTTTACTAATGTTACCTATAGGTCGCTTATATGTTAAGCTTGTATGGGTAACTCTGAGGGCCTTGATGACCCGTCTCGGAGGGCCCCGATTTCTAATTATGATAAAGTCGATTGAAGTTAATTTTTGCTTGTACCTATGCAATAAAAAATTCTAATTTCTGATTTCTGGAGCTAAATTTCAATATTTAATACAATACTTACGTACTTTATATTCTGAGTTATGATCATATTAAGATAGGATCTAAATCATGATAACACAGAATGAATACATTATTTAACCAGATTTTAATTATCACAATAATTAGTTTGGTTATTTTTCTAACGAATTATTGAAATAAATTTGAAAAATTTGGTACTTTTAAGTAAGAGCGGACACAAAATTTGAAATATTCTTCACTTTATTAAGATTACGGCATCAGCTAAGTTAAGCAACGTCCGTCGCGTTCATGATATGGATGGGTGACCGCTAGTGGCATAACTACTGACCGCCGCCGGCCGTCAGCCCCGTTTAGTATCTTAGGGTGGTCCTAGTTATAGCATGCTGGTAGGGTATGCAAATCCCCGCCTGGGTAGCTACCAACTTTTGAGTAGAAAATCTTACAGCAAGAACCCAACGGTGTATTCCGGCAGCTGTCCTTGAGAGCCAGTAACTCTAGATTAGCCTGAACAACATCTTCGATTACATCATCACTTACCATCAGATGAGATGGTGACTACCTTTATCTATACTAATATTATAAAGACGAAATATTTCTATTTTTCTATGCAGCGAATAAACTTAAACACCACTGGACGGATTTCGATGATATTTGGCATGGAAATAGTTTAAAACCCGGGAAAGGACATATGATATAATATATCCAACTTTGCCGTCTGCTGGTCTGTCCGTCCGGTCTATAACTCATAATAGGAATAAAACAAATCTAAAATGTTAATACATTGCGTACAAAACTTTAAATAGGTAAGTATGTATATTAGGCATTTAATTAAGCGATACTTCAAGAGGAAAAAAAACCCCGTATGATAATGGATCTAGAGTTCATTGAGTAGAGTGCTATTATTTTTTAATCTATAACATAAATGCAGGCATATCTAAGATAAATTGCATATGTAGTTATTTATTTTTAGAAAATGAAGTGATATGCGTACCTTCAAGTTCAATATTAGAACCTCTTTTATTCCTGGTGTATATCAATGATATTCCCAAACAACCTAGAACAAATCTGGCATGCTTTGCCGATGATACTGCGTCAGCTGCTTCATCTTCGAATTATGAATAGTTAATAATATAGTAGACTTCAGACATTATAAATAAATTAGTATAAAACAGAAGCTATAATGTTCTCAAGAAAGCGCGTAATAAAACTTTATATACTTATTAATGGTCACAATATTTTCTGGAGTAAAATATCTAGGTATTCACCTTGACACAAAACTAAACTGGTCAACAATAGGTAAGTACATTCAATCTAAGGTAGTTAAGCTTTTGGAGCATTGAGTCTGGTGTTTTTTTTATGTTAATAAGTTACAGACGGACAAGCCGGTCCCTGATGGAAAGCATCAGGTCTGTCCATTACAGTTACAGTGTCACCATTATGTGTGACACAAATCACAATGCACTGCGCTCGTCACTCGTTTTTAAGCTTCGATTGCCCGGCAATTTCACTTGCTACAGCAATTTAAACTAAAATACAGCAATGCTTTCACACTACTGCCTAGAGGTAGAATATCTTGGTGGAGGTGAAATTTTAAAAGTAATTTAAACGTTAAAACAAAATTAAATATTTATTCAACCCTGATACGGCTTTATATTTCTTATGCTGGCCAACACTTAGTAACTTACTAAGTGTTAGAGTACTTACCAAAATTTTACTTATTGTTGCCTGTGGAACACTATTAGAGGCCCGACTCCTACATGCCCGGTTTATTGTACAGTTCGACATAATTTTTTAGACGGAGGACGTATAGCTCATCGTCATAGGTTCATAAATTGCATCATTTAGTAGACAAATTAGTTCACATAGATAACTATACAAACTAACTTTAATTTATCATCATTCAACAACAAACAGCAGCGCTCAACGCCGGCGCCGCCGTCTCAATAGAGACAAAGCTGCGCAGACGACCTTGCTCGGGTAATGGTTGCTCTAATTATTGCAACGAGATTAGCTTAATCTATATGAGTAGCTAATCCATTACGAGGCTATGAACTAAAAATCGAATACAAGAACTGTATATTGACAGCTATTACCGTAAAGCTTTTAATCGAAGATATTGCACTTGCACACTCTGTAGATCAATTTGTGCGCATGTGAAACGTAAATATTAACCGCCGCTAATCCAGCATCTTCGATTCGTTACTATATTTTACCAGGTTATATATAGGATGGAAACTCTCAGCGGGGCAGTAAGGGGAAGTACCTTATCCGTTGCAGCTACTCGGAAATGGTCTTAGGAGACCATCCATATTTTTTTATGGAATTTGGATGGCCATTCACAGATTTAAAAAAAAAATATACAGTTAGCAAGAGCCATTTTACACAAAAACATTTTTTGATGCGAATCGATTCTGTTTATAATATTGATCAAAAACTTTTATGGGACCAACCATCGTTAGTTAGAAAAACACTTTTGCATGTGAAGTTTCGGAAGCTTTGCACTCGATGGATACCGCATAATTTTACGAAAGGCCTGAAACAACTGCGTGACTTCCATTTTACGAGTGGTGCAGTAAAGTAATAAAAAAATTTGGTGGAGGACTGTCATTGGCTGTCTATAATATCGCTGTATAATATCGCTGGTCTTAATTTTCAGAATCCAGAAACTTTCAGTATGACCTAGAAGCTGCTATAACGCTACTTTTGATTTGATAACAGTAGGTATACTTACATTTTAAAATATCCTAACAGCCTGAGTCTTACACCATAAGTGAACAGACTAGTCTGTCATCCAGTTTTGGTGATTCAGAAACACTAGTGTACTAAACTATGTATTATATTTATATGACTTAAAAGCATTCAGATACCTACGCTTTTTGTTCAGTCTATACTAATATTATAAAGAGGAAAGATTTGTACCTATTTTTGTATGTTTGTATGTTTGTAATGAATAGGCTCAAAAAGTACTGGGCCGATTTAAAAAATTCTTTCACTGTTAGGAAGCTACACTACCCTCGGTGAACATAGGCTATATCGCATCACGCTATGAGCAACGGGAGCGGAGTAAAGCGGGTGAAACCGCGCGCGGTCGGCTAGTATTTAATAAAGAGAAAATGTTGATGCTTTTACAATGACGCTTAGGTATAATATGCCAAGATGATGTCATCTTATGTAGGTCGATACACTCGCAGTTCCAGTTTCCCTTTCAGAAATTTTGAAACTTATGACACTGTGGTCTGAAAAAACTTTCCGACCACAGTGAGGCCGCGTTTCATTCGAAATTAGCAAAAGGTAGGTACAGCCTAGAAATACTGTTCTATAGTTCTATAATTAGCATTTTAACGTCAAAACATTGTGTAAAATTAATATAATAAACATAATTAAGTTGTTATGTTTATTGAATTATTTGGATTAATGTCACTCACGATACAATAATATATTTCTTGGATTATCATATCTATAAATGGGGTATGTATCCCCCGTGGGGTGCTGGGTTAGAATTGCACCTCCCCATTTCTTCCCGTGTGGGTGTCGTAAAAGTTGACTAAGGCAAAAATACTAGACGGTTGGCAGCAGCGCGTGCCTTCTATATAAGAACTATGTCATCTTGCACTGCGATCCCCAAGCCGCCTGCCAAGCGTAGGATTATGGCAAATACCCCCTACATAGAGGAGGCTGTGTTCAGCAATGGACGATCCGGCTGATACAGTAAATGGATATGAAGGAAACAAAAAGGTACCTACGTCATTTATTTTGTTTTGGCAATGATTTATTATTTTACAATAACACTTTAAAACTTGTCAAAAGCATGCCCTTGGATTTGGAGCCCCTTCACCTTAAGCATCCTGTTGCAGTGATTCAATAGGTACCGTCTCCGTTGGCAAGCTGCGAGACCGGTCACGGTGATATGAATCATAAACTGCTTCCGGGAACTTAAATCGGAGCATATTTGAAAATTATTGCAACAACATGCAAATGAAACCGACATTAGTATTACCTGCTTACGATAAATAGACGATAGGTACCTACGTGAGAGAAACAGGTAAACTAGTTTTGTTCCTTACTGAGATATATTGTACCTTCCTATCTACTAATCGGCGACACCATGGAGTATGCGCAGGAGATGATAAAACCGTTGAACAGAGAGTAGGTTCTACGAATAAATATTATTCGTAGGCGTAAGTTATAAGATGTTCAAATGGTAGTAAATTATACTTTTCTGCATTGAGCGAGATTCCTGCCATCTAACCTTACATCAAGGGTTGCGTGGACAAAATTTGTAATATATTAAGACGAGGTTTAACAAAAACTTACTTCAAGCAGCACAAGAAGATCAACCAATTTTTAAGAACTGTCAGTTGCAGTATTCCCCTAAAAGATGCAGGTGTTTACTAGGTTGATTGTGAATGTGGGCTATTATACATTGGGCAAAGAAAAAGAAGCGTTAGTATCCGGGTAAAGGAACACATTGCTGACACGAAGAACAGACGCTCAACCAAGTCTGCGGTTTGGGAACATGCTCAGGACAAACCCAACGACTATATACGGTTCGACAGTCCACAAATCCTCGCCAAAGCGACCCGGTTTATGCGAAGAATAATACGAGAGGCTATTGAAATCAAAAAGTGCACAAATTTCTAGAGATAACGGTTGGCAAGTACCACCTGCTTGGGATCCTGTTATCAAATTAATTAAATCCTATGACCAACACAAATTTACAAAACCCTTGGATACTGTGAGCGAATACTGCTGATTAGGGACGGTTATGATCCATGCGCATCATGGACAGTGAGAAAATAGAATTTCATTCTTTAATAGACGATATCGTCATACTATAATAGCCATAGAAATGTATTTTAATAAAAATATGATATTTTAAATCAGATTTAGTTGAGTGTTCTTAGTCGTCTGAATAAAAAAATACAAGAATCTTAATTAAGAAAGTTTTATACATTGATAAGATGTGGTATTTCAAATAATAGTCTGAGAAGTGAGTATTACAAGTTTTAACTTCAGATTCAGACAATCAGAGAATTATAAGAATTACTTATTCATCCCGACCGCGCTTCTATTCTGTGGCTGCACGTACGGTCGTGTTATTCCCGAAAGACAGGACTGAGCCTATCCTGCGTGTGACATATAAAGTTGATTTAAAAAATCTGGCAACATTAATACCTATAGTCTATAGGTAGTGCTATTTCGTAATATTACAACAAAAATTTAAAATCTAGATTTGTTACTCTGAGTCACAATGATGACAAGTGCCGCTGGAGGGTGTTAATTCAACCATAACATTGGCATTCATAAAATAATTACTACGCCCCGTAGGCAATGTTACACGTCATTCACAGATGCCATTAAAGTTACTGTTCTTAGCCTCAAGCTCTCTATGCTTATGTCACCGGTTGGACAAGTTCTATTCCACAACAAGAGTCTGATGATCAAATATGATTAGCTACCCACCTTCCCAATTTATATAGGTTCCTATTGAAATATTAAATGTAATAAGCAATATTATAAATTGTTGTCAGTTTTCAAAATTGGTTGGTAGCTACTAGGAGACCATTGACTTTCGATACATTGGAGTCCTTTTTATTCTGTGGTAAAGTTTGGGCAAATCTTAATAGGTATACTTACCTAAGTGCTTATATGAAAATGTCGCCTGCATGCGTAAAGTAGGAGCTATGTATCTCTCCATGGATCTCGGAAACTGTAATAGATAGGTAAGTTATGCATTGGTACATAAAGAAGGTAATTTATACCTAGTTACAAGGCATGCAGTTGCAATAAATAATGATTTGGCAAGTACATATTTAATAATTTCCTGTATTATAGCTTGTAATCCTAATTACTGAGCACAATAATTCCTACTTAATTTATACAACTAGTGCTTGAAAATTTTGTTTTTATCGGAAAGCCATTGATGTAAGTACGTACAATTAGGAAATACAGATGAGAGGAAATTCTAACCAAACTGGTAAAGCTAAAACCATGATCTGAATCATAAATCAGATCGAATTTTTTTGAGATCTGAAAACGGGTCAAAATTGCAGAAATATCTCCCTTGTAAACATCGGCAAGTTTCTTTTCACTTAAGTTCACACCTGTTCCACGTAACTTGACCTCATCACCATCATTACGTAATCAAAAGTGGGTGACGAAAGGTTGTGCACCTACTTACTCCGGTACTCCTTCCTTGCGTGACTTCTTGCCTTACTTTTGGTGGCATTTAAATTTTTACGTCGTCACTCGAATGCTATTTCTGTTGATATCTGCACTATAATTAAAGGCATTCCATTCCCATACTAAGTACCATTTGGTATTTTTTCACGACTGTCCAAAAAAAGGAGAATTATTTTTTCAAGGTTATGTATGTTATGTATATGTTTGTTTGTGAGTTTCTTTATTGCACCATGACTCCTAAACGGCTTAACCGATTTGAATTTATGAGATATCGTTAGATTCGTCTTGATAGCGCAAGTGACACTAGGCACATACAAAAAAATATAAACAATAAATTGGCGGATTTTAGACGTCATATTTGTGAGCTACATTATTTTTTACTGTAAAAACGGCCAGTAAACATAGTAAAAAGGATACTCTGTCGCCAACAGGTACCTATAAAACTTATACAACCACGCCAATAATATATATATATATATATATACTTTATTGATGAAAATTTACAAAATCTCTTAAAACTTTAAGGGCATTGGACTCTTTCCGCTATCTATTTATTACTAGTTCATATCAACATTCTACGACAGTGGCACAGTTAAAAGAAATATTTTAGCTGACTACCTTCTGTCTTTTTTATTATTATTTGAATTATTTACGTAACAATAGGTACAAGCACTACTCTGTGTTTTTAACCCCCACGCAAGTAGAGGAGTGTTTAAAGTGATTTTTGTTTTCATTTTAAATGTTTATAAAGTAACTTTGCCTAAAGTGTTCTTAGCTATAATTAATAAAATAATGCAAGAATACAACTGCAACCGTTTGAGTTTCAACGGCTCTTTTCTAGTTTTTGAAGGGATATGAGCAACATCACAGGTCTGGTCGATTCAAAATTGCTATCCCATTATTTAAAAGATATCGAAGGAATCTGCAGGATATCTAAATCCTCGGCAATCTACAGTAAATTAATAGGTTTAAGATAGATAGCGATTAGAGTTATTTTTTTATGTTATTGTGACGGAACAAGCTCGAGGCCCACCTGATGTTAAGCGACTAACCTCTGCGTATAACAGATGCACTTCGTCACAAATCACGAATTGCACTGCGCCCGTTACCTAGAGTCTTAGTTGTTAGTCTCATGTCTCTTGCTTGTAACTTCATTGGCTCTCAAGGATTGCTACCGGAACACCCGTTAGGTGCTTGGCAACAGATACTTGAGGGTGGTCGCTAGCCAGGTGGGCATTCGCAAAAAGACGGGGTTCGAACCATGGACCTGCAGCGCGGCAGTCCATAGCCAATGCCACTAAGCCATCACAGCTTCAAAAGAGTCATCAGTTTTGCATTATTTTACTGTTTTTTATTTTTCTATCCACTTCTTGGGATGACAACTCCATTACTTACTTCTTGAGAAGGTGATCCCCAGGTAGTCTTTCTTTTGTAGTACCTCGTATTGGTTGTTTCCATTATCAGTTCTAATATTATAAATGCGGTAACTCTGTATGTCTGTCTGTCTATGACGCTTTCACGCCAAAACTACTGGACCGATTTGAATGAAATTTGGTATGGAAATAGTTTGAGACCCGTGAAAAAACATAGGATAGTTTTTATCCAACTGCGCAAAAAGAGGTTAATGTTTTTGCGCGATAACCGACATACGCGCGTGCGGAGCCGCGCCTGGAAAGCTAGTTGATTATAATACTGACACTTTTAGAATGACCTAAGTTATCATCACATCATTGATACATATAGGATAGACATAGGTAGGTAGATGTCGCTTCGTGTCACTACAGTGCCGGTGGTTCAATAATAGAATGATATGTACTTAAACGAACTTTAACATGTCACCATGATATTTTATTTTTATATTTTATACCTGATATGTTAGCCTTTGACCACTATATCACCTGATGGTAAGTCATGATGTGCTCGAAGATGTTGTTCAGGCTAACCTAGAATTTATATTTCAGTGGGAAGAATATGTCCCGGGTGGGATGGAGCGGTCATATGAGGATTCGTAAATCGCATTCTGCTCATGGCTCAAGTGATTTGCAACTTACTTTTTTTTATACCACTCTGGTATAAAAAAACTGGTTGCAAACAAGCCTACGGCCCGCTTGATGGTAAGCAGTTACCGTAGCCTATTCCTGTGGACACTTGCAACACCAGGGGTATCACTCGCGCGTTGCCGACCCTGAAGAAATCTCGAGCGTCCGTGGAAGGAAGCTTCTTTGAGCCCGCACAGTACCAAACCGTTCTGGTTTCAATGTGTGAGGTTCGACTCCCCGTCGATGGAGAGAGTTACTTTATGTATGAGTTCATATTCATAGATATATTTTATGTAGTCTACACACAATCATTATAAAACCAATCCTACTTATTCATAACCTGCCACTGTTTATTTTGACGCAACATTATGAATAACAATTAGGATAATTGCATTAGTGACAGATTAGAAACACCTATCGTTGCATGAAATATTCTTACACCCAGTTTCAACACCTCTGCGTAAACTAACATTGAGTGACTGGTGACCAAATGACAAATATTTTGATATGAAGAAATTGAGATAAAAAACCATTTTGACATTTCATAAATCATTCATCATTCTGGACTACCATTACTGAATTGGAGCCTTATCATTGTAAGTATTGTGTGACCTTACCTACAAGAAATTCTTTAACACACTAATTTGGATGGAAACAAATTCTTGCGATTTGATCGCATCTCTTCTGATAGTTGTATTTGTGTTGGATGCGGATTGCTGGATTCTTAACGTCATCCTTTCAGTAGCGATTAAAATAAAGATGCTGGAAGGGTGTTCTAGATGTCTTATTACTACTACAAATCGAAAGAACAGTGTATTTAGCCATAACGAAACCATACCAAATTCTCGATATATACAAACCAGTTTCCTAAACGGCGAGTCCCCAACCGGAAGTCCCAACATATCAACATTAATAAAGGTTCTTTCGTTTAGGAAGTTAAGTTTTTAGGGCTAGTACAATTGGCTTCAAACTTAAATTCAACCGCGATAATTCATATTTAGCGAATATCAGACTTTAAAAATACTTAAATTGGACTATTATTGAAGCTAATATAGGTAGTAAAGATAATAATTATATAGATAATATAGATAGCGATAAGTAGTGTGTGGTTACGGGTGACAGACGTCACCCGTAACCACCATTGCTAAAGTTTTCTTCGCTCAAGATAAAACAAATACGGTATAAATGTTTCAACGCTATAGTCACGGCTATAGCTGTTTAATTGTGTACAAGGTATTCTATATATATGTGTCATACCTACATATTTCTGTATTTAATTAACACAATCACTGTCTCTAAACTATAGCCAATATTTTTCTTTCATTAAAATGAGGTTTTCAGTACTTTAATATCACAATCACTGTCTTTAAACTATAGCCAATGTGTTTCTTTCATTACAATTAGGTTTTCAGTACTTTAATATCACAATCACTGTCTTTACACCATAAGTAATGATGTTCTTTCATGGGATGTAGGTTTTCAGTAGTTTAATATCACAATCACTGTTTTTAAACTATTAGCTATAGTGTTACTTTCATTACAATGAGGTTTTCAGTACTTTATTAACACAATCACTGTCTTTAAACTATAGCCAATGTTTTTCTTTCATTACAATTAGGTTTTCAGTACTTTAATATCACAATTAGTCTTTAATCTATAAGTAATGAGTTTCTTACATTAGAGTTACGTTTCAGTACTTTAATAGCACAGTCCCAGTCATTAAACTATAAGTAACGATGTTATTTCATTACAATTAGGTTTCCAGTACTTTAATATCACAATCACTGTCTTTAAACTATAGCCAATGTGTTTCTTTCATTACAATTAGGTTTTCAGTACTTTAATATCACAATCACTGTCTTTACACCATAAGTAATGATGTTCTTTCATGGCATGTAGGTTTTCAGTAGTTTAATATCACAATCACTGTTTTTAAACTATTAGCTATAGTGTTACTTTCATTACAATGAGGTTTTCAGTACTTTATTAACACAATCACTGTCTTTAAACTATAGGCAATGTTTTTCTTTCATTATAATTAGGTTTTCAGTACTTTAATATCACAACTAGTCTTTAATCTATAAGTAATGAGTTTCTTACATTAGAGTTACGTTTCAGTACTTTAATAGCACAGTCCCAGTCATTAAACTATAAGTAACGATGTTATTTCATTACAATTAGGTTTCCAGTACTTTAATATCACAATCACTGTCTTTACACTAAGAGTAATGACGTTCTTTCATTACAATGATGTTTTCAGTAGTTTAATATCACAATCACTGTCTTTAAACTATAGCCAATGTGTTTCTTTCATTAGAGTTACGTTTCAGTATTTTAATAGCACAGTCCCGGTAATATAACTAAAAGTAATGATGTTCTTTCATTACAATTAGGTTTTTTAGTACTTTAATATCACAATCACTGTCTTTAAACTGTAACTAATTTGTTTATTTCATTACAATTAGGTTTTTTAGTACTTTAATATCACAATCACTGTATTTAATCTATAACTAATGACTTTATTTTATTAGAGTTACGTTTCAGTACTTTAATAGCACAGTCCCAGTTATTAATGATGTTTTTTCATTACAATTAGGTTTTCCGTATTTTAATATCACAATTAGTCTAGTATTAGCTAAATGCACTAAGAACACACTACATAAATTTTGAGAGGTGATGAAAAGAAAAAAATCTTACTAACTGTCGTATGTACATACGACAGATAGTAAGAACATTTACTGCCTCCTTTAGCAGATAGACCAAACATAAAACTCGAATATCTTTTAAACGGTAAACGATACATAAACGACGGTTAGAGAGAACTTTTTCTAAATGAAGAGACGGACACGTAGGTAATGTTCAGGTAGATAGGACAGTTTGCGAGATAGTGCAGTTAGCGGGGAGGGTGACGATATATGTGTCATACCTACATATCTAAGGCCTTTTTTTATGTTCCGAGATACGGCTTTGGAAGGAGGAATCGGTTGTATAACCCGGTTATAGACAGCCATAGTGTGCAACTGAGAGGTGATACATTTTCGGCACCATTTTGGATTTGTTACTTTGTTCAAACGGGTTGGTATACCTACATATCATCTAATGTAAAAAGAACGAAGAAAATCAGATGGTATACTAAGCTATTCAAAATGTCATGATCAACTAGCGATACTGTCTCCTAATACATATTAAGTTTTAATCTTAATAATAATGTGTACTTTGCATAATGATATGCAAAGTACACATTACTTAACACCTGATATGCGTCAAGCATCTTATCAGTTCAACTGAAGTAAGTAATTAACAAAAACAGTTGAGCGCGTAAGTCAAGAGTATTGATTAACGTGCGCAATAATTTGGGTCAGAGTATGTTTTCGAAAGTAGTCCATCCAGATTCCGCGACATAAAAATCGTAAAGGCCATTATTCTGGCCATCGGCACAGATAATGTAATAGTTACTTCGTCATACCTTCTTGGTTACAGTCAGGTGGAGGTTGTTATTTTGTATGGGCATTGCAGCTTTCAGAAACAGAAGATGTTATAAAAACCTTTGTATTTTTGTCGTCATCAAATATTTTTTTAACATGTTTCGTTCGAACATCTAAGTAGGTAGTACCTATTGCAATTCATAGGGGCAATGCTGCCAGAGCATGCTGGGCACGCTGCCAACTGGTGTTAGTGGGCTGGAGCACGTGTAGGTTGTCTAAATGCTTTCATTGTAGTGGCTGTAGTGTTTGACTATAGTACCTAAGACAACATTAGGTGATCTTCAATTGGATTGATTTTTTTGTTTGTTTGTCACTCGATTACTCCGCCAATTATAAATTGATTTTTTTGTTGGGTAGAGTATAAGTCTGTTCATTTTACCCATTGCCAGCCTCGTGGACGATATCGTCCGTTTATGAATGAAACACTGTTGTTTTCGATATCTGGGATGCCAAAAGGATCCGTTTAATTATAGTCAACATTGTTTGAGCACTTTTACAGTCAACTGAAAAATGTATTTTTGTATGGATGATATAATGGTTATTGCAAATATTGCCGATGATTAACAGTGTTTTAGGCGAGGGAGAATGATCTTTATCAAAATAAAAAACACAACCGATTTCTAACACTGAAAAGTATGTCAGCTGTTTGGAATTTAATGTTCTGAGACACCCGTGATGTCCCGGTTTAGAAATGCACTCCCTCATTTATTCATGTTGATTGTTGCTGTGTTGTGTCCTGTATTGAAAGATACGACGAAGAGAAACATACCAGAAGATGGAAGCGCCTTCTGAGGAATTCCATCCTACACTGCGCTTCCTAAGTCTCCTTCCAAGGTCTTTGTTCCACTTTACTCTTGTGGAGGTATGTATACGGATTTTGAGTAAAATTATCTTTACTATTTTATCATCTTAACCCACAGATCAATTGGTATGTGTCATTTCCTGTGTAGGTAGAACTTTGTTGTTATCCTGTGAGAATTATAACAGCTCATCCTTAGGACCTAGCCTATCAAAATATCACATAAGCAAAACATCGCGGAAGATCAAAAGCACCAGATTCTCGAATTATCAGATATACTGTCATGTTTTAGGTATATTAATCCGGTGTTTTGCAAATCTGGTACTTCACCCAAACTACTATATCAGTTTTGTTTTAGTTATAAGGACACATTTTATGCTAGGTAGTCTGGAATTATGAGAATATATAAATGGTTTTATGAAAATCAGCGGAAACTAATTACTTTATTTGTTATTATACCTACAAACTCTTTTATTTTACTAGTCTTGTATTTTAAGAATCTATTATGATATTTTACGAATCTGGTATTATGCTCAGTAGCCACGTCATGGTTGAGATTACGAAGATAGTGTTGGTACGTTGGTTGGTTAAATATATTTTATCTCACTGACTTGCATGCCTTGTTGCTTATCATTATATTGTTGCTAAAATAATGCCAGTACCTATACAAACCTATGTTTATATTGTAAATCGTCATAAATAATGTAGGTATTATTATTATTTATTGCTGATAAGCTAGCCACTATCTCACCTGATAGTAAGTCATGATGAACTTCAATTTTATGCTTAACATTTTTTATAATCTTAAGTGAACAGTCGTCTTCACAGTTGCAGTATCACTGTTCTGATTCAGCTTGATACTGCACTGCACTCGTTACTCTGAGACGTATTACTTATGTCCCGTTTGGCCCAGTAATTTCACTACATAAATGCAACGAAGTATTATATTTTCATTTGAAACTGATAAATTATAGATTATAATTAATCTTTTGAAAAGCTACATAGGTACTGTAATAAATTATGCACCTTCTTGAATTATTAAGATCCCGTTTATTATGCCATTGTGTATGTCACTACTATAGCAATGAGCCGTAATAATAATTAATGAGAGCAGTGATTACAATCAGTAGGTACGTTTAAGATATTAATCTGTGCACTGACGAGTATTGTATAAGATTTGTAGGACCAGTTGTCGGATCAGACAATTAATATTCGTGAGACAGTGTTCGGTATCTATTAAATAATCTGCGGTTCAGGGGACGACGTTCAAAGAGAGCAATGTCAAAGATTGTGAGCTGCTTTTATACGAAGTAAGAAGCTTATACCTGTGCTTATACTCAAAGAAGGCTGCGCGGTGCGCGGTGGCGTGGTGTCCGCCTACGCTAAACTTTATTGTCTCTGGCTATAGTCCCCATTACGTGACATATCATGATTATACCATAAAAGATACCATAAGAAGACATATGTGCTTAGAGGTGAGTAAGTTACCGAAAATATGATGATCTACTTATCAAAAAAGAACATTTTTGTTGGCGCGCGGCAGCTTTTTGCATGGTGGTAGGACATTTTGCAATTGCCCGCCTGGCTAGCTACCACCCTCAAGTAGAAAACCTGTCGCGAAACACCTAACGATGTGTTCAGGCAGCTGTCCTTGAGAGCCAGTAATTCTAGGTTAGCCTGAACAACACCTTCGACCACATCATCAGTGGTCAAAGGCTAACCAATAAGGCATAAAAAAAGCGTGCCCCCAGCATGCTGGCAGCATTGCCCCGGTGAATCGCAATGCTTATTTGTTGAGCCAAATAGGTGCCAGCATTTTGACCATGCGTTGCATCGACCAAGCGCTATGATAAGTTTTGGGAAATACGATGAGCTCCCGGTCCCCATGGTCCCAACGTCTCTCCACCAAACGGCTCAAATATGACGAAGCGACTATAAATAGCGACGAAGGGCAAAATACCAGAAGAATGGGCACCAGCGTCTTCTGAAGAACTGCGTTCTCCAAGTCACCTGTTAAACGTGGGGATTATGGTAAACCACCTTTATCAGAAGCGGCTGTGTGCAGCAGTGGACAATCCGACTGATACAGTAAGGAAAAAGAGAAAATATTGGATCAAGCATTGAAATCAAATATACATTTTGAGCTGTTTACTGCATAAGAAGATTTTTGAAGTGCTCGTTGCGTTTTTTTAAGTTTGCTTAGCCGTAGATACGTAACTGATCACGTCCGCCGCGGGCATAACTTGTACTAGTGACATAACTACTGAGCGCACGTTTTGGAGGGCACGTTAAGCCGTCGACACCAGTGGTTGTCATGACAGTCGATATAGTATGGTATACATTTAGCGAGTGTCCGCATGGTTAGCTGCCACCCTCAAGTAGAAAATCTGTCGTCAAGGACCTCACGATGAGTTCCGGCAGCTGTCATTGAGAGCCAGTTATTCTAGGTTAGCCTGAACAACGTCTTCGACCATATCGTCACTCACCATCAGGTGAGATCTTATAAGCTTATCAATAAATAAAAAAAAACAAATAATGCACCTTCATCATTATAGGCAGGTCAATTAGAAATGTAATGGCATGAGCGCTCTTCGATATTCTTCTGCGCCATTTTGAGGAGACCCGTCCGAGATGCGACACCCTGGCTAAAATATTTTCTATTATTAAATACCACATGTGGTCATTAATAATAGACAAAATATAGTTGAGTCATATTTAAGATATGTGTTCAAATTCACTGAAATTTTGCAAGCATTTCCTTGAGCCTAATACCTATGCCAGGTTTACCAGATTTTGGTAAAATTATAACGACACAACTGGCCTGCTGTTTCTTGTTACTATCAAAAAACACCTTTTTGTCTCTCTTTTTTTATGTGTTTGTGACGGAACTAGGTCGAGGCCCATCTGATTAACCTCTGCCTATAACACATACATTTCGTCATGTGACGAATTGCACTGCACCCGTCATATTGAGATATACAGTGGTTAAGTCTCATGTGCCCGTAAATTTCCTGGCTCTCAAGGACTGCTGCCGGAATACACTGATAAGAGCTTGGCAACAGATTTTCTAGATAGGGATAGTAGCTAGCCAGGAGGGCTTTCGCAAAAATCTCTCGGCGAAGCTCACGCTGCTGGTGGTGATAGAACCAGGGTCCTGCAGCACGGCAACCCATGGCTATAACCGCTCAGCCATCATTGCTTCTAAATGTATAATTACATAGGTATTCTGAATTATTTTTCGTCTATTTTTATGTACAGACTTTTTAAATATTACCCTTTCCTACAATATAGAATAAGTACTTTTACATTTGAACCTTTATGTTAAGATGCAGTCACAAAGCAGAACTTAGATAGGGAGTTTTAATGTCAGATATTACTAACTTTACTATAGATAATGAATTAACATAATATAGTGTCAGTATAGTTGATCTTAATACTTCTTGTCTTAATGTAAAAAATTGCATATGTATGTATTTTCGCAAATGCATTTACACCATATTTTGTAATACCTACTCGTATTTATTCAGGTGACCTGGTGTATATTACTGCCCTGTTGCTTAAAGGACAAACGGTGCGTGTTGACATTCTTGTTTTACTATAGATACTGATCATATTCATGTAGGCATATAAAATATTACTATGTAGTTATTTACATTTCTGAATAACAGATTACGATCGCTTCGCGTATCTAGACGTATAACTTACTGAGTAGGAAAATAAATATAGGTAGGTACGTATTTTTAATATTTTTATATTTGCAATAACGCATGCTCTGCGGATTTCATTACAAAATTAGAAATTTACGAGAGGAAAAATATTCCTCCATCCCAATACGATGGTTAAAAAGAACGATAGGAAAAATTTGAGGTATGGACTCATGGTCATGCTAGCTCAACTGGATTAGAGCATACCCCGGTTAAAGGGGTGGATGGACGCGGGTTCGAATCCCGCACATGACTTAAAATTTTTCCTCTCGTATTTTTTTATTTTTATTTAATTATATCGCCGAGTATACTTATTGCTTGTGTATTCATTTTATATGTTTCATTAGAAGTTCCTATCCAAGTCCAAGAAAAATGATTTTTATGACAATAGTTTTATGAATATTTATATAAGTTATGACTAAAAAATACTGCTGATCCAATTTCTCACGCGGTTTTCATCATCAGCGTTAACTTGAGGACTTTGGAAGTCGTATACAAAAGTACTCTGTACAGTATTAACTACGTATACCGGCTAGAACTCACGGTGTTTAGTCGTTATCTCCGACCGGTGTTCGAGCGGTAAAGACGCTCATTCTCAAGGAATGCGGGCAGCTTCGAGGGCCGCTAGACGCGCACTGCGGGCGGCTGCTCGCAACGCCCTCTGCGAAACTTGAGGAACGGCGGGCAGCAATGGCATCGCAGGCGTGGTAGGGGCGCGTACGTCACTGTCACTATCTTCACTGCACTCGTCAAAAGTATGTGTAGGGTCTTCGCACACTATTGCAATTACGTCTGATTCGCGGGTAAACAGTTTAGCACTGGTCGAGGCACAATTAAGCACGGGTTTCCACGCAGAAGGTAGATTCCAACCACCGTCCCTATTAAAATTTGGATGACGGTTTATTTCAATAGCCTCACGTACTTTCCGCGGCACAAAATACTTTTCTCTCGCTAGTACGGATGCTTTATCAAACCGTATGAAATGTTTCGTATCCTTAATTAGGGCGTGCTCGGCTATTGCGGATTTCTCGACTTCAAGGTTCTTAATACACCTGACATGCTCCGTCAACCTTGTAGCGATGTTTCGTCGTGTTTTTCGAGTGGCAAATGTTAAGTTATTACGGCGAGTAGTAGCTGAGCATCGTCAAAAACTTATGTGCACAAGTAGGACATTATACGAACTTCATCTACAACTTTCACAAGTTCTGCACCGGGATGTGTGGGATGTTTTGGATGGAATGTCTTTTAATAGAACCGAGAGGGTAGAACAAGATACTAGAAAGAGGCATCACAAGAAGTGGTTGAAGTTACGAAAACAATCTAATGGTAACAACGAACGCGCCTACCGTCAAGATAACATAAATGCTGAAGAGGTAAATGCGCACTACACTAAGACCGTGATTAACTTATCGTCTCAACCGTTAACTGAAACTGCTTTTAATGTGTTATCTCGAGGTCTGAATTTCGCGCCCGTGCCACGAAAAATACCAGTGGAAAACATTATTACCAGTATCGAGGACACTATTATGAAGAACAAAATTCCATACCACGATGCCGAATGTATAAGGCAAGACGTTTCATCGTTATTGCGTAAGTCAAAACTACCAAAGAATAACATTAACAAAGCAGAGATTACAGCTTTAAATGATTTACGCAATAATCTAGAAGTATTGGTTTTGCCAGCTGATAAAGGCAACGCAACAGTGGTTGTCGATACCAAAGAGTACGAGCAGAGGATCAACCAAATGGTAAGTGACGAATATATTTATAAAAAAGTCAACTACAACCCGACTTCTAGAGTAACTGCTAAATTGCTGAAACTGTTGCGCAGCTGCGATGACAAGAACCTGATGGAACGTTTGCGCCCACACAACCCTACGTCTCCCAAGATATATGGATTGCCTAAGATCCACAAAACAGGATGGCCATTAAGACCTATAGTCAGCCAGATTGATGCTCCTACCTATAAGATCTCCAAGCATATGGCTACTATCTTGCAGCCTCTGACTGGTAGAACCAACAGCTATGTCAAAGATTCGAGACATTTTGTCCAGCTGTTAGCAAATGTGCGAATGGAGCCATCGGAATTAATGGTCAGCTTTGACGTCAATTCTTTGTTTACCAATGTACCAGTAGAGGACACGATCACCATCATATCGAAAATGATACAGGAAATAAATTTACCCACTGTTTACATTGATTTGGTGAAGTTTTGTCTCAAAAGTGGCTATTTCTTGTGGCGTGGAGACCATTACCTGCAAGTTGATGGAGTAGCGATGGGATCACCAATAGCTCCAGTAGCGGCAAACATTTTTATGGAATGGTTCGAGAACACAGCATTATCTACAGCTGTCGCTAAGCCACGGTTCTGGTGGCGGTATGTTGACGACGTTTTCGCTGTAATTTCTGGAGATGTTCTTCGTCAGTTCACGTCGCATTTGAACACGGTACACCCGAAGATATCGTTTACCGTTGAGGAAGAGATAGAGGGAGTGCTACCGTTTCTGGACGTTAAAGTGATACGGGGACCTGACGGTACGTTAACTCATACTGTGCATAGGAAACCGACACACACAGACCAGTACCTACGAGCTGACTCCCATCATCACCCATGCCATATATCTTCGGTACCAAGAGCTCTAATTAACCGTGCATTAAGTTTATGTGACCCTCGGCTAGTTGATGCCGAACTAGAACACGTCCGAAGGGTGCTAGAGAATAACGGTTATAATTGGCGCCAATGTTCTCGACTTGTGAGTGGAACTGAACGCATGCGACCTACCACGGTCAACAGATCGCCGGTGTATCTACCTTACATCAAAGGAATAACGGATAAAATCGGATACCTGATGAAACGGAGGTACTCAATTAAGGCGATTTTTCGATCACAAGGACAACTCCGACAAATGCTACGTTCACCGAAAGACAGAGAACCACTTGCCGGGCCTGGGGTATATAAAGTGCCGTGTGATTGTGGAAAGTCCTATATCGGAGAAACACGACGAAACATCGCTACAAGGTTGACGGAGCATGTCAGGTGTATTAAGAACCTTGAAGTCGAGAAATCCGCAATAGCCGAGCACGCCCTAATTAAGGATACGAAACATTTCATACGGTTTGATAAAGCATCCGTACTAGCGAGAGAAAAGTATTTTGTGCCGCGGAAAGTACGTGAGGCTATTGAAATAAACCGTCATCCAAATTTTAATAGGGACGGTGGTTGGAATCTACCTTCTGCGTGGAAACCCGTGCTTAATTGTGCCTCGACCAGTGCTAAACTGTTTACCCGCGAATCAGACGTAATTGCAATAGTGTGCGAAGACCCTACACATACTTTTGACGAGTGCAGTGAAGATAGTGACAGTGACGTACGCGCCCCTACCACGCCTGCGATGCCATTGCTGCCCGCCGTTCCTCAAGTTTCGCAGAGGGCGTTGCGAGCAGCCGCCCGCAGTGCGCGTCTAGCGGCCCTCGAAGCTGCCCGCATTCCTTGAGAATGAGCGTCTTTACCGCTCGAACACCGGTCGGAGATAACGACTAAACACCGTGAGTTCTAGCCGGTATACGTAGTTAATAAGTATGTCAACTCACGTTAGTTTTTATGAAAATACTCTGTACAGGTCATGTTGAAGTCGGGATGTTTTTAAAGCATCAAGTTTCGTACCCTTACACAATCGAGCCGTCCATTTATGAATGAAATTCAATTGTTATCATTATCTATGATGGATAATTAATATATGGATGTATTGAACCATGGAACACATGCAATTAAAATTAAGGTACAATTTCATATTAAACTGATGAGTACAGTTTAATATGAAATCGCATTAATTAGTTATGTACATGTATAAAGACTTTTTTTACTTGATATAGCTACAACTAAAAAAAAAAAGCCCGTAGGTTGCGTGGCTACAATGTCACCCTCCTATTTTTCCCGTGAGTGTAGTAAGAGGCAACTTAGTGTAAAATATCGGAGTGGACAGCAGCACCTTCTGCTGAACTGCTATCCCCAAGACAACTGCCAAGCGTGAGAATCAAGGCAAATCCCCCTTAATAGAGGAGGCTGTGTTCAGCGGTAGACAATCAGTCTGATATAATACAGTAAATATTAAATTTAGTAGACCATGCACAGGCTGAAGGAAAGTGCCCAGGATGATGGATGTGCCGCGCTGAATACGTGATGGTTTATATACCTATAATTATATAACATCCAGGTATTACGAGTAGGTACCTATACGTCACTTATCACCTATTCACTGTAATTAGGTGCTTTAGTAAAATACTAACAAAATAATAATGCCGACTGTCTTTGTCATAGAATTGGACAGACAGTCAGTCGGCTTTATACCCACATAACATTCTCGTGTCACCATTTTGTTGCCTATAGACCATAGATAACGAAAATACAATAGAAAAGGGAGTTGCCTATGCTAAAGCATAGATGAAGTAATTATGCTAATCAGTGCATGTGACAGAGAACATGTTTATTTAATAGGTGATTGTTGGAACACCTGCCATTATTTAGTTTGGATATTGTTTGGTTGCATATGTTTGGAATTTGCATTGAAAATACTAAGGTCTTAAAAATAGCCTCACTTTTATATACATTCTGCCTAAAACTACTACCTAAGAGTTGTAATCATTAGGTAAGTATGCCCAAAATGAAAAGTCGCAGATTCGATCTTATAAATGATCATACAAAAATGTATTGGATATTCCTACATAAAATTTTCAGTAACAGTCTAGCAAACATCCAACCCTGTTTAATGTCAATAGGCACTTCTTCTATATAGCATAGATCCTAAAATAAAAAAAGAGAATGTGTTTTGTACACCATTTATTTTCGTTATAAACAAAAATTAATGTTAAAAGCCTTGAAACAAGTAGTTCCAGGAGTAATGATGTATATTTTGTTCTTTTTCATCATACTAGCACGTAAACAGTATCTAAACATGCAGGTTAACTTGGCTGTAATGCCCCATATAAAACCCTCGAGCTTTCTTTTTTTGTCATGAAACCCGAGGTCGGTAAGTATTTTTTTAATAATTTAGCACAGCACAGAGTTTATGCTATTTCAAGCAAGAAACTTACACGAAATTGAAAAATTGTCTTAAAATGTTATCTAAGCATTGAACTCTATATACTGGACTCGACATCTCAAACGAGCAAAGTCGAATAGGTAGGACCAGCTAGCCGGCATGTACTCACCCACACGCAGCTGGGCACTCATAGAAATCACACGCGAAAATTGTGTATTCAAAATGCCATCCTGCGTCCTCAGATACTGCAGAAACCAGTCGGGAAAAACAAATAAAAGCGATGGAATCACTTTTCACATGTAAGTTTAGATTTTGGAATTAAACACGCCCGAATACATTATTATTTTGTCGATTTGTAATCGCGAAAGACAATGCTTCACGACACAGCATAGGCAGCCATGTTGACGTAGTGAAATTCATAGATTAAGTGGACAGATATGACAACTAGTAAGATTGAGTAAATTACATATTTTTTACTCACGATGAAAAAAGTTTCACGTGTCTGTTTATCAACATAACTCCCATGCAAATGGCTGGAACGATATGGATTAAATATTTGAAAAGTGAATTAATAATAATATGTATTGATAGATAGATAGATAACACTTTATTGTACTTTCTTATTACAATTAATATAACTAACAAAAATTGTTCATCTTAAGATAAAAAAGATAGTAAAATCGGCGGCCTTATTGATTATTATATTATTATAATATGTATTATATTTGAATATTATTTACTTAAATGTATGTATGCAAAATACGATTAACATTTTTGAATCTTGATCATAATATAATATAAAATATAGATTTAAAAAAGTTAGTAACACTTCATTTCTAGTAAAAAGCCAATTGTACCTTTACTTTCAAAAACTGAATAGCGTAGTTCGTGACCCTCAGTAATACTTATTTCTTTAACTTTATTTTACTATTTTTAACTAATATACTCTTCACAATGTTTCGTAGGTACAAAAGCCATGTCCGTTCTGTGTGCTTATAGTCTTTGATAGTGAGAAACCATACCTCAAAAGTAGTCTAGCGCTGCATGTTTAGTTAGATAGATAGATAGAAAACTCTTTATTGTTACACCACTTTAGAAATATAAAAGATTACACATTAAATTATAATAACATAGTGTTACAATGGACGGCCTTATCACTAAAAGTGATCTCTACCAGGCAACCTTAGGATGGAGTTGAACGAATAAAACAATAGAGGCGGGTGTAGTCCAAATACATAATCAAATTTCATAAAAAATATATAAAAAATAGCATACATATAGGTTTTTATAATAATTAAACAAATACAATTATAAACATATATATAATATATATATATATATATATATATATATATATATATATATATATATATATATATAAACATATACATAGCAACATACATAAATAGATAATGATATATACATATACCTATAAATTATATAAAAATATAGTGCAAAATTAATTGGACAAATAAAACCTTTTAACTTGATCCTTGAACATATTGAGAGTCGGTGCTTGTCTGATTGATACAGGAAGAGAATCTTTTGCGCATCGACCATGACACAAGCGAACTGCGCTGAGCGCATTCCTTTCGTTCAATGGAAGTGAGTTGAGTGACTTGAAAACCATGATAGTTATAAATTTCCCTTTTTGTTTAAAACTTTACAAAAAGCTCTTGGTCGGGAAATTTTATATTTTGTCGGGAGTCATATGAAAGTTAATTAATTTTTGTTATGAATCTGGCTCCGCGGATTACGGGATCCCCAAGACTATATTTTAATTTTGGAACATCTAGACAAGTCCCGAACATCTGGCAACCCTAATTAAGTGTATTATAATATGAAACAACGTATGCACAATTCAAATATTTTTTGTTTATTTTTACACATAAGTTCCATCACATACTAATACATTTATTCTTATAAGTAAACCAATATACAAAATAACGCGAGTACACGGATTCTCGGCGAGCTACAAGATCCTACGGATATAATTAAAACTAATCGATTACAGAGTATTTTGTCAGGCAAATTGATCCATCAACGTTTCGAATATTTTTGGAAATTTGAAACTTTCTCATAATTTTAAGTCAGAAGACTAAAACACTAATAATAACTTACTATCGTTTTATTTATTTTCCTTTAATACTTATGCAACATTTTGCGAACGTATTTTTTAAAATTTTGTAGACTTAAAAGTATTTTACTTATTAATAAAACTTACTCACAATTTCACAAGTCATGAGATCTGTTAAAATATGAAATATAATCTTTAGTTAATTTTAGATTTTTTCCCCCTTCTCCACTAACTCTATGTAACTAAAGCTCTAAGATATTAAAGGCTAAATGTATAAACATATACAGCCTTCCTTGGACCAAGTTCTTGAAAAAAATTACATATATAAAAGTATATTAACAACAACAACTTTCCTTTATTTTTTGTAATAAATTGGAGTTCTCTCAGTCAACTCTTTCATAGTAAATAATGGGTGGTTTGCTTTTCCCCGATGTTGTAACAATCTGAAACAATGAAAACAGTTATTAGATACTATATAAATAGGGAATGGCTAATGATGGATGATGGCGTCGATTCTTTAAGAATACTCTAAATTTAGAATTCCTCCCCTAAATTATGATAGTTATTATTCTATTTAAAGTTAAATCCTAATTCGATTTTGGAGATAATGCTGATCATTTCTGTTCTAAAGTTCTGTTGGACAGTTGCGCGGAGTCGTCCAAAGAGGATGTAATACGTGGAGTCGACGACGCCTCAACTCACCTAAATATGCCCGAAACTTAGGTCGACAATCTCGACCAATACGCGTGAGTACAGCCGGTTATTTAAAAAATTAATAACACATTACTCACACTGATCATTTCTGTTGTCTGTTCGTTTCAGGAAATTATTCTATTTATCGTTTAGTTTATGTGTTTTGTTTTAATGTCTTGTAATTATTTGCAATGTTAACCACTAAGCCTTATCTATCTAGTTTTTCACTTGTTACCAATGCCATATGATATGATGTACCTTGGCAACTCTTTGATGTTCCCACAAAAATCAGAAATCGTTCATACGCTAGTGATGACTTTACCTTACAGAGTGACGGTGAATGGATAATACTAATCAGTTGCTATATTTACCTACCATTTTGTTCGATGTGCCAAATTCTCGTCTGAACAGCGTGACTCTACCGTCTGGATGTTTGATCACCTGATTCAACACGTCATCACCCTCCAGCGTGTAGGTAACTTTGAGCTGGAATCAAAAATAATACTCACAAAAGACCCCTCACATCTCGTGGTGGATGCGTCGCTTATCTACCTTTGCTTAATTTATCCTTATAATTAAAGCAGTAGAATTTTCGGTCAAATGCGGGGATCACGTCAAATGTTTACGGCTTAAGATGTTTGCATATATATAATTCTGTATAGGAGCGTAATGCGATGGAAGATCAGCGACGTAAATTACCTCAGATGTGTTTCCACCCTAATAAACATAATATACGAAACGAACTACTGGATTAAATAAGCACTACGCCAAACCCATAACTCGTCAAAAATTATCTTTATTAGAAGATGGAATGAGATTGTACTGGGTAGGGTGGCCATCCTCAAATTGAAAATCTATTAGCAGGCCCTAACGGTGTGTTCCGGCATAATATGCCCATGAGAGCCAGTAATTCTAATTGATATTGAAAAACATCTTTGATGCATCATCACGCGTCTCACGTAATACCACCAAGTGAGATAGTAATCTAGCCTAAAAATAAAATACAGAAGCATTTTACAAGGATAGCGAAAAGTAAAGCCAACTTTTCCTTTACCCTGATATTAACACCCAGAAGCGACAATAGAGATGGTGATATTTCAGACGGTGAAATCAAGTGGTTCACTGGAACAACAAAATAGTTTTTATAAAATGAGTCACCATTAGTTTTTATTGCAATCGGCACGAGTTTTTATTTTTATTTTTTATTGTTGACAGGTAAGCCTTTGACCACAATCTCTCATGATGTTAAGTGATGATGTGGTCGAAGGTGTTAACAGGCTTAACCTATAATTAATCCAGCAGTTTATTTCGCTATTCTTCATAATTTTGGATTTAGCCTTGCACACCTTCATACAATGGAGATTCTATGTGTATATCGTCCAAGAAGACGGTTTAACATTTTTGTAAGAGTGAAGCAGAAAGAATCCCTATATCACACAGAACAGATGTTTGGTTTATTCCAATGGATTATCTACCTTGGTTCCGTTGTGTTTCTCCATTTCAAATTCCTGTCCCAAGCAAAACTTTTGCGACATTACTCTATCCTGTAAAATTAACTTGAAGATAAAATGCTGCTCATCGAGTCTTATAAAGGAGAACGTCGGTGGATGGGCCGTCAGCATGTGGATTGATTGAGGGCTAAAATCTGCAAATAATATTAATTTGTGAATATTATGTATCAAACCGTTTGATTCACACTTCAGATGGAAATTTTGCGTCCTAAACATTTTTTTAGAGGCACAAGTATTTTTAAAGTATTTCTGAAGATAATATATTGTGTAACTAACACGAGTGTAGGAAGAAATTAATAATAATAACAAATATTTAAGAAAACATATAATAAAACACTTAAAAAATAAAAATATCTAGTGACAATTCCGCCTAATTTTCCTGATGTGCCAACGTGACGTCACAAACACCACGCAAACCGGAAGAATGTCATTAAAATATTAATTTAATATTTTCTTAAAATATTTATGGAATATTTGTTATTATTAAATATGTATTTCCGGAAAGTAAGGCCTGAATCTATTAATTATTAAGAAATAATAGTAATGCGGGAAATATAGGAAATAGATATACACTATCCTGACCATGAAAAATGCTACTAAATTTGATAGTTTAAAGATTAAATTATTTAAAAAAAGAAGAAATCATAAAAAAAGCAAATTTGGATTGGTTTGTTCGTAGAACATTGAAGATGGAATAATAAATAGATATAATAAAAATGAAGATTTAAGTAGGCTTTGGCAGCAAGTCCACTTTGTATGTATAATATATATACCTTCTTTTGCTTGAAAAAAAATGTAAATTTAATAATATATGCCATTATAGTCTTAAGTGCACATAAAAAAATCCTGGTCTTTTATTCGTCATTCAGTTTAGTATTCTGCTGTCGACACAAGTCGATAGCAGAATTATTTCTATTCAATTTGGTTGGTGGAGCCCTTACTATTTTTATCACAAAATTTCTCTGGCTGTCTATAACTTTTATTAACTAATAATTTTAATAATTAACATCGATTTTAATTGTTATCGAATGCTTCGATTACAGACCTACAACAATTGCTTGTCTTCATACCCGAAGTACGAGCAGAGCGACCGTCTTCCAGTCTCCTTGAGGGAAGAAAAAGAGGAACCTCCACAATAAGAACAAACTACGAACTGACGTTACGAGGCTGGTGACATAGGTAACGAAAGACGATAAAGATAGCAAAAAAATAGCACCAAATCTTGTTAATAGTTAATAAACTCCAAGTGTACTTCTTAAAGAGGATCGTAGAAGCCAGGCTATAGAATAATGTTCTTAAACTTAAATTCACACACAATAGAACATTTTTTTTAACTCGACACTTTATTTCCACTTTATAGGATATCACTCACTTTCAGCTCGAATCATTTCATTTATGTTTTCACAGCGCATTCGTCTATATTTAATGCCAGAAAAAGACATTTTTCTCTGCTAAATATTTTCCATAACCATGATTCTACCGAATTCGCGACGCTAGTGTTCTTCAGGCAAATATTGATATCGGTATGACTGATAAGATTTGGGTAAAAATGCCGTATTATGGTGTAATCTACTTACCTGATGTGTGTGTTTGTTTACGTGTGCTACTTTGATATACAAGACGAATTATTTTAATTCATTTAATACATAGAAATAAACAAGAAATGACTGAATGTTCAAGGATGTCGCTTTGCTAGGACATACAAAAATTACAGCCACATATCGGTATGCATAAGCAAATTGCAATGAATTTTTGTTTTTACGTTCGAACAAAAAAATTGGTGAACTCCCTTTTTATGGGTTCCGTAGTCCTGACAAGGAACCCTTATAGTTTCGTCATGTCCGTCTGTCCGAGGTTTTGCTAAGAGACCGTTAGTACTAGGAAGCTGTATGGATATGTAAATCAATTACGCCGACAAAGTGGTAAAATAAAATATTGAAAAAAAAAGTTTTTTAGTGTACATGTGATTTGGGGATGATTTTTTCGTCGTCTATCTCTTCGTGTATGGTATGGTTGAATAGGTCTTCTAAAATGTGTGCGTGTGCATTGATTGAGCACCCTAAGACAAAAATTGATAAAATAGGATTTTTAGTAAAAGCTCTAAAACAATTGTAAAACTAATATACCTTTTGTAAAAAGGTAAAACAGAAGATAAATCGTTTATAATGTGCTCACTCAGTTCTCACAGAAATCCGTCCATATATTAAATTCTATTGAATTTACAAAAAAAAAATTGTATACTAGTTTTGAGTAAAACTTGTGAAGAGTATAAGTATTTATTTAAAGATCGCCTAGTGCCGTATTTAAAAATTTACAAATAGTTAATTGTGCTCAGTGCTCACTCAATCCTCCATTTTTGCAAGGGCCGATTGCCCCCTAATGAACTATAAAATTGAACTTCGTTATATTACTCATGTTTAGTTCATGTTCAATAGTGTTTCATAACATACTAAACGAAACTCTATTGTTATGCATATACGTTATTAATTATTTTATGTGCTCACTCAATCCTCACATTTATGAAAACCAAAAAACATTAATAACATTAGATTTGTTAGCATAACAAAGAGCCCAGATAGCTCAAGTTTTAGTAAAAAAAAATCCCTATCCCAATAACGTATAGATAATTATTATTATATTGACGCATACGATAGGACAATCTTCCTATAAGGATAATGAGGTTGTTATATTATTATTATATTTACTTAAGTATAAGGGTAGTAGATATAAGATCTTATAAACCGGTTGCAGATGCTAACTAACCCACAATAAACAGTTCAACAAAAAAAATATAACTGGCCGGAGAGCGACGTACTCGCAAGATACTCCATATGCCAATTTATTAGGCAGTTCTCGAGAAAGCCCTTTAAAACATTATACGATTATGTACTTACATTATTTAATTATCTACCCATGGGTACCTATATATCTACATTACTGAAACTTCCTGGATTCTGATAAATTAGATTAGGTGTTAGATTTATGCTACTTTTATTGCTTTTCAAAGTATACAGTACTGCAGAAGCCGGATCGTCCACTGCTGAACACAGCCTCCCCTACTAAGGGGGTATTTGCCATAATACCCACGCTTGGCAGGCGTCTTGGGGATCGCAGTGTAAGTTGGCAGTTCTTTAGAAGGCGCTGCTGCCCACCTCTCAGTATTTTTCCCTTAGTCGCCTCCTACGACACCCACGGGATGATATGGAGAGGTGCAATTCTAACCCCACGTGGCATATTATACACCCTCACAATTCATACAAATTTTCATTCGCTGGAATCATTGTAAAAAGCAGTTGAAACAATTTTCCTTAGGGACCTCTTCATTGGCTTCGTGGAACGCATTCACCGCTAATTCAGGGCTCGTAAATCGTATGACTAAGTTTGTCTTTAATTTTAGGAAATAAAAAGAAGTCGCATGTTGTGAGATCTGTGCTGTATGGCGGATGCGTCATCAGTTCTACATGTTATGCAAAAACGCTTCTGTAACATCAACGGAAAGTGAGGATTCGTTATCGTGGAGAAGGACGACCTTGCTTCGAGGATGCTTTTCACGAATATTTGTAAGCAGTCTTAAAAATACTCGCAAGTGTTTTCGTACCAATCTGCGGTCACTGTCCTTTGGTCTTGGGGCTATATGTAATATGATTTGTCGAAAAACTCTGTGCATAAATTAAATAATAAACTCGTTTTTTTTATTGAAACTGAAAATATCTGGTTATTTTTAGTTCTTTTTTATAAATATATTTAAGGATTATCTGTCGCTCTCTTATGTTTTCAACAATGGCCGTCTCGCATAGGAAACTTTTCGTGCTTTGATTTTTTATGATTATAAACGAGTAAAAAATTAAAGGAATCTTACTAAATATTTACGAGCTGCATTCGTAAAGTCTGCTCCTTCGATAACAATAGTCACTTATTGGTTTCGTGATTAATTATAGACATCATTTGGAACCACACTTATGTGTGCTGGGCAAAAATTGTTAGTGAAATTAAAAATAATTGGATTACGAAAAAGGTTTATAGCTTTTCAAAAAAATATTCCCCTCCAACAGTAATGCAATCATACATTCGGTTGAACCAGCATAAGTAACATATAAAAATGTATCTTGCCGACACTCTTCTGCAGTGGTAAATTTTCATCCACGAAGCATTTTTTTACTATGGTATATAATTATTACACTCATATATGAAAAAATACTAATTAAAATTACAAGCCACACAAAACGGAAATCGGACATTGAGTTGAGTATGTTTTAAGTAAACAGGATGTTTCTTCAGATATCTTCGGACATTGGGGCAAATGTTTATTTATAAAAGTTTTTATGTTTTTGTAATTAGTTTTATAATAATAAAGTAACAACTTTTTGGCCTAGTTCAAGTTAAAAAAGAAATAGTTATAAATTTTACGTCTCAATATCATGGCAGAACCATTTAATTGTATTAGAAAAAACAGATATAATCGGTACATTAACACTCTTATAAAATTTTGCACACTATATACATCACAATATCACAGAGTTAATTTCACAAATCGCTGACACAAAAGCTTGAGCGATAAAAGAGAAACGAAGTATTAACTTAATAAGAGAAAAAAGCTTTATCATGCCATCTGCTCGGCTTTATGTAATATTGAGATAAAAATTGTAAGGCGAGCTGAGCTCAGCAGATACGAGTATATTATGTTTTTAACGTGCCTAATTTCGACATGTCTATAATTCCCAGTTAGCTAAAGGAATGAACAAGTGGCGACAAAATGTCAAGAAAAATGTGACTGCCCCGGGTACCGCGACCATAAACTTTGAGGATAACTATACAAGGAGGTGGATACGGGGTAGTTCCTAGCTTATAGCCATACCGTTACGTAACCTATTCCCACCTGGCTAGCTACAACTTTCAATTAGAAAACCAATCGCCAAGCACCTAATGGAGTGTTTTAGCAGCTGTCGTCAAGAACCAGTAATTCTATCATGAGTTACAATCAGGTAATATTGTTAAAAGCCTAACAATAAAAAAACTATGCATCATTGATGATTTTGACAGCTGAGTAACTGTAACAAACTGTATTTGCCGGATTGTCCACAGAACACAGCCTCCCCCATTAAGGAGGGATTTACCATAATCCCCACGTTTGGTAGGCGTCTTGGCGATCGCAGTTTCAAGGTATCAGTTCATCAGAAGGCGCTGCTGCCCGCTTTTCTTACCTTTATTCGCCTCTTACGACAACCACAGGCAGTAATGGGAGGGGTGGAGGAGATGACATTCTAGCCCGGCACCCCACGGGCACTGTAACAACTGTAACTAACTCTTCGCTTCCACTTTTCTCGTGCGTACTGCGAAAGAGTGGAACTCCTTACCGTTGTCAGTTTTTCCCGATGAACACAACATGGGTGTCTTCAAATCGAGAGTTAATAGGTTTCTTCTAGGTAAGCGTGCTCCATCTTAGACCACATCAATGCTTAACATCAGGCAGGGTATAGTCAAACGCGAACCTATAAATAAAAAATAAAATTAAAAAAAAACTATGTTGGGATCTGTTGTATATAGTATAATGATAAATAAACTATTGAATAGATAAGCCCAAAGAAGTATATAGCTTAGATTTCAAACTATATAATATTTATTTGTCCCATTTTGTTCTTTCACACTTCCCAATTATTCTAAATGATGATATCTAAGTTGAGTCTTATTGTCACACTTGTTGCCTTAATTCACAATTACCTACATCATTCATATTTAAAGCAGTGATGGTTCGGTGGCATTGGCTATGGACGGCCGCGCAGCAGGTCCAATGGTTACATCCCGCCGCGGCGGGCTTGAGCTTCACCGCATGGTGGAAGGGCATTTTTTGCGAATGCTTGCCGGGACTAGCTACCACCCTCAAGTAGAAAATCTGTCATCAAACACCTAACGGTGTGTTCCGGCAGCAGTTCTTGAGAACCAGTGAAATTACAGGCACATGAGACTTAACAACTATGTGACGGGCGCAGTGCAATTCGTGAGTTGTGACGAAATGCATCTGTTTCAGGCAGAGGATAGTCTGCTTAACATTAAGTGGGCCTCGAGCTTGTTCCGGCACAATAACATAAAAAAAGCATTTAAGTAGTTCAATATATTTTATGTTCAGTAAATATGCCCACCTGTCTCTTTGACCGACGCTACTTGTTTCAGAACTGCTGATGTTAAGCAACCTGTTGCTGCTATTGATTTATATTTTAGTTTTACTAGTGGATAAGTTATTCTACCCTAGTATTTTCAGAGAATAATCACCTGTTGTTTCAATCGTATTACCGACTTTTTAGAAATAGCGAGATCTTGCTGTTGTCTTACCCTACCTGGGCCCTCATTGAGTAATTCGAATAGTAATGAAAATGATCTTCATTTCAAAATTAGAACTCATAATAGGCATCACTTTCAAAGGTAAATGTCAATACGCATCTCCATTACCATTGTAGGGTGTGTTTGAAAACCACTGGGTGAATGTAAAAGTTACCCATGTGCTGTCCGGAAATCACCTCGGTGAATTTATATAATCACTAATCACGAAAATTGAGTAAAAGTTTACTAGACAGTTGTATTGTTTATCAATCGATGTAAAATATTGTAAGGATTTTCATCTCTCAGGTAGTTGGATGTCATTTAAAAGTCCATATTCTGCATTATTTGGTTAGTTCATGTAGAAAAACATACATGTGTAATAAAATATTTGATTAGGAACCTTGTTTTTTTATGAGATTAATTCTTGTTAGTAAAAAATAAAAACAAGGGCCAGGATATAATTAATAAGGCAACAAGTTACTCGTACTTACTTGATACTCGTTCGGAAACGATGATATTAACTTACTACATGAATTTTAACCTTGATTACCAGCCAGGTGTCTAATCACTCGTTTTTGGACGCAGCCAGACTATATACTAGTTATAAGGCCCCTGCTCGAAAACATATTGTTGACGTGTATCAGTCAGTTATTTACTGACTGATAAACGTCAACAATTTAAAATACTTAACAAACTTTTCCTCTTCTACTTCTACTTTCTACTGTTCTTTTACTTTGAAGTATACGATATATTTTATTGATTGTGGAGAAATTTGACTTAAGAATATTATTATTACTTATTATTCCCTAGTACTCTCTGTGAAGAACCACCTGCTATTTGAAACATATTGCAAACTTTTTGGAAACAGTTGGGCAACAGGTTGCCGTTGTTTCTTTCTATTGATTATTTTGACTGTGACTTTTGGATTACTTATTATCTACTGATATCTCTGTGGCGAACCATCTGAATCTCGGATCGATTATCTCTCTATACGAGGTTTACATATCAAGTACGTATTAATTCTATTATACTTGTAGTAGCGATGTTGAGCCACCTGTTGGAGTATTGACGTGTTATGACGTTAAGCAACTTGTTTGAGTTTTACTTGTAGGTAAGTTATTGTCTCCTGGTATTCTACGTGGTGAACCACCTGCTTTTTGATCAGATTTCTTGGAAGACAAGATAATCTGACGGCCCTTTGGGATCCTCAGTTAATTATGTACATTTATATAGAGCTTCCTGATCGTTCACGATCCACTCTCGGTCGGCCATGAACTACTTTTTGTTTCTGAGAACCATCTGTGTGCTGTGTGATTTTACTTTCTCGATTTTATGCACTCCCGGTCATGAACCAACTGTTGTATCCTGTCGGCTTGTCATGTATGAAATTTTATTAAGGCCTGTTACAGAATGTTCGAGTAAGTTCCGGTTTTACTACCCAGAATATATTTAATAAATAAAACACTATCTTTACGTTTCACAGTCATCGATTTAGCATATCCATCGGTTAATGCTTGAAACGTGCTGGATGTTAACTGTCATTTTTATAACTCAGTTATTTTATGTGTTGCATGGCAACCCGAAACTTTATTAGGACATTCTGAATAAATCTTACAAACTAACGGCCCTTAACTAATTTCTATGCTACGAATAAATATTTATTCGTAGTTTCAATGGGAATGAAATGAGCGTCATTTTGAAATTCGAACTCCATAATGCATCGCCAAATAAAATAAGGGATTGTGTCAACAACAGTTCATTAAGGTGGAAACTGCGTCTATGGCGGGAAATATAGAATTTTATATATTTTATAACGGTTGTAGCTAGGTTAGGTTACACTATTCCATACGATCACAGTGTTCGCTATTATTACTTTCACGTTTACCCGTCACAAATGTTACAAGTATATAATTCAATACGTAATAAATGAAAATATTAAACTTTGTGTAACTCTTATCCGAATCTCAGATTTTACGTGTTTAAGTACAATAGTTAAACGATCTAGCATCAAAACCAAAATAATAATAAAATTATGAATTTTCCTCCAGCGTTCAGCGTTCGCCTTAAGTAATATAATATACAACAATTTATTAAATAACAGCACTTTAACAATGGAATTTTATATTACAATTTCTTCGCGCTTTAGAAATGGCGTGTTCCTCATTTTAAAAAAGTAATTACTTACTACTAAGCATACCACATAACTACATACTGAAGAAAATATATTATAGTATCTATTTCTATTAGCATAGGTCCCATTTTCTAGAAGGTAAGTAGTTCAATACATTGCCTTCACATCATAAAACAATTTGATCAATTTATGATACTCGTGATTATCATGACTACATGATGCACAGTTATTAAGTACTATTTTATAATTGCGATACAAATGTAACACCGCATCGTAATGTCAGGGACACTACGGTGTTGAAGCGGAACCAACATATTTTTGCTCGTGTAATATAAGATTGTTTTCCTCTGAATAATGTACAGTACAATACAAAACTCTTTATTGCACACCAAAAATATATTAAACTAGCTTTCCGGGCACGGGTCCACCCGCGCGTATATCGGTTATCGCGCAAAAACATTAACCTCTTTTTGCGCAGTTGGATAAAAACTATCCTATGTTTTTTCCCGGGTCTCAAACTATTTCCATACCAAATTTCATTCAAATCGGTCCAGTAGTTTTGGCGTGAATATGCAACAGACAGACAGACACAGACTTACTTTCGCATTTATAATATTAGTACTGATAGTCTTATAAACCACGGGTATGTCATTATTAGACAAAATACTACGAACTATATACAACACTATACTACAATAAAAGCATTTAGACAAACTGTAAGTCCTAGCAGACTCACAGGCAGTCCAAAAGCCCACTGCCAGTTAGCAGCGTGTCCAGCATGCTGGCAGCATTGCCCCGTTGAATTGCAATGCTTATTCGTTCAGCTAAATATGTGCTGCCAGCATTATATTAATACAATAGTATAGTAATAATATGAATACAGTAATAGTCTTATAAATAGTAATTTGAAATCAAAGGCGGTCTTTTCACATATAGCGATTTCTTCCAGACAACCTTTTCATGGACAGTATCACATTTAAAGATACACTGTGGTAAACAAAGAATAACAGTATAAAATATGCAATTACAATAAAAAGGTACAGTTTAAGGTAATGAAGTTTGTACATAAACTATTTTGATAAATATCCTTCATAAGTACATACGTTCAAATATATAATGTAAAGCGATATGCGTAGCGCATGGAAGCAGACTCGGTAGTACAATGGGCGGTCTTATCACATATAGCGATTTCTTCCAGACAATCTTTGTAGGTATGGACAGTATAATATTTTAAGATACACGAAGATGAACAAAGAATAACAATATGCAATTAAAATAAATGAAGTTAACATAAACCATTTTGATAAATATCCTACATAAGTACATAAGTTCAAATATATAATGTAGAGCGATATGCGAGCACATGGAAGCGGACTCCATTCGCACCTGTTTCTAGTTTTCTAGATTTCCGTAAAAGGGTGTATTTTTTAATGAATAGATTCAGGTGTATGTTTTATATTAATCGGAATATTTTTTTAATGGAACTTCTTTGTTTAATATTTAAAGATTAAACATATGATGCATCGTTGATATTATGCTTAAGGATACGGATATAAAATTTGACCGAGTTTATACCTACATCAAGTTGTGACAAAACTGTTTGTGTGGAAAATGAATACGCAATCTCTATCTATTTTAATGATACAATCAAATCCCTTTCTTTATGGGATATTTTAGTTTAATTGACTAGTCATTTTCTTTATATCTATTCATGTATAATACAATAACTATTTACGCGGTTTCACCCACGTACTGTTGGATGACGATGAAAAGTATTCCATCTGTTAATCTAGCGCCACATCTACCTCCATATCAAGTTTTATCAAAATTGTTCCAACCGTTTGAGCGTGAAGAAGTGACAAACATCCAAAGACACTCACAAACTTTCGCCTTAATAATAAATTAGTCTGATGAATAATAACTGCAATTTTAAGCAAGCTTGTATCATTTGTCAAATCTTTAGGTAGCCACATTAATGTTTCTGGTGTTGATGTCATTTATCAAAATTAAAAGGGACAGTGTACAATTAAGTTTTATATTTAATCTTAATGAGTACAAGTTTAAGCGTTTATAACGTGCAGTTTTTGATAGTGTTGCAGTAGACTAAGTACTTATACAAACAGTAGAATACTATAGTACCTACCTATGTATTAAAACATTAATTAACTTGTGTGTATGTCCCGGCGACGTTGAAAACTTCGAAAATCGTCGAGAACGTCAAACAAAATCAATTCATAGATAACTTATTTCTCATAATACTCATATAACTATTGATTTGCAGATCAATATAAGTAGCCTTATCAGCGCAATAAGCTTCTTACCTAATATAATTTCATTCAAGTGACCTGTTACAAAAAATTTGCAATATCATAGCACCGCCGCGCCGCATGACCACGGATTGTGCTTAAAGCAGGTCTATCAATTGCTTATTAGGAAATTCCAAGCTAATTAATGAATGTAGTTAAAACCTTTGCCTTAGTGTCAAAATGACACCACGATGGTGCAACCTTCATATCACATTACTCTAATTCTCGATGCCCGAAACGGCGAACATTTGGCGATAGTTGCCCTGCAGCTTCGCAAAGCCCAATGCTACAGAAATGCCACACATGACATGATATACATTACTCGTTACAATTGTGGCGACCCGAGGCGGTGAGCGTGACCTTGGCGCCTTCGCAGCCAGGGCGGGGGATTCGACTTGCGCGGGAGTTCACGGAGGCTGCGCCACTCGTACTGCGTTTGCGTCCACGCGCAGACTATGCGCTGTTAATTAGCTATGTGGGGTTGTTTGTTTTTGTTGGTCGCGTTCGTCGCGGGCGCTTTGGGCGCCGGCGCGGGCGCCGCCCGGCTGGTGTGCTACGCGGAGGGAGGGCGCGCGGTAGAGCTGCGCGAGTGCACGCATCTCGTGTACGCGGGGGATGCCAGGCAAGACAAACTCGATGCTCTCTTAAAGGACTACAGGAAGATCAACCCGAGGGTCAAGATTGTGCTGCGTGTTAGTGAAGCTGATAAGGTGAGTTTTGACCTGTATGTCTTAAACTTTCGCGGACTTTTTTGTATATCTAAGTTATACGTATGGGTCACAGATTTATTAAAAATACTACTTTGACCTTAATTTATTCGGTATAATTTCTAAAAGTGTAAATTAAACAGTTTTTTTTTACCCAGAAATACAATTAGACAAAAAGTACAACGAGTGCATAAAACAGGTCATTTCAGTCGAGAAGTTTAGCAGCCCGAGCGAAAGGCAAGGCTTGAATTAAGTATATTATGCTAAAATGGGTAGAGTTATATACTCCTATTTTACTTTAATTGCGAGGAAATTCAGCAACGATATTATAAGTACCTAACATTTTTCAATAAAATCTAAACTGACATTTGTACAGTGTTATTTATGAGTGTCATTGTTTCGACAAAAATATCTAAGTCTTTAATAATACCCCAAATCTATGAGTATTATTATAGACCCAAACAAACTTCTTACATGAAGTATATTACAAACTGAACCACATTGAACATATAAAAAAATTAGCAATAATTTTATGCACTTGTGCTTTAAAATATAAATATATCCGGAACGTGGATATTCGCCAAAGAACCAAAGTCACCGACATAGCTCTCAGAATTTGCAAGTTGAAGTGGCAATGGGCGGGCCATATTGTTCGACGAACTGATAACCGATGGGGAAGAAAGGTTCTCGAGTGGTTACCACACTACACCGGAAGACGTAGAGTTGGTAGGCCCCCCACGAGGTGGATTGACGATATTGTGAAAGTCGCGGGTAGCCAATGGCTACAAGTGCCTAATAGCCGTTCTTTGTGGCGATCTATGGGGGAGGCCTTTGTTCAGCAGTGGACGTCTTCCGGCTGATGATGATGTGCTTTAAAAGCACTAGAGCATAAAAAGCCGTTTAAGTCCACTTAAACCTTACTTTATACTAAACCTTACCTTAAACGTAATGCAAAATTAATTGGACATTAAAACCTTTTATCTTGATCCTGATACAGGAAGAGAATTCCACAAGCGGACAGCCTGAATAGTGAAAGATTTGCTATAAAACGAACTCGTATGGGGATGGATTTCAAGTGTCAGATTTTCTGATGACCTTAAAGTGTATGAAGATGCTTGATTTCTTTTATTGCTCACTAAATGAAATGAAAGCGTTGAACAATATATTGTAAAGGAGGACAATATAAGCATTCCGGCGAAAACTTATTGGTAGCCAATTGAGCATAGAGCGAAACTATATAATATATTCCTATTACTCATTTAGTAAAAGGTTATTATTTAGATATAATATGAAATATTTCAAAGTTTTACGAGAAATTGGAATGCGCCCCAGATACCGACAATTGCTATACTTAGTTGTTTTTTGTACCCTTCCAGTTGCCTTGCGAAGGGGGTTACTAGTATTCAGCAAAAATAACTGGAAGTTCATAAAGATAACATTAATGGACCCGTTCTGTTAGTTGTACTACAGAGTCTTCACGATGTTTCATATATAGTAAAACACCTATGAAGCTTGTAGTAGAACAGAAAACAACCTCTATTGTCTGTTTCTCTGTCCGTGTATGTCATCTGTCTGTATCTCGTAAACGGAATGAGTTACAAACCTAAAATTTAGATATTTGTGTAAAAGTTTTACCGTTAGATTAATACTCGTATTGGACTAGACATCAGTTACAAACATGGTATTTCATGGGGTGTAAAAAAATATTTTCTGCAGCTTTCCTTTTCTGTTGCTTCCCTTGCAAATGGCATGTCATCATGGATCAATCAATCATCCTATTGAGTACAGTACAAACAAAATTTAATATCTAAAAAAAATGGAGGGCTCTCAAAATTTTAATTCAATTTCAAACCATTTTTGTTACGGGATTTATCTCAAAAACTAAACTAGTTACATATATCCTCTATACGAACAACTAACACTGAAAACGATAATTTTAATGAAATTTTGTTGAACGTGGCAGTACAATGAAGAATATTTCAATATTAAAATTGGGAATTGACCTTCATAAGAGCGCCTTGTTATCCGACGAATACGTGTAAATTATAATAAAAATCGGCCAAGTGCGAGTCGGACTCGCGCACGCTGGGTTCCGTATCATTAGCTATACAACATTAGACTTCATATTTTAACCTTTTTTGTTTTCACGTGCGCGATTCCGACTCGCACTTGGGCAATTTTTGTATTTGTTGTTATAGCGGCAACAGAAATACATCATCTGTGAAAAATTCAACTGTCTAGATATCACCGTTCTTGAGATACAGCCTGTTGACAGACGGACGGACGGACGGACGGAGGGACAGCGAAGTCTCAGTAATAAGGTCCCGTTTTTACCCTTTGGATACGGAACCTTAAAATTAGTATATAAAAATCTATATGAACTACATACCTACTTCCGAACTAAGACCGACTTGAGGAGCGATAAATATAAACATATAGGTAAATGCACCAGCTATGGTCACTTTAAGATTTTTAAATTTTATTTACTGTTATATCATAATCTAATTATAACCAGTTCGGTTTCAAAACGATTCATATTGATAAAAGTAAGAATACTTTACACGCTAAAGCAAAAAATAGGTCTGGTCTTTGATCGCAAAGTTAAAATTTTTATTTGAAAAGTAAGTGTATCCAAAGTCAATAATGGTCAGTCCAAAACCCAATGTTGACCCACCATTTTGGTCATTTCCTATTATGACCAGCACCAATAATGGTCAGTAAGATTGTCAATACATTGTCATTCGTGATAAAACAAGCAAAAGATTTGTTATTTATTTACGATTTGAATTTAGAATCTTTCACACTTAAACAATCAAATACAAATTAAAATGAGATCAATGTCTATAAAAATAACTATGTTGAATTTTTCAACTTTCCCTTCCTTCATTCGCCTACTATTAACTTTAAATTTAGGTGTCTAAAGTATGAACAAAAAGCAAGCACCTATACTATAAATAGGTAATGCAAATATTATGGGTTGTGATTCAGCATCCAGTCATGGTCACCCCAATAATGGTAACTATTACCATTACTAGACCATAATGCAAGAACGAGCCGCCAATAAAATGAGATTTTATAACTATGGCTAAATATTCTAAATTTGATCAAAAAAAACAAAATCCCTATGACACCAATCATGGTCAATTTGACTATCATTGGAAATATCATAATTGGACGTTCCAGTAAAGGTCAGCGTCATTCATGTATGCTCCGAGACCGAAATATGTGCATTTTCTTGTATAATTCGTCTCACAGGTATGTAACTCATAGTATCGATACAGAAGTATATTTCAAAACCCCTCAATTTACGAAAAAAACAATTTACAGAAATTCTCAACCCCTTATCAAAAATGACACTTATTTTATATCATTACCATTGAATCCGTTGAAAGGCTCGCCATGTTGCAAATGTAAAGTTACAAAATGAGAAACGTCACTTTTTGATAAGCGGAGTGTCTATTGTTTATTATTAAGTGTTGCCATTGTCCCTTCAACATTTAGTCCACTTATTTTGCAGCTTTTAAATCTAAATTGACCATCAATAGAACGCTGACCATGAATGGTACAGTTACCTCAGGTAAATTCTGGGCATGTTTTCTGTGACGATGTAGGTAATGGCTGATTCCAACAATGTATTTAAGTTTTTTTAACCGGCGTTCTGCCTTCATGCCACAAAATACTACGAACTATATACGATACAACAGCTACTACAGTAAAAGCATTTATAGGTTGGTTTTAGATATGGCCGACATCAAGACAAGAGAATCCTCTCTTGTAGTCATCTGCAGTTTGCGTGTCTATGTATAGGGATCACTGGTCCGGAAACTTTGATATATGTATACGTGTAGTTTTAAAAACCTCTCATGGCAATTTCATTTATTAATTAATTAATATTAATTCATAACGCAATGGCATAAAGCAGTGTCGCCAAGTCAACTTTTGAGTGACATTAAAGTCGGTCATGAAAATTCTACTTGTTATCGTCACCATTTCGTCGTCATTGCATAAGATCGTTTTCCGTTTCCCACTTACGCCTTTTCCATACAAACGAGCTCTTCTTTTGTTTATGTAGCACTCAAATGAGGGTATTGTCAGTGAATGCCATCCTTAACTGTGGAAAGTTAAAGGCATTGCTAATTACACTGTTACGTTTGAATTGTTAATTAGTGACGTAGGTACATTACGAATAGGAAAACGTGCTCGGACTTAAGTCTGAGAGTGATTAAGTCTAGCGTATTGTCTAATAGGGTCATAAGATATGGTATGTTTTATATACACTAAGCTTATGTTAGTCATACCTACCAATTAACTAACTAAATATTATGTTTTCATAGATACGTAGTTTTTCTTAAAGGTTATTTTTAAACTGTTGTAAGTTGACACCAAGATTACATTGTGTAACAGAAGGTATAAGCCAGGGTATCCCAACACCGTCTTACGTACGTTTGCGGCATAAAGCAACTCTGTCCTCCGTACAAGGAGATTCAGTGCTCCGGATCCGAGTTGCTCTATGGTTTGCGGGCTTGTTTCCCCACCCGGTATTTACTTTTCTCTATGGTTCCCGCTAAATACGGACGAGGTATGATACCATGTAGATTTTAGACGTAATGGGCTGCTGCTGTGGGAGTTTTTGGTGCCGAATACGATATATGCCGACTACATACCTCGCCAAGGATTGATGGGATTGCGTTAATGCATTTTCCCTTTGCACAAAATGGGGATGTCATGTTTTTTAGTCTTCTGCCTTCTACCAGACTTAGTTCCATGATCCAGACTTGAGAGTGTAACATTGCTCATCATGTGTGTTTGTAGCTGAAAATATAAATAATTATCGGCTCCTGAGATACATTATGCCCCGTGGGTTCCCCATTTCTACCTATGGGTGTCGTAGGAGGCGACGAAGGGTAAAATATCGGAGATGGGCAGCAGTGCCTCCTGAGGAACTGTTATCTTAAACTGCGATCCCTAAGACGCCTGCCAAGCGTGGGGATCATAGAAAACCTCCCTAATAGGGGGAGCTATGTTCAGCAATGGACAATGCGGCTGATACATGAGGTACCTACTTACATTAGTGAATAAATCCCTCATGAGTTAGTTCTTAAGCCAATAAGCTATTGCATTAATGCAATAAATACAATATTAGAAGAAAAACTAGGTTAACAATAAAAACTGTACTACTTTTTCACGGAACAATATATTTTAACAATTTGGCAACGCCCCTCGGCACGTGTTTAGAAACGATTAGTTATGTCGGGTAGACCCTTGGTTGCTACAAAAAGACTAATTTAGCAGTCTTGTCATACATATTATGTCATTTTAAAAGCCGGTCTATTGTGTTTGATCTCGCAAGAGCTGCAAAGTTCCAACTCAAATTGAATAGCAAAGAGATTTATGTCCATTTCACTACAATACATATCTTATATATCTTAACTAATGTGTGTCCTTAAGTACTTACTAGTTTTGCTCTTACATTACGCCTATTAGTTATGTTCATTTTAATTAATTGCATAATCAGTACTATCAGTACTAATATTATAAATGCGAAAGTAGTTCTGTCTGTCTGTCTGTCTGTAACGCTTTCACGCCAAAACTACTGGACCGATTTGAATGAAATTTGGTTTGGAAATAGTTTGAGACCCGGGAAAAAAACATAGGATAGTTTTTATCCAACTGCGCCAGAAGAGGTTAATGTTTTTGCGCGATAACCGACATTCGCGCGGTCTGAGCCGCGCCCGGAAAGCTAGTTTCTAATAAACTTATTTCCTGATCTTGTTTTGGACGTGGCCCAAATTGATTTCTGAGCGCCTAAAAAATTTCGCCTTAGGTTATTTTGATGCTTGGTATAAGAAAGAGAAAAAGCAAAAATATATAAGCTGCATGCCAATGAAAAATTTTAGGCAGGGCTATTTGGAATAACGTAAACATTATAACGATACCTCAGTCCTCTAAATATGTTCGAGCACGTTATGGCGAAATAAAGAAACTCACATATATAAATCCAATCTGCTATAATAAGATATTTTGTATAATAAGAAGAATCTGAATAACTATTATGGTATAAAAGATACATTCCTTCGGTAGTACGGACGGGTGGACGCACCTCATAAGGTCCCAAACATCGAGCAAGTTTAAAGCTAGATGGTCCCAAACGTTTTACCAAACAACGCCTTAAAAACGCAAAATCAAAAAGATTCGCCGCCTGTCGTTTCATTCAACCACCTGTCGTTCAAATCCAAGAAGTGATCGGGACGCGTGTTTCCCTTTTTCTTACTTCCCACTAATAATAGGATACTTTTTTTTGTATTTGTGTAGGTATGTACACTCGAGAGCAATGAATCCGGGTCACTTAAAGAATGTTAAAAATCTCGGAAACTAAAAATGATAGGTTAATGCAATAAATTGTATTTAATAGACAATGTAATACTCCTTAAATGAAAGTAAAAAAAATATGAGTCACCATACATTTTATTAACACAAAATTACATAAAGAAAAAAACTGCTGATCTCTCCTTAAAACAAAAATAGGAAACATGAAATTTTTGAACTTTATTACGATTTTCTTGAATTTTAATACTTCGTATTGTCTCCTCGTGCTTCCATTACTGCGTTTACGCGGTTTGGCATGCTGTACACCAAGTTCCTTATACGATTTTGGGGAATATTCTCCCATTCCTCTGTGAGAGCAATTTTGAGCTCACGAAGCGTGATTGGGGGAGGGTTTCGTTGTTTTACGCATCTGCCTAGCTCGTCCCAAGCATGCTCGATCGGGTTGATATCCGGGCTGCGCGCTGGCCACTCCATACGAGTAATGTTCATCTCTTGAAGGTAGTCATTCACAATCCTACCTGTATGAGGTCGGGCATTGTCATGCATAAATATAGCATCCTCACCTAAATTGACCATAAATGGACCAACGTGATCATTGAGGATTTCTTCCACATATCTTACGCTAGTTAAAGAGCCGTTTTCTATGATCACCAGCTCTGTGCGACTTTCAGAAGAAATTCCGGCCCACACAAGTACAGACCCACCACCGTAGGCTACTTTTTCTTCGATGCATGCTTGCTTGAATCTTTCCCCTGGTCTTCGATACACTCTGTGTCTTCCATCGTGCTTGTAGAGCATAAATTTTGATTCGTCGGAGAACATAACTTTTGACCAATCTTCAATACTCCAATTTACGTGGCTCTGGGCATATCTTAGTCTCGAAATACGATGCCCACGCTCCAGTTTAGGGCCGTTTGCAGGTCTAAGGGGTTTTAAGTTAGATTCAGCAAGCCGACGTCTTACTGTCCATGCACTTGGGTTACTTCCTCCGAGGCGTCGAAACTGATTGGTGAGTTCAGTTCCTGTGAGAAAGCGATTTCGAAGCATGGTGTTCACCAAGTATCGGTCTTCTCGTGCTGTGGTACACCTGGTTCTGCCCGTTCCTGGTCTGCGTAGGTTAGAACCAGTTTCTTCGTAACGTCGGAGAACTCTTTGTACTGTTGACAGCGACACACCGACAGTCCTGGCTGTATCGCGCTGACTCCGGCCGGTTTCCAGCATTGTAAGTATTCTGGTGCATTCTTCAGGCGTAAGCGACATAATTTCAGCTTGAATAATGAATATAGAGCACTATCAACATGGTTTATGTACCCACATAAATGACAGATTACAAACAAAAGCAAAACCAAATGCTGTAATTTCGTAGTTCCATCTTCGAAAGTGGCCCTTTTTCAAATTTGATTTTTTTATGATATAACTTTACAATAACTAAGAAGTTTTAATACCTTCATTTAAGGAGTATTACATTGTCTATTAAATACAATTTATTGCATTAACCTAGCATTTTTAGTTTCCGAGATTTTTAGGATTCTTTAAGTGACCCGGATTCATTGCTCTCGAGTGCAGTTATATTTTTATGTATGTATAATATTACTTCGGTGTACGGATTTTTATAAAATAAATATAATTGAAATAAATATTCATACTTTATCACATCGCGACATGAAATAAATTAGCTCTGGACAAAAGTTATCGATGATTAAATTTATTTCATTCGCCAATTGCTATTTCAATATTGTCCATGAGGAAATGTAGGGATCGAAATATTTTATATAAGTACTATATTCTCGAACCCCTTGGGAGTAAGTGGGATCCTCCTTGGGAGTCTTATGTGGTGACGAAAGGTCAAAATATCAGAACGTGGGCAGCAAACCATCCGATATCTCCAGGGTTATAGAGGGCCTTCCCTCGCTCAAAGCCCGGTGGATTTGAGTTGCCGAAGCGGCTAACAACATCCAAGTCCTCTAAGACCAAAAGAAAATAGCGTTTTCTGAAAGACTTCTATCAGTGATGATGTGGTCAAAGTTTTTCTTCAGGCCTACCTAGAGCTACTGGTCCTCAAGGACATCTGCCCTCTGAGACACGGAAGTAATGACACTAGTGATCACCTACCCAAGTAATGACAGCAGCGGACGTTGCTTGACATTGTTGATCGGTTAAGAATGACTAAGCAAGGTACTCTACGAGCGTTATTTGTTTTCTGGCTTTGATTAGTATTATAGGTAGAAAACTCATTTCTACTGTAAACAGACTACAATCCGGACACATTCCACTTAGGAAATTCGCATTTATGATGGGTAAAGTATCGTTACCTTATTGTGAGGTGTGTCATAAACCTGAGCATGATTACCACATATTGATGGAGGGTGTCCAGAACCAGGCTGTTCAGCGTAGAATATTTATAAACATTAATAAGTGAGGCAAATATTGGTGCGGTATTTGACGTAAGCGTGGGGATTATGGTAAATACCCCCTTATTGAGCCGGTGTTTGGCAAAGGACAGTCCGGCTGATAAAGTAGTGTTTTGTGGTTATTTTCTCGATTATTTTAGTTTTCGGAAGACTTATTTTACCTATTTTGAAAATAAATAGGTAAAATAAGACGAGATATATAGATTAATGCGCAAGTATTTATCTGTATATTTATTAACAGTAGTACTTACAGCAAGTAAAATTACTGAACCAACAAGGCCAACTTCACATGAGGCTGGTATGACTTATGAATAAGTGGCTCCTTACCTTAATTCATAAATCAAACTACCCACTCACTATATCGTCACTAATTGTAGTACTGTATTGATATTGTAAGACTATAATGACTGGCGTTAACTAAAAGTTTATTCCCTAAATAAAATTTGAACAAAATAAAAACTCCCGATTCGGTTATGCCTTTGTTTATCAGTGGGCGTTATAGCTGTTGATGAGATATCACATTGAGTGTTTCTCGAAGGTTATATCTACATACTTAGCTATAGATCAGTATTACCGTAGCATTATTATCAGGGCAAACTAAGAGTAAGTGTTACATAGTGACGTCATCGAACCAGTTCACACGGAGCGGCCTCGCCTCTGCCGGAGTGCCCCAGTAGCCTGGACCGCATTATTCATTATGGTGTAATATTGTGTAACGTACTTGTTAATTTAAGGTTTCTTTATTTACCTTTTATACTTTTTAATGTTGATAGGCTTTAGACCGCTATCTAACTTGTAGGATTAAGATATTCTTCTTCTTCTTTAAGTGCCTCTCCATTAATGAAGGTTGGCAGTCAGCTTCTTAAAGTTTTCCTTGTCAAGTGCCAATCTGAACAGTTGCTCGACGGTCTTAATCCCTGTCCACTCCCTGATATTACAGAGCCAAGACATTTTGCGTCTACCCGATTTTCGCTTCCCGGGTATATGTCCCATCATGATGGTCTGTAGGAGGGAGTAACGATCCGGAGAACATGTCGCAGGTAGGCGACCTTTCTCTGTTTAATAGTCCGGATAAGTTCGAGGTTATTTCCCATACGGCGTAAAACTTCCACGTTTTCCACGGGAACTGGCGGTCATGTACAGCTGCCAAAACACGTCGTTCTGTGCTTGTAGATAGATACTATTTAGGGTGGTAACTAGCAAGGTAGAGAATTTCCAAAACGCCCTAAAAATGGTTAGGTAAGTTCAAACCCGCGGCAGAATATGAACTAGAAGTCACTTAACGTCAGCGTACAATCAGAACTATCGAATCACCTATATCACTAATAACATAGACAAAATAAATTTTCTCTATGCTAATACTATTTGCTTCCATATAAAAAAAATACGCTTCTGAAGTTTATTTTGCAACCAACGCAGAGTAAAATATGAAAATGTAGAAAAAAGAACTATGTTTTATGGAGTCATAAAACATAGTTTTTTTATGCCTGATAGGTTAGCCTTTGACCACTATCTCACCTGATGGTAAGTGATGATTTGGTCGAAGATGTTGTTCAGGCTAACCTAGTATTACTGGCTCTCAAGGACAGCTGCCGGAACACACTGTTAGGTGCTTGGCGACAGATTTTCTGCTTGAGGGTGGAAGCTAGCCAGGGGGCATTCGCAAAATGCCCTACCACCATGTTCAGATTCCAAATGAGAGACAGCTCCGACACTGAGCACCCTGACCTTACTGTCTTGAATCCTTCTGGGCATGCTTTCGACGATGTTTTTAATAACGTTTTGAGGAATACGTTCCCACTCTTCTGCAATGACTCTTTTTAGATCCCTGATGTTTTGTGGAGCAGGTTGCACTGATCTTACCCGTCTCTTTAGAACATCCCACACATGCTCAATTGGATTGAGGTCAGGTCTTCGAGCTGGCCAATCTAAACGACGGATCCCAACTTCTTGCATGTACGTTTCCACGTCGCCAGAACGGTGCGGGCGGGCATTATCGTCCATGAAAATGGAATCTTCCCCAAGTGCAGTCAATGTGGGTTGTGCATTTGGAATTAGGACTTCCATTATGTACCGGTGTGCATTTAATGTTCCATTTTCTATGAAAACTAACTCCGTACGCTCCGTCGAATTAATTGCTGCCCAAAACATTTCGGAGCCTCCGCCATAAGGAGTGATTTCTTCTAAACACATTTCCGCATAGCATTCCCGTGATCTTTGCAGCACTCGCCGGCGTCGGTCCTCTCCACACAAAGAGATTCTAGCTTCATCAGGAAACAATACTTTATTCCAGTCCTCCAGAGTCCATGAAGCACAGTTCCGAGTAAACTGAAGGCGAGCAACACGGTGCTCACGGAGTAATTTAGGGCCCCGAGCTGGGCAGTAACTCTTGATATTGGCAGCCAAAAGCCTCCTCCTGACCGTCCAGCAGCTAACTTCTACTCCTCTTACTTCTTCAAGGCTCTTCTTCAGGTCCACACTTGACGCCTTACGATTACGCAACGCCTGACTGACCAAAAAGCGGTCATCTCTTGGTTCTGTGCATCGTTTTCTTCCCCAACCGGGTCTTCTTTTGACCGAACCAGTCTCTTGATACCGTTGCCAAGTCCTCTGGACAGTTGAACGACTCACATTTAGCCGCTGAGACACGTAAGTTTGCGAACAACCTTCTTCAAGTAGGGCTATAATTTTACCGGCCCTTATCGCTTTATCACTCATATCAACAAGTGGTATTTAATGTACGAGTAAAAAGAAAGATTAAATTGTTTAATTTGCAGAAAATATCCAAAAAGTTTTAAAATATCGTAATCAGTTAAAAATCATTTCAGCAATTCGCGCCATTAGTAAAGCAATTTTAGAATAATCCACAATAATCATTATTTTTCTTTTAATAATTTCAAATTTTAAATTTGGAACGTAAAGAATCATGCCAGGATGCTTCAAAAAACATGCCAATACATCGTCAAATTAACAAAACCTATTTCTTGTTCTTCTTCATTGAAGTAGAGAAAAAAATCTAAAGAGCCCGTTTTTTTTGCAAAAGAGTTTAGTTGTCATTAGGTACCAATAAAATAACTTAACTAAATACAATCACATTAAATTAAATTACATTCATTTTTATATTATATTCATAAAGATATTCAATTAGGCATTATAGGGTATCAAAAAAATAAATAATACAATAATAATGTATATATCAAATTAATTCATAATTACTGTCGCTAAGTAATAAGTCGCTACCAGCAAAATTGATAGCATCCAACTAAGGCATAAGCAGCTGTTTTCGAGGCTTGAAGTTTATCGCCAGCCAATCAATTTTGATACGACAACTTCTATTATTTTTGTGACCCAAATGCTAGTTACTTTGTCACTCAGGTACCTAAATACGTTAAAAAATTTCTTACCCATCGCAGTGGGATTATATAATATTATATGTTATAATCCTTATTGCTGCACCGTACACGGTATTGTTTTCATCAATAAATCAAGCCACGTTTATAGTGTTAAGACAAGTGCTTAATTAAATTGAACAAACTTTAGGATTACGAGATAACCGCAAACGCAACATTAAAGTTACGTAATGAACTTGAAAACATAATAAATTATTAAAGTAAGCTCTATTTTATTACTTGAACTTGAATTCAACTAAACAAAAACAAGTATGTACTTAATATATGAGCTTGTCCTACATTTACTCGCGAATGAAAACGAATCTATCAACATGATAACAAAACTTGCGATCTAATATATACGAATAGACAGAAGAGAAAATTGTACTTACTGAGATTTTCTTTTGTTTTCCAAACTTTTTAAAGATTATAAAAATATAAGATGATATAAATATTTAAGTGGCTTAAAGAGGTTTTGTTCAAAATTATGTAGGCTATTTGTGTTATATTTTTTAACTTGCAATAGCGGTAGAGACGTAGCGGAACGGCTTGATGATTCCAATTATGAAGTATGACTAATTTGGTGTTAGATTAGTAGATTCTTAGCAGATTCTACGTGATATAGATAAATTGAATATAGATAATAAAAATACTAGGTGGACTGACGACATCGTGAAAGTCGCTGGTAGCCAACGGTTACAAGCGGCTAATAGCCGTTCTTTGTGGCGCTCTGTGGGGGAGCTCTCTGATGATGATGATGAGTAAAAAATAAATAGGAATATCTTCGAAACTGCTGTTTTTGTAATGAAAATAAAAATTTCTTGGCCAGGATTGGCCATGGACGTGACAAAAAATTACACCAATACGGCACAAGAATAAAAACTGCATTATTTTTAAAAAAATGGCGCCGATTGTCTTTTACAAAATACCAATTCTCTTCCGTGATACGATTGATCTACATACTTTTAAAAATAATGTCTATTTTCTAATGACCAAGGCGTAGGTATACCATATATATACCAGTATATAGCCACAATAGGCGAGTTTTTGTAATAAAAATACTAAACCTACTTAGGGCCCGTTTCAGAATGTCCTAATAAAGTTTCGGGTTGCTATGCATCACATAAAATAACTGAATGAAAAAAATTACACTTGACATGCAGCGCGTTTCAAGCTTTAACCGATGGATAGGCTAAATCGATGACTGTGAAAAGCAAAGATAGTGTTTTATTTATTAAATATGTTCTGGGTAGTAAAACCGGAACTTAATTGAACATTCTGAAACAGGCCCTTAGAGTAATATAATATGCATTAAATTGGTATATTTTTGTGATCTACCTTTATTATAATATGATAATTATTTACCCTAATGTTTATATGTTTTGAAGCGGAACCTAGTGATACTTTCTTATGAACTTTCAACAACCTGTAACCTAAGATCACCAGCTAATCATTTTCATTTCATAAATAATATACACTATAAAAATATATGCACTAAATAAATATATGTAGAATACATATAGATATGCGAGGTTACTTCGGCAGAATATTTTCTTTTGTGTGATTGATATAAATTATTCTTAGTAAGTACCTATGACGTCACTAGTTCAGTTCGCACGGCCGACCTCGGCGGCCGCCCTACTAGTCAGTGGGTTGGTTTGGTAGAGTATCGACTTGTAAGGAAACATGGTCAAATGCCGCAAGCTATGGATTAAGTTTTGTGTAATTGTGCAACACATAACAGTGTGTACCCAATGGCATATAATAAATGAACTGACGTGTAACTTGACTAAACTTGGCAAAATGACTAAACATTTGAAATATAGTATTTTGATATTCCTATAGGTTATTTAGTGATTTTTTTTGAAGAAAATCTTATAAAATATGTCTTGACAACGAAAATCTTACGGGGGTAGATTTAAATCGCTCCCGCCGCTCCTCAAGACGATGACACCCGCTCCTTCAGTCTACTCGTGACCACGGTCAATGCAACTTGATCGAAACGTCGAGGTTAGTCAAAATATATATTTATTTTGATATTAATTCTTGCGTGACCCGTTAATGATTTAGAAATATGAGTTTAGTTCACGAAAGTTGGAAGAAAAGTATGTCATGACAATTCTCTCACACGGCTTTCTTTAGGTGCCATGCCGCCCTAGGCGCCAGTGGAGTATGGACTTGTAAGGAAGCTTGACCAAATGCCATGCGTTTTGTGCAATTGTGTAACTTTACGAATAACTAATGATTTTTTACCAATATTACCGCATTTTTATATTATTGTAAAGGAACAATCGCAAGTGCCATCTTATGTGGTGGACTAACCTCTACCTATAATAGATGCATTTTATGACAAGCGACGAATTGCAATGCGCCCGTCACACCGAGACATATAAACATACATTTCGGTGCTACGCGACAGACTTTCGACATGAGGGTAGTAGCTGGCCAGGCGAGCATTCGCTAAATGCCCTTCCACCAGAAATGTTAAGCATATTCCCATATTGATTGGAACAAAATTAATTTTATGGAAAGAAATTTGCGTATACGTAGTTACTGTCAAATCTCAGTCACATACAAATCATGTCAATATAATAATTAACGAGATATTTAATGGACACATAATGGATGGAAGTACCTATATTTCATATAGATTGACCTACCGGTTCACACCTATAGGGAAATTGGACGTGTGTTTACAGGAAAAAAGATTTTTGCGTTACAATCGACTAAGTAATGTTTTGTTGCTTGAGGGCGTTCGAAAGTAGAATGTAGAATCTTGGTTGTAGCGGGGATTTCAAGATATGGCACACGAGAATAATAGTTATTTGCTATACAACGCTGCAGAGTTGTTATTTGGCGAGAGTGCTTCTATTAACTCTGAGGAAGCGAAGTATACTAGGATTCAACCTAAGCCTTTGCATCCTAAGCGTACCTACCGAAAGTTTCAAAGGTATGAGGTTAATATCGCTTAATATCTTTACTGCCGAGCGAAACACACAATTTTTCACCTCACTACAGCGAGGAAAATGATGGATGCAAGTATTAAATATACCTACTACAATTAGTAATATTAAGTTTTTAAGTCAAATTTCAAAATCCTTTTCCACGCCAAAGGAAAAAAGCAGTTTTCGATCATTGACCTATATATACTAGACGCGATATCTCAAACGAGGAAAGTCGACCGGTGCAAATATGCTGGCCAGCATACTCTTCCCCAAATGCAGTTGTTGCGTACGTAAATTGTGTATTCAAAATACACAATATTCGAACGTAAAGTGCGTGTAATTTTTACGAGTGCCCAGCTACGTGTGGGGCAGAGTATGCCGGCCAGCATATTTTCACCGGTCGACTTTCCTCGTTTGAGATGTCGCGTCTAGTATATATAGGTCAATGTTTCCGATCTATATTTTATATCATAAACTACACTATTCCGAACTTGTGATATGAAGTTATTTGTTCAACAAGTGACCAGAGTTGTATTATAGCTGTGATGTCATACCTATATAGTTTTGTAGTGTTCTATAAATGAAGGCCTACCGCGAGTAAAAAAATGACCACATTATGATACAAGTTTTTTCAAGTAATTTGATTATTTTATGGTTTTTAAACCTCAAATGCAACTCTTAATGACTGAATTTGACTTCCTACCGTTCTTGTGGCCACATAAAATCGAATTGAAGCGCTCGTAACGTAATTTGCCTAATCCGCTTCGGTCGTTATTAGGATGGGTGGCCGCTATTAGCATTTACTTTATTGGTAAAAAAGCATTTCCGTGCTTCGGGAGGCACGTTAATCCTTCGTTTTCACTTGTTTTCGTGGATGACAGTTGTAATGGCATGGCGCTAAGGCATTTTGCCTGACTATCTACCACCCTCATGTAGAAAATGCGAAGCTAGGCATCTTTGGCAAATAGATCGTTGTTTGTTTGCCCAAAACAATAACTTTCAAACGCCTGATCCGATCTTCATGCAATTTGATTGGAAACAAAAAGAACTTGTTAACTGGTATACTATAATGATATATTTCTTCTAATTTATGATTATTATGTACTTATATCTTCTAATATATGCTTATTTTTGTTTTAAATTATCATAGACACTGCAAATTGACATTTAAATGTAATGAAAAGAAATTTAATTTGTCATATAGATATTTACTAGCTTTCAGGGCGCGGCTCTACCCGCGCGTATGTCGGTTATCACGCAAAAACATTAACCTCTCTTTGCGCAGTTGGATAAAAACTATCCTATGCTTTTTCCCGGTCTCAAACTATTTCCATACCAAATTTCATTCAAATCGGCCCAGTAGTTTTGGCGTGAAAGCGTAACAGACAGGCAGACAGACAGATTTACTTTCGCATTTATAATATTAGTACTGTTTATATAATCAATCATAACTATATGTATAATGATATATGGTTATAATATTTATTTATTTAACAAAAGTTCATAGCTACAGCTATGAACTTTTGGTTTCTTATCACAAAATATTTGAAATAACTCCATTTTTATAACTTTTGCATACCAAAAAGTTGGAATATGGAGAAATTTTGTACAATTACCTAAGATTTTTTATACCACCGATGTCCATGCATTAAATACCTACATTTGAATTTCATAATTCGTAGTTCGTTATATTACCTAAATCGAATGGCATTGGTTGATAAATTAAGATCTAAAAAGCGGGTTGAAATTTTCAACTATCGCGCGACCAGCAAGGGCAAAAGTGTATCATATAAGTTATAAGGCTTCACTTGAAAGCAATTTTTGTACTGAATTTCACGAAGCCAAAACTGTTTTACATCATATTTCTGTGAATACCTACTGACCCCATGCGCGTGGGATAAACGTGAGAAGAATTTAAGATGTTGACGTTGACATCTTCACAAACGGTCAATAAAATCTAGTAAAATTTAAATGTAGAGTTGTACTTAAAAGCTTCCGACATTTTAATGCATCTTCTTAGTTGAGGAAGGATGTTTCAATTAGCGAAAACATGTAAATGTCCTACCTTATAGGAAATCCATGCAGGGTCATGCATGACTCACGATTATGAGTGAATTTGCTTTTGACCTTATTTTTTAGAATAGGTGCCAGAAGCGATATGTTTATAAGAATCAACTAAGTATATTCGTTTATTATCTATTACATAGGTAAGGAAAAGTGTGTTAAGGGAACGATGTGGTGTGAATGAGGATGTAGTGACAAAAATCGAGAAAGGTACCTATGTTAAGACGAAATATGCTCCAAATTTGACGATTTGTCCTCAAGAATATTCAAAACTAGACCTTTAAAATCGGTTAATTAATTATTTACTTTTTGTATAATAAATAACAGTTGTGGTGTATTTTTTGTATAATAACAATGGTTTGGACTTGGAGAGAATGAATGAAATGAGAATGACTACAAGTATGCATGGGACAAGTGAACGGAAGTGTTGGAAGGGGAAGACCTAGGCGAACGTTCCAAAATCAGATTGAAGACGTTCTGAAAAAGGGCAGGTTTGGAGTACCTGAAGACGACTCTCATGTATGAAAGGATTGATGAGTGTAGATAAAGTGAAAGAGATATGTAGGGATCCTAGTAAGTGGCCTATCCTGACGGAAAAGAGGCGTGATTTTATGTATGTATGTATTCAACTATTACATTAGGTACAGACGTGTTCTTTAACGAAGGCAACCTCCTTCAGAATGAATGATTGATCCATATTTGTATGGTTGGCCTTTTTTGTATGTTACGTCATTGGTGGGTGTAAACGATAATAGTATACAGTAAAAGTAGTAAAGTCATAAAATATAAAAATGGATCGCTTGGGTAGACAGTAGTAGTTATATTGTAACTACACAAAAAATAAGGAGAGGCGCACCTTCGTGAGTAGAATGGTCTGTAGGTACCTACATGTATGCGGTTTAAAAATTTATTCTCTCAAGACTAAAAATATTCACTTACAGAGAAACACTAATACAGAGTAAAATTTAAATACCGGATTGCATAGTGCACATGAAATAATATAGTTCTACTTAAAATAGTTAATTATTTACGTTATATATACCTATGTATATATATAAACATAAACAAAACAATTCAAGTTCTCACTCCCTACTCGGCAAGTAGACATCCCCAGATTGCATTTATCTACATAAAACTACATTTATGATTGGAATGTGTCCAATCATCACTTATTAAAAAAAACACTAAAAATCTATCTTCACAGTATGACAATATTTGCCATGTCAAACTGTGATATCATTCATCATCATCATCACATCAACCGCAACATCCAACGTTGAACGAGGTCTCCCCCATTGTCTCCCAAATTCAATATGCACGTGACAATCATTTTGGACGATTTCGCTACTATATAGTTTGTGAAGTTGTGAGTGATATTTAAACGACAAATATGCTTGGAAAATTATTCCTCTGTAAAACCACATGTTACTGTAATTTAATTAATAATTATTATCATTTGTCAACAACGCATGCGCTTCTCGTGGCAGAAGATTTTAGAATATTCGAACATTAAAATTTTGTAAATGAACTTCATAAGAGCGTCATAGGTGCTTAAGTTTAATAAATGATTTTGATAATGATTAGATGTAGGCGTTACTTTACGGAAATCCATATTTAACATTAACAAATATCTTAAGAAAATATTAAAAATTATTGGAGTACATAATGTACTCTAATAATTTGTATAATTATATGATTTTCGTTTAGCACGCGATAGTGCTTGTAATCATATTTAGAAATATTAAACTAAAATTTAAGAAAAACGCCAAAAGTATATATCTAGCGGCAATTCAACCTAATTTTCCTACTAAGCCGTCTTGACGACACAAATGCCACGTAGCCAAACCAGTATTTTCGATGCGTTTTGACCCTACACGAAAAATCCTCAGGAGGTCTTGACGAGATCAACATGCGCTCGATGGGTCACTAATTTTTTATATGTTTGTCTAAAATATAAATTTAATGTTTTCTTAAATATTTTTACCATATTTGTGATTTTGACATTTAATTTTTCCAAAATGAACCCAGTAAAATACTACTGACAAAATTATCTTTAGAAAAGATAGAAGTACACAGTAAGTATTAATCTTAGATTTAAAATAAATAGAAAGCAACTCTAAGTATAATAACTACTTACTAACCTCACATTATATAAGAGATTATCTCCTTTCATCGACTGTGGTCACCGCCCTTTCGCTTTCATTGCGGTCCACGATATCGACACATTGATCTACGTTATTATTTACATTGTTATTGATTTACTTTTATGTAACCTGGTATTAGATTCACCGTATAACCAGCTAGACTATTATTGCTTAGCTTGGTACACGGAAATTTTAATTGAGTAGGTATTTATACCCCAATTTATCATGTAAGTCGAGCCAGTTAGTGGCCTAACATCCAAGCTGTATGAGTATCATAGCATTATTCATAGCTCATAGTCCGTAATTGCGATTCTTCAAATTACAGGGTTATTGGAAAAATGCTAACAACCTCTTAGGGTTGACTTCTGCTAGTCGTAACAAGCATTTTGATATTTTGTTTTTTTATATTTTTTTTTGTGTTTTTTTTATACATGTTTTTGACGGAATAAGCTCGAGGATCACCTGATGTTCAAAGTCTCTTTAGCCTGTAATGTATTATTTCATATTTTTTATTACTTTGCACGATGTAAATATTTAAAACTCTATTCAAAGGGAGAACGGCGCAGTCCAGTGCTGCGGTCGCTCTTAACTCGGAGTAGGCTTTAAAACAGAAAAAAACATATAAAAAGTATATTTTTTTCTAAACAAAATAAAACATCTCAAAATGTTTGTTAGGACTAGCAGCAGTCAACCCTAAAAGATTGTTAGTATTTTACCAATAACCCTGTATATGCCTTTTATGCCTCACTTAGTGCTCGAAGAGTTGTATTTAGTATTCGTACTCCAAGCTATCAAGTAAGTCCAGTCTGAGGCACATCGTCAAAGCGTAAAGACTCTACTGAATAAACATATTAAAATCTTCTAGTATATAAGATTTTTATATGTTTATTTTTGCAATGACGCATGCTCCGCGAATTATATTACAAAATTACAACGAGAGGAAAACATATAGTCATGTGGGGGATTCGAACCCGGGCATTCCACCCATATAGCCGGGGTATGCCCGCTATGCCAACATGACATATGACGATATAATTGATTATTATATATGATAGGTACTGGTATGAGGGATCGAATCTCGCACATGACTAAAATATATCCTCCGCTGTAATTTTATATATAAGGTGTTTGACAGTCATTTGTACTTTATATAAATAAACAAGAACATATTGTATAAAGTTTTGGACTTTTGTGAAATAGAAAAAAGTAGCTTATGTCCAGTGTGATGTTCATAATTGCCTTACCATATAATAAATAAAACCTGCTTATACATTAAGGAAGCCATAAAAAGCCATCAAACAGACAAACACGCAGAGTTACTTATTTTCGCTTTTATATTAGTGTGTATTGATTGATACGTTACTTTCCTATAGCATAGATTCAAGCGTTACTTTGCGGAAATTCATAATTAAATTTACAAATATTGAAGTCTTTTAGAAAATAATATGAACATTACCTATTGACAATACCGCCTTTTTCTGCTAAGCCGTCTATCATACCCTGCAGAATTTTAAAATCTTTTCGGTTCTACACGAAGCATCATCAGGAGGTCTTCGGTCAGCAATTCTAGGATAGCCTGAGGAACTTTATAACTTGCCATCAAGGCTTGCCTAGCAACTATAAAAAGTAAACAAATAAGAAAGAAGCAGGACAACTGTTTCTATCGTTTTCCTAGCGCACATACCTTGTATAACTGGTATTATAGATAATAAACAGCCTTAAATTAGGTGAACTTGTGACTTGTGACCAACTTTGCCATACATTACATCACATCTTCCTACAATATTAATTTCACGTCCAGAAGTGGTCGGTGGGCGTCACTCGACTGTTTAATGCCGGTAGTCTATTTAAAAGCGTAGGTGGTAAAATAACAGACCATTATATTATACCATATATCATACTATGACATATCGTTTACGAATGTATTGTGCTGGTTTTTATCACATCGTGCGTTCAGGGAAACATAGTGGATTACATTGGAGTAAGCATAGGCAACTACGGACAAAATTATTATTTATTTTAAGATTGTTGCTATTTTTAACCTCCAAAAGCGAAGAGGTTCTCAATCCGTTTATATGTATATTTTTATGTTTGGTACCTCAGAACTCTTGACTGGGTGAACCGATTTAAAAAAATCTTTTTTAGTTGGAAAGCTGATGTTTGTGGTTTGATTCTATTTAAATTTTATCGTAATTGGTCAAGCCGTTTAGGAGTTACGCTCCAATAACTGAAAAATATTTACCTGTCTTGATGATAATTATATATACACGTTGGCAATGAATGACAATCGATCCCGTATGTAGCAATGGTCACATAAAAGAGTAAAAAAAGTTTTTATTACCAAAAAATGGAACCGACTTCAACACCCAAAAGTGTGAAATAACTTCGAAGTCGGTTCCATTTTTTCGTTAAAATTGTTTTTTATTCATTGTTCATTAATTCAATGCAGTAGTAACCACCTTTTTTTTTTTTTTGAATGGGGAAATGCCTTCGTACTGCCCCTCCACCACGGGGGTAGTGGAGGGGGATGTGTGGGACTTGAACCCACTAAAACCCCCCCGTGAGCAGTCCTCCGCCAAGGTGGGGCAAGACAGGGTCGCATTAGCATTCACCATCTTGCCCCAGCGGCGGTAGGCCCGAACTTAATAGTGCCTCTCCGCCTGTGGAGGGGTGACCTTGCTCACCAAGGCCGCCCCCCAAACTTGTGGGACCGTGCAAGCCGGTGGAGAATCCCCCGAATCTCCAGCAGTGCCCCACTACAAAGAAGGGAGGTGGCGGGCGTACTGCCGCCTCCTCGCCCCTGTTTGCCTACGCCGGAGCGAGTAGTCACCACCTAGTCTAACAGTTGATAAAAAGCTGCTCGTAATAAAAAATAAATACACAATTAAATAAATTATACATAATATCAACACGTACAAATTTATTACGATCGGGGGCAATAACCACGGGAGCAAACGAAAACGGGGGCGTAAGCCACGGACCGGATGTAACATAGTGTGAAGCGATATAAAAAAAAAACATGATGTTCAATGATTCCAAAATTATCAAAATGGATTTGTTACGGATCAGACTTTAGATAAAATGAAATTGAAGGAGGGACTCTTTCTCAACTTTTCATTTTGGAAATATTATTAACAAATTTCACAGAACACAGAACAGTATGTCCTTGTTAAAGATTTTTAGGTATTTACTAGCTGTTAAATTTGTAGATTGTGTATGCATAATAGTAAAAATAAAGCTCGACTATAGGTACCTATTAGGCGATCATATATGATTACCTCTGCTACGCTCATGTCAGGGTAGGATCACACACATATCTACTGATTATAAATCGAAGAAAGACGTTGGTATATCCTTCACCTAGCAAAAGAGTAACGAAAATTAAACGTGACATGATATGTACCTAGCTACTTTATATTCCGTAAAACTAAACAGTGCACGGGGTAATTCAATGCACCTACGCGAATATCATGCAGAGAAATCGCAGGCAGTTCATTAAAAAAATAAAAATTACTAGGTACCTACATATAAAAAACAGTAATGTTTCTCTTAAAGCCCGTTTCAGAATGTCCTAATAAAGTTTCCGGTTGCTAACCAACACATAAATTAATGAATGATAAAAATGATAGTTAACGTTTCAAGCTTTAACCGACAGATAGGCTAAATCGATGACTGTGAAACGCAAAGATTAGTATTTTATTTATTAAATATGTTCTGGGTAGTAAAACCGGAACTTACTCGAACATTCTGAAACAGGCCCTTAGTGTAATCAATTATTTACTATGTCCATTATAATCGTTCTGTACGCTACTCATTTCATCTGCTCTGCCTGCACAATGGTCGCTCTTGACCTTGCGTTTGACAGGACATGTCAAGGTCACTTTATTGTGTTACTGTCAATTTTGACAGCTCTCCTTTGTGCGCTAATGTTATGGAATGCGCCCAGACTGGATGTCAATGGGATTTAATCAAAAGCATTGACTTATTTAGGTACCTAGGTATCGGGGAAGGTTCTTTTTAACCGACATAAAAAAAGGCGGAGGTTCTCAATTTTACAGTTTTTTGACTGTAAAGAGTTATGAGGTAACCTCATAATACAGTGTGTACCCAATTTGATTTTTTTAAATTTAAAGGCTGGCTTGTGTTGTGGTCCCATTTAAATTTTAATGTGATCTGACGAGTAGTATTTGAGTTATCTCTAAAAATGCGTATTTTATGTTTATAGTCTAATAATCTTTTTTTAATTAAAATTATATTTAGTATTACATAGTATTAACTTTATGTTATAGTAATAACTTTGTGTGATATTATACGTGGGGTACCTACACTGAAAGTATTTACAGAACTAAAATTTTCCACGAGAAGCGATATTCTAAACATACCTACGAGATGGTAGGCGTATGCTTCATTTACCACGTGGTAGGTCTTTTTCTTGTGCAAATACTAACTACTGGGTGTAATGCTCTGTGGTGAAATAACTGAGTAACGAGACATAAGAACTGAGCAAACGAGACAGTAAGAACTGAGCAAACTGGACATGTAAGAACTGAGAAAACGAGACAGTATAAGAACTGAGCAAACTGTTCATTGTAAGAGCTGAGCAAACTGGACATGGTAAGAATTGAGCGAACGAGACATAGTAAGAATGAGCACACGAGATATAGTACCTAATAACGTCGCAGAGTGATGAGCGCAGCGTAGTTTCGAGCAGAACGAGAACGGTGACATTGCAACTGTAATTTACAGGAGTGACACGTACCATCAGGCCGGCGACTTTATCGCCTTGTAACTTCGTAACTGTCTGGTCAGCTTCGACCGCATCGTTTGCTTTCCACCAGAGACATGCTTTCATTGTTATATGACTATTTTGTTAACGTCGCGTACATTCGTAATAAGCCCAGATCAGAGGTTTTCCTAACGCACATATTCTACCCATTTTAGGATTACGTACTAGAAAATTGGACCCTATTATTAAGCTTCGGCTGTCCGTCCGTGTCCTTCTGTTTGTGTATTTTCACAGAATATGTGTTAGCATAGCGGTTTGCCTAACAAATAATAATAATAATACCAAAAAGTTAAAAACAAATAATATAATTAGATTTTTCTTGCTGTATCAAAAAACGGTAATTAATGCATACAAACTTCAAACTTAGTATGATTATAGTTTAATACGTATCATATACAACAAATCAAAAAAAAATGGTCATGTGAGGGTCGGACTCACATGACCATTTTTTTTCACTCTGAATTGAATTTAAAATATACCTACCTTATTTTTGGTGGTACGGAACCCAATTCGCAATCGTGTGTGACTACAAACCACACTGGCCCAGTTTTATTTTTGCCCCTTATGTTTATAACCTACCTATACATAGAGTTATATTAAGCTTGACAAAGGTCACAAATCAACTGAACTAATAAAATATAACTTGTCAATGTCGTCCTTACACCCAAATGCACCGGCCGGCCTAGTGCGAATCGTGACCAGTCTGCCCCGTGCGGTGGCCTTTCACTGATCCTTGCGTTTTTCGGGTGGTGTATCTGCGTATTTACATAATCAGTGGGCGCAGTGTTGCAAGGTACTTATTTATTGATTGATATGTTATGTAGATAAATGCGGTGCGTGTGTAGTTAAATTGTAATAGCATAGACACTTGTTAGAATATAGTAGCTGCCTAATCTACACACGTTCAGATATTATAGTGCAATTTTCGAACGGATGATTTTCCGACGTACGAGTATGTCTATAATAAGTTCATGAATATGGTAAAGATGAAGTGATTTTTCTCTGGATAATGTAAGACTGACGACGCAGGACGGAGGGATCTCGTTTCGCATGCAAGTCAGGAAAACAGAAGTACAGAATATTTTTTTACATAAATGTATGTATATAAAAGATAGCTTTTTAACGCATCAAATTGCTTACGCCATGCGCCATCGAGATAAGTGGTCCTTCTATATAAGATTATGCTATGTCCGTATCGTCACACAATATATAACTTTTGTAAGAGAGAATAGGACTTAACCACAGTAATGTTATCAATATAACACTAGTTTTTCGCCGCCCGCGCGTATGTCGGTTATCGCCCTCTTTTTGCGCAGTTGGATAAAAACTATCTAATGTTTTTTCCCGGATCTTAAACTATTTCCTTACCAAATTTCATTCAAATCGGTCCAGTAGTTTTGGCTTGAAAGCATAACAGACAGACAGAGTTACTTTCGCATTTATATTATTAGTACCTACTGATTACCGTGGTGACTTAACCCATTTCATTGAAAAAGTCTAATACGGTTAAGTAATCGCCTAGTAAACTCTGGGTACCGGTAATATATCGCATCGTTGCTATATGTATTAATTTAAAATAATTTGTGCTGATTTAGAAAGAAAGAAAGAAAATATATTTATTTCGGACAACACACAACATCAAACATTTCCGAACAAAACGAAAAAAATCAATCAATAATATTACATATAAAAACAAAAAACCAATCAATAAAAGAACAAAATTATACAGACAAATCCAAAATATATAATATTACATAAATAAAAAATAATTTAGATGTTGCGTGACGTCAGAAAAGAGCCCCGATTCAGCATGTGCTGGGTACATAAATGAACCACAGCGCTGTTTTTCAGTCGGAACTCACGACTAACATCACGAACGCACATGAACAGGAAATTAAAATAAAAACATAAAATTAAAACACGTTAACAAAACCAACATAAAATAAAATAAACCATAATCGTTTGCACAAAACCGCGATTTACTAAGTATATTATATTATTTATTAAGCATATTTACCGTGTTCCCCCTTGGAATGTTGCATGTTTCATATTTATTGTCTTTAAATAAAAAATATCATAATTGAAAAAAGTCACGGACCCTGGAGTCTGTAAAGTGTAGATTTATAAATAAAAAAAAGCATATTATCCAGGAAAAAAATTAGTTATATGACTCATTTTCATGTTAGCTTAATTGGATTAGAACATACCCCATCTAAAGGGGTGGATGGACATGTGTACGAAACCCGCACATGACTTAAATTTTTCCTCTCGTAAATCATAAAAAGTTGTAGATCTGTATTCATGTTACTTTTCTATCGAGAGAAATATTATGGAATCGTGTTTTCGGTTACGGCATAGTATTTGTTATGACCTCTAGAATATTATACATTTTTTCAACAAACTTGCTCATAAAGTGGCTCTAATTTCAGCGCAATTAGGCACATAATGACATCTGTAACCAAACTGTGACTTTTTCATTGCTGTTGAGTTATAAGGTTTTTTTTTCATAATATCGGTTGAGTTCCTTTGTTCTTAAAGAAAGTTTCGAAACAAAAAACATCGTGTTCAATAGTACAAATAAACTAATGTACCTATTGTTTGCTCATTTCATACAATTTCGTATTTAAAATTTTAAATAGATAATTTCAACTTGTTCATTTTTAATAAATAAATCTTTTACTCAAATATAACTTTTATTTTCTCTGTAATAAAGCAAACTTTAAATTCCCCATTTAGTACGTTCTACGCTATCCGAAAAAAACATGAAGCCTCATTCTTTCCGCCAAAAGGAAACCTCATTCTTTAGTCTATGGTCGATAGCCATGCGCGCGCAGCGCATAAGAAAATTCATGATACAATATTTGCTGCGCCGCCGATTAATTTTTCCCGCCATTGCGAACAATTTTTCACAACTCGTTTTCACTTTGAAATATAGTTATTTAAAAGTAATTGATATCTGCAAGTACTAGTTATGAAGAAAATGATTTATGTGGTATACCGCCCTTTATAAGATGTGAACCCCTTTACGTTTATATAAAGTTTACGACCTGAAAACTACAATGAAAAATATGTATTGGCGTACCAAAATTTCATACAATGCCAGAACAACAAGTATACGCAGTCTTTTTCAGAAAATGTGTTTGTCAGCTTATATAATGAGATTATCCAATTGATTTAGAAGCAAGAAATCGAAGGTTTTATCGACTGACGATATCGAACAATTTATAAAAGATGCTGCATACTATGGTTAGTTAAATTAGTTTTATCCACTATTTAAATGTTTTTAGTACCTATAATTATACCTGTATATATATATATATATATATATATAGGTTTTATCGACTGACGATATCGAACAATTTATAAAAGATGCTGCATACTATGGTTAGTTAAATTAATTTTATCCACTATTTAAATGTTTTTAGTACCTATAATTATACCTGTATATTAGTACCTGATATTATTTGTAATGTAATCCGCAGAGCATGCGTTATTGCAAACATAAACATATTAAAACCTAATATTTTCTTCAGAGGAGTGTTCAAGAACGTCTCGTATCATACGCGTGAGTATTGATGATAACTCCCTCACCTAACGGCTCGGGTCTCATTGGCGCGTCAGCGGTAATCAACAACATTACACACTGGTACCAAAAATGCGTGTTCAATATATTTTTTTTTTTTATTTCCAATAGGCTAGCCCGTGACCACTATCTCACCTGATGGTAAGTGATGATGTGGTCGAAGATGTTGTTCAGGCTAGCCTAGAATGACTGGCTCTCAAGGATAGCTGCCGGAACACACCGTTAGGTGCTTGGCGACAGATTTTCAACTTGAGAGTGGTAGGTAGCGAGGCCAAATGCCCTACCACCATGCTATAACGACTGCCATCCTAAGACAACAACCGGGACCGACGGCTTAACGTGCCCTCCGAAGCACGGAAGCGCTCAGTAGTATGTCACCACCGGTCACCCATCCAAGTCATGACCGAGGCGGACGTTGCTTAACTTTGCTGATCGATTCAGAACGGTCAAGCTAACCTCGCTACGAGCGCTTCAAAATATATATATGCTTTTTTATACCTACGCGATGAAATGTTTCTTACATATGCTAAATGCTACCGATTTACATAACAAATACAAATAATTTTTTATTTCAGTTAACTTAATCTAACACATTTCACGGATTTGAGACCCTCTTTTCAGTATGCAGATACCTGTGTTAGAGGGTCTTGGTCTTCCGTGGTACTAGGTTAGATTTTGTATTTATGTCTTTGTTTAGATTATGTAATCTTAAAACAACATAAGGTACATGAATAATACATAAAAAAATAGTGTGTATCAGCGGCAGGCGTTGCAATGAAACGATGAAAAGGGTGGCAAGTTGAATTTCGCACATTATTTATTGAGTTTTTACGGCGGGTTGTCTCACCAATAATAATTAAAACAAAAAGTAATAAATAAGTTTTTCTTCATTTATGTATTTAAAATATTAATTTTGTTTACAAGAAATGTGTCTTTGGAGCGAATTTCTTTTTGATATGTTTTAGTTGTTACTCTATGGTGCAAAGCCGTGAAACAAAAACCACATCGGGCGCTCTAACTCATCATATAGAAAGATCCATGAAAGAGGTTTTTATTGTGACCTAAAAACTACTCTTTTAATCACCATTTCAATTTCCTGTATCAGCCGGATTGTCCATTGCTGAACATAGCCTCCCCCACAATAGGGGACTTTGCGATAATCCCTACGCTTGGAAAGCCTCTGGGGATCGTTGTTAAATGAAATTAAATTGTTTCATTCCAGATTTGCATCCATAAAAATATATAAATTAATGTAAATTATTGACTCTAAAATTACATTCCAACTATTAAAACCATTAAATTGAATTTAAGTAACAATAAGTTTAAGACATTTCCTCAGAAGATGCTGCTTCCCACCTTCTGATATAATACTTTTACAGTCGCCCTTTACGATACCCACAGGTAGCAATAGGAGAGTAACATTCTAGCCCAGCACCCCACGGGCTATTTGCAGAGTAGTATTATAATCATTAATCAAATATATGTAAATATATTACCATTTTATTAGTTTTAATTAGAAAAGTAATTTCCATTCGGTCACTAGAAGGTTTGAATGTTTCTAATTTATTAAGTACCAATATTTAAAATTTTCTTCATATTTTGTTATATATTTTGCAACGTCATTTGTTTTCTTCGTAAACCGTAGACGAAAATCAAGTTATTGCTGATTCTGACATGTGTTTTTGATGAGTTCTACTTCGATGGTGATTTGTTTGATTTTCGTGATGGCTGCTTAAGAAATTTGGGGAACTTCAAAAAACAAAACTTACCCACACCAGCTCACAAGCCTGACCTCAAAATGCGGTACCTGCATATCCTGAAAAGACACAGTATAAATTATATGAAGTCCGCGCATGCGCTCCACTTATTCACAATCTCGCTAACAATGCATGAATATGCATGTTTCATAAATCATAAAACTCAAATGCATGTTAAATCGCATGCACGCAATAAAGGACCGGCCACGCCTCACGTCTGTCCAAGTGCCCTTTTTACGCGTTGTTACCGAGCCACATTCTTAATGTTATGACCCCAAAGGATACCTCAGCGTTACCAACTTTAATAAACTAAATAAGCGTAATCAACTTTAACGACTCATTTATTTTTTAGGACAAAAAATATTTTTGTTGGTATTCTACTCAATGAACCCTAGACGATATGACATCACATGAATAAAGAACGACACAGAATGAAAGCACTACACTTAGCAAAGTTGTCGTTACTTTCAATCTGTTATTTTCTTGGGGGACTTTTCCATAACATTCATGTGATGTACCCCAAATGCTTAGCTGCAATCATATTCTTATTTTGGAAAAACATAATTTAATCGAATTTCGAGTTCAATATAATGTTTGGGTCAACGCAAAACATCTAACTTTCGGGTACTTGCCCGTGGAACACCAACGGTTTTCGGGTGTTCTATGGGCGATAGTTCAGATACATACTTTTATCGTTTGCCAAGACGATCAAGCATTAAATTACAGAACACCTGCGACACAGATTAGGTAATAGTTAGAATATTCCATATATACTAGTGGTGTTCTACTGGTGAGTATCTAATGCAGACACAGATTAGATAATAGTTTGTACTAAGCGTTTATGGTAGTAGATTTACTATTTCAGCTGCCGGATGCCTTTGGAGGGGTAGGCAGAGACCAAGAATTGTTTTTTTCGGTAATCGCATACAACTCTTGTTTCATGTAATAAATAAATATATCCACAGAGAACTATTGTATAAAAACACATGGATGTGTGGTATGCCTTTGTACCTAAACTCTTATTAAATTTTGTCCCTAAACACAACCATAGCTAAAGTAGTAAGTACTATAAGGTCGAAAGTAGCTACACCGTAACTTAGCTGTACAGGTATATATCAATTCACGTCGGAACCTAAATAATAGCTCTAGGTTTATGTAAGTACCGAATAAATCTTAAATCTAGACTAGTGTTACATGCAAATAATAGTTCTGCCACACATTCGCACCTAATATTATGCAGTTATGCGCATAAATTACACATTCAATTTATTTATGCACATGTTCAGTTTATTTATCTATGAGATGAAAACCAATACCTTATTACTAATGAAATAGAGGTGGAAATTCATTAAATTCAAAGGGCTTTCAGGTGTTATTAGCCTTTCACGCGTATTAATGTGCATAATTAGTATTTTAATTAGGTACAATGTCATTGGTGTCGCTTATACTCCCATTGGACTTATGCTGTTTTGTGATTTATGTCGTCTATTATTTTGTCAAGTTATTATAGGCTTGTTGGGAAGTATTATATCTTATCGGTATCTATGTAGCTGTGTACATATTCAGAGGTAACTACAGTGATATCATTAATATAAAGTTTTATGTCATCATATACGAGTGTTCTTAAACGTGTAAAATATTGTTATAAAAAAAGTTAAATTATTTTTGAGGTCAGATATATTTCATTTCTCATTTTTGGTGAACCTTGGTGTTAAGACACATTTTCCGTTCTGTCTACCCTTCCGGGGATATGTACGATGTAAAATTCGCCCTATCTATGTTAAAAAAATAACTTATCACGGGAACACATTATAAGTAGTGACAAAATAACGTATTTTTTAAGTATTCAGTACAGCCAGTTTATAGGTGCTTTATTTCCCTGGTTATTTGTATGGTTCCATCAAGATACACAAGTAGCAATTTACAATTATTTATAAAACATGCTCATGACCAGTTTAGTAAGTATACGTCCGAGTTGTGCTCATGTTATCTTTGCCATTGATAAGTTTTTCTAGGCTGATTGAGATTACGAAGTGACTCATACGTTTGATTCATAATAAGCTAAAAATGTCATAACTAGCCTATTTTTAAAACATAAGGCTATAACTCCTAAGGTCAACACACTTTACACACTTAGACAAATGGGTATAGGTATACTTTCATATATTACGTGGCACAGTTTTCTTTTGCGATGACTTTTGATACGCATAGCTGGTTTTGGTTCACCTTTATTGAGAAATCAGTACTATTTTGTATTATAAATGCGAAAGTAACTCTGTCTGTCTGTCTGTTACGCTTTCACGCCAAAACTACTGGACCTATTTGAATGAAATTTGGTATGGAAATAGATTGAGACCCAGGAAAAAACATAGGATAGTTTTTATCCAACTGCGCAAAAAGAGGTTAATGTTTTTGCGCGATAACCAATATACGCGCGGGCATACACACATATTAAGGTTGTTATTACGTACAATAAGAATGGGCGGCCTCATCAGCCGTTACTGCCGTAGCAGGTTTATAGTTCGTATAATCTCGATCTTGTAACCAGAAATCCATGCTCCAGTTTAAATCTTTTGTTGCTGTTTTCATTGATGTTTTTTTTATCAGTTGTTAGTTTTTGATCAAATCTTAAATGTTGATAAGAGATGATGCGGTCTGTGGTCGTTCCAGCACTCTAATCGAGCTTAATTTGATCTTGAAAAGATTTGATCACACCCGTTTCAGACGACCTGTCAGAGATTATGCTCTGCCTAGTCAACATTTTAGTATATTTTGAATCGGCCAAATCTTGGCCAGCTGTCAAATGTGCTTAATTTTACAATATACAATAATTTTTGTACATATACTAAGCCAAAGATTAGTAATTACTAAATTATTATTTTTTAATTACGTAATGAGCCCGATTCAAAACATGCAGAAAATATTTTACCACCTAACACAATTTCATATTTTGACAGTAACTATAAAGGTTGTTCCAGGTGCATCGATCAAATCTAGCTCCACCAATATTTGGCCAACCTTGCAGGAACGTACCCTGAACACAATGGTTTTTGGTATCATATTTTCCAACTAAAAATAAAATAATTTATTGATCATAGGTAAGCCTTTGACTCAACCTCACCTGATGGTAGTGATGAGGGTGGTCGCTTGCCAGGTGGACTTTCACAAAATTGACCTTCCACCACTATTTGAGGGAGCGACCGAACTCCAGGCGAGCTTTTCCAAATTCCTGAAGCTGAAGACCACAGCGGGTTTTAAGCCATGGACCTCCGTTTCATGATAAATCACAGCTATAGCCATTGGGACACGAATCATACATATATAAAACCTTAAGTTTCATACGCACGTTTCTTGAGCACACCATAGCTTTCCATCGGGTAAGATTGTAGTGAAAGGCTAGGAAACGAAGGAAATGCTATATCAATAATTATTTTAATTATTAATTTTTAAGTCTATCTAAGGTATAAATTGTGTACACATTACATAATATAGAACATTTTATAAAATTGTAATGCAAATCAGTCAAAATTATCCTATTCCCTTTGCTAAATATGTAAATACATTTACATAGGCTGATGCAACACTGTAATAAATTTACGTAAACAGACGTAGTCACAGAGATATGTATCAGTTAAGCAATATGTGAAGTGGAATAAGTGCACATATCCAGTTTTGTTGCTAAACTCTGAAGTTAAGACACGTTTCAGATAAGTAATAGCCCAACTAGTATCAAGAATTAAGTTTAGCAGTATTCGCTACATTGGTATATATTATTATAATATATAGGACACTTATACGAACACTGACATGTTATGTAATATATTGCTTTAAACTGTCACGTTTCCGATGAATTTAGAGATAAATATCACCCTATGTGAACAATAATAATCATTACAAATGCATTAATTACTTTGTTTATGCATTGCTTTGTATCCAAATAATAGTTTGTAGGACCTTTTAACTATTAATTAAAATACAGTACAATCGTTGCATGAAAAACAGTATTTTATTTAATTATTTAAGTTACTTAATCGCGTCACATCGCAAAGAAATACTATTTTATTTATAAACAAGTAGTAAATTTACATATGTTTAGGGTATGGCGTACATGAAACAGTATAGAAGATAACAAATATATTTAGTTATAATTCAAACTAATCTTCTTTCTAAGCCTACTTGACGTCATAAATAACACAAAGTCAAACCAGAAGATTTTTTGACGCATGGCGCTTCTATACGAAGCATCATCAAAAGGTTTCGATCATGCGCTCTAAGAAAAACCTCGAGCAGGAAAATTAGGCGAAGTTGACATTACATATATTTTTTATTTTAAATGATTTTTTAAATAAATTGTGTTTCTCTTTTATATTTATTACAAATAACGCAGCTCCGGGGGTTAAATTTTAACGAGAGGAAAAGTTATAGTCATTCTGTTTTAAAATATTTGTTATTATTTATAATTGATTTTCGCAAAGTAAAGCCTGAATCTATTAATTATCATAATATTAACAAAAAATAATTCAATTCACACTCAAAATTGTTTATCTTTATTGTGTACCTAAGTACAAAAAAAAGGTGTTTTATATATTTTTTCACGTACCTATATTGAAAATTAGTGAATCGTAACAATCAACATAGTATAATAAGATTGATAAGTTATTTATTTATTATTTTATAAAATTACATTGATTAAATTAACTTAAGTGAGTAATAATCAACTTAATTATTAAACTAAGTTGATTGTTACTTTAAATTGTATCAAATGACTCATCTCCATTGTAACCGCACAAAACCAGCTAACGACCGACGTAAGTAAACCAAACAATAGATATTCCCATAATATTGTAAATCAACACCAATGTTCCGAGCACATAAATCGTATTGTAACACTATTCACATCCTTCTTCGTAAGTAACAGAAGGTATAGATGTAACTACAAAGTCATTTGTTCAGGGCTGTTCGTTGATGTGAAATATCATATGACGGTATTTGCACAGGCTATCTGTCCATTCGTATACATGAGGTATAATTTATCTATTTTTTAAGAGACTGACTTCTGAAAATAGTCGTATCACCAAAGAATATTCCCACCCAATGTATCCTCACAACGTATTGTGCAATTAAAGTACCTACATGCGATTTCATCTATTTAGTCTCCCTCTTTTTTGAAGTGGAGTTGCAAAGCTACCCTCAAGTTAATACGCATTGCAGCAGACCGCTAACGTTCCAACAATAGAAGAATTAGGCAATGTACCTGTTCATTTTGGCATTAGAAAGATCCTAGACAATTTTGTCTAAGATATCGCTCTATTCGATTTAATCTGCTTAAAAATTCTTGTTCCTTTTGTGCGGAAGAGTTTAATGCAAAGCATAATATATGTATCATTGTATAGATGGTATATCGCCTTATCTAATGTAAGAAACAAAAAGGGCGTTTTGTGAACCAAAGGTCACCTCAGGCAATTCCATGGGATTCCATTGTGTTTATTATATGGGGAAGCGAGTATGGTGCTCTCGACCCTGACCAAAGTGATTGTTATGGGTTTGGATTTATGGTCTAGGAAGTGAACTCCACCGGAAGTCCGTCCGAAGTAATTAATCTTAAACTATTTAACTGCCATTGGCGTCGGTTCTAGAGTGAATTCCTTAAATCTAAATCCTCGAAATCATACTCTGATGTGTCACACACAATTAGTTATTCGAACGCCCACATTTGGTTGTTTGGTTGGTGTATGCTGTTTACACAATGTAATCCATATTGTTTGTACATAGAAAATGAAACTACCGAGGTTGAAACGGTCCTTATGGCCTTATTTAAATGGCTTAAACGAAAAAGTCAATTGTTAATGATAATGAACTTCATTCCGACATTTGAAATCCATAATGCGAGTTGTTTTCAAAGGAAAATGTCAAAATGACATTCATCTCAATTATTCCATTCTATTAAGAAAATCAAGGCTTGGCGAAGAGGCGGGAAAATTTAAGAATTTTGGATCATACATCAACAGAACATCTGCTCTGCGATTTCGGGGGAAGGTACGTGTAGTTTTTCAGTGTCATCAAGTCTGCTCCGATTTTCAGTATCTTGGTTCATTGCCAAAGGACGCGAAATGGTATGAGACTGCAAGGTTGACCAAGTGGCAAAAGGTCTCTGGAACCATTTCTGTAGGATGAACGTTTGAAGTTTGAAGATGCGAATGTAAGCTGCGGGAACGCACCACGATGTGCTAAGAAGAATTTCTATTAGTGGTAGGAAGAAAGCACGCAGTTATTTCAAAAATGTCCTATCACCGTGCAAATCATATCACTAGAAGCGTTTAAAATATATTTTGGAAGAAAATAGGGTATGGGCGAAAAAGATATATATACGTTTAGATTGGTATTTTCGTATAAAAAGTTATTAATAATAAGGTGGCTGCTCAGATAAATAATAATGTTTAGATGGAGCCATGTTTCTATCATACTGTCTTTTTCATGCTCCATGGGTGCCTTACTGATGAAAGGGATAGGATGATTTAGTATGTTGTTATTGGATTCAGTTTTATTATTTTTCGCTGTGCTTTATGTATTATATATTTGGGGATGAACGCTAGTAGAGAGAGAGAAGAATAATACATTTTGGCCCACACTTTTTTTTTGAGAGGGTGAAATGCCTGCGCACGACCCCTCCACCATGGGGGTGGTGAAGAGGATGTGTGGGACTTGAACCCACTAAAACCCTCCTGTGAGCAGTCCTCCGCCGAAGTGGGGCAAGATAGTGTCGCGTTAGCAGTCCTATCTTGCCCCACTAGGCGGTAGGCCTGAACTCAATCGGGCCTCTGCGCCTGTGGAGGGGCGACCCGACTCATCATATATCTACTAAACGACACGACCCCAAACGTGTGGGGCCGTGCAAGCTGGTGGAAAATCCCCCAACTCTCCACCAGTGACCCCACTATGGAGAAGGTAGGAGTCGGGAGAACTGCCGTTTCCTCGCTCCTGTTCGTCTGCGCCGGAGCGGGGCAGCATGGACATCGTCCTCCCTGACCCACTTCGCGGCCTCCTTCTGCGCCATTACCGCTTCGTAGAAGGAGGCCACCGCCTTCAACTCTCGGCAGAGAGAGATCGCCTCCTATGAGGGCTGAAAGCGTGTGCTGCCACTTATGGTGGGTTAAGGGCAGGAAGAAGAATTAGTGTGTATTGTGAATGTTCAAATAACTCTTAAAATAAGGTCACTAACAGGAAACGCATTTAATAAATTGTAAATAAATTATTCAATAAGATACTTACTTATACAATAAATTGCAGTTGGAACGTATCGTATACCACATGGGCAGGATGTGGTTTCAACTCTTGTTTATAATTCAGTTTGTGTCCTGCTTGATCTAAGCCCAATTACTACCCGTTGCCTTCGGCCAGTTGCAGTGATATTAGGTATATTTTATTTATGAGTAATATTATCATAACTAGCTACAGCCTGGGTATCATCCGCGCTGACCACAAAATACAATAAACATTAGATTTATTAGGGATTTAGCTTACTAAATCTTCCCCTGAAATTTTAAGTCTTAGGTGTATGTTTTAATTTTCTTATTAAAACATATACCTTAGATTTTAATAAAATCAAAACATACCGTGATAACTGTAAATTCATAAAGAAAAATCTAAAATGAGTAGGGACCACGAGTCTGTAGTGCGTAGTTATATAATAAAAAACAATTGTTCAGGCTCTTCGTTCATACTCTTTGTTCCACTATCACTGAGTACGTAGCGATTTCTATATATAAACTTAGTTAAGTCATATTTTAAATAAGTGTCAATATCGTTATGTAAGGCTTCAAAGTTCTTGCTTGGTGCGAGTACCTCCTTGTATTGAAACTTGAGGCAGCGAATTACTTTATGGATGAAATACGAACGAAGTGTTATACAAATCAAACATACAAGTGCAAAATAACTTTTGTTGCAGTACGAAACACACATATTTTCACCTCACCACAACGAGGAAATCGCTATAATTGTAAATTAAAATCTACAATTGGTTTAAATATTAAAAGGAAATTTAATTTATACAACTGTTATTAAGGTTTGAATTTTAAAAATCTTTTCGACATTAGAAAAGCACATTTCCCCGCAGATTACCTTTTCGATCTTGTGTAGTGAGAAATATTTTACAGTCCATATTTACACCCAAATTACTTTACTGGAAAATATGTTAAAATGGAAATAAATTTCCATTTATCGAACTTATACTGACAAAAATAAGACATTTGCAGAATATTTTTACGTGATGGGCGTGCAATAATTTAGTTTTTTTAAGCTGCCGGTGACCAAGATTGCTGCTTATAGCAATACAATTATTGGGATTTAATTGTCGGTGAGGTAATTACAGTCAGTAGAAGCATAAATTAAGGTGCAGAAACCCAATACACAAAATTATAGCGTAAATGCTAAGCCATGTAAAAAATGTAGGGTCATGTCACTCTATATAAGAATCCACTTAATCGTTATTTACGCGTTGCCCATATAAGGCATCAGCTCAGTGAATCCTAATTATCTCGGGACCATTTTTAGAATATTCTGTGCCATGATGCACCTGTCGGTGCAGTGACCTGGGCACAGATTATATAACAGTTGAACCTGGGGCCTTGCTAGTCACTTTTTTTGAAGCCATGACCAGGTTAGGTGACCTGTTGCCATGTCGTCTGTTCTGTTGGGATTGATTTGAAATGGCAACTAAGTAATCTGTTATTGAAACCTGATGTACTCAATCTTTGTTTTTTATAAATACATGTTTTGTGAGCCACCTCGGTTCACCTGCGTGAAGCACGGGGCTTTCCCTGGGACCGTGCCCTACAAATGAAATTCTTGTACAGTTAATGTTATAATTAACTGCTAAATTTAAAATGAAATAATAGATAATATGATACTTTGTCCAAGAATAGTCCACACATCTATGAAAAAAATGAACGAGCGTAAGTCTCCCAGTATTTGCGTACCGTACCACAGCTGCCCCTGTGGGGTGCTGGGTTAGAATGTTACCCCCCCATTGCTACCTGTAGGTGTCGTAAGAGGCGACTATAGGATAATACCAGAAGGTGGGCAGCAGCGCCTTCTGAGGAACTGCGGTCCCCAAGACGTCTGCCAAGCGTGGGGATTATGGCCAACCCCCTCTAATGCTAATCCTGCTGTGTTCAGCAGTAGACAATCCGGTTGATAAAGTACCTACTGAACAGCTTAGTAATTAACTACGAACTCCTATCTTGGTAAAATCAATCATTTATAAAGATAAAAGCTCCTTATGCTGTGATAATGCAGTAGCTGTACTGCCGAAACCACATTAATATTTTTGATAACTGCGAGTAGTTACTCGCAGTTATCAAAAATAACCTTCATGTGATAATGTAGTGGAAGATGGTATGAAGGCTGATCTTAAAACGGGGACCGGTTGTCAAGGACAGCTGCTAGCGCAGGGTAACCAGTTGTCCTAGTAGTGCTAGGGCACACTGTTAGGTTCTTGAAAACAGGTTTTCTACTTGAGATTGGTAACCAGCGGCAATGGACTGCTGCGCATGGAGTCTGTAGTTCGGTCCCGCAACGGGCTTGAGCTTCAATGCGTGGTAGTCGGAAATTTTACGAATATTGTTTCAAAAGGAGCAAATCTGGCTCCCAGCACCTAACTACGCATTCCGGCAGCTGTCCCTTAAAGCCAGAATTTTTAAGGTTAAACGTGTTTATCACATCGTTTGCCAAGACGTTACAATAAAAAATACCACTTCAAAAGTCACTGTACACAATTTGTCGACAAAATTGTGTGCATACCAATATTTATTTACACAATACTGATCTCTTGTTTTCTTGCAGGATCTCCGAACGCTTCTCAAATCGAAGCATGTCCAGGGCCTAGAGCTCCACGATGTCCACAAGACCCTCAACAGTACCAAGGTCCTCGAAACCGTCGAGGCTGCCCGTTCTGCTATCACATCATCAGGAGGAGGCCCGCTAATTCTCTCCCTCCCGGCCCATCCTGAACTGCTGGCAAAGTATTATGACCTGAGAGCGCTGATGAAGAAAGTAGACCTTATGATGGTGGAGACTCATCACCTAGGGGCAGTGAAGAAGACGACTTATCACCCGAGCAGATTGAGTGGACTTTGGGACATGATGAACACTGTAAGTGATCTTATCTTTTATAAGCATAAAATTTTTAGGCATCTATATAAACATCGCGGCCAAGGAGTTATGTTGCCTGATACGTAAAACCACAGAAGACACAATACTAGGTAAAACTGAGAGACACGGGTTCGATTCCCTTCCAATCCAAACATTTTTTACTGTAACAATTTGTAAACGGTTATCTTATTCTTTTCACACACAATCATAGATCAGATAGCATTTTTTTTAACCGGCGTTAATACGTTTCTTATTCTTAACTCTAAACCAATTTCCTTCATTCTAAATCATCAAGTCATACAAGAAACTTAGCTAGGTATACGTGCTAATCACCATACCTTATTTCTAATTATGTTATGAACTTATGATGTAAAGCAGCCGTAACACAGTTGCACACAGGCCGACAAATTATACAATATTGGTATCACATTGCCTAGATCTCATTCAAGTCGATAAGATCTAAAATCATGACCTAAACAATGTCACAGGAAAGTAACACAAGTAGTATGTAACGTGATACTTCCAGTGCATAATGACACAGTGATATAGGTAAGATAACTTGACACCGACACATGCCAGTTTTGTAGTATGCCACGTGCTGTTATTGTAATAGCAAAATTCTGTTCTTTGCGTATCTAGACTATACTCATTTGGTCAAATAATAATGCGTAACATAGAGAACTGATTTAGAAAGGTAGTACAAATACACAGCGTTTTTGTACAAAGATTTGCCGGAAATATTAGGCTAAGATTTTGAGTATGTTCTTAGAATAGCTATATATATAAAAGTTTAATAGCTATCTTTATGAAGTAAATAAGTTTGCAGCTCCGTAAGACCTGGAGCTAGCTTACAGCTCTTAAAAACTGCTAGACTACTAGCAATAATAAATAACTTTTTACAGGAGTTCCAACATTTCGATACATTTAACGACAGCCTGAATAATATTATTGTAAATTTATTTTTAAGTACATATTTAAGATGGTCAGCGTTTTACTTTTTTAACTGTTTTTTAATTCATTACAGAAAACTAATGTCCTTATTTCAAGCTTAATTATTGATACTTTTATGTATAGCATGACCTTCGTGGAATAATAATGTAAGGTTTAAATATGACTGAATTAAGAGATGGTAGTTGGCCCCTTGAACTTACTGCTAAATGGTTGGTGCTCGTAATTTCCGGTTATTTTTCAGGTTGCGGCTTATACATTTTAGTAGCGCTCGTAGCGGAGTTTTTATGGTCGATTACTACATTGTCCTACAGTGAGACGATAGTGTTTGTCCCAAATTCAATTTTTTCATTTGTATGTAAGCTAATTACCACCCTCAAGAAAGCAATCTTTTGATAATTTTGTTATAAATGCTCACTAATTATTCGCCCCAAAATGGAACAACAGATAACATTGTCACAAGTACCTGACAAATTAACTTCTTGACAAATAGTGGACATTATCAAAGATAACGTGCGGGCAAATTTGATTTGATTTAAAAAAAATAACACAAACAGTGTCCAACATTATATAGGTACGCATTATAAGTGATAACTCAAATACTACTCGGATCTCACTCAAATTTAATAGTAAAGTTATGAGGTAATACAAAAAAAAACAGTTGTATTGAGATCCTCCTCTTTCGTTAAAGTCGTTTAAAATGACATTATTATTGTCTTCCACGCAAACAAAGTATTTAAAAAAATATGCGACATAAAAAACTAGTTTTGCAATACATTTAAAACTGCGGAAACCATAAGTTAGAAGATAAAATTCTTCCATTATTACGGAATTCAACTGTCAAACTCTCAGATGTCAAAAATCAAAATACGATCACTATAGACCTATCTTCGGAGATGGGTCAAAAATAGCATTTCGTGATGGCATTTGTATTCAGTTTTCCGAGCTGTATAAAAAAGACGCCTGTCACCTGTAAATTAATAATGTAAATTTTACTATATAGAATGCAATACATTGTTAAAAAACCTTTAAAAGAATGGCCCCGAGTTTCTTGCCCGTTCTTCTCGCAGTGGCTTTATAATTTTTGTTCACTGAACGTGGCAGTACAATGTAGTATATTTCAATATTAAAATTTGTAATTGACCTTCATAAGAGCGCCGTAGACGCCTTTTTATGCCTGATAGGTTAGCCTTTGACCACTATCTCACCTGATGGTAAGTGATGATGTGGTCCAAGATGCTGTTCAGGCTAACCTAGAATTACTGGCTCTCAAGGACAGCTGCCGGAACACACCGTTAGGTGCTTGGCGACAGATTTTCAACTTGAGGGTGGTAGCTAGCCAGCCGGGCATTCGCAAAATGACCTACCACCATGCTGTAACGACTGCCATCATAAGACAACAACCTGGACCGACGGCTTAACGTGCCCCCGAAGCACGGAAGCGCTCAGTAGTAATGTCACCAGCGGTCACCCATCCAACTCATGACCGCGGCGGACGTTGCTTAACTTTGCTGATCGATTAAGAATGGTTAAGTAAACTTCGCTACGAGCGCTTCAAATTGAAAGAAAAAAGCGCGCCTTAATTGAATTAATGATTTTAACTTGACGTAAAACGTTCAAATTGGTATTTTTGGCTATATAGAAAGTCCCAAAACGAATGCCCGATGTGATAATTTATGGGGGTGATATTTGGGTGATATTTTTGCTAACTATAGGCTCTTCGAACACCCTAATGGTGACCGGCCTACAAAGTGACATTGACTTACGTAAAGCTATTATAAGTATTGCGAAAGTTCCATTCATTATAGGTGTATCACAGACAATATTAAAGCTTGTTAACATTTTAAAACCAATCGCATAATTTTTTTATGGTAGCAATTAGGTTCATAAAATCGTCAATTCAATTAAAATAATTCGCTACTGAATCACCTCTTGCCAAAACAACGTTAATAAGCCATAAATAACATTTAGCATCAACGCAACAGTTGCTGTGTCAGTTTTTCTGGTTCAACAGTCAAATTTATGTTCCATTAAAGTTCTACGTTGAAATGGCATATATTTTGAAGCTCTCATAAGTCATAGTAATTAAACAACTTTAAACGGTTTAAATCGCGTATATTTGTCATTATTTTTTTTTTTTTTTTTTTTTTTGTCCCGACGTTTCAAACACTTGCAGTGATCGTGGTCACGGGGTGACTGTCTGTCTCATAAGTCAACTCGGTAAGCCACGTTCACTGCGGTCACTAATTGGATGGGTGACCGCCAGTGGCATTTTTTTTTTTTTTTTATCGCTGATAGGTAAGCCTTTGACCACAATCTCACGTGATGGTAAGTGATGATGTGGTCGAAGGTGTTAACAGGCTTAACCTAGAATTACTCTGGCTCTCAAGGACAGCTGCCGGAACACACCGTTAGGTGCTTAGCGACAGATTTTCTACTTGAGGGTGGTCGCTAGCCAGGCGGGCATTCGCAAAAATGCCCTTCCACCATGCGGTGAAGCTCAAGCCCGCGGCGGGATTCGAACCATGGACCTGCTGCGCGGCAGTCCATAGCCAAAGCCACTGAGCTATCACTGCTTCAGATGCTGCTACATTTAGGAACAAAAGAGCGCTACGATGCTTTGGAGGGCTTGTTCGTCCCCCGTCATCGATCCTAGTTATGGTGTCTTAGGAGAGCAGTCGTCAGGCTATGTGAGAGGCCTTCGGGTGGCCTAAAATCTACGACACAGCATTTTGCGAACGCTTGTAGCGTAGCCTGCTTAGTCATTGACAACGTCCGCTGCGGTCATATCTTGGTCGCTGCAGTCGTGGCATTACTACTGGGTGCTTCCATGCTTCGAGGTCCCAGTTCTTGTCTTAGGATGGCAGTCGTTATAGCAAGGTGCGGTGGGTTATGTTCCAAATGACCGCCAGGCTAGCTACTGCTCACGAATAGAAATCTGCAGCCAAACACCTAACGGTGTGTTCCGGCAGATGTCCATGAGATCTAGTAATTCTAGTTTTGCCTGAACAACATCTTCGTCCCCATCATCACTTACCCTCAGGTGAGATTGCAGTCAACAGCTAGCTTACTGACATTTAAAAGAAAGGAAAAATATAATCACTTTGGTAAACATATTGGAACTGAAAACAAAAAAAAAGAATTATTAATTAATCCTGTATCATTGGGTTCGTGTAATTGAGCGCCTGTTGTTTTTCATAAAATAAACAAATTTCATGCAATTTTAATTTTCTTGATATCCTAAGATTTTATCTAATCAAATATCTCAAACCTAATGAAAATATCAGAATGGTTCCATAATTATACATACTTATGTGATTATTTCTCAGCATGATTTCGTTAATGAAGGACCAATAATTTTAATTTAATGGTCCAAAGCGTAAAACGATCACGTTTCAAGTAAGTTATCTATCGGTGAAGGTGATCCAGTACTGAGAAAATTATCTAGTTTATCTTACATAACAGCTAAACTCTATTACTAAGGATATAAGGCATATTATAGTGATTTAAATGCTAATTTTAATGGGTTTTCAATGTACGCAATGAGCTCATAAAGACAGGTGCATCGTTTTAAATTGGCAATGTGGTTTTGAATTGGTCAGTGTCAGTGATGGATGCCAATTTTCTATGAATTGAGAAACTGCTTGAGTAGTAGCGCTGTTTGCAAAATATAATAAGTACATATAATAAGCACAACTAATGAAATCAAATAATTTATTTCGCAGAAAGTAATGCAATGCAAGTAACTCGTAGTATATATGTTATGTAGGTACTCGCGTTCAAATAGCCTAATTTAACGAAAGAGAATCAATGAATTAGGACTTAGTATTATTAGAGCTGATTGAGTAAGTGCGCTGATTAGCTAAGGGCCACAAACTAGGATTCGGGCCTGAATCTTGGGTGCAAACTCTTCATTCTGTTCACAATGTAACAATTTAATTTAAAAGTAATTTGAAGAGAAGCTGGCATTGAAAGAAGTGGTAATATATGAAAAATGTAATTTTTTTGGAAGTAGTTATTAAACGACGGGTAATTTATTTTGTGGTTTCGAAAAGAACGATGTAGGCGAATTAAGGAACGATTCTGATCAATCCGTCTTGCAAAAATTGAGAGCGCCCTAGCTAGGAGAAGTCGATGGGGCAACCACATATATTTTTGGACGTCGACAAGAGTGTTATTGAATAAGTTTAATAATTTTTATAAGCAACTAATCGTTTTTAAAATGAACTCCATAAAAATAACTTTATGATTTTTTATTTCATCCAAGCGCAGAACTTACGAACTTTGTATAATGTTGGTCTCTTCTATTATGATTGCTGATCTTACACAAAGGTCCCTAAGACGCCTGCCAAGCGTGGAGATTATGGCAAACATTTAGATAAATTAGGAGCTCGTCTTGTACTGAAAAATAAATCAAAACTTGAATTATTATGAAGATTAATCTCAATGCGCGCTGAACATGGCAGCTGCGTCTTTTTGTGTAAAAAATGCCGAAATGTGCAAATATATTAGAGAAAATAATACTTTTCACACGGGTGCGATTGTCTCATTTAAGATTTATTTTTTTCATGCCCATTAACCAAGCAGATATGAAAAACCTTGAACATGGATTTGTTACCAAAACGTCAGAACATAACATATATTTTTATCTCATCCAAATTTTGTTCTTTTGAAGAGGAGTTCTTAAAATTAATATGAACAGAATAAAAATTATGTCTAGTGTCCATTTTGCATCCGTACCAGTAGTTGTTGGGAACGATACGCTAGAAGTTGTTGATCACAAAACAAGTCAGGCAGGTCCAACTTCGACAGTGAAGTCACACGACGACTGCAAATCTTTGATGGGCAGCGTTCTGAAAGGTACTCGATACGTACTCGTCGAACATCCCGCAGAGCCTGTAGACCAAAGTCTTCAACCAATGTGTGTTCCCATTCTTAGTGATGACTTATAGCACAAGGGCCAAGCTCATAGTCACTGAACGAGGCATCGAGAGAGCAACGCTCAAAGTTCCTTTGAGCATTATAAACTGGAATCCGGGGATGTTCACAGAAGAACCAAAGTACTGAGATAGCTTTTATAATTTTCAAGTTAAAGTGGCAATGGGCACGCTCGAGGAACTGATAACCGATGGGGAAGAAAGGTAACCTACTCGAGTGGTTATCACATTACGCAGAACGACGTAGTGTTGTTAGGCCCCCCACCAGGTGGACTGACGATAACGAACGTAAGAGTCACGGGTAGCCAATAGTTACATTTGGCTTATAGCTGTTCTTTGTGGCGTTTCATAAGGGACGCCCTTATCTAAAAGTAGACGTCTTCCAGCTAACAATTCAAAGTTAAAAAATTAGGGAATCGTCCCCTTTTCTGGGGGAGGCTATGTTCATACTATACAGTAGGTAAAATATGAAAATGCAGAAAATAAAAGAGCATAAAGCATGTTAGAAATACCGATCAGCTGAATCAGATGAAGCTTGTAATAAATACCTAAAGTATGTAATTAAATAACTGATTAGTTGTGGTTGGTAATGCTTAATTATATATTACTATAATTAAGCATTGCCAACCATGTTACTCTACTTTTAAAGCTAAGTCGAGGTTGCATCGCCCACGAGTAATTGAAGTATATGTTAGGCAAAGATTTATAAGTAATATGTAACTGGGTGGATGCGCCCTACGCGCTTAAACATGAATCGTTTAAACGGAGCTAATTAGTACCGTTGCTTGTAGAGACGTTGTTCACACTCAAGTGCTGTCGGATTGTCAATTTTACAGTTTGAGGATTGTTTTTTGAATGAAATTTGTTTATAAGAGTATGTCAATGGAAATCCCAATTGCTATAAAGAAGATATAGCTTTATAGCAATTGGGTACTTTGTGCATTTGTACAAACTCTACAATCATGTGATTACACACTTCATCAGTCGTTTAACAAATATACACACATACTTTCGAATTTGTTATAATGTACAATACATACATATTTGTTCGAAAGTATGTGTATATTTGCTAAACGCCTTCAAAAAAGGATTAGGTTCTGGCATCGACTGTATTTTTTATATCTCTGTTAAGCGATTAATATTGATTGATTATTTTTATGTATGGTAAGTCGTACTTTAGAGGTTGTCCAATATATTTTATCAAACCCGGTAGAGTAGTTTATGTTTTGTAACTCAACATTACTATAAAAAATTCCTATGTCATCCAAGTCACTAAATATGTGGAAGCAAATTGCGTTTCATACTTTACGATTGTGAAATTCGTTATTTTTTCCGATCAGGTCCGAAACTGGCCGAACGCATTTTGATGAAACTTGTTACTTATATTCATTAGCTCCCATTACGATTTAGGATGCGCTAAAATTCCGAGCCACTGAGTATAGTTTCCGAACGCTACATGTATAACGGATTGCCACTAATATGCTCGTCTTACATAATACTTTACATTACTCACTTTTTTTCCGAGCATGGTTTGCATAAAACAGGCGATTTGATAATAAAACTAAAACTTTTATGTCGTTGCGGTGTTAAAGATGTCATATTACTTATTCGACAAACATATAAGCCGGTTAAGGGTAGAAATATGGAGATGATGTATTATAAATTGTGTTAATTTAGCATTTTTTTCTAACATTGGCATTTTTAGATTAATGCCTCAGCGAATAAGGATACAAAATAGACCGCTTTAAATTTTCCTTTCTTTGTACTTTTGTATGATTTAATTTGTTCATTTTTTTCTATAACATAATATATACTTTCATTATATTTTATCCGTTTCCCCTTAAGTAGGCAGTTTCCGAGTAGACCATAGTATTTTTTCCTCTGATATTATCAAGTTTTATTCCTTTTCGACTAGATTTGCCAAATATTATAGATATTTGCATGGTGGAAGGGCTTTTTGCGTATGCTTGTCTGCCTAGCTACCATTCGTCTCTTGTGACGAAATGCATCTGTTATAGGGAGAGGTTAGTCTGCTTATCATCAGGTGGGCATCATGCTTGTTCCGCCACAATACTATAAAAAAAATCTCCTTATTATTTCTCCCAAATTTCAGGATTCCGTAGTTGACCTAGTGGTCGGTCTAGGCGTGCCAGCCTCCAAGATTGTCATCAGTCTCCCAGCCACGGCACAGCAGTTCTCCCTCCAGAACGAGACCCTCAGCACCCCTGGCAGCCCCACCCTCGAGGATGACCCCAAGGAAATAGGACAAGATGACCTCTGTAGGCTTCTGCAGAAAGGACGGTGGACTTTGGAAAGAGATCAGGATTTATCAGCGCCTTATGCTTTCAAGTTAGTAGATGTTTTTTTGCCTCTGTTCACAAAACGCTACAATCTGTACAATACTACAGGCACTATAATGACAGCATTGAGGCATTCTAAAAGCCATTACAGGTGTAGGTACATAAGTCCAAATTCTCTAACTTACTACCATTGGGCAGCGTGCCAAGAATGCTGGCAGAATTGTCAATATTAATGGGATGCTATCAGAATTGAGGCGTTAACATGAAGTAGTAGATGCTAGTCTGGTCGATGGCCGCACCGTACCCAATGACGGTTTTGATAATATAATTATTAAAATTGGTCCAGTAGTTAAGGTACCTGATGCGTAAAACTAGGGCATGCGGGTTCAATTCCCGCACAAAAAAAAATAGTTAAGTAGGTACTATTATGCAATCATCTGAACCACGATAACTGCAAATTATATTTAACTGTATTAAGTGTATAAAAATATGAAGATTATTAAATTTTAATCAATTATTTACATATACATAATTAGAATTTAATATATTTAAGTAGTATGTATACAATTTATTAAATGTACCTTGGACTTGCCTATAGAAAAAAATTACAAAATGGCTAACAAAACTTCTATATATCTATATACTATTCTGTAAATTTTTTTACTGATCGTTACCTCACAGAAACAAAACCTGGATCTCGTTCGAAGACGCGTCCTCAGTAGACGTGAAGGGCAAGTACGCCCGTGTCCGCGGCCTGGCGGGCCTGGCGCTGCGCCGCGCTGAGAGAGACGTGGAGAGCCCCTGCGGACCCACCCTCAAGGCGTCTCTGGCTAAGGTGCTCAACCAACAAAGTCGCGCACCGAGAGCTGCAGTTTTGAGGTAAGAGATACTGTGGTACCTTAGGGTCAATTATGGCTTGAATATTTTGAAACACTAAAATGTTGTTGTATTAGCCGTACAGTTTTCGGATAAAAAATTAAGGGCTGTATAAATGTCGCCTTTAACGATACCTTTTGGATATCGTTAAAGGCGACTAAGACGATAATGAAACCTCTGATGAGCAGCATACTAACACTCACGTCGAGGTGATCGAGACGTTGAGCAGCAACATCTTTTGACGCACGTTTGGGCTTCTTCCTGATTACCCGAATGTAATAACTGGTACACCAATTGACTTATACAAGGAGGGTTGGCGTCAGGAAGAAGGATCAATATAAAACTGAAGCCAACACTTTTTACACCTTACTGTAGTAGAGCAAATGCTGTAGTAGTGACGCCTGAGTCCTGATGTCACAAAATGTCCATCATATTTAAGAAGTGCTAGAAGCACCAATTCCAAAAGTAAAACAAATACATTTGAATGAATAAATACTATGTAATAATACGGGTGACAGTTTGCCGATCTTTATATTATTTAAGAAATAGTTTATATTGTATATAGCGAATGTCAAGTTAAGGCAACGAGATTTATTTTCTCGATGAGTTAAGGACATGTTAGAAAGCTTTTCATGGTTTCAGGTTTGAATTTATAAGCTACGTGGAGGAATATATAGTAAATTACAATAAATAACTGGGCGGAGTGCGGACTGACTGACAGATAACTGTAGTAACTCCTGTTCAAAGGCTGTTAGACTTTGATTGATTACGGTTGCATTCTTGAAACTGGTAGGCGCTCGCGTCTGAATCGCAAAATAATGAATAAAGTACAGGTTTTAGAAGTTCAATTAGAATTGGTTTTAGAATTTAACACATTGTTAAAAAACGTTTAAAAGAATGGCCCCGAGTTTCTTGCCCGTTCTTCTCGCAGTGGCTCTATATTTTTTGTTTGCTGAACGTGGCAGTACAAACAATGTAGTATATTTCAATATTAAAATTTGTAATTGACCTTCATAAGAGCGTCGTAGACGCCTTAATTGAATAAATGATTTTGACTTTGACTTTGACTTTGAAAATTGTAGCATGACCCTGGTCATTGACGTGGTATTTATTATGATCCTATATAACAAAAAAGAATGATTAAAATTGTGTATTAAGTTAAAAATCACATACTGTACTGTATTATCAGCCGACTCGTCCACTGCTGAACACAGCCTCCCCTATTAAAAGAGTATTTTCCGTAATCCCCACGCTTGGCAGGCGTCTTGGGGATCACAGTGTAAGATGGCAGTTCTTTAGAAGGCGCTGCTGCTCACCTTCCAGTAATTTTCCCTTAGTCTCCTCTTATGACACCCACGGGATGATATGGGGAGGTGCAATTCTACCCTTGCATCTCACAAGGAATACCTTAATTATTTTATTTTTTTTAGCTGATAGGTAATCCTTTGACCACAATCTCACCTGATGGTAAGTGATGATGTAGTCGAAGGTGTTAACAGGCTTAACCTAGAAATACTGGTTCTCAAGGACAGCTGCCGGAACACACCGTTAGGTGCTTGGCGACAGATTTTCTACTTGAGGGTGGTCGCTAGCCAGGCGGGTATTCGCAAAAATGCCCTTCCACCATGCGGTGAAGCTCAAGCCCGCGGCGGTATTCGAACCATGGACCTGCTGCGCGGCAGTCCATAGCCAAAGCCACTGAGCTATCACTGCTTCAAGAAATGAATATAATATAAACAAAATACAAGACCATTGTTATTTCCAGATCTCTAGAGCACGAGATCCTGTCAGCCCCTCAGCACGCGCGAGCCCTCGACGCGCTGCAAGTGTCTCCGTACCGCATCACGCAAGTCGTTGATTCCGACGGAGTCATACACTCCATCAGAGAGGTGAACATTTCATTTGATATTTTATGGACTAATCTAATTTAAGAAGTCTTTTAATTGGTATATATTGGTTATTATAGCTTTGAGTCTGAAGAGTCTGAAAAATATTTTTTTGTGTCTGACGGCGAGCCTTAGCGAACCCATTGGCCACCAATATGTGGAATGAGATAAGTGGTGAAAATCTATTTATCTGCCTTACATTGCCTTTGAAACACGAATCACTCACTTATATCAAATCTTTCAATTAGGTACGGTTACAACCACATCCGGCGTTTTGTTACGGGAGGTCTTTTATAATACTGCACTGTATTGTATGATATCGTACAGTATAATAATATATATATATAGTAATCCATAATGGTAGTGGAATTCGCGAATGCCCGCCTGCTAGCTACCACCCTCAAGAAGAAAATCTGTCGCCAAGCAGTTAACGGTGTGTACTGGCAGGCCAGCTGTCTCCTTGGGAGCCAGTAATTATAGGTTATAGTCTGAATAACATTTTCGACCACATCATCACTTACTATCAGGTGAGAAAGAGGTCAAAGGATAGCCCATCAGCTGTATTCCAACGGGATACTAGGCTTATGAGTACGTAGACTTCATCAGATGAAAAATCTCCTCCTCTGAACACATAGGTAACATCATAACATTCATCGTTGAATAAAGCCCGTGCTTGGCAGGCGTCTTGGGTATGGCAGTACATGATGACAGTAGCCGCTACTACCCACCTATGGTATTTTTCCTTTCTTCTTTTGTAACGACTCCTACAAGAAGATATGGGGGATGGGATTCTAGCCCCCACGGGGTATTTATTGATTGCTACGTCCTTATTCTATATGTAATATAGTATTATATGTATATAATGTAAGATACCGTGCACGTACACAGGACACCCGCACGGAGTTCTCGTGCTCGCGGCAGGGCTACTTCGTGCACCCGCGCTCCTGCGCACGGTTCTACCGCTGCGTCAAGTTCGACCAGCTCTCGCCGGAGTACACTGTGAGTAGCTTTCACTCTATGTAATATATATATATATATATATTATATTACTACCGTCTAAAGAGATATTATATATTATTATATACAGTGGTTTTGAATTACTTTTACATGTAAGGGCCATACATATTGAGAAACTAGACAAAATTACCTATTAAACAGAATGTGCTTTTATTTATTCCAGTTAAACACAATAGATATGAATATTTAAAATTTCGATTCAACGGATTTTTTATGAAAATTGACAACATATCGATACTTATTAGTATAAGTAGATATTTTGTTAGTATAGTTAATTAAATGTTGTGTAATATTGTTTCAATACTGATCATACAATATTTATGACAATACAAAGAATATCAGTACTATTCAGTAGGTACTTAATATTATAAATGCGAAAGTAACTCTGACTGTGTTACGCTTTCACGCCAAAACTACTGGACCGATTTGAATGAAATTTGGTATGGAAATAGTTTGACCCAAAAAACATAGGATAGTTTTTATCCAACTGCGCAAAAAGAGCCTAATGTTTTTTGCGCGATAAGCTACATTCGCGCGGGCGGAGCCGCGCCCGGAAAGCTAGTTATGAATAAACACATTGAAAAGATGACGTGAAAAAAGCGTAAAAAAATCTTAGTGGTTTTTCAAATATTATATATTTTTTTAAACTATGTGTGTTATGTAACTTTTACTCATGTTATATCATCATTTACCGTTCAAGTAAAATTAAAAAACTAACAACCCCCTACTTTAATTAGTTTAGAAGTAGTAACTTGAATATTACTATGGAATTTTCCGTTTTTGTGGCAGTGCAAGGAAAGTGGACGACAGAAACTTTTTTTTAAATTTTATATTATGAAATAGTGCTAGTTTTAATAGATAAATATTTTTTGTAACAGTATATTCAATCTTCAATGTCGGAATCACACGAATACGACAGGAAAATACAGACAGAAAAAAAAACCGGGGTGTTTCTCTTAGCTTCCTAGAGGCTAAGGCCATTTAAGCGAATTTTGGCCATCTCAAGGGAAGACGTCATTCTAATAACTATAGGATTCCTCTATATATATATATATATATATATACAGGAAACCAAACTAAAATAAAGTGGCGTCATCATTTACAAGTTTAAAACCAATTGCAAAATTGCTCTTGTTTGTTCAACGCAAGTTGAACTATAGGTGTCGCTCCATCCCGATGCGATGGTTGAAGATCGAGAGCAAGAATTAAAGTTATGAGTCATTGTGTCATGTTAGCTCAATTGGTTAGAGCATACCCCGGCTAAAGGGGTGGATGGACGCGGGTTCGAATCCCGCACATGACTATAATTTTTTCTCTCGTAAATTTGTAATTTTGTAATGTAATTCGCCTAGCAGGCGTCATTGCAAACTTAACCATATTAAAAAAACAAATAAAATAACTTCAAACGATTAAAGGTCGGAAGTCGTAGGACGAACTTTACCTAGATATTTTTTATATATCAGGTAATATCTTGCGTTGCTTTCTTGTACTACACTTCCTTCAACTCTTCATAAGTTAAGCTTTCACCTCAGTTTTGGAATTGATCTATTCCAGCTCAGTTTGAATTGAAAAAATTATACAAATGAATTTTGAAAATTAAAAAAAGAAAAAAAATGTATATAAAAAAATAATAATAAATAACCATAAAATTTTCATTTTTATATATTTTGAAATTAAGGGGGTCAAAATGCGGGCCCCATAGTTTTGTGCGAAAATTGACCTGAGTGTAGTAGTAACTTCTTTACGTGTAGTTAAGTATTGTAATTAAGCAATTTAAACATAATTTTCCAGGTTTTCGAATTCGACTGCCCCGCTGGGTTAGCCTTCGACTCTCGCTACGAGGTGTGCGTGTGGCCAGGCTCTCTGCCGGACTCCCAAGCATGCCCTGGTTCTTCTGAAATCGCCCCCGTGCCCAAAACCAGATTTATCTGTCCAGAACACGAAGGTAATGGGTTTTGTTTCTGTGTACAGAACTTTCCACGTCAATGCGCCCTTTTATATATTTTGATTATTTTTGCAACTAGGTACAACTGCGATCATATTTTATATAGGTACTATTGTTTTCCTGTATTATTATTGTTAACCTTTCACCTCAGTTTTGGAATTGATCTATTCCAGCTTAGTTTGAATTGAAAAAATTATACAAATTAATTTTGAAAATAAAAAAAAAGAAAAAAAAATGTACATAAAAAAATAATAATAAATAACCATAAAATTTTCATTTTTATATATTTTGAAATTAAGGGGGTCAAAATGCGGGCCCCATAATTTTGTGCGAAAATTGAGCTGAGTGTAGAGGTTAAGAATTTCTAACCAATGTAGATAATACTTCCAAATTACTTTATACTAAACTTGTACAATTTCAAGCTAGTACTTTTCGCCTCGAAGTCTCTTACCATAATGACCATTCGACGGACTGCTCAATACCTTTTTTTTTTTTATTGCTGGTAGGTAAGCCTTTGACTACAATCTCACGTGATGGTAAGTGATGATGTAGTCGAAGGTGTTAACAGGCTTAACCTAGAATTACTCTGGCTCTCAAGGACAGCTGCCGGAACACACCGTTAGGTGCTTGGCGTCAGAATTTCTACTTGAGGGTGGTCGTAGCCAGGCGGGCATTCGCAAAATGCCCTTCCACCATGCGGTGAAGCTTAAGCCCGCGGCGGTATTCGAACCATGGACCTGCTGCGCGGCAGTCCATAGCCAGCCAAAGCCACTGAGCTATCACTGCTTCAGTACTTTGCACAAGGCGAATACTAGGTACTATCCTATTTTCTTTAACACCTCATTTCATATTGTTATACCATTAGCATTTATCAATACAAGGATTCGATGTACAAACGAGGCCCAGCCGTCGTGTCGTGTCGTGGTGTGGTACCAAAACATTTTCTTTCGAAACGTGGGCGTATAGTTAGACGCTGCCTAAAGCTTTTTCCTATCTTGATGATATAGTCATTGCCAATGAATAACAATCGAACCTAGGGACACTAAAAATGGTGATTTTTTTTAACTAAAAAATGGAAGCGATTTTAACACTGAAAAGTGTGAAATTACTTGTTTAAGTCAGTACCATGATGGTTCAAAAGTACCTATTATTACAATATTGTGCCCGTGGTACCGACTTCGACAAGTTATTTCACACTTTTGAGTGTTGAAATCGCTTCCGTTTTGAGGTAAATTTTTTTTTTCCCTTTTTAGTGTCCCTAGATTCGATTGTTATTCATTGGCAATGACTATATCATCAAGATAGGAAAAAACTTTTCAGTTATTGGAGTGTAACTCAAAAACGGCTTCACCGATTTTAATGAAATTTGAATGGGACCACACAAGTACCATCAGCTTTAAAATAAAAATGAGACATCAAAATCTAGTTCACCCAGTAAAAGGTTCTGAGGAAACAAACATTAAAAACAGATGAATTGAGGGCCTCCTCCTTTTTGAAAGTCGGTTAATAAAGTAAGATTCTAACATTGTAATTTTTGCATTAACGCCTACTAGCGAATAAGCTTACATCAGTATCTTACTTAATTAACCGATTTTCAAAAAGGAGGAGGCGTTAATAGTAAGCTTATCAAAGCTTTAAAGACAGATTGTTTGATATACTCCCCCATCCCGTAGGCTACTACGCAGACCCCGAGAACTGCCGTTGGTTCTTCGCGTGTCTCGACCACGGGAAGGCTCCCCTGACGGCGTACGAGTTCCGTTGTCCCTTCGGGCTCGGCTTCGACCCCGACAAGCTCAAGTGCGAGTGGCCCTGGCTGGTGCCCGCTTGTGGGAACATTGCCAGATACGAGGCTCAAGTGCATGGATTCTCCGCGGCTACACTCACAGGTATATACAGTTGACATAATATATTTATTTACAATGCAACTTACAACTATCATTACAGGTTATTTTACTTTCATCATGCAACCCAATGCAACAGTGAAGCGATTTCATAACATAAAACTCTCAAAGCTACGTTTGTGAATATTAATTTACGACATAAGTATATTAATTTAGCTTAAGCCTGCACCGAGGCAGCAATACGTAATTGTGGTCCGTTTGATCCCTTGGTGTATCTTTATTTCTTAATTTTGAGTTATGTAATTAATATATATTATATTTAAGGATTCATTCTATAAATCATACACTTTGGAAACACGATTACTAAATTTTTTCTCAAAAAAACAGTTAGTAATCGTGTAAAAGTTACATCTAAAAAACGAAATAAACAATAGTACGGCGTAAATACTTATCGGAGAGTCATCCGTATTTGAAAAACAACATGTTTTCTATAACGTATACACATTACATTTTTCAAATAGGTATTTGTTTTTATTATACGAAGGAAGTACTCAAATTCCCGCATGTTCCACCCATTTTAGTAAGAGCCGCGATGCTTTGTCCCTATCTGCTTTAGTAATTCTTCGGCCGTCGGACGGGGATGGATGCTGTTGACGTGCCTTACTTACGCACACATACGCGGCGCGCCTTAAAAGCTCGGTGCGCCCTTAAGGGTGAACTAGCCGGTCAGTTATCCATACAAACGTCGTAGGGTCATCACTCTCTCATTTAAGGTTTTAGGTCCAAAACAAAGCATGATATCGATAGATTTCTTTATTATCTAGTCTTGCATCGTATCGGTTTTTGATAAGATAATTAACTTGAGAGTTATGAGCCCCGAAACATTTTCATATAAAGTTTTCGAGGCTCATATTATCTTTTTAAAGTTTCGGCATCATACAAGCACAAATAATGACGAGATCAATCGGTATTATTCTTAATTCTGGACCTTAAATCTAAAATAAGGGAGTGGTAACCCTACAACGTTTGTATGGAGAAGTGACCGTCCAGTTCAACCTTAAGAATGATCACACATGTGAAGCACACATTTGAAGTAATGATGGCCGAGTGGTAATAAGTATGGACTGCCGTGCCTCAGGTCCCTGGTTCGATCCCCACCACCGGCTTGAGCTTCAACCCAAGTTGGAAGGACATTTTGCCCGCCTGGCTTGCTACCACCCTTAAGTAGAAAATCTATCACCGAGCACCTAACAGTGTGTTCCGGCAGCAATCCTTGAAAGCCAGAAAATTACAGGCACATGAGACTTAAGAACATCAGATGGGCCTCGTGCTTGTTCCGTCACATTAAAAAAAAGACGTTCTGGGACTGGCAGCAGCATAGAGGAACTTGGTTTAAATGAGAATGGTCTTTTAGGGATCATTAAGTGATCGAGGATAGCTTTGAATGACACTTTAAATCGTGGTATGATATTGATATGTGATATAATTTTATTATGTCATTCGATTGTTAAGGTACGTGCATAATAACTTAAGTAAACAGTTTGTTTATGCTATCGTGACGATACAAGCAAGAGGTCTAGTCAGTGTTGAGCGGTAACCTCTTACTATAACAAAATTTGTTGGCTGCAAAATGCAGTTTGTCACAAATGGTGAATCTAATTCCACTACACCCATCACCCTAACTACTGTAGTTAAGTCTCATATACCTGTAATTTCATCGGCATCCATACCCTTCAAACCGAAACACAGTAATTCAAACATGCGGTAGAAATAGGTATGGTAGCAAAGGTACTTCCCATGACAAACTAACACAAAGAGTTCTACTGATACTGAAAAAAGCTGAGCTAGCCTCAGTATTTGCAGAAATATTGCAAGAAACACGGCAGAAGTTAATCTCCGTGGCTACAATTTCTGGTATACATACTCTTACTATTCATATTGATTTAGAAGGACACACTTGTCTTGCCCTAGCCGGATTCAACATAGAAAATTTTGGACATAGATGATACTACCTTTTACTTTTGACTACCACCATATAAACTGAGAGCCGTATTTTTTATTTTAGAAAGCCTTTGACACAAGTATAGATTGAACTTTGAAAACATTCCTGAAAGCTCATCAACGGACTTATTTTAAACTAACTAATCATCAATTGCAGGAGCAGCGGGCTTCCATGGACAAACAGCTGATTCGGTGAACATCGCCGCCCATCAGAGCCTGGTCTCCGGCGCTTCCCTGAGCAACCTCGTAGGAATCCAGGGCGGATTTCTCACCCACGACGATGCTTTAGACGCCAACTTCATCACCTCCCAAGAACTCGCCAACAAAGCTGGTCAATACTCTGACGGCTCAAATACTTTTGGTCATGATACTCAGGGTTCCTATAATCTAGGTCTCAATCAAGATGCTGGTCTGGCTTACCAAGTAGGAGATGCGAGGTCCCAGGCAGGTAACATAGGACTAGTGCAACCAACGAAGTACAATAACGAACAAAAATATACTAGTGGATCGCTCATTTTAGATGACTATAGGTTACCTACTAAAAAGACTGGAGCAAATGGCAATCACTTAAATGGTAACGTTCAAATTGGCAATGCTCAAGGTAGTGCGTTTGGTAGCAATGGCTATGAATTTGGTTCCGCCGGTTTTACTGGGTCTCATTCGTCAAGTAACTCTGACCAAACATCGGGAAGGTTTAATGAGTATTCCACTTCATCTTTCTCGGGTAACCTTGGTCAAAAAACTGCGTATCAAAGCAGTGATTACGACTCCGATAATTCCGGAGCATACGTACATGATCCTTCCGGAGATTATGCCGAACCTTACAAACATGACAGTTCACCTGCTGTGCCTTACATCCACGAAGCTAATAGCTACAAGGATTCTAGTGATTTCTACGATTACAATAGATATAAAGGCGCATCTCAAGATGCTTACCAAGGTAAATATGTAGATAGCAATGAGAAATATGTTCAGGATAATTCAGGAGCCTACGTTGATTCTTCATCAGGATATAAATCCACATCATCTGGTGCGTACGTAGATTCCACTAATCAATACAGAGACAACAGTGGACAGTATGTTGAAGACAATTCTGGCGCTTATGTCGATTCTTTAAATAGATACAAAACTACGTCTTCTGGTGCGTATGTAGGGTCTTCAGATGGGTATAAGGCAACTTCTAATAGATACAGGGACTCAGGCGCTTACATCGCTGACTACTCAGGATCCTACAATCAAGACAATTCCGGACAGTACGAAGCAGGAGTTTACAGAACTGATGGACATATTGGAGGCGGAGCCACTCAATCAACTAGCTCAATTAGTCAAAGTTACAGCGCAGCTAATGCTGGCAACTACATCAGTGATTCCAAGGCTTACACTGGTTCGTCTCATACACTAACAGCTGGAGCAATCAATGTCGGTCTTGTTGGTAAAACTACTTTAGTGGATGCAGGTTACACAAATCAGGGAAGCTACCAAGGTCAAGCTGGTTACTCTAACAGTGTTTCTCATCAGACGTTACACCCAGCGCACGTTTCCATTATTTCACAGCCTGCGGTCTCTATAAACCATGTTGGAACTGACGAGCATAATTTGGATGGATATGAGTACGTCACCACCCCAACGTCATCTGGAGTACCTACAACCGCTACTCCTTTTGCTGTTACAACAGCATTACCTGCAGTCACCACATATAAAACTACATTTGTACCTGAAGCACCTAAGTCTACTATAAAGCAAATATTCGGATATACTCAACCAGCCGTTACCTTTGTTCAGCCAACTATTGTCCCTATACAACAGAAATACGTTACTCCTAAAGCACAAGTAAATGATTACAATCAAGGGCTTTCTTATCAATACCAAAGCAATAGCAACTCAGCTGGTAGTTACAATAAACAGCAATCCTCAAATTATAATAGTCAATCATCAGCAGCATTGAAATCAGAGTCTTCTGGATATGATTACTCAAAACCAAGTGTTAAGTTTGAGGATGGTATTTCTTTCACTACATCAACCCCCGTTCCGTCTGTATCAACTTACAAGCCTGAAAGTTTCGCTCACGATCAACAAACCCTTCACAAAGTGGAATCAATTGGATTCCATTATTCAACTCCTAACCCCATTCCAGTCACAGAAGAACCTTTTAGGAAAGCGTATGCGTACACAACTGGCCCTTCAATAACCACATTTGAACAACCGTCTGTTTCTACATACACTCCCCATGCATTCAGTCACCAAACTATCCATAAGGTAGAAGGTAGCAACATCCAACTGCCGTCTGTAGAGTTTGGATCTGTCGGTTACAGTTCTGGGGTGACATATGAAACCCCAAACACATTGATTCAGTATACAACTAACAAACCCGCTGTAGCCGTCCAACCCGTTGTGTCAACATATCAACCCCAAGTTTTCAGCCAACAAACATTACATAAGGTTGAAGCTGATAGAGTTAAAACTTACTCCCAAGATTCTTCTTCCGGATACAATTATGAAAAGCCTGCAGTTAAGTTTGAAGAGGGCGCTAAGTCTGTCTTTACGTACTCTTCTCCAGCCCCCGATACAGTGCAATACTCAACATCCATTCCAACAGTATCGACATACAAGCCTCAATCTTACAGTCACCAAACTCTTCACAAGTTTGAGTCTAAGCCTATTATTGCAGTTTCTTCGACATCGCTTCCAGCGATTCAGTACGAGTACCAATCGACACCTGTTACAGTTTATCAAAATCCGTTCTTGAAATATACTCAGCCGAAAGTCACTCCGGTTACATATGTGCTGCCTACGTACAAACAGCAAGCCTATAGCCAACAAACGATCCATAAAATAGATAATAATAAATTCCAGTCATCAGGGAATGTTGGGTACGAATTAACAAAGTCGGCATATGAACAGCCGCAGACTGTGTTCCAGTACACGACGCCCCAACCCGCCATTGTTGTACAACCGGTGGTATCTACGTATACACCACAGGTGTATAGCCAGCAAACGTTACACAAAGAAGACGAATCTGGCTATCAGTATTCGAAACCAGTAGACGGCTTTGAAGGTTCTAAAACTGTTTATACTTATTCGACACCAGCACCAGCTGTGGTTTCCACTTACAAACCACACACATACAGTCAGCAAACAATTCATAAAACCGAAGCTGAAAGAGGTTATGATTATTCGAAACCAGCTGCGAAGTTGGAAGAAAGCCCTAAGACGGTATTCACATACACAACGCCAACTCCGGTAGTTTCCACTTATAAACCACAGACGTACAGTCAGCAAACTATCCATAAGGTCGAATCCGAGTCAGGTTATGAATACTCGAAACCAGCAATCAGATTTGAAGAAAGTCCCAGGACTGTTTTCAAATACTCAACTCCAAGTCCAACAGTTTCCACTTACAAACCACAAACATACAGTCAGCAAACGATTCATAAAGTAGAAACACATAAAATCGTGCCAGTTTCTTCAACAGTTGCTCCCGGTGTAGATATAACTTATCAGGCAGCTGATGTGTCAATAAATGAAAATCCAATCGTTAAGTACACTCAGAATATAACGCCAATAAGGTATGTTAAACCTACTGGAACTGTTTTTACTCAAACTTATCAGCCTGTCGTTCAACAACATGAAGTAAGTAACGGGAATTACAACCAAAACGAGGGATCCTTTGATCAGTCTTACCAACAAAACTTGCAACTAAATCATGAGACATATTCTTACAGTCAGCCTGAAATCCAGAGAAACGTTGAGACAGCTAGAAAAGCATACTCAGATGCCAGCGTTGTTTCTCATCAAACATTCCACTTGGCTAGCGGTCGTAGCGAAGCTGATGCAGAAGGCAAGAACGTTGTATATGTCTCAACAACACCAGCAACCTTGGCTTACGAAGAACATTACTCTGAATATGAAGCTCCCAAGAAGGTTAATACATATAAGGCTACTGAATATATCCCACCCAAGACCGACTTCCAGCAGTCGCAATCTATATTTTCTTCCGCCGCTCCAATCGTTCAGGATACTTACATTCAAACTCAAGACCACTATGATATCAAACCTGAAGTATATTCACAACAATACAAATCAGTGCAAAAAACTGTTCCAGCACAGCAAATTTCTTTCAGTACTTCTCACATATCAGAGCCAAAGACCATAGAATCTTATCATATTTCATCGTTCCCGAGCACTAAATTTAATACGAAATACCAGCAAGTAACGTACGATAACCCTGAGATACAAGTCGGTTACCAGGCTGAAGAATATCTCCCACCTGTTGTATCTACCGTAGATCATGTAGCGGTTACTTCTACCTACAGACCTCGTACGTATTCTACAACCAATAAGGAATATCTTCCGCCCGTAACTTCTACAGTCTCTACAGGGTTATACCTGCCCCCAGCTGAACCTGAATACAATAACGCCGAGTACTTGCCACCAGCGGTTGATAACACTTACTTGCCACCCACGTCAACTGCCAGGTATAGAATCAAATCTACCACTCCCACTTACAAATATACTGAATCTACTACTGCTTATAAGGCATCAGAATATCTACCACCTACAGAAAAGCAAGAATCAAACATAGTTAACTTTGAGAGCTTTGGGTTTGATAAAATCGAAGCAACTGCTGCCCCTAAAATCAGATACAATCCGTATCAAGGAGAAAATATTGCTCAAGAAGTCACAGTTAAACCGTTATATAGGAAACAAAACATTGTAGTTGAAACAGCTAAATCATCGAACCTGTTAGGCTTTGGCACTGTTGGACCTGATGCTGGGTTAGTTTTACCTGTTGAATATACGACAGCGGCACCAGTTGTATCGTCCACTTATCAGTACAGAAAATCTACTACACAAGCACCCGCCTACCAATACATCGAATCGACAACTGCTTACAATGCTCCTGAATATCTGCCTCCTCAGGACGAAGAAGACTTAAAGTATGAAAGTTATAGGGCCAAAAATACTCAACAAGCATCAAAGGTGCGATATCAACAAAACGTGGTATTATCGACATCAGCACCGGTTCAAAGAAAACAAAATATTGTTGTCCAAACTGCCAAGGCTAATCAAGGTTTCCGTGAAAATAACTTAGAAGCTGGCTTAACATCGCAAGTCACTTACACTGCTTCAACTCCTGCTGTCGTATCAAGCACAGAATCGTACACAGTGGCACCTAAAAGAGTGACATCCACATACGCACCGGTGGAACAAGGTCTTTTCAAAGTCTCTCCATCTCCTGCACCTAGACGTAGAGTAAAGCCAAAGGTAGCCGTGGTTACTAAGATCAATGATTTCAACCCGTTACTTGTCCGTAAATTGGGTGCAGTCTGCAGCTGTCAGTCTCCCGTCTTAGTCCTGAAAGGACAGAGACCAAATGTACCACAACCACAAGACTTTGATGATTACACCAACGAATACGACGGTTCAAACCGTGGAGACATCTATGATGACGAATGGGCCCAAAAAACTTCAAGTTTCCAAACACCTTCAGTCACCACTACTCCAATTGTCACTTCTACCATCAACCCTATTATTGTCCCTGAAGATTCTTACTACCAAGATTACCAGGATCAAAGCAACTATGATGTAGCCGTTACTCCTAAAAACGCGCAAGTTATAGTATCAAGCACTCCAGCTGTAACTTCCACTCAAAGGGTAATCAGAATCAGACCACGTGTTAAGGCTGTGACCGTAGCTCCGACGTATGAGTCAGTGTTATTGAACAAAGAAGTGGCACCGTCAGCAAGCGATTCAGAAAACCATGACGGTGCAGTTTCTGCGATCGAATCTCAATCATTCGACAGATACGGTCCTGGAGGCTGGAGGAGTAGAGACGAAACATTGCAAGGATCCGTTGATTGTAAGCGTGCGGGTCTTTTCCGTCATCCTAAGCAATGCAATAAGTTCTACGCTTGCCGTTGGGACTGTACCAAGCAGAGGTTTACGCTTCACGTGTTCAACTGTCCTGTACAGCTAAGCTTTGACCCCAGTATTGGCGCTTGCAACTGGCCCAGCCAAGGACCAGCTTGCCAGGGTGACACTCTTCTGACCAACGTGCTTTAAGCCCTTCAGCGTTGCCAATCTAAACGTGCCATCGATTTGAAAATGTGATAGAATCGTATCGTGATTACGAATTTTACTACGAATTTTAAACATTTGTAAACATCTTTAGTAGGTACCTTCTCACAGTAAATTATATAATTGAAAACTAATCGATCGAGAAAAAGTAAACTTTCTTCTTGTGACAAGGTACTTACTTGTTTACGTACTTGCGCTTTTTATACATTTGATGTGTCCCTCTTTCTCGTTTAAGATGCTTATTTATTTGTTTCACTTTGTTAATGTTATCATAGTTACCTATTTATTAATCATATCACTCAGCTTAAAGCTTGCCAAGCATGTTGCGTTTTATTGGTTAAATTGAAGTTACCATTTTCTAGTTCATAAAGCATTACTTTGTAAAATAGTCATTTTTTACTTTTGTAAATTTAAGAAAAAATACGCTGTAATTGTAAATATATAATTTTATTCAATCATGTGTTATTATTTCACATTAAATCTTAAAATAATAAGCAAAGGCAAAACCAGAAACAACAACTGTTTAAATATTTAAAGCGACTGGTTTCTCAACAGAAGCAAGGGCATCTTTGTACTTAGCTAGTACAGGACCCACTTCCTCCTCGATGAATTCAATCACTTGCTCGGGAGCCCTTCCAATGAACGTAGAAGCATCTAGAATCTTATCCAATTGACCGATGATAGGTTTAAAGTAGCCATCATTCTTCACACGCTCAATCAAATCGTTGTCTTTACCAAACTGCTTTACTTGAGCACCTGCCTCATGAGACAACACTCTGATCTTCTCGTGGCACACCTGACGGTCACCCCCCGACTGTACCATAGCCATTATAATATTTTCTGTTGCCATAAAAGGAAGCTCTTGCGCAATATGACGTTCGATCACCTTAGGATAAACTACTAGACCCTGGCAAATGTTCAGAAGAGTAAGCAAAATAGCGTCAGCAGTAAGGAACGCTTCGGCAAGAGTTAAACGACGATTGGCAGAGTCGTCAAGTGTGCGTTCCAGCCATTGAACAGCATGAGTGTTAGCTGCGTTAGCATGCAACGTGATCAAATGACGAGCAAGAGCACAGCAACGCTCTGATCTCATTGGGTTCCTCTTATACGGCATAGCACTGGACCCGATCTGAGACGCCTCAAAGGGCTCCTCAAGTTCCTTCCTCGACGCCAATAAACGTATATCCGAGCACATTTTGTGTACAGTCGCGCCGAGACCAGACAAAGCGGCTACGACTTCAATATCTACCTTTCTGGAGTAGGTCTGGCCTGTGACTAGGTACCGTTTGTCGAAACCGGCGAGTTCAGTGACGCGTTCATCTACAGCTTTCACTTTAGCGCTGTCACCGTTGAAGAGTTGCAGGAAAGATGCCTGGGTTCCTGTGGTACCTTTGACTCCTCGGAAACGCAGGTCGTCCTTGGCGCGAGAAAGCGCCCGTTCATCCATCAGAAGGTCGCTCAACCATAGTGATGCGCGCTTGCCGACGGTGGTTAGCTGAGCTGGTTGGAGGTGGGTGAAACCCAAGATCGGAATGGATCTGAAATGGGATAAAGTATTCGTATATTAAGGTGTATATAATATAAGCACACACATAACGAATTATGTAAATATTTTGGAGAGGTAACATATGCATTTCCTATCATATAAGATTTAGCAGGAAGCAACAAGTACCTACTATTAAAGTTATACATAATCAGGCGATGTATCGACTCATATCTTTATCCATAATAAGAGCGCATGAATGGTTATTGCTTATTGTATGCAAAACAAACAAGAAGGCTAGGAAGATTATTTTGATTTGTATGATCTATTTGTGTAGAGTAGTATGAGTTTAAGACCAATATTTATATATATATAATATATTTTTTCCGTAGGAATTTGCAATAATAATCAATGCGTTAACCCTAGCTTGCAAGTGTATTTTTTGTTATATTCATAGGTCCGATTAAAACAAAGAAACGGTATCCACTTCCCATCAGGTGGGCCGCTTGCCTGTCTGCCTACTTAAAGGAAAAAAAAAATGTACCTACTTAATATTTTTTTAAACCAATCACTAAGCTATAAAACAATGCTTATTTACCAAATTGCATGATTCTAGATCAATATGCAGTACCCACGTATAAGAAGTAAGTAGGTTTTGATTCCCATGGAAAATTGGAAAGTATGCGACGTAAATGGTCATATCTTTTGATCGCGTTGACTTACAATTTTTAATTATTTAGCAACTGAAAGCGGCCGTAGACGCGAGTGTTTTTTATATGAATTTCAAGTAGTATCAACTTGAAATTCAAGTAGTCTTGAAAGTCAAAGTATTCCTGAGAAAAAGAATTTACAGATCGGCAGACAGACGAACAGACGGACGGACAACAAAGAGGTCCTGTAAGGGTTTCTTTTTGCCTTTTGAGGTACGGTACCTTAAAAACAATGGATATTTTAGGAAGGGCAATGGTTTCTACGTCTACGAGTTCCCTTGTATTGTACCTATTCACTGTATAATAATTGCATTATAATCATAATAACCTCTTACAAATAAGTGTGTTATGTTTAGTATTATCAAAGTTAAATATTATCAATCGCAGATTTTGTTAAGTAGAAAGAAAAACGATTCAGAATGCTTACTTGTATTCATCAGCGAACTGCGCCAACCTGCTAATAACAGCCGCCAATCTCGGCAGCAACAGCTCTAACCCATGCTTCATAACAATGAGGTCGGTATTGTCCCCGACGTAGCACGACGTGGCTCCAAGGTGTATGATAGGAGCAGCTTTAGGGCACCTGGCGGCCAGGGTGTGCACGTGGGCCATGACATCATGGCGGACCTTCCTCTCGTGCTCTGCTGCAGCTGCAAAATCGATGTCGTGTACTGCCGACTCAAGCTCGGCTATCTGCTCATCGGTGATGTCAAGGCCGAGTTCCTGGAAGGATAGAAAAGGAAGAGCTATTTATAGTGTAAGGGTATGGTGCAGCTTGCAAAGGAAGTTTTTGTTATGCATTAATTAATACAAAATATTTTGTACTGTTAGTAATTAGGAATGGAGGATCAAAGTTTATGCTGGTATGGTATCGTTCTTTAGTTGGAAACCGGATAGGTAATATTGTTTCGAGACATCGGCAGGTAGTTGCTAGGAGTGATAATTATTGTAATCAATAGACTTTGTTGAATTTTGAATAATTGCTGAAACATCCTAATAATAACAAATATCTACTTAGTTTAAAAAAATATAATAAAGATATCTACTGACATTCAGCTAAAAGCCGCCGTGACCTCTGAAATTCCACAGAGCCTAGCCGGAATAGTTTTACACGCTTTTCGATTCTACAAGAAGCATCTTCAGGTCTTGATTTCGTGATTTGTCGTTTCGTAGTAGATAGTCCATAGTCCATATATCACGTGTGCCTGTAGGCTACAGGCCAGTGAAGTTATCTATAAATCGGGAACATAGCGGTGTAAACAGTGCCGGTTGGCGATTGAAATATGCCATGGAACGCATTCAAAAAACTTCTTCCTAGGACAGATTTTCTACTTGAGAGTGGTAGCTAGCCAGACGGGCATTCGCAAAATAGCCTTTCACCATGCGGTGAAGCTCAAGTCCACAGAGGGATTCAAACCATGGACCTGCTGCTCGGCAGTCCATAGCCAATGCCACTGAGTCATCACTGCTTCGCAAATGTGGATGTTTAACGAGATAGCCAAGTTTGATTCGCAATTAACCTTATAATATTCATTGTATTGAATACTGAATTCCAAATATCAATGAATGGCATCAAATTATAACTATATGAATTGACCTACGTTTACAGAAATTCCAAGCATGATTATGATTTTAATATTGTGATTTTGTCCTAAACGTTCAAAATAAACAAAGCATAACAACTCATCGTGGTGGTCAGGTGGTCATGTACCGTAGTCGTTACGAGTAGGATTATGGAACTCACGTTAGCTGTGATGGTATTTGGTACACAGCAGTGCCCTACTGTCCCAAATTACGGGCCCTTTGCACTGGCCATAAGTAGGTACCTTCTCTAAAGGGCTTAGGGGCAACGAAAGTTGTACAAGTAGGTAGGTTCGTACAAAGATAAGTAGGTATATATTAATAGAAAGTAAGAGTATTTTGTTTTTTTGCTCGTAAGTGTATGAATATTCTGAAAAGGACTGATTATTGTGAAATTATACTATGTAAAATGGTCACGATTTCTAGTTGTGTAGTCAAATTAATGTAGTCAGTCGTTTATAAAATTAAGGGGCCTACGACACACATAGGAAGGTCATCCGTTAAGTGCATTTTGTTTAACATTGATTCTAAAAATAGTATGGAAAGTTATTAAATCATATGATGAAACATAATTTTTGAATCCACTCTGGCTGTATTGTCATTTTATAATTTTGAAAATCTATGATTACAGTATAAAAACCATGAAAGTGGTGGTACTGAAAATTTTGAATTCTGGTATACCCTTATTGTTATGTCAGAGCAATAACTTAGGGTACTAACTCTTGAACAGATAAAATACAATACAAAATGAGAATATATAATAATTATAACTTTTTCCATTATCTAAGCATATGTGAAACTAATACTATTATAGTAAATATTGTAAAACTATTTCTATAAAACTATTTATTTTCATTACGTATGGTATATTATCTAGGTTACAGCTAAACAAGCAAAATTGAAAAGAATAGCTTTAAATAAAGATATTATTTTGATCAAACACACTACAAGAATAGACAAATACCCTGCCTTATTATAACTACATAGAATTTAATATTGCAATGGAAAATTCACCTAATATTGCAACCTGCCCTACTAATTCGCCGAAGAGATAAGATTAGAAGCTTCAACGATACTGATAAAGCCATACAAAAAGATAAATGAAATCATCCAGTGACAAATAACCTGTTAACGAAAACGGACCTAGAGACAAAAGAACTGAAAGTACCAGTGTTTTAGGAGCACAGTGTTAAAAAAATCAGTGAAAATGGTGTCTGTACAAACGATAGCGACGATCGTAGTCAAGTCCTTCAAAGTTGTAAGTTTTTTGCTTATTATCCATAGATTTTCGAAAGTGTGACTGAAATAACAAAAGCGAATGATACGGTTTTGTACGTGACAACGATACACCTTCCGGTGAATGCCAATCGATTGACGATGCGCCGAAGAACGGATATACTTCGTAATAGAATTTGTTCAACTAAGAACTAAACAATGAAGCGATTTTTTAAAGTGATATACACCTAGGTATTTTGGATAAGGAGATATATTTTTCTACTAAGGAACTATGTATTTGTTCTTAGAGGCACATACGAACTAAGTGACACCAGGTAACGGGTTACCGTAAAGTAAAGTTAAGCATGTATAGATTCTGTTGAGACTATTTTGTTTGCATAATGTACCTTCGCCTACCCTAGTACCTAGTCAAAGATGAGCTGTGGAAAATATGTATTCTTCAGCGATAACGGCACATACAAATTAATATTTAATAAAATATGGCTTAAATTGCCCATAGCAATCGCAGGTTAGTTTAACATAACTTAATCTCCTTTCTTTTTCTTACCCTTATCATAGAACAAGAACATATAATAATACTACGTACCCTTATGGCAAATTCTGTGCTGTATGCTTTTCATCACAATCTTCTGTCTAACTAACCTTATCTATTTATACCGAATATCATTTTCACGCTATCTATTGACATTTTCTTCTTGTCTACCAGTATAATTGTTATTGTTTTATAATATACAAATCTCTATGAATTAAATACAACTACTACAACAAAAGCACGCCATCGCAGGTCTACATGCAGTCCAATTGCTCCAGCCCACTAACAGTCGGCAGCGTGCCCAGCATGCTGGTAGCACGTCACATTTATGCTTATATTCCTCCACATTTATTTATATTATGTAGATTTCAACACGCTGCTATCGTATCTTGCTAAAGCATGCCTAGATTACTCGCATGCAATAAATTTCCCCTCCCATGTCTCCCATGTGAGACGTGTCCATATTTCGATTCTACGCCCCATGTTTTTCAAGTACAAAGTTGCTAATTCAATTAAACATTCTATTGTTATAATTCAATAAAACAATATTAATGAAGTCCCCGGGGAGATAATTGTCCCGCAGACCATGAATAATACGTGTGAATCATTATAATTAGTGCCTTGGAATTATTTACATTCAACTCTAGAGAACTATGGACCATGACTATACTTAGTATTACATATACCTATGTACATAGGTACTTATACCTACATACTGTATCAGCCGGATTGTCCACTGCTAAACACAGACTCTCCCATCAATGGGAGTTTGCCAAAATCCTCACGCTTGGCAGGCGTCTTGGGAATAGCAGTTTAAGTTAGAAGTTCCTCAGAAGACGCTGCTGCCCACCTTCTGGTGGCTTTAGTCGCCTCTTACGACACCTATGGGTAGAAATGAGCCATACATACAGTAAAGTTTAAATTAGCTATAGGTACTACTTTTATTGTAATAATTAATAAAAATAGGTACATAGAACATAATTATTATTAAAATTATGTTTACCGTTGTTGTTAAAAACTAACTGAATATAAAATCGTCAAGAAACAATGAAAGATTTTCTCAACATAATTCAATTTTGATATCTTTATTATAGGTTGCAGCAAGAGGTAGTTAAGTTATTTCCGATTAGAACCAAATAGAGAAAAACGAGAGAAAGAATACACAGAGTAAGAATTGTAGATGTATACAACAGAGTAATAATGGAGTGTAATTTAATGTGAGTTTAGACATAGGGCCTCGTCCTCGTTCCATATCACCTGTGGTATCAGTTGATAACGACACACCTCGTTGATATAACACCTATGCGTTGTTTAATGAACATGTACGTACTGTAAATAACCATTTTTTTATAAGATGACTCAATAGATTAAATACTGGTTGAAACGACTCAAGTAATGCTTGTCTAGGAAATGGTTTACAAAAGCTGGTGTAAAGGCAAAAGAACTTCTCTTTGCTAGTGTTCATAGAAAACTTGATGCTAAATATTTTCGTCGTCATAAATTGATGGGTGAGGTGATACCAAACGTTTACAAATGAGTTTTTGATGGAATGCGGCGCTAATGTTATGGAATGTTCAAAAAAGTGACTTCTCCCCTTCCTTGGCGCTTGGTCAGATGTGGATAAATTTTATTGATGTTTGTTATCGTGCTAGAAAATAAAACTATCGATGCGATCAACTTGCTAGATTTTATGGATTTAAATCATGTTTTCGGTTATTAAGTATTAACTAGAATTGAGAAATTGCACAGTAGGCACAGACTTTTATACATATACTTGACTTATACCAAAAATATTCGCGGCCTAACATCTAACAAAACATAAGTAAAAATACAGCCCATTTGTCTCATTGATTGTCACTTGAAAAAAATTGTACAGAATTAATGTAAATAAAAAAATAAAACGTGGTGTTTTTTTATGTCGAATATTACTACGCGTCTTAAAACGAATAAAATTAACCCAGGAAGTGCTCGTAATTTTAGTTGCAATATACCACCAGGAACGACAGACGGACAAACAAGACAGCGGCTTAGTAAAAACGTGTTGAAAATAGTTATTTACAGTAATTTCAGTCACAAATGCAACGTTTCGCTCAGCATGCTCATCTCGCTTAGAAATATTTGCTGACTAATATTAAATGTATTTAGTAACTTTACACGATTCAAGTTAAGTAAGTCGAAGCCTGGACAAATAATTTTAAACAACAAATATTGGTTGTGCATGTTTATATGAAAGTTTTATTTTGAACCTATATAAGGCTTTTGATATGAAGATGTATCAATAAACTATTAAATTTGTCAAATTTACGAGAGGAAAAATAAGTCATGTGCGGGATTCGAACCCGCGTCCATCCACCCTTTTAGCCGGGGTATGCTCTGATCCAATTGAGCTAACATGCCAATGAGTCCATAACTCAAACTTTTCCTGTCGTTCTTTTTAACCGTCGTATTGGGATATGTAATGCAATCCGCAGATCATGAGTTATTGCAAACATAAAAATATTTAAATTTGAATTTGCGTTTTCTCAAATTCTGATATTTTCCAAAAAAAAACTCATTATTGGTAACCCACCGACGACATGCAACGCTGTCTTCAGCCAGAAAACGTGAACCCCTTGCCTCATTGAGTGTGTTCATTGCAAAACAACGCGAAACAAACAATCGTTATCTGATAACCGCACGTTACTCATAACTATAGACTCCGTACGCAGGGACAATGGGGTCTGAGTAATGGCGTGACTAACACGCATGTACTTAGTATAGGTTTAGTTTAGTTTTTAGTTTATGGTATACTTTACTCAATACTGAACCTTACAACATTATAATTACTTTAAAAACAAGACTTAAACACTGGAAAAGTATGAAACATAATTAAATATTATTTACTTGGAAAAAAAAACTGGAAAAATACTACATTTTTCCAGTTTTTTTTTCAATTAAGAACTACTACAACCGATTTTGATTACATTTATATAGGAAGAACATGAAAGTAAATAAAAAATCTTATCTTAAATATCGGTTCAAATCGGAACAAACCTTAAAAAAACAACCAATTTTAGAAACTCCTTTTTGGTTAAAAATATGCAACCTTACTCCGTTTAAGTCCGTTAAAAAAACAATGCATATTCACGACACGACATTATCCTATCATCTGTGTTATGTGTAATATGATTAAAAAATTAGGAAGTTTTATAAGTATAAGTAGAAGGGACATTTTACAGTGCTTTCCAAGCATATAAGTAATACATCATAATTTTAAAAAACAGTTTTTGAACTCAGTGAAATTTTGCATGAATTTTTTTAGCTTTTTATGCCGTCTGTGGTTTTTCTTTTTTTTTCTCTCTAAATATGTTAAAGAGTATTTCCATACAAAACGAATTTTCCTAATAATTTTGAAAATACACAATTTCACGGATCTGGCAAATCAGTAGCGTAGATGTTAGACTTATGAACATGCATTCAAAATTTCACTGAGTTTCAATACTAGATATTAAATAATATGACGAACCTACGTTTTACGCGCTATGAAGACACTAACCTTAAAGAAAATTAACCTTTAAGATTTATTGATTGCAGAAAAGAATTTTAAACGATGGAACATGAAAAAAAAATATTAATTTCTTCAAGTAACACAAGCTCCAAACACAAACTACATAAATAATTATAAGTTTTAGGGTTCCGTACCCAAAGGGTAAAAACGGGACCCTATTACTGAGACTTCGCTGTCCGTCCGTCGATCCGTCCGTCCGTCTGTCACCAGGGTTTTTTTTTTTTATGCCTGATAGGTTAGCCTATGAACACTATCTCACCTGATGGCTGTATCTCAAGAACGGTGATAGCTAGACAGTTGAAATTTTCACAGATGATGTATTTCTGTTGCCGCTATAACAACAAATAAAAAAGTAGGCCAAGTGCGAGTCAGACTCGCGCACGTTAAAACAAAAAAAGGATATAAAGTCTAATGTTGTATAGCAAATGGTACAAAACCCTTCGTGCGCGAGTTCGACTCGCACTTGGCCGATATTTTTGGATAGCCTAGCCTTTGACCGCTATATCATCTAATAGTCAATGATGCGGTCGAAGATTCAAAGATTCAAAGATCTTTTTTTTTAGAAGATTTGATTCTAAGTAGAGTTGTAGAGGTACCTACGCTGCGCAAGCGCAGGTCATAACAACAACACAGTGGCGATCCTCCAGACAGTGAATAGTCTATTTACCTCGTTCACCTTGGTAAGCCTATTATGTGCCATTATGTACGTGATCTGTTTACATAAATACCGATATCTTTGTACTTATTTATTGACGATACTGGGCAAAGGAACTAGGCTAAGTAATAAATAAAAAAAAGGCACGTGCGAGATGGATTTATTTTGTACTTATTTATTTTTATACGTTTTTATTTACTTATTTTTATATATCTGAGGTTCAGTAGCATCACAGAATGATCCAAAGCAGCGTTATTTTATTTAAGAGTTATTTTATTTATTTAAGTTCACGTGGCACTTTTCATACACAAGCAGTTTCGTCATATTTTAAATACCTATTGGTTAAACGCAGAGAAACTTTGCATGTATATCTTTAAGCCTAATATCTATGCTTCTGGTTTGCCAGATTTCCGTAAAATTTGGTATTTTCAAAAATAATTCAAATGGGAATTAATATTTTGAAATTTAGGGTTAAAATAAATAAAAAATCGAAAACTGGCAAACCAGAAGCATATATACTAGGCTCAGCAATAAGCACACGATTGTTTTTGTCGAGTTTTAACACTAATAATACTAGGGCTCAGCAATAAGCACACAATTTTTTGTCGAGTTTTAACACTAATAATACTAGGGCTCAGCAATAAGCACACAATTTTTTTTGTCGAGTTTTAACACTAATAATACTAGGCTCAGAAATAAGCACACATTTTTTTTGTCAAGTTTTAACACTTGGTGTTTAGAATATGACAAAATTACGTTAGTATTGTGCTCCGTGAACTCTACTCTTAATTCTATCGATATCTGAAGTGAGTTGTCACGCCAATCGCTATACCAATACATACTCTATAACATTTTCAACCAGTTATCTACCTATTACAGTTCCAAAGATAAAGCACAGACGGAGAGTGTAATCTTAATAATAATTTGGGGTATAATCTACGAATAAAGATATATATATGTTATTCACGGTGTTAATAAGGCCTCGTTTTCAATTCTCAATTCTTCATTACATAATATTATGTGGTGTACATGCAGATATTAAATACATTTTTATTAAGATATACATATGACCCATTTTGGGTATAGAAACATTTATAGTACTTATAGTAGTAATAGAGCGACCGATTCTGATATCATTTTAATTTGTCACCAAAGAATTCATTTATGATATAATAACATTTATTAATTAATTTTCTTGGATAGAACATTAAAAACTATACTACGAGTTTGATTATCTAATCAAACTCTATGAATTCGTTTCTCTATGGCGTGGTAGAGTAGTTAAAAGATAAACATGGAAAAAATAAAGCCAAATATATATGTGTATGGACATGTAATTTTATAAGTTTTCAAGAGCTTTAAGTTGCCTGGGACTGGTGGAATTATTTGTTTCCTACGAGTTCCATCATGGAACTAGTCAATGGAACTACTGGAATCAAGCGTTCCAGACCTTGGTTCAGCCGTTTCAGCATGAAGGAATAACAAACATACCCACTCACATCCTCACTCACAAACTTTCGCATGTACTCATTTACCTATATTACAAAATCCACAGATCTTAAAAAACATAGATTTGCTTATTAACTATATCTTACATCTAATGACAAAGTAAAAGTCCGCGGCCTGCGTTCCGAACACTTTATTAGATGTAAGCAAATAAGCAAATCTATGTTTTTTAAGATCTGTGTGAACATTATATTGTATGTTATTTAAAATTGGAAAAACCATGATAAATTTCGTCCAACGTGTAAAGTACAGTACATAATATGTAATACCGTATTTTTTTCAAACTAATATATGAAATAAAAATCCTTGCCAAAATAAAATATGATTCACATTAAAAAATGACTAGTCAATGAGAAGTATTAAGTTACAAAATATAACACGTGAATATCTAAACTGTAAATCTGAAACAATCAAAACGATCCAGAGGATGTTGATTGTTATTGTTTAAATCATCGCTTCCTGCTGCAGCGACAAATTATGAACGTAATTATCAGCTGCCGCATGTAGAGCAGTGAAAGTTGTAGAGATCACAAAAAAAAAGTGCATGACAGCTATGTCCCATCTGTTTAGTCGACCGATATGGCTTTATAAAACAACGTAGGTATTAGAATGATATTTTATGTATTGCACTTATTTTCAATTGTTTCGTTAATGAATTCATTACTATTTTATTAGGGTTGTATCGACGTACTAAGCTGTTTTTTTGTGATAATGTTGAATCGTCTAAAGAGCGTGGCCCAATTGATACCAGCCGGTTTTTTATTCTTATTTTCGTCACTGATGTATAGTATAATTATAGCGTAATAATATTTTACTTAACGATACTGACGACGATGATCCAAATAATACAATATTACTTTTAATAAACCAGAACGTTTTAAATACGTAATAACAAATATTTGAAAAATATTTTAAGAAAACATTTAATAAATATTTTAGTGAAACACTTTAAAAATTATAAATATTTCTAGTGACAATTCCACCTAATTTTTGTGTCACCGATGATTTGTACTACTAAATATATTTTTAAGTGTTACTAAGATTTGAATATAAAGTTTTCTTAAAATATATTTCACTTATTTCATATTATTAAATATGGCTGCCTGAATCTATTCATTATGAGAACACATTAATTGCTTGCCTAAAGAAACAATAATTGCACACGTAGTATCGAGCTAAGTACCTATATTTAAGTTTTTATCTATTAATATCTTTAGGTTACGTAAGTAACAACTTCACCTAATATAATTGTTTAGAAACTCGGCTTGAAATTGAGCTATTGTAGGTAATTGTAACAAAATTGCTTCTTGATTTCACGCCTGATTTCAATTTAATTTTCTAAAATTATTTTACTCAATACTGATTTTGGGAAAATTTAATTTATTGTAAAAGTTGAAACTAAATTTTAAATAGATATGAAAAATAATAGATTAGTATTAAAAGCCAATAAGTTTTGTACTTTTTCTATTATAAAAGTAAAAACATCGACTCAAATAAAGAAGGGAGATAGGGTACGCCATTATAACATGGCAATTTACGGCACATAGCTACACGTCCATTGTATATGATACATTTTAATAAAAGACAAAAAAGGAAGACAATCATGCGATAGACGCACATACGTAGACTACTAAGACTCAATCATGAGACGTCGCCTGATTTGATATTGCCATGTTCGAGGTACGGTGCCGTTTCTCTCGTTTTTTAAAAGTGCAACCTGTATAAATTATATTCATTTAAAATAAAAACACGGTCAAATGTGCGTAGCGAAAGCTTTGCTCTATTAGATACGGTATCGCAATACCCGTAAAAGAAAAAAGAATTCATTTGATCTCACTAAAAAATACCCATAAGCAATAAAATAACATTTCAGCATTTCTTCTTTTAAAAAGAGGATGTGGTACATCACATCTACAGCCATAACCTCCACCGTTGAACAAATATCTCCCAAATTAAGGGAAGATACCATAATTCCTACGCTAGGCAGGCGTCTTGGGAATCGCAGTATGAGATGGCACATAAGTTCTTAAGGGGGAGCTGCTCGTAATATCTTTTGTTATTTTTCCATTTGTCGCCTCTTCCTACGAGCTACGAGATTAGGAGGGTGCAATTCTAGCACGGTATCCCAGGGACTTCTAACAAAATACTCTTTTAAAAAAGAATTCAGATATACGGTATGTCGATAGTTCTTTTAATAAAGAAAACAAAAAACAATGCACGATGGTAAGACAAAATTCAATTTTAAACCAGCAGCGTGCATTGAAGGCGTTCTGATAAGTAACCTCTTTTGAAAATATTAATTTAAACGCAATAATTCTTCTAAGATCTACTCTAAAGCACATCACACATCCTGCTCCTTGTGTTAACTCCTAACACGTATGTACTCCGTACCACAGATAATAACCTGCAAATATCAACAGTCTTGCCATCTGAGCATATACGAGGATGCCAATCGAAGTTTAATTACTACATGCGTGTTAATTCCGGGAAGGTCTTTTTATTCACTTGATCTGTAGTAATTATTATGGGTATATGGTTTGAACTTTGGCTTAGGCGAGCAAGGTATATATATTCTGGTGGAGAACATTCATGCACCCAATAATTACTCGCGGGGAGAGGGACGGCGCGGTGGCGGCGTGCGATTTGCATACAAATGTAATAAAACTATTTTCCCTATTTTCTTCCTGAAGAATGTGTCTAGAGCAATCATTTTTTACATAAAATCTAGGCCTGCTTTAGACACGCCCCTTTCATTTCCCTTTTTTCAGCTCAACTATTTATTACTAAAGAAAATATTACCCTGATAGTTAAGCGCTCCAGTTGCCTTAACCATTACCGGACCGGATTTTATTCCTACTCGATGTGAAAAATTTAATCATCATGTCAGCCGGCCAATGATTAAGTCAATTATTTGTCATGAAATGAACTTCACGATGTTGTCGGTCCACCTGTAGGTTTAGTGGGGGCCCTACCAACTCTAGGGCAACTCAACGTAGAGTTGAAAAACTATGTACTCCAAAATTTGTAAATATGATTTTCTCTTTATAGCACGCGATAGTAGGTACTTGTATCACTATTTGCCTATGACCACAGAATGAAAAGGACTCCTCAAAGACATGAATAAATAAGCCACTCTAGTTACGAAGCAAGAAAGTGAATATTTATGATTTTCGCTTAGTACGCGGTAGAGCTTGTAATCATAATATATAAAAATATAGAAGGGTAGCGACATCATTCCGAGAGTTAAGTGTTTGAAAATACACTTCTTTCGGTCAGATGAAGTCTAGTAGTCTGGTTGATGGCCGCGCACCGTCCCCTATGACGGTTTAAGAAATACGATTGGAGTACGAAATTTCGGCGACACAGCCGTACCCCCGGTAGCTTAATAGATAATGCATCCGGCGCGAAATCGGAAGGACGCGGGTTCAATTCCCGCCCGGGGCAAAACATTTTGTATTCCAATAATTTGTAAATTTAAGAAAGTGAACTTCAGCTCGCAAAGCACGGAGTACCTAATATTTATATTCACCTACAAGGCGACTTTCTTTTTATCACATAACTCTATCTCTTCTGACGCGGCACGCACTGTAGAATGATCCCTTCCGGACGGATACGCCCTTGTACCCAAAGTGCGGAGTGAGCTAGACCTGCTATGGCTAATATAGTATATATTTTTCAGTTTTTTTTTAAAATTTTTTATACCACTAAGGTGGCAAACAAGCGTACGGCCCGCCTGATGGTTAGCAGTTACCGTAGCCTATGGATAATTTTAGATTGTATAATTATCAATAATACATAGCTAAATGCCGCCTTAACTCACAATATCATCCACATTCCTTATATAGTATTCAGATATACTAGACTACTTTATGATTAATCCAGAAGGAATCCATATTTATGCATAACTCGGATTGATAAAAGCTGTATTAGATTAGAGTAGACACAAAGATACAGTAAGTCAATGCTGATACTTAAATGGGTGGTCTGGATCACACAGATCTGTGGAGAACTCTTTATTGATTCACGTTCCAATTCACAAGTTAGTACATCTAAGAATTATAACAAAGTTTTTGAAGCAGCGATGGTTCAGTGTCATTGGCTATGGACTGCCGTGCAGCAGGTCCATGGTTCGAATACCGCCGCGAGCTTGAGCTTCACCACATGCTGGAAAGGCATTTTGCGAATGCACGTCTGGCTAGCGACTACCCTCAAGTTGAAAATCTGTCGCCAAGCACCTAACGGTGTGTTTCGGTAGCAGTCCTTGAGAGCCACTGAAATTACAGGCACATGAGACTTAGAACTACTCGTATGTCTCAAAGTGACGGGCGCAGTGCAATTTGTGACTTGTGACGAAATGTATCTGTTATAGGCAGAGGTTCGTCCGCTTAACGTCAGATGGGCCTCGAGATTGCTCCGTTATATTAAAAAAGAAAAAAAAAGTCAACAGTCAACCTTCTGTTTGTTCAAGTCACGTAGAAATGGTTTTTACAAGTTTTTGTTCAATACTTTGTTAGTTCGGTTGGCGTTATTGACGGTTGCGTGCCAAAGCACGTTGAGCAAATTCAATGCCATGGTGATTGAAGTGTAGTTAGGTATTATGTATTAGTTTTCTGTGCTACATTTCACGTGAATTCAATACACTCATATTTAGCCTAAACTCTAAATGGAGTAACAATTATACTTCTCTTTTTTAATATATTTTTTAAAGGGGTGGATAGAAGCGGGTTCGTATCCCGCACGTGACTGAAAAAAATTTACTCTCGTAAATTTGTAATGTTATATAGGTACTAATCAAACCGCAGTGCATGCGTTATTGCAAAAATAAAAATATTAAAATCATAGGGTTGCGTTACGTCAACAAGTTTATTACTGAGTGCTTCCGTGCTTCGGAGGGCACGTTAAGCCGTCTGTCCCGGTTGTTGTCTTAGGATGGCAGTCGTTACAGCATGGTGGTAGGGCACTTTGCGAATGTCCGCCTGGCTAGCTACCACCCTCAAGTTGAAAATCTGTCGCCAAGCACCTAACGGTGTGTTCCGGCAGCTGTCCTTGAGAGCCAGTAATTCTAGGTTAGCTTGAACAACATCTTCGACCATATCATCACTTACCATCAGGTGAGATAGTGGTCAAAGGCTAACCTATCAGGCATAAAAAAAAAAAAATTACTTGTTTGTAGTACAACGTAAGTTGAACTATAGATGTCGCTCCATCCCAATACTAATTACTAATACGATGGTTAAAGAACGACAGAAAAAATTGAGTTATGACTCATTGTCATGTTAGCTCAATTGGTTTAGAGCATACCCCGGCTAAAGGGGTGGATGGACGCGGGTTCGAATCCTGCACATGACTTAAATTTTTCCTCTCGTAAATTTGTAATTTTGTAATTATACTTCTCTCTCACCAATATACTTATTACTAATTTTAAAAGGTAATAATAAAGTATTTTTTGGAACTTGGTTACAATGGTTCTACTTTTAATAACCTTTACCACGCTTGCGGATAGAAAGCACTTCTGCACACATATTTCGAATGACAGATAATAATTTTCCTAGTTTTGAGGTGAAAATTTAATTAGTTTTGATCACAGCTTAAAAACTAAACTATAAATCAGCCTTTTATGTATTCGTTGATTAAATAGAGGGCACAGAACATATCAAAATTTAGGATTCAATCTAATGCTGCGTCTGCAGGCTCGTAGAACAATAATTTTGTTACAAATTACATAATAGTAACTTCGTAAATTTTGTTTCATTTTATTGTAATATCAGAGAGATTATTTTAAAATTATATCTTGATATAATTCTGTGCACTAATTTGCATGGGCTAGAATGTTACTGCCTTGGAAAATATGTGTGCAAGAGATGGGGATCTCTTTCCGTGGGTGTCCTAAGATGTGACAAAGACGAAAATACCAGAAGGTGAGCCGCAACGCCCTCTGAGTAACTGTTATCTTAGTGAGATCTCCAAGACGCCTGCCAAGCGTGGGGATTATAGCAAAAACCCACCTTAAGACTGTGTTCAGAAGTGGCTGATAGGGTAATTAGTAATACGATATTCTTTTTAGGCTCTGCATAATCTAGTCAAAATATATCTTCGGCTGTGCCTTTGGTAATAAAACAAATTACCTACCATTTAAAAAATAGCATGGGCTATGCAGCAAGTTGGGTTTTATGACGTATCATTTCGCACAAAAGTAATTAACACTGCTCTTATCTTAGGATTCCGTTAACCGATACCTGATAACTTATCAGGCCTCAATGAGGTAGGTAATATCTCTAAATAGCGTGCTATGGTTTAACCTGTGATATCCAAGTCGAGTGACATCGTTCTTTCTTTTAGTAGTTTTTATTTCCGGATGCGTAGTATTCATAATGATTTGTTTTTATGATAGACAGTGACTCAGGCGAACTGAATGTATAGCAAACACACTATTTAAGCTAAGATAACGTATTAGGAAACGATGATTAATTCCGGAACCAAAAACAGGATGTGCGCATATTTTCTAAGTAAAACTCTACAACAAAACAACAACAATTATTCAGTAGTACATTTTTTTTACTACTGAATAATTGTTGTTGTTTTACTGTAGAGTTATACTTAGACTATCCCCGTGAGGTGCCGGGTTAGAATTGCACCTCCCCATTTCATCCTGTGTGGGTGTCGTAAAAGTCGACTCAGGGAAAAATACTATTAGAAGGTGGGCAGCAGCGCCTGAACTATGCTATCTTGCACTGCGATCCCCAAGCCGCCTGCCAAGCGTGGGGATTATGGCAAACACCCCCTACATAGGGGAGGCTGTGTTCAGCAGTGGACAATCCGGCTGATACAGTATAGTACAGTACATTTTTTTATGAGTGAGAATGAGATTGTAAAGCAACCTGCACGGATCCCACCTACTTACTGTTCAGCGGTAATATTTCCTTTAACAGATGCACGTCACCACAAGTTATGAACTGCACTGCACCCGTTACCCTAAGACATACAGTTATTAAGCTTCACGTGATGCAATTTAACTGGTTCTCAAGGACTGCTAGCGCAACAGTTATAAGTAACAGTATTGTTAGGTGCTTCGCGTTCGCGACAGATTTTCTACTTGAGGATTGTAGCTAGTCAGACGAACATTCGCAAAAGCCCTTCCATACTGTGAAGCTCTAGGTTAGTCTGAACAACATCCTCGACCACATCATCACTTACCATCAGGTGAGATAGTGGTCAAAGGCTAACCTATCAGGCATAAAAAAAAAGCTCAAGCCGGTAGTGGGAATCGAACGGACCTGCACCAGCACGGGCGGCAGTCCATAGCTATTATCGCTGAGCTATCACTGCTTCAAATTGTCCCTCTATTTAAATCCAGGACCAGTTACAGACTTGGACCACCTATACCTTAACCCATGAAATTAAATTGTTGGTTTAAGGTGGTTATAGGGCCACTTCCAAGAAAGAAGAGCAGATACATACTAATATAATTATTATATAGGCATTCAAGAAGGATAGGAAGAGTTATTAAATCGTCAACATTTCTAAATAAGAACGACTGACAGAAAGACGTAAGAATATATAATAATAAATACTTTTAAAAGTATCACCGAGCGCACGATCGAGAAATTTAATTTCTCGATCGTGCGCTCGGCGAGTCAAGACCACCTGAAGATGCTTCGTTTAGAAGCGAAACTAGTCGGGTATACTTCCGGTTAGGCTGCGTGATGTTTTTGACATCGCGTAGATGACAGGAAAATTAGGCGGAATTGTCACTAGATATATAATTTTATGCTTTTTTGAGTGTTTTATTTAAATATTATTTAATGTGTTTTAGGATACTTTTAAAAGTATTTATTATTAAATATGGATTTCCGCAAAGTAACGCCTGAATCTATTCATTACCGTAAGAATATATCTTACGGCTAATGTAATGCATAATTCCAAACTTTTACGACTAGCGCCATGTATTTACCAATATGTTACAACAGCTAGGTACAGCCTTCACTAAAAGTTATCAAGATCAAGTTGCAGAAGGAACGCAGTCTAACTCAAAACCGCGAAGAAATTCCCAATGTCCTCACTGTAGTTCCTCTCGTTGGAAATTTAATTTCCCATCATCCCCACTATTACGCACCCGCACCAAAGGAAAACATGCACAATGTACATTAGTAGCTTAGATGCCTCATGATATTGTAGAACTCATCCTTGTACTGCATCTCATGGTGCTTGTAGAGTTCTACGGAGGAAGAGACATTCATGCTCCAGCAGTCACTTGTTTTTTTAATTTCTCAACAATTGTGAAGTTTGCTTAAGAAGTTCCTCAGTACAAGAGCCAGATCTCGAAGGTATTATGAAACACCAGTCTGATGATGGACTATCATTGCTTCTAGGTCCTGAACGTTGTCGTCCTAGTTCTTTACCGAACGGGTTTCAATGGAGAGTTCCTCGGCGTGGGAGGTACGTGGAACCTAAACGAGGAGAAAAACCCTGATGCTGAGATCGTAGCTTCAGGAGTCATCGTGGGGTATCTCATCTATACGCTTGTGCAGATCATCACATTCCTGTTTGGAACTACTGAGCATAAAAGGTATTTTGATTTATATTCTCTAGCTGAACCTAGGAGTATACATATACCTACCCATATATTAATTCTATTACATTATATTCATAATCTAGCTGTATAAGCATTAAGGCTGTTTACCAAGCAATTTTGAAGCGCTTGTGACGTAGCTTGCTTAGTCGTTTTTTACCGATGAACTATTTAAGCAACGTCCGCTGCAGGTCATGTTTAGGATGGGTGTCATTACTACTGAGCATCAGCAATCCTTGATAGCCAATGATTCTAGGTTAGCCTGAACAGAATCTTCAACCACATCACTAACTACCATCAATGAAAACTACAATTTAACTACACCTACAAAAATAAAACCAACTTCGACCAGCCTCAATCGGCTAGCCTAACAGCTGCAAAAAAATATCAGGGCTAACGATGGACCGACAGCGTCGTGAGAATGGCGGGGAGTCAATGACAACAGTATATTTTTATGTTTAAGTACGAATCATCATCAGCATCATATACCATCACGCCTTTATATCCCAAATGGGGTTAACAGAGGTCTACACAACCAAGTTTTGTTTTAATCCCATGTATTAGAAGCCGGGTTTATTACGAAAAATTATACAGTTTTTTTTCAAAGAAGCTTACTGGGTTCCTCAAAATCTCCAAGTGGCTCCTACGAGGCCGGCGTTCAAGAACGAGTATCAAAATTGGCGCATCGAGAAACGGCCATTTTTAAGAAATTGGTGACACAATTAAACAAAAACAGCAAATATTTGATATAACTGATTTAAACTGCATGAGATTGCGCTCATTGTTGAGCGAACTCTGAGCACTTCATTCAAATTGTTTGGATTCAATATCCTAATAACCCGATAAGTCAACTTACGACCAATCCCACTGTAAAACGGGGGACCCTATTACTAATTATTAATTTGTCGATATATTCACAGTAGATATTTGAAGCTCAAGTACGGTGTGATCTGCCTTAGCCAGATACTTCCATTTTTTTGATATTGGTGCGTACATGTGTCAGGACGAATAAGGCAAGCTGTCTATAAATTGTAATGACAGCTACTGCATATACTAGCTAGGCCAAATCAATATATTTCGGGCGCTCAATCCCTGTACCATCAATAGAGAGAAGACAACCTTTTTCCTGGACTATCCTGGAAAAGGTTGTATTGAAGCAGAAGTTAATACAATCTTTTTTTGGTACCAAGTACATAATGTGGAAACCCACCTTCGCTTATGCACGTTAAGAAGGCTGTTGTAAGAAAACGTTAACGTATATTTTTCCCATTTTCAGAGCCATGTCGGAAATCGTGATGAACTTTGTGGGCGTGTTCTTGTGGATCGCCGTGGGAGCCGTCGCGCTGCACTACTGGGGAGGATACCAGGGCGAGCACCAGTTCCAGTTTGTTTTCGCGGAGAAGCAAGTAAGGAATTGTGATAAGATTGGTTAGGGCGTTAATTTAGACCATCGATAATAAATGCGTTCCCTCTCTTGAAGTGAAAAAAGATAGGCAAATGATCAGTACTTATAATATTATAAATGCGGAAGTAACTGTTTCTGTCTGTCGGTCTTGTCTGTTACGCTTTCACGCCAAAACTACTGGACCGATTTGAATGCAATTTGGTATGGAAATATTTTGAGACCCTGGAAAAAACATAGGATAGTTTTTATCCAACTGCGCAAAAAGAGGTTAATGTTTTTGCGCGATAACCGATATACGCGCGGGCGGAGCCGCGCCCGGAAATCTAGTATTTCATATATCTGATAAAATAAAAAGATAAAAGTTAAAATTACGTAGGTACTTTTTAAGTAAATCGTTTCCCTGTTTTGAACTGTTAGTGTCCGTGAAGCGACTTCGATCCAAATGGATAGAAAATAGTCCTGATAAATAAACACTTAATATTTTATAAGTAATCTATTTATTTTTGTATACTTGTCTTATTGTCTCAGCGAGCTCTCTGTTGCAAGTTGGGATCTGAATATACACAACTGTATTCATGTTTATTTATTTGACGTTAACCACATACGCCTAGTTTGGTCTTCTTAATGGTTGTAGCATGTTATTTCTATTTTAAGTTAATTCTATTTTTAGACTACCCCAATAGAAATTATAAAATTGTTACAAAAGTTATATTATTATATACCAAAGGTTAAAAAGACTTCTTTAAAACGACTTCCAAAAAAGGTTGAGGTTCTCAATTCGTCTGTACTTTTTGAGACTTCATAGTTTTATATTAGTCAAAATGTGTAGGATTCAGTACACTATGAGGTCTGAGCTCAATTGTAGCCAAGTACACTACGGCACTTCTTCAACGAACTATTTTCTCTTTCCAGGTTGGTCTCGCACTGGGAGCTCTCTGCGTTATCCAGGGTGCAGTATACCTTCTCGACACTGTACTCTCCGTGATACATTTCACGAAAGAGATGTAAACTTCTTACTTAACTAATTTTTTAGATAAATGTATTTTATTTTTAATCTAGTTATTCTAGTTACTGTAAGAACTTCGAACGATAGGGAATAATAATACAAGACTAGGTATACTAACAACTTCCTGTCTCATTTAACTTGCCCCTTCTTTATTGTTAATATTTTTTTGTTACAGAGTATTTAAAAAAAATCTATTTTTACCATGTTTATGTTTTTAATACACGAGATATAAACGCATCAGTTAGTTACTCTACATATTGTAGAGTAAGTTGATATTGTATTTGAAAAGTAGTTTCGCTTTTTTATCATATAGTTTTTCTATTTTATCTTTTAACCTTTAAGCATGCAACCACTGTTAGAAATGGCCAACCTTGCTTATTTTATTGAAAAATGTTGTCAGAGTGTAAACAAAAATAGAGGAATCTGTGCATACGCAGAAACTACGTAATCAAATGACTAAAATAAAATTGTATATTATTAGGCTGACAAGGGGAACCATTTGTAGCAGTAGGGAAATAATATTTTAATCTTGACCATATTCTCTAAGTCCTCATTGTGTCTATAACATATTTCTCGAAAATGTACACGATAAAATAAAATAGCATAGATGAGTCTAAATTTCGCTTCAAACGAAAATATCTTAATTATTTAAGAACTGATACGAAATAAAATAGGTAAACCTTATCAAGAGGGACAAATTGATTAAATCTTTTTTTTTTATATTTGATAGTTTTATGTGTATAAGAGACTCTTCTTTTTGCAAATGTAACTGACTTAGCCAACAAACGTGCTCTCCTAAAATAATTTTCATGTTTCCCACCTCTATTTTATTCTAGTTTATTCTATAGCATCTTTTGTATGACAGTTTTATTTAAAAAAATATTATTTCGAAAATAAAGTATGTAAAACTACAGGCAGTTTTTTTATGTTACTAGCTACAATATAAAAGGATCCCAGTTGTGGTTACAGTAATTTACAGACGAATGTGGACATATTAAGAAATATAGTTGATAAAATATTGAAACGGTTCTATATCCTCAAAATAGGATGTCACCTGTTGTAGATTAAGGGAAAAATTCGATAAAATATTCGATACAGGTAGCAACTGCTAAAGTAGGTATTGTTTGTATTGTTGTTACGCACTAGACACACAACCGATCCTTGCGCCCTGGCAAGTAGGTATATTCCTATATGATAGCTTTATTGTAAAATTGCACACGATTCCCTACTTCCTAGTACTACTTCTTGTGTGCCATTTTACAATAAAGTTATCATAGATATATTACTATGCTCATAGAAGGAAAGTTCAGGTTACACGTGAAAAACATTTTGATAAAGAAGGTCTATATACAGCTTGTGATTATTTAAACGACAAAAACGATTGGACAATTTCGCCTTTGCTAAGCTATCACCTGCCACCTACGTAATTAAACAAATACTGTAATAATTTTATAATATTGTAACCCATTGTTAAACGACATTTAAAAAAAATGGCCCGAGATTCTTGCCTATTCTTCTCAAAATGGTTCTATAGAATTTTTTGCTGACCGTGGTAGTAGAATGTAGCATCATTTCAATATTAAAATTTGTAATTGACTTTCATAAGAGACGCCTAAATCGAATAAATGATTTTGACTTTGAGTTATCCTACCAACGAGGACGCCAAGTAAGGTTCACGTTAGTTAGCCAGCTGGCTTTACAACCAGCACATAAATATAAAAGAAATAACTTTTACATTATCAGATGCGTGATCCCACTTCAGAATGATGGATGTGGAAGGAAGAATAAAATACATACGAATAAAATAAAAATATCTATTGGCCATAAAACTTTGTACATACACGTCTAATTTAAGTGTGACTATAAACCTGTTGTAGAAGTCATCATATCAAGAATGAATCTCAATTTCAATGGTCAAAATCAATGGAAATGAAATCAGGAATTAATGTGCTCGACAAAAAATATCGTGTCATGCGTGACATATCTCTTGTTTGCCATGCTAGCCCAGCAGGTCTGTACATAAATTGTAATTAGTTCATCAGTTGTCATATAATTGTACAATGTACTAATTGTACATATATTTCATATAAAACAATTCGAAGATCATCGTAAACTTAATCGTTCAATAAATACATATAAGTGCAGTCTAGTTGTGAGAAGGATTAAGATGAAGGTGATGGCTTAAAAAATCAGATATATAAGACATTCAAACCGAGCAGATTAGAGAAAGCAGCAAAATTTAATTACACATCGCGAACAAACAGGAAGACGTGATCCTGCACCCATCTTAAATTACATAATTAGGGGTCAATGCGAGTGTCAAATTAGTCAGGCGAGCTCAAGGGTCAAATAAGATCCCGGACCGAACATCTCAGCTTTTGAGTCATAGCTGAACAAGATATAAGAATAGCCGTACCTGTACAGTTGAAATTGAAACAGCCCAATAAAGTTTTACGTAATAATTCAATACTGAATGTAAGAAAGTTTTTACTTAGTCTGTGGCAGTATTTCAAAAAGTTCGTTACGCAAAATTTCGTAACTATTATTAGACATAAAAAGATATAAACATTTGCCAGATAAGGATACTAAAAATATTTGAAAACAATTGAACTTTTACATAATATAGAGTGGTTAAAACGATATCGATCGTAATTTTCTATCCGATTTTTAACGAGTCACGAAAGTGGATATCCTAAATTCACCGTCGTTCCTGACGATATCGCCAACCTTCAAGGATTTCCTGAACGAGGTGGATATTGAAGACGTCAAGATTGCGCCTCTAACGGATACTGTAAGTTTATTCATCATTTCAAACGCGATAGAATTGAAACCATGAACCATAGAGTCCCATACATGACCCATTGCTACCAAATTTTTTCTATATTTACTATTATGTAGGCCTCTTCAGCAAGAGTCCTTGGTACACAGTGTCATATTTTACCTTTTTTATTGCCAGTAGCACAGCTCTTGATAATGATTACACCTGATGCTAAATCGTGATGTTGTCAAAGGTCAGGGAAACAAGCTTATTCTAGAATTGGAACGGGCACGTTACTCGACTGCTGCCGAACCACATCTACCCGTTTGGGAACATATTTCTTACTTGATGGTGGAGCTAGCCAGGCGGACATTCGCCAAACGCAGTCTCATGAAGTAATAACGACTGTCATCCTAACAACCACAGCGCCATTCTAACATGCCTGTTGTTCTGTACCGATCAACCTGATTAAAAGCTATGTTCGCTGCGGTCAATCTTGGATGGGTTGTCGCTAGTGGCATTGGCACTGAGCGCCCCCGTGTTTAAAAGAGCACGTTCCCGGTTGTTGTCCTAGGAGGCAGTTAGTCAGGCTATGTCCGGAGGCCACCGGGGATCTGAAAATCCCGACACAGGTGTTTGCTGCCAGCCCATACACCAAGTATAGCGCGTCTGTGTGCTGTTGTAGGTTAAGTCCCACACTTTTAGATCTTTGAGGGAAACGCACTTGTGGTCGGGAGTGGCAATATAAAAGTGATAATTATTAAGGAGGCATATCACTGATTTTAGGTCACTTCGAAGGTGAACTCCTCTGAAACTGAAATTGAGGATGAAATTAATCCGTGTAAAAGGTTTTACATTAAATTCAGCACCTACAGTTTTCAAAAACAACAGTTCTAAAATTATGTAATGGAGCTCCTACTCAACAATATCGAATTTTCACATCTTTCTTTCGCTAATATGTAAAAATTACATTTTTAACAAATTCATATTAAAAATGTTAAATGTCCATTTCCATGGAAAAATCGGACAATCGCTTCCATATAAAAAGTATTATTTTCTCTTAATTTCGCGCTTATTGGATCGAACTGTTATAGACCAGTATTTAAAAAAGTTTAAGAATCGAGCAAAAAAAAAACAATAACTATTATGCTATTTCTTCCCCGAAGGAGTGTGCAGAAAGTTCTAAGAACATTGCTGTTTACTACACACTATGTTTTGGACCACGTAATAGAACGCGGGCCTATCAACTGTGTAAAGTTAGAGTCCGGACAGCATCTAAAATATGTAAACTTTAATCACATATCACAACGGAATATATACGACAATGCTTTATTGTAAGCATGTCTATTTTAATTATTCTTATTGCATTTCGTTTCAGTATCAAATTATTCTTATATCTCTAGCGAACAGACGAATATATAACTCCAATAAAAACATGTAACAGATTTTCAGTTTACTATGCCTGTTTTATTCAGACGTACTTAGCACGTCATTCTAACCTACACTGCTAATTCCATTACATATCATGAAAAGGTGAAAAACCTTTTCATTTAAAACCTGCGCTGAAACTTAACCCGTTGAAACCTTTTTTGTACGACTTCCTTGTTCTATATAACTCTATGGTAACCTAGGTTTTATCGGTATCGTATCGGTAACGTAACTCTCGCAGTATTTGATGTGTAAGTATAGTAAAAGATCCATTGTAAAGTATTATCGTCTATTGCTAATTGACAAAACCAGGTACATATAATCTTCTAATATATAACATTCTCGTGTTACAGTATTTGTATAAAACTGCTCCTAAACGGCTTGACTGATTCCTATGAAATTTTGTGTGCATATTCATTAGGTCTGAGAATAGGTCATAAATTATTTTTCAAATAGGTATATTCAACCTTTATTCCATTTTTATTTGCATACACGGCAAAACAAATTTTGTAGGGCCAGCTTGTTTAAAATAGTTGAAATATATATTTTTCAAGGAAATAAATATGTAAATGGGATTGTCGGCGAGTGGCACAATCAATATTCTTTGCAATATGCATCACTGAAAAAGAAAAAAATATATACACGGTCACGATTTCCAACAACAAAAACTAAAAAAAAATATTGGAAAGCCAATGCCACTGAGCTATCACTGCTTTAGTCAGGTTCAGGTTATACACAACACTGAGCTCATATATTCATGGTCCAACATCAACTGGACCATGAATATATGAGCTCAGTGTTTGAACCAGCATGATGCCATCTCCATATCAAACATAATAATATCAGTGTTGGAAATCGGTTTTGTTTTAAATATATTTTCGTGCGGTACACACCGTATCCGATCTTCAAAACTATAGCATTCTAAGGTATAACCTGAACCTGACTAAAGCAGTGATAGCTCAGTGGCATTGGCTATGGACTGCCGCGCAGCAGGTCCATGGTTCGAAATCCGCCGCGGGCTTGAGCTTCTTCGCATGGTGGAAGGGCATTTTGTGAATGCCCGTCTGGCTAGCGACCACCCTCAAGCAGAAAATCTGTCGCCAAGCACCTTGCGGTGTGTTCGGCAGCTGTCTTTGAGAGCCAGTAATTCTAGGTCAAGCCTGTACCTTTGACCACATGATCACTTACCATCAGGTGAGATTGTGGTCAAAGGCTAACCTATCAGCAATGAAACATAACCTCTACCTAACCAACAAATTTTGAAAATTTCTGTATTTTCATCAGATTATTTTTGTCATTATCATGGTCATTAAGGGCATCATGCAGGTACGGGACCTATACATAATTATAGCCACCACATTCTAACACTCACGGGCCAGTCATTAGCATAGAAGTGCCTAGTTGCTCGTGCGCATACCATTAACCGTAAAGAACCAGTAAAAGGGACATCGTTAGCATGAAAAGTAGTCGCAACATAACTACGATAAACGTCTATCACTTAGCATGTTTGTGCATTTGAAAGAGAGATCCACTACTTACATGATAAAGTATTTACATAGTTATAGCGGTGCAAGTGCATATCCTGAAACGAAGAACATGGAAGCGAAATAAGAGAGTTAGTGTTGGAATAAAATTACAATATGTATAAGGAGTAGCCCCGTGGGGTGCCGGTTATACTAGTCTATATATATATGTACATAGACTGTAGGTTACACCAGAAATTGTTTAAGGCCCATATATTTTGTTCCTTATCAGTGCCAGTGCATCAAACATGGTGATCGTGCACTGACATCAGCCGTCCAGGAGGGAGGAGGCATCGTGGTTTATGCTGCGAACAAAAATGACACTATTCGCGTCGGGGAAAATGTATTTATAATACGTAACGGGCGGCTATCATTGCGTAACTATCAAGGTTTTCGTGCTACAAAAACTGTCAGAAAGTAGATAAACTATGATTCTGGACGACAAAAATGACATTATTCGCGTCGGGGAAAATGTATTTATAATATGTAACGGTCGGCTATCATTGCGTAACTATCAAGGTTTTCGTGCTACAAAAACTGTCAGAAAGTAGATTAACTATGATTTTGGACGACAAAAATGACATTATTCGCTTCGGGGAAAATGTATTTATAATATGTAACGGTCGGCTATCATTGCGTAACTATCAAGGTTTTCGTGCTACAAAAACTGTCAGAAAGTAGATAAACTATGATTTTGGACGGTATCTACTTATCCAAAATTCATAGCTACAAAACAATGTAATCGAAGGGCAAAACATAAACCAATAGCCTAAATTTGTGTATCCTACCAGTCTACTCCGATTTTCGGTATCTTGGTTCAATAATTCAAAATGATTGCAGCGGATTAAACATTCAACGGATGAAATGGCAATGCCCAGGGAATAAATTATAATAAGTGCTGTCGGAATATATGGTTCTGAATATTGGGCCAGGACTGAGGAGGGTGAAAGATATTGAGATTCAATGAGCATGTGACAGAGATGAGAATGTTAAGATGGGTGTGTGGTGTTGGGAGGCAACTAGATATATTGGATAGTATTAGGTCAGAGGAAGTAGTACCATTAACAGAAATACACATATTATGATCGCCTATAGGTATAGGTATGTAATAATAGCTAAGTAGAATAATATAGTTGCCTTCGTTGTCCCTACATAGCTAACTCGCTTTGTTTTGTTTTACTCATAATAAACAAAGGGGAAACTGATGTAGGTTATGTAGGTCAGAGCGAGGACAACCTTCGTAAACGAACCCCGACGTCGACGGGACGCAGAGCTTTGGCGCCAAAACTGGCGTCAAGATGGCGGCGGCGCGACGGCTTGGCGGGCGGGAGACGCAACTATATATTTTATTAGGTCACTGGGACGTAGGGGATGTTATTTTCCTTTGAGTTGAGTGGAGATTACAGTGCTTGTAACGACATGGTGGGTGGTTGATGAAAAGATAAATACCCGGTAACTAGTCACTTACATACCTAGGTAGGTATTTGCAAATTAGGTAGGTAGGTATAGAACTTGCGTAGATACATGTAAATGTTTGTTCATTTTTGCGCTTCTGTGTTCTTTAATGAAATAGTATTTAGCTAGGAAGAAACTTAAATAATTTAGCACTATTTCATTCATGAAGTAAATCATCGCTAAGTATAGTTTCCTCGCTAGAAATATGTAAGTGCTTACCGTCATACCTAGTAGGTACGTACTTCAAACAATAGTTCATTACAGTTCATGGCAATGTATGTATTATACTCCTATGGACACGACTGTATAATATGTACCCATTTACCTAGATAGTAGAAAATGCGGGTTACATTTAATCCATTATCAGCAAGATCGACATTGCTATGCGGTTCCTTACTACCTACGCAAATCAGCTTTCAAAAGACACATAGAATTAATTTTTATTGTAAGAATCCAGCAAAGGTATCAGCAGGATCTTTCGATGCTGAACACAACCTTAGGGGGGGGTTTGCCATAATGTCCACGCTTAGCAGGTGGTTTGATGTAAGTAGTGTAAGATATCAGTTTCTCAGTAGGCGCTACTGCCAACCTTCTGGTATTTTAACCTTCAGTCGCTTTTTACGACTCCCACAAGAAGATTTGGAGGGGATTTTGGCAATTCTAACCTGGCAACGGCAGTAAGCAACGGTATACACTTATAATCATAAACGTTATAATATGTTAGGTATATTAAGATGAAAAAAACGTTCTAGAAACGTCGATTTACTGGCTTGGCGGGTAAGTAAGAATAACCACAGAGCAGGTAAGTAATACAACGCGTGACCGTAAACCCACATCATAAAATTCGTAATTTTTCCGCTGGGGTTACGTACGCACACACCATCAACACCACAAACATTCATTGTTCGAATCAGTTGCTGTGTTTTGCTGCTATAATGTTGCCCGTGGCAATGAAATACACATAAGGCTTAATAATTCGTTTTGTATGCGTCGAGTGTAAAACAACTTTTCAAGGATTAGTAAGATATGTTAGGTACAGTATGTTAATTTGTTCCGAACATAAGGATTCAAATTACCAAAATAAGACATAAAACGATACACGCAATATATTGCTATCATAATTGGAGGTTTAAATAATCTTTTATGAGCTATGGAGATTATGTTATCGACATAGGTGCCTTTATATTAAAATTTATATAATTATTATTTAAATTTTCTATCTGTAACCTATTTTCAATGAGCTCAAACACGAAGGATCTCATGTTTGGGCTGGAAGTTGATGAGGATATACGTACTCAGCAGATTCAAAGATGTTGCAGCATTAGTACACGGTTACCATGTTTTTGCATTATCTTTTAAGTACCTACCTAATATGATAATACCATGAATATAAGAATTGATCATTTATCTCTTCATTTAATAAATAGAAAAGAGCTGACGATCATCAAACGCGGAACAGATTGTTTTAAACCATAGATAACGAAAAAAAAAAATTAATTATCTTTCAAAAAAACTAAAAAAATCAGTAATCCTTTTGAGACGACGAGGAGAAAGTCTGACACAGATAAACGCGTTTAACTTATGTTTACATCCCTCTGTTCGCGACGAGTGATAAAAATCAGTCAAAAATGTTGTCAAATCTTGTTAAATATGATATTATCTAACAAATAGTGCGGAAGCATGTTTTTGCACTAAATTAGTCTGTGGTCGTGCTATGACCACTGTCGCGACCTTGTTCAGCGTAGCGTCTGTCAGGGCCATGGACTATGGAGATACCATTGCGGCTCCATTATGACATGGAAATCGTCATAGAGAATAATGGTGGCACTTATTACGTGATTGTTTCGTAGTGTTATATAGAGCATAATTGTAAAACATCTGGCATTATTAAGTTGTACTTATGTACTTACTGCATATATTTTAAATAATACCGAAGGTGTGCTTATCGTAGTTATAACTTAGCTTTTATAAATCACTAGCGACTCGCCATCGGCTTCGCATTGGTGCAATGCTGATAATCTGTAATGTACCTCCTAGAGGTCAGTCAGCGTTGGCAATGTAAGCACAAAAAATGAGTTTATTTACTACATCACATTAGAAACCTCTAAAATTATCAGTGTTTCTATATTATATTATACATGTATTATACATATAAGCCTTACTCTTGAATTACTCTATCTATTAAAACAAAACGCATCAAAATCCGTTGCGTAGTTTTAAAGATCTAAGCATACATATTGACAGGCAGACAGCAGGAAGTGACTTTATTTTATACTATGTAGTGGTTATGTAGTGAGGGTATAAGACAAAATGAATTTGTTATAGGCAGAGGTTAGTCCGCTTAACATGAAGTGGGCCTCGTGATTCTTCCGTCACAAACAATTGGAAAAATGTAACAGGGTATCCTTGTCTATTTGAAAAAAGTAACAACAGTCCAAAAAGCATTAAATTAAGCGTACCTGACACCTATTTAGAAAAAGTAGCATAATTTTATGTACGAAAATATGGCCAAAATAACAGTGTTCATAATATACCTATAATTATATATAACTAAGTACATAGGAACCAAAAAGTTGACAATAGTTTTGAGTATATTCATTTTAAGTTCATTGTTTCTTATAGATTGGTACAAAGATCGTCCAAAGATAAAGTTGAAAATTGCATTAAATAAACGTAGACAAGTAAATACTCAAATATATTGAATTTAGAGTCAGGCACAAAATGTTTGCTAGTAACTAAGCATATTATAATACATATTCTAATGAAAAAACATTGAACAAAAATATGAATATTCCATTTTTTAGTAAGTAAATAATGTCTATAATGTGTTAGAGTAAGTCCATACATAATTGATTCGTTTGAAAACAAGATAAACTGACCTTCACATTAAATATCATAAATGTTTGCGGGTAAACTAATGATGACATACTTTTTCCTATGAGACAGTCGCATTCAATCTTTGACCAGGGTTCTTATTGTTTAAGTACCTAGAATAGAATACGAAATAAACTAATTTGACATAATTTTGACATTTTCAAAGTCTTTTTATCATTACAAGTCTAGTTTTTGAAATAGACCTCCCAACAAAAATAGTCTACAATTGTCATTTTTGACGGCCTTTATCTATTTTTTAAAGATAATAATAGATTTTATCATTCAAAATATATTACGTCACCTTTTTCAAACTAGAATTTAATATTTACAGGTTCAATATCAGTTTTATTTGCAGTAAATACTTATTTTCGTTTAAATACATACATAAAATCACGCCTCTTTCCCGTAGGGGTAGGCAAAGACCACAGATTTCCACTTGCTACGATCCTTACATATCTCTTTCGCTTCATCTATACTCATCAATCCTTTCATACATAAGCGTCGGTTTAGGGTACTCCTGACCTGGCCTTTTTTCAGAAATTCTTCAATCTGATTTCGGAACGTTCGCCCTTCCAACATTTCCGTTCACTTGTCCCACGTATACCTGTTTAGTCAATCTCATTTCATTCATTCTCTCTACATGTCCAAACCATCTTAACATACCTTTCTCGATTTTTGTCACTACATCCTCATTCACACCAAATCGTTCCCTTATCACACTATTCCTTATCCTGTCACTCCGTTTGACTCCAATCATGCTTCTCAATGCTCTCAACTCCACTGCATTATTCTGCCATACCCAACTTTCATTCCCATACATTAGTGTCGGAACCAACACTCCCCCATGAACAACCAGACGAGCCTTCTTAGACACCTTCTGACTGTTCATAAACGCGTGCAATGCTCCGTTAACCATGTTAAATACAACAATAAGTTAAAATGTCTATATATTACTTTCAAAGACATAATTAATTAATAATAGATTAGAATGTTTTCAGTAAGACACAATCGTTATAAATTGAAGACCCATCTCGACTACGCCAGTTTCAAACAAAGAAAACCACATAAAAACCGGTCCACTCATTCAATAGCTACTATACCACAGACAAACATACAGACACGTCAAACGTAGGTTTAAATCCTATATTTGACTGGATCTTTGAGACATACACAAAATATTAAAATTTTAGACGGACAGATAGCAGAGATTAATAGGGTTGTGTTTTGCCGGAACCTTAAAAATAGTGTTGTAGAATCGTACGGATATTAAAAAATATTTGATTTTGGAAATGAAGTACGTAAGCATTTAAATAATATACTACACCATGCAATAACCAACATAAAATCTTGCGGTTATACTAGTAATGGACAAGAAAACAAATGACACACTACTCAATGAGGTCAAATAGGCATATTGTAATTTTTCAGTCTCATTACTGGCGACACAAATCATCTTAGTCACTTATTTCATGACTAAGACACTGAAAGAGAATTAAAATAATTAGTCACGCATTAAAATGACGAAATCAATGGTCTCACGGACCACTATTCGGAATCCATAGTTTCTTTACTATACTGAAAAATAAGGAAAATCAATGAAATACATGGATATATTAGTTCCCCCGAACTGAAACGATTATGCCTACGGATGGGACGAAGTGCGTGAATGAAATATGTATGTACTTATTCGGGAAAAATATATGAATAAACCTATAGTAGTATTTGTACCTGCGTATTAAAGAGGATTCATGCAAGATCATTATAGTGTTTGTTTACATGGAAACAGGCGCAAATATATCCTTGTTCAGGAGGAAAGATGTAACATTGAACCGCGGAGGGGAGCTCGTTATAAAATTTAGTATACTTAGTAGTATAGGTAGGTATATCTTGATTCACACGCTTAGAGCTTTTTTATGATATTGTGCCGTAGCAAGCTCGAGGCCCACCTGATGTTAATCGGACTAACCTCTGCCTATTACAGATGCATTTCGTCACAAGTCACGAATTGCACTGCGCCCGTCACCTTGTGATATAGTTGTTAAGTCTCATGTGCCTGTAATTTCACTAGCTCTCAAGGACTGCTGCCGGAACACACCGTTAGGTGCTTGGCGACCGATTTTCAACTGGGTGGTCGCTAGCCAGGCGGGCCTTTGCAAAATTCCCTTCCACCATGCGGTGAAGCTCAAGCCCGTGGCGGGATTCGAACCATGGACCGGCTGCGCGGCAGTCCTTAGCCAATGCCACTGAGCCATCACTGCTTCAAAAGCTTATTGTGACGAAAATATTTTTTTTTCTAAAGAAATAAATTAACCCCGTCAAAATTGACAATGTTAGACTATTTCACGTTGTCTTAAATCTCAAAAACTACTTTTTACAAATCTGAAATTTCAATATATTATGTATTACAATATCCTGAAGTACTGAAAACGCTAATTTAAAGTGTAGGTCTGAAGCTGTTAATAAAACCAAGAAACTCTTTTTCATTTGCTGGCTTCTTTTTCTTGGCTGTTGCAACACGGTATCCATAAAGAGCAAGGCTTTTTGGCCAGTTTTTATTGCTTTGGTACAAAGAAATATACATGTGGCCTTTCCTTTAAATTCACTTATTATATATATTATTTATTTAACAAATAAAAATGTATTCTTAGTTTTTACATTACTGGCATATACGGCCGTAGATTTGGTTTAGGCTACTTTCGACCAACCCCATCTCTAGGTATTTTCTTTTTTGAAGAGAATGTATAAGTTCACCGATCTTCTCTTTGTTCCTACAGTTAGTGCATTGCAAATGTAGTTTAGTGCATGGCACATCGCTTGACGAACCGATAACGGCCGCGGGAAGAGAGTTTCTCGAGTTCCACAGCTACCACAACGTACAGGAAGATGTAGAGAATGTAGGATTGTAGGCCCTTCACTAGATCAACGATATCATCGTCAGAGTTCCGTAGAGTCAATGTAATTGATTGTTTCGTTCAATACCCCTATTGAACGGAGCTTATGGTCAACCATGGAAGTCTTTTGGATGATGGTGTAGAACCGTATAAGCATTTTTAATGTTAATTATCAATAATATCGGTTATTTGTCAATAAATAATAAAAACTAATAAATAATAATTCTTTTAGTTTAAAATGTATAACTTCATCGTAATATATCATAGCATTTGATTGCAATAAAACAGTTTGTACGATGCGTGTTTCACGTCTTGTATGTATGGTTTGAGAGACATGAACCGCGAATAGCTGGTCATTTTAATAATAATAAGTAGTGGTAGATATTTTTTAATTATCTGTATTGACAAAGGTTATGGCAGCTACCATATAATACGTAGAATACAATTTTATTAAATTTACAATCCCTTATTTTACGTTTAGTCGTATTATTTGTCCACAATCTCACCTTATGGTTATGAGCCTTTGACCACAATCTCACCTAATGGTTAGTGATGATGTGGTCGAAGGTGTTAACAGGCTTAACCTAGAATTACTGGCTCTCAAGGACAGCTGCTGGTACACACCATTAAGTGCTTAGCGACAAATTTTCTAATTGAGGTTGGTCGCTAGCCAGGCGGGCATTCGCAAAATGCCCTTCCACCATGCGGTGAAGCTTAAACCCGCGGCGGGATTCGAGCCATGAACCTGCTGCGCGGCAGTCCATAGCTAGTGCCACTGAGCCATCACTGCTTCAAAAAATATGGCCAATGTTATATTCCCCAACACGGAGACAAACATGAAAAAATTACGTGGACATTGTTGATCTCATTACGATATTTAACTGATTATATATTATAACGTAAAATTACAACAAAGGGGACAAATTAAACCATTATCAACTGACGTGAAAGTACATAATTAGAAAAAAAAAAATAAAGTAGGTAAAATAATAATATACCAGATTGCGACAAGAGAATTTAACTTTGAAAATGTTTTAGCACCATTAACAATTTATTTCACATACACATAAATTGACTTTGACACACATTAAACATAAAGTGAAGGACTTGTTAGATATTTGAGTAGAGTAATTTTTCACGATGCTGTCTCTCAGTCTACATCAAGCACGTATGCAGCTATGCGCGCACCACGTTCGCTTCTAGACCGGAAAACACTAGAAAGTGCCTGTTCAATTCACGAATAGCTACTTAATAAGCCATTCTACTACTAGACAGCTTCGAACCACTTGTAGAGTTTGATTTATAAATACTTAGCAGTTTTTATTGTATTGAGGTAAAGGTCGGTTTTTAATCATGTTCCCCACACCGCAGCTTGTTGATTTGACTAGATGTCTATGCTTATTATTTAGTTATTGTAGGCACATGAAATTTTGGTATTGCCCAGTATGTTCACAACTTCAAGGGCCCTTAAAATATAAACACACTAGGATCTACCGCAATAATTCAAGGCGCCATAAAAATAAAAATCTCATCGTACTCAGCGATAGGTGAAAAATTAAAAAAAAGTCATAAATCCGAAAATACGTAAAATCGCGGAACATACATGGGGGTGTTAAACAAATTATTGGAGTATACAAAATTCTATAATTAGTGCTTGTAAACATATTTAGAAATATACATGGGGGTGATTCAGATAACCCTCTAGGTCCTCTACCTCCCAGCTTCAGTATATCACTACTTCTTGGACACCCTGTCTAAATTACGGAAGCATTTAATAACCCCTTTATTTAATTTCATATAAATTTAAATAAACAAGAATATGAATAATTACCACAGATTCAAGCTCTCTAGCTGTTTATAAATATAATATTTACGAAGCCCTCAGACATACCTAGTTTAGGAATACTGTCTAGATCTAAGCAAAATCTTGTATTTTTTTCATGTTTTGATTGTATTCTGTACTTAATATTTGTTATTGTTGGTATTATTAATCTGTATTTAAAATTTAATAATTTAAAATAATATTATCAGGTTAACAACATAATATAAAATTATTGATCAAAAATATACACATTATTATACATTAACGGTTTCAATTAATTTGATCAATTTCACTTAACTACATTATGTAGGTACCGATATGATTGATGATGGCAAGAATACCATGCTATCTAAAAATATCTCCAATTTCTACTACGTTCAAGTCCACCTCATAGATAAGCCGTAAAACTGAAAGAAAACAGCCTACCACAATAACAGCATACCAAACTGTACGATTCCATTTCGATTTGTATTAAATGTTACGCAATAAGTGATTCGGACGGCTTAATTTTCGTTGATAGCGAATTGAAGCAGTTCTGTTTAAAAATAAAAAACGGTTCTATTATGAAAGACTCATTCTGTTTTTGAATATACTAAAAGCACGCACAGTTCAGATTGCCAAACTAATCATGCCTGTCTGCCTACTTAAAACATAAAGTTTTTTTTTTTAGTAGAATATTTGCAATTGTGCAATTTTAGAACTAGGTACTGCCAGTTCTAGGTGCAAAAGCTGCAAGTTACTGTGGTGTTTTCTCAAAACAATAAACACCTTATAATTAAATTGTTACTTTATAAGCACTTTCCTTTAATCAGCCCAAGCTTGTTAACTTTAAAATTATGGGTAAGGTACTTAATGGTTATGGTATTTCAGCTTTTATACGAATGAAAGCTGTTAACTCATATTACTTCGCATAAGCCACACGCAGTAGTACCTACATCGTCACCGGTTCTACGCTTCAATGCCCAATTTTAAAAGACCTCCCATTCCTCCGTTATTGTAACAAAACGGGAAGACAAAGGGGGAACTGCTTCTATATCAAAGACCAATATTGTATTGTCGAATGAAGCATAGAGGAGCGCGGATTGTGGGACGAGCAGCAGTCGGGCCGAACGATAAATCGAACGCACTCGTGTCTCCAGCTAACTTCGTAAACGCATCCGCGGGAAAACGCGCCAAGTTGCTATTTTAAATATATTTTTTAAAGTGACTGTGTTTTGGTATTAGACAGTGTTATTTAATACTCGTTCCTAAAAGCGGAACAGTTACATTCTCTTTGGTAAGTTAGGAAAATAAAAAATTACTTATTATGTTTACTTTATAATTATGTACATATTTACTTTAAAGCGTCCTTTTGCTATTAAATTAAAATGCAGCATGATTATAATACTTTGGTTATCACTAACTTAACTTAAAACTTTATCTTTATTGTTTTATAGGTGTTAGTAAAATGCATTCAAAGTATTCCAGCAAAGAGTTTCTATTAAATAAATAATCTAATATAAGTACTTAACTAGAATATCTTTCGTAAAATTTCTTGTTGGCAGTGTTTTACAGAACAATACATTGTATTTACGTTTTATAGGTATGGACACTTCTTTTAAAAAGGTAGACTAAAGGAAAATTTGTTTAATTAGCTTAGGAGGATTTTCTTGTAATCTCTATAATTTTACGAGTATCTAAGCCATTACAATAATGTGGCTGTTTTAAGAATAATAAAATTATTTATTGACACCCTTTTTAACTGACTTCCAAACAAAAGAAGGAAGGTTCTAATTTAGTAGTCAAGTTCTTTTTTGTAAATTTATATCATATTTTATATCATATACAAAATATTTTGGATATGTATTATATTTTACTGGGTATAGATGATTGTTTTTTGTCGGGTAGAGTATATTTAAATCCAAGTTTACTTCGATCCAGGCAGTCTTCACTTAACTCACTTTACTGAATTTACTGAAAAAAGTATTTGCCAACTGCCTATAACAGGATGATATACAAGTAGGTACGAAAAAAAACTGAAACGCTTTGGAGGAGCACATATATTTTATAGAAGTAAAGCAAACTTAAGTTCTTTTGAATATTTGGCTACTTGTCGTTAGATATGCTAATATAGTTCATCCCCCTCCCCCTTGTTCTATCGTAAGGGTTGATTATAGGAAAAATATTAAAAAGTGCGTATTCTAATATCTTGCGTATATCATCACCGTCATCACCATCAACGATGAATAGGTATTTTATTTTATAATTATTAAATGATTACATTTTGATTCCCATATTTAAGTAAGGTTTCGAGTGAAACTGCGGGGCGCAGCTACTTTATTAAACAGACTAACTAATTTTTAACCAACTAAAAAATGAGGTGTTGGATTTGAATTCCACCGTATTTCCTTTTATTGTGTGTACCCCATAACTCTTTTCATGGTGCTTCAGCTGGTGCTTGTAATGTCATGTCAATTTGTACTCCACGAGTACACACAATAACAACCCATAAAACAGACTAAAAAAAATGTTTTTTTCTTATGTATACCCCAAGCGTAAGACTCGTGACATACGAACCGATGAACAGACAGACAACGAAGTCTTCGTTAACTGGCTCCATTCTGGCATTTAGTCCGGTACCCTAAAATCAATTCTATAGATTATGTATACAATATATATTAAAGTCAATTAAAAATCGAAATTTATTAAATAAACAGCCGCCTCTTTTGTTTTGAAAATTTACCAAAAAGTAGTTTTGAAATGTACGATATAAATGAATCTGTTTTTTATTAAAAAAAAAAAACAATCCTCTTCATGTTTTATTTTATAATAACAAAATCCCAAACGGTGTAGCTTATATATACTTACACAATCTTAAATTTTATTTCTATGAAATAAATTAATATTCTAAAAATTTTCACAAACATTGGATCAGGCGTTCGAAAGTTATCATAGAACAAACACACATGCATACAAACATACAAATGCTCAGGCTAAGGACCCAATATGCCACAAAGACCTGCTTAGCTCGGTCAACCACAATATGACTACTTAATGCACCGCCTTTAAAATCAAAGTAAGTTAATATTTTTTTCCTTCAACTTGTCTCACGGCCTATGGAGTTATCCGCCTGTTAAGACAGTCATAACTCATAACCTGCTCAAAACACATCAGGAAGTACCCCATGTATAGGTAACGAAGGTGTTAGGGGGGATCAGGATCAAATCATCATCCAAATGATCATGATCCAAAAAAAATTATGTTGCTTTCTAGTACTTTTCACCGATGTGAAGTTAGCGGCCTAAAGTTAGCGGCCTATTATAACCCGACCAATTAAGAGAGTCCCTATTATTGAACCGCGGTTTTTTATATCGTAAACATAAAATACCTATACAGCATCCTACGAATCATAATATATGGGGGTGAGGGTAAAAAGGGAAAAACTATAGTGATTTGTAAAACGTTAAACTCAAACTATAAAATTTATATCTATACCAAAAATGGCGTTTGTATAGACCTTTCTGAATAAATAACTCTAAATTTCTTCCACCACCTAGAAATGGCCGAAAATAAAAAAAAATCTTAGGCCGCTGAACAACTATTGCAAATTTTGCTATGTTATCGATGAAGTATCAAAATGTGTTTTATACAGGAAGATAGCATTAAAATAGACCTTTCTAAAGTAGTAACTCAAAATTTCTTCGACCTCTTCGAAGTGACCGAAAATTAAAAAAATCTTAGGCCGCTGAACAACTATTGCATATTTTGCTATGTTATCGATGAAGTATCAAAATGTGTTTTATACAGGAAGATAGCATTAAAATAGACCTTTCTAAAGTAGTAACTCACAATTTCTTCGACCTCTTCGAAGAGACCGAAAATTAAAAAAATCTTAGGCCGCTGAACAACTATTGCATATTTTGCTATGTTATCGATGAAGTATCAAAATGTGTTTTATACAGGAAGATAGCATTAAAATAGACCTTTCTAAAGTAGTAACTCAAAATTTCTTCGACCTCTTAGAAGTGACCGTAAATTTAAAAAATCTTAGGCCGCTGAACAACTATTGCATATTTTGCTATGTTATCGATGAAGTATCAAAATGTGTTTTTTACAGGAAGATAGCATTATAATAGACCTTTCTAACGTAGTAACTCAAAATTTCTTCGACCTCTTAGAAATGACCGAAAATCAAAAAAATCTTAGGCCGCTAAACAACTATTGCATATTTTGCTGATTGTATTACATATACAATGTATAACATTAACATTGTATTAACATTCATAATTACTCAAACACGTTTACTTTATACATTTTGCTGTAACACGCAGGTATCTGAACTGCAATTCAGGTCTGATACATTATATTGTTATATTATTTATTTTTAATCGCTTTTTGTTCTGTGTGGAATAAATAAATAAATGTTAATGTAAATTAAAGCCGAATAATTAATATTCTGATTTCATTATAACAGATCCCTTTTCTATCTCCCAACATCCGCATATAATCTACTACACACCTTTTCAACCCGGGCAAAACCAGGGTATATAAGCTAGTTGGCTAATACGGATAGTTAAAATTCCAATTATAAATGTCACCAAAAAAACTAATTACTAAATAATATTTTTAGTACGAGATTAGGAGTAAGCGACTCCATTGTATTTTATGTTCTATCACAGCAAAGGGTAATAAAATTTTACGACCTCTCTTCAATGGCGCAGAGTAAAAGTGCTATAAGTTTATTACGAAGTTATTGAAAATTAAACCTTATGCAACTGAAACAAGGTTGAATATTGTTAAATAACTTAAATAGATTTACTACGTTTTTGTGTAATTTTAAGGTTTTTATGTGTATCTCAATAGACAGAAAGGTATAGGATAACTTGAGCCGTTTATATGCGTTCTGTCAATACGAAAAGTTGCATCTAGGGTATATTTTATCGAAGAGATACCATTAAAATAGACCTTTCTAAAGTAGTAACTCAAAATTTCTTCGACCTCTTCGAAGTGACCGAAAATTAAAAAAATCTTAGGCCGCTGAACAACTATTGCATATTTTGCTATGTTATCGATGAAGTATCAAAATGTGTTTTATACAGGAAGATAGCATTAAAATAGACCTTTCTAAAGTAGTAACTCAAAATTTCTTCGACCTCTTAGAAATGACCGAAAATCAAAAAAATCTTAGGCCGCTAAACAACTATTGCATATTTTGCTATGTTATCGATGAAGTATCAAAATGTGTTTTATACAGGAAGATAGCATTAAAATAGACCTTTCTAACGTAGTAACTCAAAATTTCTTCGACCTCTTCGAAGTGACCGAAAATTAAAAAAATCTTAGGCCGCTGAACAACTATTGCATATTTTGCTATGTTATCGATGAAGTATCAAAATGTGTTTTATACAGGAAGATAGCATTAAAATAGACCTTTCTAAAGTAGTAACTCAAAATTTCTTCGACCTCTTAGAAGTGACCGTAAATTTAAAAAATCTTAGGCCGCTGAACAACTATTGCATATTTTGCTATGTTATCGATGAAGTATCAAAATGTGTTTTTTACAGGAAGATAGCATTATAATAGACCTTTCTAACGTAGTAACTCAAAATTTCTTCGACCTCTTAGAAATGACCGAAAATCAAAAAAATCTTAGGCCGCTAAACAACTATTGCATATTTTGCTATGTTATCGATGAAGTATCAAAATGTGTTTTATACAGGAAGATAGCATTAAAATAGACCTTTCTAACGTAGTAACTCAAAATTTCTTCGACCTCTTCGAAGTGACCGAAAATTAAAAAAATCTTAGGCCGCTGAACAACTATTGCATATTTTGCTATGTTATCGATGAAGTATCAAAATGTGTTTTATACAGGAAGATAGCATTAAAATAGACCTTTCTAAAGTAGTAACTCAATATTTCTTCGACCTCTTAGAAGTGAACGTAAATTTAAAAAATCTTAGGCCGCTGAACAACTATTGCATATTTTGCTATGTTATCGATGAAGTATCAAAATGTGTTTTATACAGGAAGATAGCATTAAAATAGACCTTTCTAAAGTAGTAACTCAAAATTTCTTCGACCTCTTAGAAGTGACCGAAAATTAAAAATATCTTAGGCCGCTGAACAACTATTGCAAATTTTGCTATGTTATCGATGAAGTAACAAAATTTGTTTTTACAGGAAGATAGCATTAAAAAAGATCTTTCTAAAGAAGTAACTCAAAATTTCTTCGACCTCTTAGAAGTCACCGAAAATTTAAAAAATCTTAGGCCGCTGAACAACTATTGCATATTTTGCTATGTTATCGATGAAGTATCAAAATGTGTTTTATACAGGAAGATAGCATTAAAATAGACCTTTCTAAAAAAGTAACTCAAAATTTCTTCGACCTCTTAGAAGAGACCGAAAATTAAAAAAATCTTAGGCCGCTGAACAACTTTTGCATATTTTGCTATGTTATCGATGAAGTATCAAAATGTGTTTTATACAGGAAAATAGCATTATAATAGACCTTTCTAACGTAGTAACTCAAAATTTCTTCCACCTCTTAGAAATGACCGAAAATCAAAAAAATCTTAGGCCGCTAAACAACTATTGCATATTTTGCTATGTTATCGATGAAGTATCAAAATGTGTTTTACACAGGAAGATAGCATTAAAATAGACCTTTCTAAAGTAGTAACTCAAAATTTCTTCGACCTCTTAGAAGTGACCGAAAATTTAAAAAATCTTAGGCCGCTGAACAACTATTGCATATTTTGCTATGTTATCGATGAAGTATCAAAATGTGTTTTATACAGGAAGATAGCATTATAATAGACCTTTCTAAAGAAGTAACTCAAAATTTCTTCGACCTCTTAGAAGTGACCGAAAATTAAAAAAATCTTAGGCCGCTGAACAACTATTGCATATTTTGCTATGTTATCGATGAAGTATCAAAATGTGTTTTATACAGGAAGATAGCATTATAATAGACCTTTCTAACGTAGTAACTCAAAATTTCTTCCACCTCTAAGAAATGACCGAAAATCAAAAAAATCTTAGGCCGCTAAACAACTATTGCATATTTTGCTATATTATCGATGAAGTATCAAAATGTGTTTTACACAGGAAGATAGCATTAAAATAGACCTTTCTAACGTAGTAACTCAAAATTTCTTCCACCTCTTAGAAATGACCGAAAATCAAAAAAATCTTAGGCCGCTAAACAACTATTGCATATTTTGCTATGTTATCGATGAAGTATCAAAATGTGTTTTACACAGGAAGATAGCATTAAAATAGACCTTTCTAAAGTAGTAACTCAAAATTTCTTCGACCTCTTAGAAGTGACCGAAAATTAAAAAAATCTTAGGCCGCTGAACAACTATTGCATATTTTGCTATGTTATCGATGAAGTATCAAAATGTGTTTTATACAGGAAGATAGCATTATAATAGACCTTTCTAACGTAGTAACTCAAAATTTCTTCCACCTCTTAGAAATGACCGAAAATCAAAAAAATCTTAGGCCGCTAAACAACTATTGCATATTTTGCTATGTTATCGATGAAGTATCAAAATGTGTTTTACACAGGAAGATAGCATTAAAATAGACCTTTCTAAAGTAGTAACTCAAAATTTCTTCAACCTCTTAGAAGTGACCGAAAATTAAAAATATCTTAGGCCGCTGAACAACTATTGCAAATTTTGCTATGTTATCGATGAAGTATCAAAATGTGTTTTATACAGGAAGATAGCATTATAATAGACCTTTCTAACGTAGTAACTCAAAATTTCTTCCACCTCTTAGAAATGACCGAAAATCAAAAAAATCTTAGGCCGCTATACAACTATTGCATATTTTGCTATGTTATCGATGAAGTATCAAAATGTGTTTTACACAGGAAGATAGCATTAAAATAGACCTTTCTAACGAAGTAACTCAAAATTTCTTCGACCTCTTAGAAATGACCGAAAATCAAAAAAATCTTAGGCCGCTAAACAACTATTGCATATTTTGCTATGTTATCGATGAAGTATCAAAATGTGTTTTACACAGGAAGATAGCATTAAAATAGACCTTTCTAAAGTAGTAACTCAAAATTTCTTCAACCTCTTAGAAGTGACCGAAAATTAAAAATATCTTAGGCCACTGAACAACTATTGCAAATTTTGCTATGTTATCGATGAAGTATCAAAATGTGTTTTATACAGGAAGATAGCATTATAATAGACCTTTCTAACGTAGTAACTCAAAATTTCTTCCACCTCTTAGAAATGACCGAAAATTAAAAAAATCTTAGGCCGCTGAACAACTATTGCATATTTTGCTATGTTATCGATGAAGTATCAAAATGTGTTTTATACAGGAAGATAGCATTAAAATAGACCTTTCTAAAGCTGTAACTCAAAATTTCTTCGACCTCTTAGAAGTGACCGTAAATTTAAAAAATCTTAGGCCGCTGAACAACTATTGCATATTTTGCTATGTTATCGATGAAGTATCAAAATGTGTTTTATACAGGAAGATAGCATTAAAATAGACCTTTCTAAAGTAGTAACTCAAAATTTCTTCGACCTCTTAGAAGTGACCGAAAATTAAAAATATCTTAGGCCGCTGAACAACTATTGCAAATTTTGCTATGTTATCGATGAAGTATCAAAATTTGTTTTTACAGGAAGATAGCATTATAATAGACCTTTCTAACGTAGTAACTCAAAATTTCTTCGACCTCTTAGAAATGACCGAAAATCAAAAAAATCTTAGGCCGCTGAACAACTATTGCCTATTTTGCTATGTTATCGATGAAGTATCAAAATGTGTTTTATACAGGAAGATAGCATTAAAATAGATCTTTCTAAAGAAGTAACTCAAAATTTCTTCGACCTCTTAGAAGTGACCGAAAATTTAAAAAATCTTAGGCCGCTGAACAACTATTGCATATTTTGCTATGTTATCGATGAAGTATCAAAATGTGTTTTATACAGGAAGATAGCATTAAAATAGACCTTTCTAAAAAAGTAACTCAAAATTTCTTCGACCTCTTAGAAGTGACCGAAAATTAAAAAAATCTTAGGCCGCTGAACAACTATTGCATATTTTGCTATGTTATCGATGAAGTATCAAAATGTGTTTTATACAGGAAGATAGCATTATAATAGACCTTTCTAACGTAGTAACTCAAAATTTCTTCCACCTCTTAGAAATGACCGAAAATCAAAAAAATCTTAGGCCGCTAAACAACTATTGCATATTTTGCTATGTTATCGATGAAGTATCAAAATGTGTTTTACATAGGAAGATAGCATTAAAATAGACCTTTCTAACGTAGTAACTCAAAATTTCTTCGACCTCTTAGAAATGACCGAAAATCAAAAAAATCTTAGGCCGCTAAACAACTATTGCATATTTTGCTATGTTATCGATGAAGTATCAAAATGTGTTTTACACAGGAAGATAGCATTAAAATAGACCTTTCTAAAGTAGTAACTCAAAATTTCTTCGACCTCTTAGAAGTGACCGTAAATTTAAAAAATATTAGGCCGCTGAACAACTATTGCATATTTTGCTATGTTATCGATGAAGTATCAAAATGTGTTTTTTACAGGAAGATAGCATTATAATAGACCTTTCTAACGTAGTAACTCAAAATTTCTTCGACCTCTTAGAAATGACCGAAAATCAAAAAAATCTTAGGCCGCTAAACAACTATTGCATATTTTGCTATGTTATCGATGAAGTATCAAAATGTGTTTTATACAGGAAGATAGCATTAAAATAGACCTTTCTAGTAGTTTTATTTCCTTAGCTATAATAGCAAATGCCTTTGTTTCTGAAATCATTTTCTGTTCCAATGTAAATAGGTAAATCAAAATCTAGTGTACCTACCGAGTACGTAATAGGAAGACAAAAGTATGATATTTCTTAATAGAACCTTGTTATATATTTACATAATACATTTCGGCACGATTAGAAAGCAAAGCTAATTTAAAATAAATAACATAGGTTGTAACAATAATATTTCTAGGTAGGTTATGGAATATAAAATAAACTTACATGATGTCCAAACGAATTTTGGTATCACATTTTTATAGGTAAAACTTAAATGTTAGTAACTACATTAAACTCCTGTCACTATGCACCTCCTATAAGTTTCACTATCCTATTTAAACTCACGTAATCTACTTACTGAACATAGTTAAGGAAGGTAATTAAAGCCTACAATTAGTTCACGTTAAAGCTCGTAGCTCATCATCTGATGGCATCTCTCGTAAAACTGACGAAATATCCAAAAACTGTTATTATTATTAACGCAAATGGGGGTTGAACTATTTTGAAGTAAAGTATCGTTTATTGCATATTTTGACTACCTTAAATCATTATCGGTAGAACACAACAAAGGGCCACCAGGATTAACTCTGTGATGATAAGGGACCGCTATGCAAAAAACAAATGCATTGTAATGGAGTCTTTTAGAAACGGTAATAATAAAGGGCTTTATCCATAATTACCTACCATGAATACAACTTTTTAATTTAATTATTAGCTCTTCTATTAGGTATATTTCTATACTAGTCTTATCAAGATATTCAATTAGTTTGTTGGTGCATAATTATAATTGTTAGATATATTAAATCGATATAAGCTTCTTCATCCAATGATTACTTACTTTCAGTAATTTTTAATAAAAAAAAGCATGCTGATAAATAGCCACTAAAAATAATAACAAATATTTCAAAAAAACATTAAATTAATATTTTTTATATATTTGTTTGCAATAACACGTGTTCTGCGGATTACATTACACAATAAAAAAAAATTACGAGAAGAAAAATTTTAAGTCGTGTGCGGGATTCGAACCCATGGACTCATCTTCATGTTAGCTCAATCGGATTAGAGCATACCCCAGCTAAAGGTGTTGATGGACGCGGGTTCGAATCCCGCACATGACTCAAATTTTTCCACTCGTAAAAATTGTAAATAAATTAATATTTCAATTAAACACTTCAAAATTATAAAAATATATCTAGTGAAAATTCCGCCTAATTTTCCTATTAATGCGACACGCCAAACCGGAAGAATTTCCGACGGATTCGATTCTACACGAAGCATCCTCAGGAGATCTTGACTCTCCGAGCACACGATCGATCTGCGTTCGTAGAGTAACGCCTGAATTTATTCGCCACTAAAAATATTTAGTTAAGAGGCACTATACATTTTCATTTCTACGTATATTGCCGTGTTATGTTAATAAAATATTCTTGATTTAATTCAAATGGTTTGGAAAAGATAGTTTTGATAAGGTATTCAACCATCTATCAACATATCGTAGGTATTTATTTCATACCATCAGTAATTATTTAGATTAAATAAAATCAAATAAGTTTGTAAATACAATAAACTAGTATTACCGAGTAAAACTTTAACTAAATAAATGTGTGTAGGTAGGTAATATGAAAAAATATACTATTTATGTGTAAACAAATATTATATTTTAACATATTGTTAATAGGACAACATTTAATAACGTAGGGGTGTGGAGGGGGTGGAGGTTGTAAGTAAATTATATACCACTAAAAAAAGGCAAGGCAGAAAGGCTTTTGATGATATTTGTCACAGTTGCCTGTACAAACATACGTTAATAATAAAATTATTGTCAACACTACGTTACAATAGTCACAGTATTTAATATTATCAAAGTCTTCGAGCCCCTTGGGGTGCCGGGTTAGAATTGCACCTCCCCCCCATATCATCCCGTGGGTGTCGTAAGAGGCGACTAAGAAATGGATGGGTTAAGAGCACGTGGCAAGGCAAAAACTTAAACAGATTCCACCAGCACTTAAGTAACCTTTGATGTTATAATCTGCCCAGAAATCGCAGGTAAGGCACAGAGACCTCAAGATTTGCTAGCCACCACCTGGCCAGTGCCCATTGTTATATTTACAATAAAAGAAACGAGATAAATTCGGCCGCAGCATAATAGGTATTTGAACAAAAACATGCGGTCTCGCTGTCATTGCTGCCGCGCCCCGCTACGTTGCACCGACTATCTAAAAATTATAATATACTACTAGGTAGGTACAGTGAATACGCTCGTAGCGAAGTTTGCTAAGGCCAATCTGAAACGATCAGCAAAGTTAAGTAACGTCCGCCACGGTCAGGAGTTGGATGGGTGACCGCTGGTGACATTACTACTGAGCACTTCCGTGCTTCGGAGGGCAAGTTGAGCCGTCGGTCCCGGTTGTTGTCTTTGGATGGCAGTCTTTGGCAGCAACATAGTGAAATATGCATTAGTTGTTCAGCGGCCTAAGATTTTTTTAATTTTCGGTCACTTCTAAGAGGTCGAAGAAATTTTGAGTTACTTCTTTAGAAAGATCTATTTTAATGCTATCTTCCTGTAAAAAACACATTTTGATACTTCATCGATAACATAGCAAAATAGGCAATAGTTGTTCAGCGGCCTAAGATTTTTTTGATTTTCGGTCACTTCTAAGAGGTCGAAGAAATTTTGAGTTACTTCTTTAGAAAGATCTATTTTAATGCTATCTTCCTGTAAAAAACACATTTTGATACTTCATCGATAACATAGCAAAATAGGCAATAGTTGTTCAGCGGCCTAAGATTTTTTTGATTTTCGGTCACTTCTAAGAGGTCGAAGAAATTTTGAGTTACTACTTTAGAAAGGTCTATTTTAATGCTATCTTCCTGTATAAAACACGTTTTGATACTTCATCGATAACATAGCAAAATATGCAATAGTTGTTCAGCGGCCTAAGATTTTTTTAATTTTCGGTCACTTTTAAGAGGTCGAAGAAATTTTGAGTTACTACTTTAGAAAGGTCTATTTTAATGCTATCTTCCTGTGTAAAACACATTTTGATACTTCATCGATAACATAGCAAAATATGCAATAGTTGTTTAGCGGCCTAAGATTTTTTTGATTTTCGGTCATTTCTAAGAGGTCGAAGAAATTTTGAGTTATTACGTTAGAAAGGTCTATTTTAATGCTATCTTCCTGTATAAAACACATTTTGATACTTCATCGATAACATAGCAAAATATGCAATAGTTGTTCAGCGGCCTAAAATTTTTTTGATTTTCGGTCATTTCTTAGAGGTCGAAGAAATTTTGAGTTACTACGTTAGAAAGGTCTATTATAATGCTATCTTCCTGTATAAAACAAATTTTGATACTTCATCGATAACATAGCAAAATTTGCAATAGTTGTTCAGCGGCCTAAGATTTTTTAAGTTTTCGGTCACTTCTAAGAGGTCGAAGAAATTTTGAGTTACTACTTTAGAAAGGTCTATTTTAATGCTATCTTCCTGTATAAAACACATTTTGATACTTCATCGATAACATAGCAAAATATGCAATAGTTGTTCAGCGGCCTAAGATTTTTTTAATTTTCGGTCACTTCTAAGAGGTCGAAGAAATTTTGAGTTACTACTTTAGAAAGGTCTATTTTAATGCTATCTTCCTGTATAAAACACATTTTGATACTTCATCGATAACATAGCAAAATATGCAATAGTTGTTCAGCGGCCTAAGATTTTTTTAATTTTCGGTCACTTCTAAGAGGTCGAAGAAATTTTGAGTTACTACTTTAGAAAGGTCTATTTTAATGCTATCTTCCTGTATAAAACACATTTTGATACTTCATCGATAACATAGCAAAATATGCAATAGTTGTTCAGCGGCCTAAGATTTTTTTGATTTTCGGTCATTTCTAAGAGGTCGAAGAAATTTTGAGTTACTACTTTAGAAAGGTCTATTTTAATGCTATCTTCCTGTATAAAACACATTTTGATACTTCATCGATAACATAGCAAAATATGCAATAGTTGTTCAGCGGCCTAAGATTTTTTTTTATTTTCGGCCATTTCTAGGTGGTGGAAGAAATTTAGAGTTATTTATTCAGAAAGGTCTATACAAACGCCATTTTTGGTATAGATATAAAATTTTTATAGTTTGAGTTTAATGTTTTACAAATCACTATAGTTTTTCCCTTTTTACCCTCACCCCCATATATTATGATACGTAGGATGCTGTATAGGTATTTTATGTTTACGATATAAAAAACCGCGGTTCAATAATAGGGACTCTCTTAATTGGTCGGGTTATAATAGGCCGCTAACTTTAGGCCGCTAACTTCACATCGGTGTACTTTTCTATATGCACTATAATATAAATAAATCTAAATCTTTATAATAGGATTTTATGTGTGTTATAAAGTTCAAAGTATTACTTATCCTTTAGTATCACGAACTCTTAACAATTTAATTCGATAATTAAAAGTATATAATAATAATATGTATGTAAATAGAATGTTTGAATATAAGTAGATGTAAGGTTGGAGAGTGTGGAGTGTGAAACAACCAAGCGCAGAAAAACAAAATATCATTCTAATGTTTTGAGTACATTTTCTCTTTTATAAGCACTACTTACAAATCGAATTAAATTTAAAGCGACAAAGAACTATATACTTGGTCTAAACTTATATATTACAGACTAGAGCCCTTTTGTAACCAATCAAAATAAGGGGCTTTGATTGCATTAAAGGTTTAGAGCGTTTTTCAATTGTTTATGTAATCGGTGTGAATATAATTTACCTATTAAGTTTCCCAAATTATCACTAGGAGCTGTATAGGTAACTCTCCGTCACTCAGAGAGCCTATGTATGATTCATTTAACTGCTTATGAGGCATATACCTGTAGTTACTTACTGATGATGAATTGCAACTCAGTTTTTCAAACAAACAAGCATAACCAGGCCGTCAAGAAAAAATAAATAAATTCCATTTTCGAATTTCCCTCGCAAACCTGTGTTCATGCGATTTTCCGAGCGTCGAATCGTATAGCTAGATAGCAGTAGTAGAAAGTGCTGCGTGTTTGTCCGTTACGATCCAGCGATTGGCATTTACACACCCGACGATTTATGTATCGAATTATACGCGTAACCACACATTTCTAATGTTGTTAAACTAGATATTGTTCGCGACTTCATCTATTCAAGATTTATTTATATTGCTTTCCCTCAAAAATAAATAAGCTAAAAGGAAAATAAGTTAAATCCTTGTGGCAATAGGCTACTTTTGTGTATAAAACAAAAACTTGCAATATATCGGATGTTTACAGAACAAAAGTAAACTAAGTTATAAAAAAAACTGGATAAGTATCTCACCAAACAATAAATATATACGTAAGTGCAATAACTTATCTAAAAACACATTTTAACACGCAAGTGGGTCACTTAATGATTAAACAGGTGCCTGGATAGTGGTACTATGCTGTACTACATAGAATAATTGCTTAGGTTAAAGCTTTCAGCACACCAAACGCATAAGAACGCGTTGCGTTGCACGTTGGCGAGTTCGCGCTTGTTACAAACCTTTTCCTATAAGTGTTGTTGTAACTCAAATAAGAGAGTACACTCCAAAATCTCTGTAAGTACGTAAAAATTTTCATTATTTGTTATTTTTTACCCGATTTCACAAACAGTTCTCGTGGATAGTCATAAATTCCGCGCGGACGTAGTTGATGTTTTATTTGTAAACTTTAAAATAAATAATAAAATGTCCAAAACACGATATACATCTCATTGTATATCAATATTACTCTTGGAGAAGCTTTGAATATGCTTTAAGAATCTTCGCGAAAAGATTCTTAATAAGAAAATTTATGCAGGACTAAGTCATCAATATTGCTGTCAGAATTTGAAAGTTATAGAGGCAATAGGCAGGGTAGGTACATCGCTCGGGGAGCCAATAAGCTTTTGATAAATAGTTTTTCAATCACAAACCAGACTACTGTATTACAAAATACAGACTACAGAGTTAGGATCCCAGTTCCCAAGCAATGCAAAAGATATATAACATAATATGTCCAAATTCAAACATTTTCTTCTGGCGATGAATCTGCGCTAGAATTATTGTTAGAATGCAACGTGTAATTACGTCTCGAGTTTAGTGTGCTGAAGTCTTTAAGGTTACGATATATTATGTTATCGGATCTACCACGTACTAGCATAGGTGTTAACCTACCTATGAACCAGTGGGAGTGGAAAGAGTATGTTTGCCTACATTATGAATAAAATTAGAAGCTATTTCTTTTGCAAACAGCGAGAAAATGTATGTTTTAAACAGACCCAAGTGCTTAACTAAGGCATACTTTTTACGTAGGTAATGCTTACCAAGTACAATTTTATGGATTTGTACTCATTGGGCAAAACGGAGTTCTATGTCACCTTTCTGTCTGTCTGTCCGTCCATCCCGGTATGACATCTATATTTCTATATGAGATTTATTTATATTGCTTTCCATTAAAAATAAACAAGCCAAAAGGTATATAAAGAACCTGACTTAATTTTAATGTTTGTGGCAACATTCAAGGAAGTGATAATGAAGTGAGTTAGAAACTTGATATTCTGATTTAATGAGTAGAATGTTAAATTAATTAATTAATATTAAATTAAATGATATTCCATTTGGGGTGGTCTGATTGGTTAGAATTTTTATTTTATTCGTATATCTTGTGGGATGTCGCCTAGAACTAATTAAATTGAGAGCAAATATTTTAATTATGACTTAAGTAAAGATAAAGAAATTAGGGGTCACCAAACTAACATTTTAAGATTTATGTCTATCTTAAAAACTAAAATAGTATAGAATATGGGATTTCTGTATATTTTGTACCTGCTTAACTTATTATAAGTACTTTATTTACACAACAAGTACTGAAGTCGCTTATTTACAATGTATTTTGGAAATGTTCTTTTTTGTGTTTTTGATGATCAAGCGCGCGGCCCGCCTGATACTAATTGGCCTAACCTCTGCCTATAACAGATGCATTTCGTCTCTAAAATTGCGCTGCGCCCGTCTCACTGACACATAGAGATATCGAGTCTCATGTGCCTGTAATTTTACTGACTCTCGAGGACTGCTGAACGGAACACACTGTTAGGTGCTTAGCGACAAATTATCCACTTAAGTGTCCACCATGCGATGAAGCTCAAGTCGGCGGTGGGCATCAAACCATGGACCTGCGCCACAGCAGTCGATAGTTATTACCGCTCGGCCATCATTGCTTCAAAAATCTAATGATCCAAACAAACATTTTTGGTTTCATGGTTTGTGATGCGGATCCCTAATAAAGAGTGATCTGTCTCGCACTTAGCCAATTTTCCAAAGAACCAAAATACATGCAAGTTCACAGAATTGGTAGATACCTATTCATTTAATTTTACCACATTAGATTATAGAAGTAAGAAATTCTCCTGTCATGACGGAGAGATAAAAAAATCGTCACTTAATTCTTTGTTGGTTGTTAGAACAACCAACAAAGAATTAAGTGGTTTAGATTTTTATATCTGACTTTTTAGGATAGGTTTTTGCAAGTAACATATTTAATAAGAATATTTAATTCTGCGATCAGCCCACCCACGTGCTTATACATATTAGTCCAATGATATGGCATAAAGAACAATGTCATTTTTAAAGGTGGGGCCGCTACGATGGAAATTGCATTGATGTCATGTCCCACTGGGATTGCTCTTTATTACCTTCCCATTAATGCAGATAATGTAATACGACACCATAAAATATAGAGTTAAATTAAACATCGTATATGATGCTAATAGAACGTGCACAAAGAGCCGTATTAAAAGTTGCAACATCAAGACCATTTCTTTTTCCAACTACTGATCTTTACGCGGACTGTAAAGTACTTACAGTTCGCCAATTATTCATTCAGCATACCATACTCGCGCAACATAGAAAAAGCAGTTTAATACAAGATAATTTTAGTAAGAAAAGAAGGAAAGATTTAATATTTAACAGCAAAAGATTTAACTCAGCACTTGCAAAGCGACATATTTGCTTTCTAGGACCGTATTTATACAACAATGTAAATAGAGTCATAAAAGGTTTTGTAAAGTTAAATAATAGGGGGGCAAAAGCTAATCTTCAAAATTGGTTACAAAATATAACTCATGAAGAAACCGAAAGGCTGATAAAGGTAATTATATGATACAGCAGTATACCACTACAACCTAGTCTAACTACATATCACTACACTCAAATTTACATTCAGGTACATACATTATAATCTCATCACACCTATTCACTCTAATAACCTCACACTTACACACAAAACAAACACTAATTTACACGCACTCACACACACACACACAATATATACATATGTCTCTATATATATATATATATATATATAATACATGTATATACATATATAAATTATATAAATCCAATAGTATACAACTTTTATTTTGAATTTGTTAGCATCAAAATAGACTATGTATGATTTACCAATTTTGTTACATACGAAGGGAATGCAGAATTTACAACACAAGAGTACATCTTAGTGTAGATTCTGCAAGTATTATTTGCAACTAATTAGGCCACTTTTAATAAGTAATTTTAAGTGTCAGTTGTTTTATTTGTACCTTTTTGTGAAATAAATATATATTATTATTATTATCGTAAAGTAATGATGAGCCAAACCAATTAATTTTATTTAATTTCTTCTAGTTTAAAATTAAGCGTAATGACGCTTATGAGGAATTGAAATATATCCTTTCAGCCATGTCAAAATAATTTATTAAATTTAGGGTAAGACGCTCTTATGAAGGTCATTAAATATTGGAATATTCTACAGTAGGATGCTAATCATTTTTTGGTTCTGTATAATTTTATGGTGGACACTGAAGTTTTCTAGTAACCGAGCAGAATTTTATTGCTGTTACCTGATCGAAGGATAAGAGATTGAACATATCAGACTAGACTTAGCAGACTTCAGTACCAATCACATTATAAGTGGCCTGTACTTATAGGCCGGATAGGGCAGACTGCTTCAACGTTAATATCCCATGAAAAAAGTTAATTAATATTTATCAACAGGTGTCAGAGTACGGGGGCGGAGCTCGAGTGGTGTGGGCCATGTCGGCAGGCGACAGGGAGACGGAAGCGCAGGCCAAGAAGGGCGATGAGAACTCCTCCAATGACCGCGACAGTAGGGCGGCAGCAGCTCTCAAGCAGTACTGGTGTGTGGGCCTTCGAGCGCTTGAACTGGTAAGTCTTTGAATCTCTTAGTTAGATGTTTATATTGTACTTGAAGAGGTAACTGACTGCGAGCGACAAAGATATGGAGGCACATGTCAAGAACGGTGAAGAGAAATTGTCCGACGACTGAGAGTTGAGACAATAGCCTTTAATCACTACTCGTGTATGCCTTTGGAGCAATCAAAATTTTAGAATTTCCTGAACAACGTTTATATTTACGTCAAGAACAAGGAGTAAAGATGTAAATAGAGTGGATTGGAAACAATACATTTAAAAAAATCAACCAAGTGCGGAATCGCGCACGAAGGGTTCCGTACCATTATCTATATAACACTAGCGGCCCGCCCCGGCTTCGCACGGGTAATTACGACTATAAATTGAGATGTAAGCTATCCTATCTCTCAAATTGCACACGGTGTGCAAATCAAATTTAAAATTGGTTCAGTTGTTTATGAGTCCATCGCGGACAAACAACGTGACACGTAATTTTTATATATAAAGATTAGACACTATACATTATAACCTTTTTTGGGAGTATTCACGGGCGCGACTCCGACTCGCACTTGGCCGATTTTTAGTATTTATTATTATAGCGGCAGCACATACATCATTTGTGAACATTTCAACTGTCTAGCTATCACGGTTCAATAGATACAGACAATAGATTTGAAGCAGTGATAGCTCAGTGGCTTTGGCTATGGACTGCCGCGCAGCAGGTCCATGTTTCGAATCCCGCCGCGGGCTTGAGCTTCACCGCATGGTGGAAGGGCATTTTTGCGAATGCCCGCCTGGCTAGCGACCACCCTCAAGTGGAAAATCTGTCGCCAAGCACCTAACGGTGTGTTCCGGCAGCTGTCCTTGAGAGCCAGTATTTCTAGGTTAAGCCTATTAACACCTTCGACCACATCATCACTTACCATCAGGTGAGATTGTGGTCAAAGGCTACCCTATCGGCAATAAAAAAAAAAAAAAAAAAGACATACAGACAGACGGATAGCGGAGTCTTTGTAATAAGGTCCCGTCTTTAGCCTTTGGGTACGCAACCCTAACAATTAATTAATATTGCGACAAAGTACGTAAAGTTATGTGATTGAGTACAGTAACTATGTATATAGGACGTATAGTATAGGAGTTCAGGTCTAGAAGATTCAAAAGCATATTTGTGGTACGATTTGAAAGAACTAAAATAGGACGTATAGTGTAGGAGCTCAGGTCTAGAAGATTAAAAAATACATTTGTGGTACATTCAAAGGATTAAAGTCCACGTTCAAGTAAACTAACATTGTAAATCGATAGTCATATAGATGCAAGATACCCCATTTCGCGGAAACTCACCAGCTGTCAGTAATTACAGCGAATACTGAACATGGGAACTATAGCTGAACAAAGATGGAAAACAAAGCTTTGTTCAGTACTGCACAATGCCCTTGAATTGATCGTACTCTGCAATTATCGACGAATTAGCAACGTTACGGTAACTCGACGGCTTGGTTTTTATATTGGATTTGATGACGAGGAGTGACTCAGTTTCGCTTGAGTTGATAGGAAGTAATGCATCCAAGCTAAGTGCGCTAATATACGGGTACAAGACGTTTGTTTAATGAGTAAAGCTGTATATTTTTAACCGAATTCAAAAAAAGCCGAGGTCCTCAATTCGATTGCATTTTTGTGTGTGTGTGTTTTCTAAAATGTTTACAGGATGTATCGTTTTCGATAATATTTTTTACATTCGAAAGCTGGTGCATGTAGTCCCATTTTAATTTGAGTGAGATCTGACGAGTAGTTTTTGAGTTCTCCCTAAAAATGTTTATTTTATATTTTAAAGTTCGTTTTTGGTAAAAAAAAATATCCTAATTTAGTATTAGCACATAGTACCTAAGGTAGTTAAGAAAATGATCATAAAAATACGTACAGGCTGATATAAACTTTTTACTAATGTTATATTTAATTTAAGATACACTACGATGACGTGCATTTTAATTTTTAGCAAATGTTGTTTATGTCATGCGGATTTAAGGTTATAAATATATTTAAAAAAATATATTTAGCTCTATAAAGTGAAACCACCTAGAAAATTAAATATTTATGTCAGAGTATACCTACACTCAAAGATGGAACTCAAAAATCATTTTTTTTTCCCCGACTTAATGAAACTATGTAAAATCACTCCAATTTTGAAGTCGGGGGCTGCATCTGACCCTTGCAATTATAGACCTATTTCCATCTTACCTGTTCTGAGTAAAGTATTCGAAAAAATTATGCTCAAACAACTTTTATCTCATTTTAATGAGCATAATATATTGAATGAGAATCAGTTTGGTTTTACTAAGAGCAGATCCACTACAGATGCAGGTGTTCAATTGATGTCACATATACTTGAAGCCTGGGAGAGTTCACATGATGCTATTGGCGTATTTTGTGATCTTTCCAAGGCATTCGACTGTGTAGAACACTGCACTCTGATTCGTAAGCTTTCACACTATGGTATTCGTGGAAAAGCTTTGAATCTAATAGAGTCTTATCTGTCAAACAGGCTACAGATGGTTGGAATAGATGGCAATACTTCTTCCGGGTCTTTGGTAAAAATAGGTGTACCGCAGGGATCAATTTTGGGACCTTTTCTGTTCCTACGGATTAATTTGCATTTTTATGTTATATTTTATTATCATCAAATATAATTTAACCTAAAGTGTTAACCAAAGTAAAAGTTAGAACCACGTAATTTTTTAAATCTAAATATTAAAGTTTCTTCATAGGACTCTATAATTTTAATGCTGTCTTAAATAACCACAAACACAACCCAATAAGTACTATAATGATAATTATTGTACTTACGTAGACTGCGGTTTTACATAATAAAAAGTGCATAAAAGTGAAAAGCTGTAAAGAAAAGTTAGCTCATTGAAATGACATTAGATTGTGGTGCTTATATTTGACGATCACGTACCAGCACTTTCTCTAAAATGATTGAATAAGTAATTACACTAGTTTCAAACGAATTAAATAAAATAAAATTGCAGTCTATGGGATACTATACTTAGCTATGTCACAGCCGCTGTTTTTAATTATGCTTAAGGTGTCTTCATAGCTAGTTTTAACCGCATTAAAAAAAAAAAGTTCTCAATCCGGCTGTATTTTTTTAAGTTTGTTACCTCAGAACTTTTGACTGGGTGAACCGATTTTGATAGTTGTTTTTTTTTATTTAAAGCTGATGCTTGTCGTTTAGTCAAACTGGAGACACTTCCCCTACGTATCTTTCATTATTTTATTTATTATATCTTATGTATGTATAGGAAATAAATACAATAGTTCAGAAATAGTTATGACTAATTTTTACACGTGTATTAAGTTGGACAGTTTGCTTGGACTGCCTATCAATATGACAAGAAAATTAGTTTCGGTTTAAAATTAACTTTGTACATTATTCTAGATTACATTAAAATTGAGTGAGCGTGAAAATTAACCTTACAAGAGCATCATGCAAGGAACATTCACATCGTCTCCAAATCATTTGTATTTGTTTTTTCTTCTGACATTAATGAGGGTTTCAGTGGCTGACATAACTCGGATTGAAATCTACTCAGATTAGTGATGTGACATCTCTATTAATGATTTCATAGAAAGACGATACTGAAGTTAGTTATTTACCGTGGTTACATTGGCCAATAGTCACGTTTAGATTATCTTTTCCGTCGTCCCGTCAATGGAACTACGGAAAAGAATATTAGTATATTATAGTATAGTATCTTATACATATCATAATACGGGTTGAGTTGACATCTATGTTCATAACTCGGATGGGTGGCCGCTAGTGGCAATACTACTGACCGCTTCCGTGCTTCCGAGGGCACGCTAAACCGTCGGTCCCGGTTTTTATGTCAGGATGGCAATTGTTGTAGCATGGAGGTAGGGCAGTATGCGAACACCCGACTGGTTACTACAACCCTCAAATAGAAAATCTGTCGCCAAGCACCTAACAATGTGTTCCGGCAGCTGTCCTTGAGAGCCAGTAATTCTAGGTTAGCCTGATCAATATCTTCAACCATATCATCACTTACCATCAGGTGAAATAGTGGCCAAATGCTAGCCTATCAGCTATTAATTATAAATAAAAAAATATTTATGATACGAACGAAAAATATAAATAATTTAATAATATTTCAGACTCAGAGGGTAAATGGCGCTTGGCGCTCCCTATCACTATTGGAAAATTCTGAATCCAACAGAAAACTGTTAAAAGCCTATATTATCGTAAAACAATAGCCAATATCGAAGCTCTTTACTAAATTTTGTCATATTTTCAGGTTATCGCAATCATAGCAATCGGCCTGATCGTGGGCGCGCTGTACGCCCCACAGGTGGTGCAGAGCGACTTCCGCCACATTGCCCTCATCTACTCAGCTTACTCTAGTAAGTATACTTCGATCATTCCTGTTCCATTTCTAGGTCTACGATGCTTACGATCCATCACACCACTTAGGTGATCATGGTCAAACTTGGTCCAGGGATAATTTAAGTGTAGCTTTGGTTGTGGATTCTGATCAAGAGATGTTGTAAGTACCTCTTGTGCGGACTATAGTTATTTTTAAGAAGGAGGAAAATACATGTCGTGCCAACCCCGCTAGGAGTTGGATAAAGGCAGGAATAAGATGATGGGTATCACAGATTAGGTAAGAGTTACTTGGTGTGGGCTTCCACATATCAGATAACTGTTGTTGGCTCAAGCGTAAGGAGCTCATAGTATGTGCGCCTAATAAGAACAGTATGGAGTACGACTCACAGTATTTGATTGTTACTTTGCCATTAAACTTAAACACACAATTTAGGTTCTTTTTGATAGCTAATAGGCTAGCATTTGATCACTATCTGACTTGATGGTAAGTGTTGATGTGGTCGAAGATGTTGTTCAGGCTTATCTAGAATTACTGCCTCTAAAGGACACCTGCCGGAACACACCGTTTAGCGACAGATTTTCTACTTGAGAGTTGTATCCAGGCGGGCATTCGCAAAATGCCCTACCACCATGCTATATCGACTGCTATCGTAAGACAACAAGCAGGACCGACGGCTTATCGTGCCCACTGAAGCTCGAAAACGTCCATTTGCGGTCACCCATCCAAGTCGTGATCGTAGCAGACATTGCTTAACTAAGCTTATCGGTTGAGAACGCCTAAGCAAAATGCTACGAGCGCTTCAAAATTAATAAGGTTAATAATATTGAAAAGTACTTAATTGAAACATCTATTAAGTACTTTAAATAATAAATTCAGCCAATAATACGTATGAAACAAATTACTAGGATTTTTTCATGAAATTCAATTTATCAATCGCATATTAATTCCACCGTAACCGTCGTTTCGTGAAACTTGGCCGAATCGATTCTTAACAATGATTGTCCACAAATTGAAAGATTAGAACAAACACCATTGAAGCAATCAGGTCATGGTTCCGAGCTATTCTTGGCCAAGTTTGGCAATGTTCGGAAGAAAATGTTGAAGGCTCAGTTTTTAGTTTAGGATGTATATTGCATTATTACGGAAACTCAGCCAGGGTCGTTTACTGACCTCAGTTAGATAAAAGTTATAAGTCTACTGATCACTTTATCACTGACAAATATGACTTCTGTACTGTATCAGCCGGATCGTCCACTGCTGAACACAGCCTCCCCTATGTAGGGGGTATTTGCCATAATACCCACGCTTGGCAGACGGCTAGGGGATCGCAGAGCAAGATGGCATAGTTCTTAAGAAGGCGATGCTGCCCACTTTCTAGTATTTTTCCTTTAGTCGACTTTTATGACATCCACACGGGAAGAAATGGGGAGGTGCAATTCTAACCCGGCACCCGACGGGGGAATTCGGGGAAAATATGACTTCTAATTTTATTTAAACAAATATTTTAATTTTAATATAATAACACACTACATAACTTTTTACCGGAACTAAACCCGGTTTTCCCGTGGAGCACCAGGTTAGAATCTAAACCCCTTAGGCGACTATAGGTTAAATATCGGAAGGTGGGCAGCAGCGCCTTCGAAGGAACTGATATATTAAGCTGCGATCCCCAAGACGCCTGACAAGTGTCGGGATTATGGCAAAACCCTCTTAATGGGGAGGCTGTGTTCAGGAGTATACAAGCCAGCTAATACAGTACTACATAATTATTATGGGTTTTTGTTATCACTATCATAATAACATTGATACTGGGTGCGTATGGTCCGACACCTACCTAGTGATTCATTGTCGATCCTATTGCTGATGCTTATATACCACTATCTTTCCGGCCGCGGCTCCGATCGTTAACAACGTGTTATCATTAACCTCTTTTTGCGCAGTTGGATAAAAACTATCCCATGTCCTTTCCTGGGTATCAAACTATTTCCATACCAAATTTCATCCATATCGGTTTTTTTTTATGCCTGATAGGTTAGCCTTTGACCAATATCTCACCTGATGGTAAGTGATGATGTGGTCGAAGATGTTGTTCAGGCTAACCTAGAAGTCCAGTAGTTTTTAATTTTATTCGTTTCATACAAAAATACTAATCTTTCCTCTCTATAATATTAGTATAGAATATAAAACAGATTGCATGGGATGTAATAAATGCTATCTATATATAAGTGGCTACGTAAGCAGATAGATAAATATAATCAATCAATATTTTTATACCACACGATTATTTTTAGGAAAGGGCTAATCGAACCTGAAACCAACGTTATACCATTAATATACCTTAAAACTCTTTAATATATTTAATTTAAGGAATCGTGACTAATATTTCTTATTCATCACTATTTAAAATAAATTAGTAATATTTCATTATTTAAAAAATAATTAAGTTAAGGCTGATTAATTTCACGCAATTCGTCACTCCCCAGTAAGTCAATCTCATCAGTTGAGTCACAAAATAAATGATTGGATCAAAACTGCTTCTGATTGGGATTGAACACCGCGGGGACATTTAGATAAACGAGCTTACATTTTTTGCTAATTAAATAATCCTTTTAATAATACCAAGTCATTGCCCCGAGGTACTTATAACGTAAATAGTGGATAAGCAATGTTTCTATTGAATCCTACGCATAGTCTAAGGGTCATTATTTCACATGACAGAAACAAACATAACTCATTACATACGAATATACGAAGGTTGGTCTATATCAACAATATAATGAATAGATTCAGGCGTTTATTTGTGGAAATCCATATTAAGTATTATTTTTTTATATATATATTAAATATTTAATATTTTAGTAAAATACTTTAAAAAATTAAATATATATCTTCGAGACAATTCCGCCTAATTTTCTTGTTAAACCAAACGTCACAAACGCCACGCAGCCAAACCGAAAGTATTTTCGACAAGTTTCTCTTATACACGAAGCATCCCCAGAAGGTCGTGACTCTTGAGCTCACGATCGAGAATGATATAATACAAATATAAGGTAATATGTAATACTGTACGCCTGAAAAGGTAGCTGTTGGTACTTTCATCATTTTGACCAACATGTAACATAGCAATAACAACATGTAGACAATAAACAATTTTGAATAAACAATATTATAAGCAAAGCAAAAATTCACAACGTACGCTATATCTACGTCCGTCCCCCATACGAACGAATTGGAAAAAGATATTCAACTCTCGTGAGGATATTGTAGTAATTGAAATAAAGTTTTCAAAAATATTCAGACACTTATTTGTGAATGTCTACCTATGTGTATGTGTGTACGATATCGGCATTATACATTTTTATAACACTATCCAACAGTAGTTTACTAAGCCCAAAGTAAATGCCAAGCAACTTCAAAAAACTCCATTAATATTATATTTTCCATTAATTCTAGGTTAGCCTGAACAACATCTTCGACCACATCATCACTTACCATTAGGTGAGGTAGTGGTCAAAGGCTAACCTATCAGGCATAAAAAAATAAAAAAAAATTACAAGGTATTTGACTATTATTCAAGGTATACGAAAACCATAATGCCGATTTGAATAATCGAGATCTAATTTCAATATCATCAATCACCCTTACCAAGCATAGTCATAAAAAAAACCTATTGGTCAGTGGTCAAAACAAAGTAAATACTTCGGAAGTATACCTTAAATCTAAGGCATTTGTTGGCGGCAGGCGATTCTGTAGGAGGTACATAGGTACAGAAAACGCAATACAAATTACAAATCCTGATAATCGAGAATTATCGGACACCCAAACGTGACACGGTTAAGTAATAATTAGCCGCTAGCGTCTAATTATCAAAATCTAATTAACTACCAAATTAGGTGTCATTGAAACTACAAAAATTATTCGGTTTTCACTTCATTACCGTTTCATTGAACTCTGGGCGTGAAAGCGCGAACTGACTTCGTAAACGACATTGATGATTGGCGACTGCTTCCTCCATAAACGTCATAGTCGTGGTCGCGCGTGAACGGTCATTGTTTGGTTACCAACTATTTCCTGTTTTGTTGTAAAACGTGGTTGAAACGCAAGCCATTGTTGAATATTGTTTGATGACATTACAAATGCGTATAAACAAATAACGGGAAACAATATTGCTATTGGCTGAACTGATTAAGGACAGTACATCTTTGGAGCTATGATTATTTATTTTGAGGTATAACGTGTTTTATTAGAGTTGTTTCAAGTTATCGGTAGTATATACAATGCGAATTGCCAAAACTTTGAATCCACTATACATATTATCGCTATTACTGTATCAGCCGAGAGCCATTTAAGGAGAAGGGGAGGTTGCCATAATCCCCACGTTAAGCAGTCTTGAGGATCGCATAGTTTAAGATGTTGAACTAATTAAAATACTACTCATCACATCAACCGCAGTTTCCACCGCTGAGCAAGGTTGATTCCCCTATTGGGAGATTTTCCATAATCCCTACGCTTGGCAGGCGTCTTGGGGATCACAGTAAAAGTTTTCCCTTCTTCAAAAGGTGCTGCTGCCCACCTTCCGGTATTTTACATTTAGTCACCTCTTACGACACTAATAGGTAGAAATGGAGGGATGACATTCCAACCCCACGGGGACATGATCGCACTATGCCTAGATGCTAATGACAAGATGTATGAGTGTTAGTACCTACTGATAGTGCAATTAATATGGATCAGATATTACCACGTGGTAGCACGAGCCTTTCTTGGTGGGTACCATACCAGCCCAGTGTCACAATAAAAAGGACAGTATCAGATACTCGGAGCAGTAGTGTGCCACCACTAAGTACTGAGTTTACGCGTAAAGACACTGTACCAAGTGAAATCTATCCGTATCCAAACGACTGCAAAGCAAAACAACTAAGTAGGAAATTGACCAATTAACTAGCAGAAGTCAGCATAGTAGTATGTCCTTATAGCTGTGGGGAAGTAGTAGAAAGTCAGAAAAAAGTTTAATTGAATATCGGAAGAAAAGTTTATGTTAGTATATAAATATATACTCGTACTTACTGGTAGCTATAAAAGGCTTTGTGCTGAGTGACTTATAGACAACGTTACGAGAATAAGCAGGTATGTCGTATATTATTTTATGAGGAGTTTGGTGTAAGGCAAGATTTGCGGGTTAGAATGTCACCTCTCTATTTCTTTCCGTGGGTGTTGTATGAGGCGACTAAGGGAAAAATACCGGAACGTGGAAAGCACCTTCTGAAAAACTGACAACTTTTACTGCGATCCCTAAGACGCCTGCCAAGGGTGGGGATTATGGCAAATTCCCCCAATGGGGGAGACCTTGTTCTTCGGTGGACGCGCTGGTTGATGTGATGATGAAGATCAGTATCTTAATCAGTTCATCAATTTTGGTACCAATGTCGATTTAAGCCATCAGGCAACACCCATGACGGCTTCAAAACCACCCGTTATACTTCACTTCCCGTCCTCGTCGCTTCGCGCAATCGTAACTCCCAGACGAAGGAGTTCAAAACAGTCCGGAACTGGCCGGAATCTTTCCGGTAAATATAACGCGGGTCCTAGCCGTTTCATATTAAGTTCACCCGTTTTACGTCACTTGACGTCGCCCGTTACGGTTATAAAATAAAAATGTATTTGTAAACGCCATAATGATATTTACTCGTATATTACAGGCTACATCATCATCACCGGTGTGTTGATCATCGCACGGTTGTTCGGCGAGTCGCCCGGATGGAGGACGTCCATCGGATTCTCCATCCTTGGCGTCATTATGTTCACAGCCGCGGCTGCCGTCATATTCTATGGTAAGTGTATTTCATAGAATAGCTAGTAAAATTATTACCACATCGAAAAACGAGTTATAATAATAGGAGGTAAAGAGAATATGACCTATTTTGCTTTGCGTTATAGGAGGCCATGATGGTATTAGATTAGGTATGTTTTGTAATTTTCTAGCATAGAATTCATCGTCGTCATCGTTTTGATAATAACGAATGATTGGTAAATCTTCGTATTGTAGTTGGCCGATATTGGCTCCTGTATTTCTTTAGTGTTCTTAAAAACGACAAATAATGATCTAGTTATACCAAAAAGAAACTAATGTGTGTTACAAAAAAAAAAAATATGTGGAATTTAGAAGGAATTAGTTGAGTAGGTACCAATATAATTATCAAAGTATTAATTTGGGTGCCGGGCTTAGAATATCTATACTTAGAATGAAATAAGCATTTCAAAATGCACATTGCAAAAGCTAATTTGACCATGTCAAAGATATAATAAATACGTAGGTATGGTATGTAAATTTTCTTCTTTTAAAAAAGTATTGTATATTTACCGTCATATTTACTTTAGTAAAATTTTCGAATTATTTTTAATGAAAAAATAAATGGCAAAAATATATATATTAATAATAATAAAGTCATTGCAATTACGTGTCACATTCACATGGCATGGTTTGGATGCCTAAATAAGAGATATTATCCAAAGATATACTTGTAAACACTTTTTCATATTTTTTTCGCTTTTCATATACTTTTTGGTGGTCAGACAGGGTTGCACTCGTAGTTTTTGATAATGATTATGTAAGATACTACAATTTTCTTCGTTACAATTGTAGGTAATTATTATGCAAACGGCACATAAGCCCGCTAGGCTGTTTAAGGATGCCTTTGCCGTTCTCTATTCAAAATAATGCGTGCTTGTCTCTGGAGATTGGTGCTATGACTTCCGGTCGTTTCGCTACCTTTATTTATATTTCCGTAACCCTTTACAATCCATGTTGCACGTGATTGAATGTAGATATATATAGGTACATTCAATGTATAATGCGGATAATAATTTATAAATTTAAAACAACGTATTCTAGCGCTATTATTTTTCAAATATAGTAATTAGATTAAATATTGAATAGCATTCAAATATGCGATACGACCTCAGCATGTGCACTGGGTTTTTGAATTTTTTGTCAATGTTATTATGATGTAACAAGCTCGAGGCCCACCTGATGTTAAGCGGACTTACCTCTGCCTATAACAGATGCATTTCGTCTCAAGTCACGGATTACACTGCACCTGTCACCTTCAGACAAAGTTATTAAGTCTAATGTGCTTGTAATTTCACTGGCTCAAGGACACACACCGTTACGTGTTTGGCGACGGATTTTCTACTTGACGGATTTTCCGCTTGGCTAGCGAGGGTGGTCGCTAGCCAAGCGGGCATTCGCAAAATGCCCTTCCAAGTGAATCGCAGAATTTCGAGTCCGCGGCGGGATTCGAACCATGGACCTGCTGCGCGGCAGTCCATAGCCAATCCTGAGACATCACTGAACTTCGGCAACGTTATTTTGCACTAGTATTAATTGATTGTTCTATGCCATTTATATATTTATTCCTTTTCACAGATTGGCACAGATCATACTACGCCAACCTGCGCCCTAACAAGCACTCGTATGATCTCCTCATCTCTTCCGGTGTGTTTTCAGTCATAAACGCGGCAGTGTTCCTAGTGCACGCGTTCTTTACTTTCAGAAAAGAAGCTGATTATTAAAATAACTTAATATGAATAAACTAAATTAATCACTATAAAGTGAACCATTATTATAATATTAAAATTTTCAGGATTATTTTGTCAGATATCACTTTTAAATGCAATATTGCTTTATTTCGATTATTATTTATTATAATTATTTTTAATTAGTTTAATTTGTATTAATTTATCATTATGTCAATCATTTGCTTATATATTATTATTAGTTTTTAAGATAATTAAGTTTAATTTATGATAACTATTCTAGAATGTACTCGTAACGTTACGTTCGGGATTGTAAATATTATTTCAACGTAAGTATGTTGTGTATTGCTTTTTGGTGTAACTATAATTAATGATGTTTATTTAAGGGATAATTAAGATTTTAAAAATATAATATATTCACATAACTCAGAGTTGCCCTCTGTAGTAGCTAAATGCAATCAAGATTTTGTTGTCATTAATATTGACATTTCTTGAGCTGTATTCTATCACCCAATGCAGCTATAGATACCTAATATAAAAAGCAGCTACTTTGTGCAGTACGTTAATACAGCTATTATAAATATAAAGATATAACTCTAAAGGAATTATACAACAACAGGTTTCTTCTGAATAGGGTATATCATTTTGATTAAATTTAAAAAATAAATGCAGCGAATTAGTCGCTTTCGTTGTAAGATAATCCGGCATCTATAGATACTGAATACCCATTCATTCTGATTTCGTTCTTTGTAATATTAGCAATAATCGTTGATGAAGCTAGTGTACATGTAATATACATAGTTACAATACCACTGTTTGAAATGCAGCTATTTTGTATACTTTTTTCACAGCTAAGCTAATGCAGCTTCTTTTATTTTATGACTAACAACAGCTGATCTGCTAGCCAATATACTTAAAATAAAAAGTATTTGGCATTTTTGCAGCTAAAACAAAATGAATAAATAAGCAGCTATTTTGGGCTGCTACATATTATACTCTCAGTATTATCCCCGAAAAATTGAAAATGGAATGATGTGTAGGTAACACACGTATGTTATCTACTCATCATTCCATTAAAATAAATAAGAATAATCAAAACAGCTATTTTGGGCAGCTACATATATCAGTCTCAGTATCACTCCCTTGAAACAGTAATTGGAGTACCTAACAGCTTTTCAGGCAGCTACATATTCCAATCATAATATTACTCACCGAAAATGTATAATGGATTAATGCGTCGATAACACACCTGCTAATATCTATTCATCATTCCATTAAAATTAATTATATTACAAAATGAGTAATGAGCATAAAATCATTAATAATTGGAGAAAAACAGCCTTTTAGGCAGCTACATATTTCAATCATAGTATGCTCCTCAAAAATTGTTAAATAATTAATGCGTCGATAACACACGTACGTTATCTACTCATCATTCCATTAAAATATATAAGAATAATTAAAACAGCTATTTTGGGCAGCTACATATATCAGTCTCAGTATCACTCCCTTGAAACAGTAATTGGAGTACCTAACAGCTTTTCAGGCAGCTACATATTCCAATCATAATATTACTCACCGAAAATGTATAATGGATTAATGCGTCGATAACACACATGCTAATATCTATTCATCATTCCATTAAAATTAATTATATTAGAAAATGAGTAATGAGCATAAAATCATTAATAATTGGAGAAAAACAGCCTTTTAGGCAGCTACATATTTCAATCATAGTATGCTCCTCAAAAATTGTTAAATAATTAATGCGTCGATAACACACGTACGTTATCTACTCATCATTCCATTAAAATATATAAGAACAATTAAAACAGCTATTTTGGGCAGCTACATATATCAGTCTCAGTATCACTCCCTTGAAACAGTAATTGGAGTACCTAACAGCTTTTCAGGCAGCTACATATTCCAATCATAATATTACTCACCGAAAATGTATAATGGATTAATGCGTCGATAACACACATGCTAATATCTATTCATCATTCCATTAAAATTAATTATATTAGAAAATGAGTAATGAGCATAAAATCATTAATAATTGGAGAAAAACAGCCTTTTAGGCAGCTACATATTTCAATCATAGTATGCTCCTCAAAAATTGTTAAATAATTAATGCGTCGATAACACACGTACGTTATCTACTCATCATTCCATTAAAATATATAAGAATAATTAAAACAGCTATTTTGGGCAGCTACATATTTCAGTCTCAATATAACTCCCTTAAAATAGTAATTTGAGTAATGAGTATAAAACTGTAATTGGAGTTAAACAGCCTTTTAGGCAGCTACATATATCAATCATAGTATACTCTTTAAAAGTTGTTAATGGATGAATGCGTCGATAACGCAATATGTAAGTATGTTATCTACTCATCATTCCATTAAAATAAATAAGAATAATTAAAAAAGCTATTTTGGGCAGCAACATATTTCAGTCTCAATATAACTCTCTTACAGTAGTAATTTGAGTAATGAGTATAACCATAATTGGAGTAAAACAGCCTTTTAGGCAGCTACATATATCAATCATATGATTATATGAATGGAATAATGGGTCGATAATACAATATGTTAGTATGTTATCTACTCATCATTCCATTAAAATAAATAAGAATAATTAAAACAGCTATTTTGGGCAGCTACATATTTCAGTCTCAATATAACTCCCTTAAAATAGAAATTGGAATATTGAGTATATAACACAGCTATTTTAGGCAGCTACATATTTAACTCCAGGTACGGCAGTCTCGGTATTACTCCCCAAAAATGGTAAATGGAGTAATGAGTTGCCATCACAGCTATTTCAGGCAGCTATATAATACACTTTCAGTATTAAGCCCGTTAAACAGAGGCAAATATTATAGAACAATAATTTTCTTTTCAGGAAATCTTAATTTAAGCAGCTATATATAAATAAGTTAAAAATAGATTTATCAGTTAAAATATTGATAACAATTATAATATTGTTGATAGCTATCTCAAAGTTAAAGATAACTGGTATTATTTGAGCAGCTAAATAATGTATCAATAATTATAATAAATTTATTAATAATATAAACTTACTTGTAGCAACATAAAATAGCCGATAATACTGTTAATTAGGTTTATTGGACAGACCACTAAAATGCAGATTATTTGATTTTGATTCTAATCCTTAGATACTAGGTATGAAACAGCTTTTAAGACTACAGCTTGATTTTATATCGAAACAGTTATGTAAAAGCTTTCCCAGTAAATGAATTCATATAATATTAATGTACAAGTACTATGCCCTCATCGAGCAGTTATTTTACAAAAAATATTTACTAAAAATCAGTTTTGGCCGATTGTGCAAGTTTTATATTATTTACATTTTTAATGTTAGCATGATAAATAAAATGTTCATAAAGAAACATTCATGAAATCTTATTAATTTTAAGATAATAATGTTTATATAAAACTAAAGCGTAACGCATTAGATATTCTGATAAAAATATTAATAAAAGTAGTTTGAAATTATATGTTACTTACATATAAGACAATCCTCTAAAACATTCCGTTAGAGTGTAATAATTTAATTTTAGATGGTATAAGAAAAATTATAGGTGTATTGTAAGTTAATTAATATTGTCAATAAGTTATGAATAAAAAATAATGTTTTTTAAAATTTGCAGCCAATTCATGAATCGAATGTTAAATTCAAGACATTTGCAGATTTTATGTAAAACTTTATAATACTAAAGGTACTTTCTAAAGAAATAAGACCACCGTGGCTTGTGTTGTGTAATCAGAAGAATAAGCTGAATCGTTAAGAAACTTATTGGACCGTATCATAACACAATAGGTGCAACTAATAAAAAGTAATTGCATTGCTCTGAAATATTATTAGCAAATCGTTGGACAAGGTATTTTAAAATTATTCGTGCACTTGTAATATTACGACGACGCCCTCTTATCGACAGTTTTAGATATCAAATAAGTAATTTATTTCATGGAATTTTAGATTCTCAAATATATGGCCAATCTAAGGGAGATTTTAAGTTCTTAGAAATCACGAATTATCAATTTGTTTTGAGAGTATTGTGTTCATAGTGTTTTACTTCCGTTTTTTTTTATATTACTGCTCCAAGTAGGTTCAGTACGATTGTCACATTCAGGGTTTTGCTATTATTTTTAACTAAAGTATGATTGGACCATTCAAGAACCCTATAAATTATTATAACTACACAACTCCGTATTCTTAAAATATTGGAAACTGCAGGTTTTATAACATTTTTTTAATTTAAGTTTGTTTGTATTTAATTTAATACTAGGATGTATTATAAAGCATAAACCAAAGCAGTAATCAGTATCCGTCCAGTGGTAGTTAAGGTTTTTATTTTCTTTCTTTATTCTAAAAAATTGGCCTCCACGAATTTATGTAAGTAACAAGAAAACTGGCAAGTTTTAAACTACTGCTCAGTTTTTGGTTAAGTACATAAATTTACAAATGGTCCCAATACCTACTACATACTGTCAAGATCTGATTAACTTTATGTTTCCTATTAATTTTCTTTTTGTGACGTCTCTGATAGCTCCTAAGATATTATTATCTGTCGTAATTATTTTAAATAGTTTGAGTAGTAAGTATTCGTTTAAAATTTATTTGTCAACTGTTCTTGCTTTTTAATTTATGTTTCTTCTAGGTATATAATTTTGATAATGGTTTAAGGTTTAGATTAGTTTAAAATATTTGTTCATTGTGCAATCTTCACAGATTATACTTGTTAGTTGACGTTTAAGCTAAGAAAATTATAGATATGTAAAATAATAATATTAAAAAAATATAAATATAGATATACAATAACAGATGTAACCCGGCGCTAATGTTACCTTATGTATCCACAACACAAATTTAAATATAATAACATTTATTTTAAAGTAGAACTAATAATACAATATAGAGAACAAAAGGTACCCGCGTCACATACAAAATATACATATACCTACTTAAATACTATTTATATCATCACATCTAATATAAATCATACATTATTAATATTATAATAATACTTAAATAACCCATGTAATCATTGCATTATTTTAATAAAATTATTAAATACAAAATGTTGTTTCATGTCGCAGTGCCCATCCACGGGGCCGTGAGTACTATTAACGCTGTGTGGTGATATCATCGATAACATCACACCTGCTCTATCAGCCCTGCAAACTTTTGGTGATGTTCGTACGATTCGGAAAAGGTTTGAGCGTGGTATTGATACCGATTGCGCATATCGAACAGCAACTCTAGAAAGGCTCGTAATAAATTATCATATACTTACTTAAATATGGTCATATAAGTAACATACAACAGCTTATCTGTTTGGATGTAAAATCACAGACAGACACAGTCATATAGATATATATATATTTGTTACATTATCATATAAGTATAATCCTCTAAGTATGATAATAAAATAGGGACCTACAAAAGACTAGTAGTATAGTAGGTAGGCACTAGTGATATTTATGTTTTAAAGGAAATTTGAATATGGAAGTTTAGTTGTTAAAAAGCTAATTTTTACCTATATGACTTTATTTTAAAAAACTATTGCTTAGAACTGTTTAACTCACTCCAATGTAAAACTAGGTTTCACCGTCCTATGCCCTCAGAATGTTTTCAAGGTTTCAATGACGACTTCAACTTAATGGGTACAAATTACAATTACTTTAAAGCAGCAGTGTTTATATAGCTGTTTTCCATAGCCATAGGATAAGGTAAGTAGCTAAGTGTAACTAAGTATACTTTTTAATTCAAGATCAACAGGATAAACAAACAAATGTCATGACATTATATTCCAAGGTTACAATGTCATTGCAGGTGTTGTACACATTTTTTTTTTCAATAAAACATTATTTTACTATCACTATTTTCTCTACAACATCATATTCACCATAAGAATAAATATCATTTGTCGTAGTATTCGCTACAGTCATAGATAACAGGTAAAACTTAGAAGTCCACGGTTGAATATACTTACTTAGCTCTTAGTGTAGAGTGTATACAGTTTACCGCTTTATTTTTGGTTAAGTTGGTATGTTTTACCGTACAATCTGAGCTTTACTATCTGAGCTTTATTACATATCTTTTGCTTTATTACATATATTTTGTATTATAACTAATGAGCGTAAACAGTGGCATGCTGCTTATTATGCGCATTAATTCCCCTTTTTATAGTTACTTTTTTATTAACTTTCAAACAGACGTTATTCTTAATTAGACATTAAATCTGTTATTAATTTAAAAACAAAATATTACTAAATCATTTAATACTAATTTTATCAAAATAAATTAAGTAAATCTAAATTATTATGAACATTTTTTTTTTATACAGGCGAGTATGTAACAATTTTCTATTGTTCATACCTACTATACGAGGGCCACTTCTTCAGTTTTTCTGTTGAATTTAAAAACTAGTCAACAATGACGAAATTTTTTTTTCTATCTCGGAATTTGGACTTGTCCGTTTTGTGCATTTGCCAATGTCATGTTTAATTTTTAGTACAACATTTTTGACTCCTTCTGTGTTACCAGCGCAGAATAATATATATAACACGCATATCGCCAAACACCTAACGTCGTGTTCTAGGTTAGCCTGAACAACATCTTCGTTCGCATCATCACTTACCATCAGAGAGAAGAATTATCAACAAAAAAATTAAGCCATTAATTTAAGCTTGTTCTGAGAACATAATTTAGAGAATCTATTATCTCAGGTGGCGAATGAAAAGCAGTTTGTTCTGAATAGGTTCTATTGTTATGAAAAAAGCAGGTCATGGGTCTTTTCTATATTTTTATGATGTCTTCGACTATTAGGTAACATAGTATCGATTTAGTAATGAGATATGATAAAAATCAAAAATGTGATCCATGTGATCTTGGTATAAGCTGCGTTTGTGATAAGTACTTGTACATACGAGTAGTAAGTCTTTTCTAGCCCCTATTTTTATTATCTACCTCATTTTTACAACCAATGGGTTAGTCGTATATGACAGCTGTTGGCAAGTAGTTAAAAGAGTTAAAAGAAATGCCTTTAGGGGGTTGCCATAATACCAAACACTTGGCAGACGTCTAGTGGATGTCAATATATAAAACTTAATTATTAAATGTTAGCAGATTAATAAGCCAAGTGAGCATTCAACTTTGCATTTCTTTAGTTTGTTATTTGTTGTGATGCTTAAGCCTGCGGCCGGATTTGAACCATGGTCTGTCCAACTTAGTGCTGCTGGGATCCAAGCCAACGGAATATTCCTCACGCCTAGTTTCGATGGCCTCTCGTATTTTGGCTTCGTGACGCTTAACATCACGTAGGCGACATCTCATCACTTCTTAAGACAAGGTGCTAAATAGCTTAACTTGAAGACATTTGTAGCATATTATATATAATTTGTGACATTATCTGAGACCAAGAAAAGTCTGAAACACGTTTGCTTAAATACCTAATTCTGAATAGAGTAAAATAAAACTCGTAATTATGTTTGTAAAGTAAATATCTTATTTGTTTACGTAAAAAAGTGTATGAAAATATATTAATAAAATAACAAAACCATATCGAGAGGGACAAGAATAGTTACATTTTCGATTTACGTAACTAGTTTTGTGTTATGATGTAACTAGTAGAGTTCACTTGCAAATTTTTTATAGCGGATTATAGATACTAGTAGTCCTAGGAAACTCCTACTAGTATTCATCATACCAAAGCTGTTTTTATTTATGGAATAGTATCGGAACACGCACGAGCTCCACCTGATATTAAGGAGCAACAACTGCCTATAACAGATGCATTTGAGACATACAGTTGTTAAGTCTCATGTGCCTGTAATTTACTGACTGCTGGAACACACTGTCAGAACTAAAGGAAGCATTTTGGTACCTCTAATGAAAATCGTTCACTGATTTTGAACAGGTAAAAAAAATGTGGGCTACTAAAAAAAACTGTACCTAGTTGATTAACCACACTTTTAACTAAAGTTGATATAATTCTTCCGCCAGATGAATTATGGACAGAAATATCGACCATGAGCTTAAAATAGCATATTTTGATTTTTATCCCTTCATGACTCTAATACTTTTATCCCGAAAAAGACTTAGTAATGAGACTTTGAACCGCACACATACGGTAAAACAACATCGTAAAGGCTTCGTATGTTGTGTACTGTTTTTCCAACACAAGAAAGTTTAGTAAAACAAGTAGTGTACGTTGATTTTACAGTAAATGTATATTTTAAGAAACTTTAAAAGAACTATTATGTAAGACTTTTTCTTTACCACCGTATGATTTGACATTCTCGACTTCTGGCAACCCTGTTGTTCATACTGTCAACCGTCAAGTGTCAGTCAATACTGTCAAACAAAATGTATGCTTGCTATTGTAAACAGAAACAATTTAAATGAAATATAACCCTAAAACTCGAATTACTGCGTTGATTCAAAATGTTAGGTTTTTCTTCAAGTATTTGACATGCAAAATAACTTACCTTTTCAGCTTTTGCTAGGTAAATCCATAATTTTCTCCACGTCGAGAACTTCTTCTGATCACTAAAGTTGTACTGCATTTCCTTCGAAGCATATCTAGTGCTGAGCGGCGACCGATAATTACAATACTCCGAGTTTTGTAATTCTTCTGGGGCATCGATAGAAAACATTTTCGTGCAGTTAAATGTATTTTTATTGAAATCTTGTTGGTAGACGTCGAATAACGTAAACAGCTGACAACGGAATGAAATAAAAATAACCTATCAGAAGCAAGGTCAGTGGAGGCGCGAGAATTCGAATTTGATAACAAGAGTTCTTGTTCTGGGCAAGGTTATCGCTTCGTCTGACGCAAAGCAGCGTTCTCTATTATATTGTAATGGAAAGTAGGCCTGTTAGTCGATAGTATCTCTCATTAGTCATTAGTAAGTATATCTACCTACCTACACATGTTATGCGTGTTTTAAAAATATTATCTTGGGATTGTTTATCGATGTCTGTTTTATAAATATGTGCCTAGTTGTACGTAACAACGGTAATTATTTTATAGAAATTTACCATATTAATATAAAAAGATCTTTATTATACTCGTAAAGATTAAAAGCAGGGCAGACATGTTGACCTGTTCCTGGGACTTAGATAGGTACTTTGTTACAATGATAGAAATGTATGTGCCTATTCATTAATTAGATCAAACCTAAAAATAGGGTCAGTAAGACGTCAAACTGCCAAAGTACTAGGGGTCCATAAATAGTATAGAGGTAGCTTAATGTATCCATAGCACGCACCGATGATTTCGCAGCAATCATGCATAAGAGAGAGTGACTTCCCTGATGCGGCGGCGGATGCTCGACACTGACAACAGCTATATGCAATAAGCCGTTTTTTTATTTAGGTGGGTACTAAAGCTAAAGTGATATTAATATTGAATATTATTATTTTTGTACCTATGCCATAATATAGTATAAATACATACTTAGATAGCCATGACTTAGACTTATCTTTACATTTAATCTGTGACATTTTACTTATTTTAAATGATATTTTAAATTAATTTAAGAATTACTAATAATTCAATGTACGTATTATTTATTTACAGATTGTGATTTATCGGAAATAAATTGATTGATTAATGTTAGTGGTGCACTAGCTTTATTCAGGTTCAGATTAGGTACAGTCGCCTGCAATAAGAATTATACACATCGTAATTTTCAAAATTGTAGCAAAGATTTCTGTTTTTCTCTATGTTTACAGAAGTATCATAAAATGAAAGAATGATTTGACGTTTTTTAGTAACGTTTATGTAAGCTACGATTATTTAGAATTTAGAAAAATTGAATTATTTTGAAAATGACGAAGTGTATAACATCTTATTGCAGGCGACTGTACCTACACATACTCGTACACAGGTAATATTCCCTTACGCACTTATATAGTCCATAAGGTAGATAACCAACAGCGTAAGAAAATAATGTTTACTACAATGGCTACTAATACGTATACGAGTATAGAGGGAACGGAGAATCTAGTCTTAAATAGGAAACGCTGAAAACAGATTCATCATAAACAAATAGGAACATCACGACAGCTATAGTAGCCAAGTTAATTAATATAATATGACAAGTCATTTGGACATATTTTGATCTGCGTCTCCGTAAGAAACAAATTGTGCAGCTATGCAGTCTTGATGTGGCGGTGGTTGGAATGAGATTGAAGTGCAAATGTTGGAGAGGATGTGTGTCCTCAGTAAAACCGTTATCTTGTTTCATAGCCTGTACACATTGGTGAGCAGTGAGATAATATAGAAGAAGGCAGTAACGTTAATGAATAGTTTATAAAGACGGATTACCGTGTCCGCAGGTTCATGGTTTTATTCCCATTGCCAGCTTGAGCTTCATCGCAAGGTGGAAGGACATTCTGCGAATGCTAGCCTGTCTAGCTACCACCCTCAATCAGAAAACCTGTCACCAAGCTGACCAAGCACCTAACAATGTGTTCTAGTAGCATTTCTTGAGTGCCAGTAAGAAATTATGTAATTACAGGCTTCAACAACTGTATTTCTCAGGGTGATTGGATACAGTGCAGTTCGTCACACTATTTTTTTTTATGCCTGATAGGTTAGCCTTTGCCCACTATCTCACCTGATGGTAAATGATGATGTGGTCGAAGATGTTGAATTACCGACTCTCAAGGACAGCTGCCGGAACACACCGTTAGGTGCTTGACGACAGATTTTCAACTTGAGGGTGGTAGCTAGCCAGGCGGGCATTCGCAAAGTGCCCTACCACCAAGCTGTAACGACTGCCATCCTGAGACAACAACCGGGACCGACGGCTTAACGTGCCCTCCGAAGCACGGAAGCGCTCAGTAGTAATGTCACCAGCGGTCACCCATCCAACTCCTGACCGCGGCGGACGTTGCTTAACTTTGCTGATCGATTCAGAAAAACGCAATTGTTTCTCTTCTCGTCCTTTGAACTTCGAAGTGGCTTCATCAAACACGACTACACCGTTTAGTCGACATGTCGTCGTCTGATGAAGGTCTCGGCTGAAGCTTCCCATACAAGGCTTCGTCCAATTAGCACCACTCAAGCCCAAAAAGCTACAGGTGTAGCATAAGTTAGTTTCCGACGAAGAAGTAGAGCAAAATGATGTACTACAATTTTATAGAGGATATGAATATCTACGTTTTATAACGACGACGGCGTATAGATTCTTGACCCTTTAAAAAACATGGGTCATTACGCTAATGAATTGACCCGTTGGCATTGTATGTAATCTAAAAGCTTTAATTACTTACATGACGAGAATTATCCATTAATATACATAACATTTTATTTTTATTTATATTTAGTAATTATAAGGTACCTAGTTCAGATTATTGGAGAACTTTTTGGGAATTTCTCAGAGATTCTGGTCCCGCTCTGGTGACGGACATCGTAAAATTGTTGTTTTATATATTTACTCAAGTATTTATTACTTATATTGAGATTGCAGTAGTTATCCAGTTTTCAACTATTCTACAAACATAACACAAACATTACAAATTTACGAGAGAAAAAATTATAGTCATGTGCGGGATTCGAACCCGAGAGCAGGAATTACAGTTATGAGTCATTGTGTCATGTTAGCTCAATTGGTTAGAGCATACCCCGGCTAAAGGGGTGCATGGACGCGGGTTCGAATCCCGCACATGACTATAATTTTTTTCTCGTAAATTTGTAATTTTGTATTGTAATTCGCCTAGCAGGCGTCATTGCAAACTTAACAATATTAAATTAACACAAACATGTTGACAATTACGTATGTACATAAGCATGCAATAAAAATAATACGTATAGATAGGATATGTACAGATAAGTACAGAACAACCGTAAACAAGACAAAACAACGTAACAAATGATGCAATTAAACTGTTTTTGTTTACCTACTGATAAAATGTCGAGTACATAATGATTCTGAACTTTTTATAGTGATATTAATGTGAAGATTGAGTCTTATTATAATGGAGATTAGAATTTTCAGAATGAATAGAAATGTACGCGTTTGGTCTTTTTTTTATTATTATTATGCCTGATAGGTTAGCCTTTGACCACTATCTCACCTGATGGTAAGTGATGATGTGGTCGATGATGTTGTTCAGACTAACCTAGAGTTACTGGCTCTCAAGGACAGCTGCCGGAACACACCGTTAGGTGCTTGGCGACAGATTTTCAACTTGAGGGTGGTAGCTAGCCAGGCAGGCATTTGCAAAGTGCCCTACCACCATGCTGTAACGAATGCTATCCTAAGACAACAACCGGGACCGACGGCTTAACGTGCCCTCCGAAGCACGGAAGCGCTCTGTAGTAATATCACCAGCGGTCACGCATCCAAGTCATGGCAAGTGATTTGCTGATCGATTCAGAATGGCTAAGCAAACTTGGCTACGAGCGCTTCAAAAGGTCTCTACCTATAGCAGATTATACTTACCTACCTGTTTATAGGTACTTCTGTCTTTAGTTTACTTATGTAGAGGGAAATTGTTAGGGCAGGAATCTTCATAGAAAAGACATTTCATACAAAAAAAAGAACTTTATTTACATAATATTGACATATCAACTCTGATACTAATTCATATACATGATATAAATACTGTTTCTTTAATAAAAACAGCACTTTGTTCGGCAGTTCTAGTGATGTGAACATTGAAAGGATGGCGTTGCTTGTCTAGGATAATAGTGTCAGATTCTTCAATATCTATCCCTATAATAAAATAAAGAGCATACATACAAAGTATGATGCCAGTTAACAGTATTATATCGATCGTAGATACATAATATACAAATTATTTTCATCATACAATAGTTTTGTGACGAAAGTTGAAAATAATTAACTCATCAGAAGCGACGTAAAGCTAGTTTCATTGAAACCAATTAAAATAAATAGTTATATTGCATTTTCAATTATTTCCAACATACTTTTACCTTTGGAACAACTGTTTGTTTCTAAGGGTATAAATATTCCCCAAGGCACCACTGGTAGTGCCACGGGCAACGATATTATTTTTAACTGATAATAAAAATTCAAAATATATCTCTGATTGCTACTACACAAGCAAATCTTTTGATTTTTATTGCACTGGTTATTTTATTCACACGTTTGTTGCGATTATATTTATAATCAATATAATTTAAAATCAGACTTTAGGCTTTGCTTTTGAGGGATTTCATCATCTTTTCTAGTTTCATCGCCTTTTGGATGTCACCGCTGATCTTCAGTTTTCCCATCATGAATGCTGTGGTCGGCTTCAGCTTGCCTGTAAAATAGTTAAATAATGAAAGACGACAACAGTGATACCATGTGTCTAGAATTTTGACGATACATAATATCATGCTTAAGGCCTATTTCAGAGTGTTCCGAGTAAGTTCCGGTTATACTAGCCAGAACATATATATTAAACAAAACACTATCTTTGCGTTTCAGTCATCGATTTAGCCTATCCATCGGTTAAAGCTTGAAACGCGCTGCATTTTAACTGTCATTTTTATCATTCAGTTATTTTATGTGTTGGTTAGAAACCAGAAGCTTTATATAAACGCCATAGGACATGCATGAAAAAACTTCATCTCGATCGAAACCTTCATATTTAAAATTATTATTTACCTTTCTAAGTAGTTTTAGCAAATATCACTAAAGGGTCTGTTTAGGATCAAAAATGTAAAAACTTGCATCAAAAATTGACTGTAATTTGTTTTGTGTATCTAAAAAAATAAATAAAAAACAACATTTTGACTACGACGTTTAACTCTATTCACGAGCATGGTCAACGAGAAATAATGACAGAAGACGGCTAAGACGCTTGCCACAAGATACCGGATATGACTCACTTGGCCAGTTAATGTTATCAGTTTTCCTTACAGGGAAATCTCAGTAAAAGTCTGGCACATAGCAACTGTGAAACAGCGATGGCTCAGTGGCATTGGCTACGAACTGGCGTGGAGCAGGACCATGGTTCGAATCCCACCACGCTTGAGCTTTACCGCATGGTGGAAGCGGCCACTGGCTAGCGACCACTCTCAAGTAGAAAATCTGTTGCCAATCACCTAATGGTGAGTTCCGCCAGCTGACCTTTAGAGCCAGTAATTCTAGGTAACACCTTCGACCACATCATCACTGACCATCAGGTGAGATTGTGGTCAATTAGCAATAAACTAAAAACAAGCTCTCGTTAATGGAATGTGTAAAATTGAGTATTTATTACACGGATCCAACATCTTTTTTTTAGGCTGAGTCACCCTCTTCCTTGGGTAGGTACCCTTAATCTCGATACCCCACACGCGGTCCCCGGGAGGTGCCCATCAAGTCAGGACATACCAGATGGTTGACTTCTATTCTAATTGGCCTATTATTGTGTTTTTTGTATTAACGCCTGCCAAACGAACAAGCTTACAGAATTACAACCACGACCGGTAATCCAACCCGCGACCATCCGTCCCTGGCCGGGACATGCTCTGCCAATATGAGTGAACCAAATGCAACTTGACAACGAAACATTTCGGCACGTGATGACAACTGTAGTTCTTATTACCTTGCGGCCTTGAAAGTAAGATCGCTTTTTGTGGCACTTATGTAGCTCTCATGGATTTATGCGATAAATGGAAAAGGTAGACATATTGTTGGTTCCCCCGTCCCTATAAGAATAACTGTAATTTTTTTATATTTTTTTATATTTGCAATAACGCTTGCTCTGCGTAAAAAAACATTTTATATCAAATATATATAATTTATTAATTAACAAGTTTAAAGCTAATTGCAAAATTAGTCGTTTGTAGTACAACGTAAGTTGAACTATAGATGTCGCTCCATCCCAATACGATGGTTAAAGAACGTTAGGAAAAAACTGAGTAATGACTCATTGTCATGTTAGCTCAATTATATTAGAGCATACCCCGGCAAAAGGGGTGGATGGACGCGGGTTCGAACCCCACACATGACTTACATTTTCCCTTTCGTAAATATGTAATTTTGTAATAATTCTATTCTATTTAATTTAAATATTATTATTGTGAAATGTAAATTACTAAAATATTTAATTATTAGTATAAAATTGTAATGTGTAATGTCAATTGAATGTGATTAATAGTTTTAAATTATTTAACATGATTTTATTTTTATTTTCATCATGTATAAATGCAATCTAAATCATTTCATTTTATATATTATACTTCTCAAAATCCTAGTGATATATATTAATTGTTGTAGAACAGTGTCTTTGGAAAAAATAAATTATTATTATTATAAAAGTGTTGAAGATAACGTACCCGCAAACATATCAGCAAAATGCGCGCTGTCCATAGTGAGGGTGGCGTCGGGCGGGTTCTTGGGCTCCCCCTGTCCGCACGTGCCGTCGCCGTTCTTCAGGTCTATGTGCCACACGCCTTCCTCCTTGCCTGGAACACAACACGATCATAGTTGAGAATATTGACGTTGTTACAATTGTCACGGGTAAGTAAGCCTATGTTGTGGTTGTTTTAGCTCACTGAAATATATAAGGTGGATATTAAACATGAGTGGAACACATTCCGTTATCGATTCTACACCATCCCACGCAGTTTTGTTGATGAATTAATATCCACCTTATATAACCAGTTATCAAACGGGAAAAGAAAATACCTATGTAAACAACTATGAATCAGGCTTGTTTAGCCCATTTCGTAACTAAAGCTTGTTCCCACACTGCAAAATCAATTCCCAAATAGTAAAAAAAATGTTATGGAACAGATATGAATTTCCCATTAGTGCCCCGTGGGGTTAGAACATCACCTTCTCATCTCTTCTCGTGGGTGTCGTAAGAGGCGACTAAGGGAAAGAAAATTCCGCAATGTGGGCAGCAGTGCCTTCTAAGAAACTGTTTTCTTATACTGCGATCCCCAACACGCCAGCCAAGCGTGGGGATTATGGCAACCCCCCACCTCCCTAAATGGGAGAGGCTGTGTTCACCAGTCGACAATCCGGCTGATAAGTTACAGTCCCAAATAGGAAAACGATGTTGTTTCTCTGTTTGGAATGTATAATATTATTATTCACAAGCCAGTCCCTAGATAGTCTTCAAGTTGCCTTCCAATATACATAAACCATGATGAATATGACCATGAACCCTGGGCGACTGAAATCGTGAGTCAAGAGAGTCAAACTTGAAAGGCACATGTTCGATAGTGACTGAACCTTTTATATAGTAACTGAACTTTCTCCTGATTTGATATGAAATGTGAAGTTCATACCTTTAACATTGAACTGGTAAACAGCGCCGGTTTTCTTGACAAGATCGGCCGACATCGTTTTGCCGATAGCAGCAAACAGAGTCGGGATTTGACCTTCCGATTCAGTCTGAAAAACATCCATATATGTAGGTTAGAAATGATTTCAAAGCATATGATTAAACATACATTTCACAACTTAGAAAGAAAAGACTATCCACCTGATCAAAGAATTGCTTTAGCCTTTAGCTACCTTTAAAATGCGCTCTTTAAAATGTATAAAAATTGCTCGTTTTGTGATGTATTGTATTATATTTTAATTTGCTTTAGTTTATACTGTGTCCTTCGTTTCTTACTAACAGAAAATAACTATGGCTCGATGCCTTCAAGCATAGCAGCGTGCTGATTTACCAGCGAGAGAGTATTGCACTTAAAAACACTTATTTTGCTTATTTTGGTAATCGATCATCCAACAAAGACCAAATACTGTAGAATAGAAGTTTTTTATGTCAAAAGACGTAAATATTATGTACAAAAACCTACGAAAGGGACCTTTACCGTAGATTATCTCCACCCCTACCCATCAGTACTTTTAATATGTTGTTTAAGACACTTATCTCTACAACTATAACAAAATTCGCTTTTACACGGATTATTTCCCCTATTTTTCCTTCGTTGGCTATACTAGAAAATGAAAAAAACAAACAAAGAAAAAGTAATCTCAAAAATGTAACTACATAGTTAGAAATAGAAACTGAAAATTATTTTTTGTGGCATTATCCTCATTTGAACTAACACAAAACGACAATGATAATTTATATAATTTAAGGCATATTTTATTATTATATTTTGAGTAAGCAGATGATAAAAAATAAACGAAAATTAAAATCGCATAATTTGTTGTGGTTCTATTCACATATATGCTTTACATTGATGAAATAGGGAACAATACACATCGTACATTTAGTAGGAACAATTTCCTACAAAATGTACGATGTGTATTGTTCCCTATTTCTCCAATGTAAAGCATTAATTTGACGCGCGCCTGTGAAAATAATTATACCTTATATTTACTAAAACCCTTATTTAGATATAGTTTAGAAATTAGAATCCCTGCACACCAAAAAGCAATCACTTAACAATGAAAGAATGAGTGGAACATAGACATATACCAACTACAAATTATTTAATAACCCGTCAGACCTTTTTAGCCTCCGTCGTTGTGGTGCCCGGTAAGTCCAAAAAGAAGTCAGGCAAAAGATTGTCTATATTACCTGAAATGAATACAAACGCCTGATAAATGCAACTGAATGTGATATCATTTTGTTTCCGACTTGCCAAAGAACGTAGATAACCTATTGTTGGTACTACGTAACCTACGGACCACTCATTTTTTCATTTGGATATTGTGTTAGATACGTGCTACTTAGAGCTACGCACTGTTGACTGGTTACTGGCGACTCGGGCGAAGGAGACTGCTATTTCCTTCAGTTTAAATAGGTGTATACGCCCTTGAACGCCAATCGTCCGTGCGATTCGGTTCTATCGAAAAAGGCACAGAACTCCGTCTGGTGGACAGTACTTAGAGGTGGACGAAAAACTAGCAAAATATAATAAAAACCCCTACAAGAAACACTACTTTAAATTTAGGCTCGGTCTCTCGGCGAAACTACTAGGAAGGATGATAAGATGCCGGCAACCAGTGAACAGTGCGTAATAGGTCTAATAAGTATGGATATGGGGATTACAAAACATATATGTGAACACTAATTTTGCCGGCGTTTTTTTAAGAAATAGTATTTAAAAACTATACTATACTCTTAAATACGGGAATTTCCGTTAATACCCCAGATCCAAGTACAGTTTAAGCAACTTACGGTGGGACTACTTCACTTCAGAATAATTCTGTACAAGAAGAACAAGTCTCTTGTTCTTCTTGGGCGTTCACTTTGCACAGTGTTAAGCGAGACCTCAAACCGTATTGAGATCTCAGAGTATATAAAATATACAAAATATTTAAACCAATAATCTGGTATCTATACATCACTTAAGAAACCACCAAGATATATTCGTCAGACAAAACATTACCAAGCAAAATGCCACAAGTAAATAATTAATTTTAGCAGTTTAAATCACGTATATTTATCATTATTCTTAATTGTGCTTAGAAGTTCTTAAAATGGAAAAACGGCACCGAATTTCTTGCTTATATTATCTTTTTTTCTTTTATTTAAACAAAAAAATTGATGGATTTTCTCTTGCTGGTCATTTAGAGAATATCTATGTTGGAAAGACACAGATAAGGTAATAGTCGCTATTGTAATGTTCACATATGATCGATCCAGTAGACGAACTACAGGCATAGGTATACTTGGGTACCTTTTCCTTATAGTTGGTAGCGGTGGTGTGGTACCGCCGCACAGAGGCGGTGGAGACGGTCTGTCGGTGCGCGGACAGCGAGCCGGGCTCGTCGAGGAAACCATCCAGCAATAGGTTATCTGCTTTCTCTGCGTAAACGTTCACTCTTATCAATTGAGAACAATTTTGAAGCACTAGTATAACATAACTTGCTTAATTGTTTAAATTAAGTTAAGGAACGTCCGCTGTGGTCATGAGTTGAAATGGGATTACTACTGAGCGCTTCCGTGCTTCGGAAGGCACGATAAGCAATCGGTCCCGGTTGTTGTCTCAGGATGGCGGTCGTTATATCATGGTGGTAGGACATCTTGCGAATACCCGCCATGATAGTGTGGTACATATACAACCCTCAAGTAGAAAATCTGTCGCCAAGTACGTAACGTTGTGTTCCGCTCCGAACAGCTGTTCTTGAGAACCAGTAATTCTAGGTTATACTGTCCAACATCATTAATCACTTGTATTATTTAAAATATTGACATCGACGCATGCTAAGCGAAAACATAGAAATTATTTCGGATGGAAAAAGGTAGCTTCCAGCCGGACTTGACCCCGCAACCCCAGAATACCGTCCATTTCCATTTTCGGTTCATTTCATTTCTAATTATTCTATGGAAGCGAGAGCTGGATAGTGGAATTTTTTCCATCCGTTTTGTCCATCTTTAATTTCCACCATTACTTACCTATATATAGTTGTCAAAGGCTAGCCTGTTAGTTATAAATTAAAATATTGAAACGGAATTGCACGATCCCCTTTTATCCTCTCCCATACCTGGCTACCCGTGAGGTGCTGGTTTAGAATTACACCCACTATATTATCCTGACGGCTTCGTAAGAGGCGATGGAAGAAAGTATATAAGGAGGTCACCAGCGCCTTCTGAAAAACTGCCATCTTACAGTGTTATCCTCAAGACGCCTGCCAAGCGCGGAGATTATTCATGGCTACCGATTTATGCTAATCATAGCTGTGTTCAGTTGTGGACGTTCTGGTTGATACAGTATTTTTCAGGGGCTTCGTAAGATGCAACGAAAGGAAAAATACCAGGAAGTGGGCAGCAACAGCTTCAGATGAACTTACATTGCTATCTCGAAGACGCCTGCCAAGCGTGGGGATTATGGCGAAAACCCTCAACGGGGAAGAACTTTGTTCAATGATGACAATTCAGCTTAATGTGATGATTCTTCCATGTATTTCCAATATCGGACAAGGCGTGCCTTGCTATCGAGCAATACTATCACAGCGTTTGCCTCAGAATGGAACATGACTTGTATTCTTGTTCTGTGATAGTTATGGGCTCCGTAACGATTACTGATATGCTGTTCGCAGAAAGCACGGTTCGTCAAGAAACTAAATTTTATTGTACAAAATGTAGAAGATTAGTTTGACATATTCTAACCTAATCTAAACAAGCCAAAACTATATTTAAATTTAAGCTAAACCTTTTAGTACATCCCCATACGATTGTTGAAGAACTAGAGCAAAAATTTGAGTTATAAGTCATAATGTCATGTCAGCTCAGTCGCTCAGGGCATACCCCGTCTATAGGTGTGGATGGACGCGGGATCGAATCCCGCACATGACTATAATTTTTTTCTCTAGTAAATTTGTATTTTTGTAATTAATAAACCTTCTAGGTTTTAATAATTTAAAAAAAACGGCGAACCGTGCTCTTTTTTAACAGTATATCTGAATACCGTGCGGGGAGTGATTAGCCTGGGAGTCTCCAAGTCTAGAGTGAGCAGGTACATCTCATACAAGCATCCTCCATCTTCGAAATGCTGGTCTATTTTGGATATGATAATACTAACATTATTTTTTACACAACTGGTCAAAGTAGTATTTTGTTTTTAGGGTTCATTTACGTGAGCTTCTTTACTCCAATATATCTTTTCAATGCATTAACAGATTTGGATGTATGGGGTATCTATAGTGGGCTTAATATCATCTAGAGCAACACTGGCAATAGGTACATTTTTAGGCAGGCCAGCTGAAAATTATATTTCTTAATAAATTTGGTTGCTATTGTTTTCTTTTCAACACATTATTATAAGTGGTGATGTGGACAAAGAGTATTCCTCTCTGACCCTGACCCAGAATGGGAACTGGCTCTCAAGGACAACAGTCAGATCACACGTAAGGTGCTTGGCGACAGGTTTTCTACCTTAGTGTGAAAGTAGTTAGTATAGACAATACTAGATCATCTCATTTAGAAGGCTATTTTTCATAATATTAGTATAGATATACAGCGTCCCTATTCAGGATTCCCATTGGCTACAACAGCACAAGTCTGGACTCTGCTGATCTCCTGATATAAATGATTAGTTTATAAAGTTGACTTACTAGGATCACATGCGTATGGAATGAGGTCCGTCACTCCGGCAGATTTGACGACATCTTCGTCGATGGCGAAGTTACCAGTATACGTCTTAGGGTCTCTGGAAATTAACATTTAAACATATTGAACACAATCAATAGTACATAATAGTAATAATAGCGAAATGTGTTTGTTTATTTCACAAACTTTTATACAGAACATGAATAGAGGTAACGGTTGTAGGCCTCTTTTTAGATAGTCTTTGTATGAGCCACTGCTGTGTAAGATATTGTTTTGAAGTAGTTGTGTACATAATAACAAAAATAATTTCCATATAACTTTGTAATGTAGGTTATATGTAAGCTGTTTCTGTTTAATATTATATGATTAAGCTACTTAACATAGCTCTTTTTTAAGGCCTATAAATATCGGCAAACATCTGCCCGAGTGGAGATATGCTGAAAAACAGTGCAGCTTTTCTCCTGTGAAAGAGGGGCTAAAGCTGCACAAGATGAGCATAGCCCTAGTGCCCCTAAAATTAAATTAGATAGTTTTTAAGTACAAAGTCATGTAAACGCTTTTCATATTTCTAAATATTCTTTCATTACACACTCTATCGCGTGCTAAGACAAATCATATTAATTCAAATTCAAATTCAAATTCATTTATTTCGAGCTACTTAGGACTCATATCATAGACACAATTACATATTTATACAGAATAGAATATAATAAAAATTGAAATTGTAGTATAACTAAAATAATAATTAATAATAAAATAAATCAAATAAATACACATCCAAAATTAAAAAATGTCAATAAACTTATAGTAAGAGTAGGTATGTCATATTAATAATGATAAAAAATTAATTTAAACAAAAGAGTCATCTCTCATGAAATGAGGGAGCATGTCTTTCACAACAATGCCTAATAAAAGGACAATCTACTCTGTCTGCAATCATAGCTAGGACAGTGTTGGTGCTGGCCCGCACCCTGCGCACCAGAGACGCGGCACGTTTGCACATGGTCGCGTGGAAACAATTAACACGAGCTTGCGCAAACATGCCTGAGGCACTGCAGAAGCGGGGCAACCTCATCACTGCCCTGAACGCGTTGTTAAATTGTACTCTAAGTGCACTATACGACAAGCGGGTATACCTCGCCCACAGGCTACACGTATAGAGGGAGGTGCAGAACGCTCGAAAGAGCGTAACCTTCACCTCCCCCGAGCAACGTGCAAACCTGCGAGCCAGCATGTTCGCTCGTACGGATAATGCCCTTCGTTCACGTTCTATGTCTGCATTGTCCTTGAGGTCGGTAGTAATGATGTGTCCCAAATACTTAAATTGTTCCACCCTTTCCAATGAAACACCATTCAAATATACGGGTGGTACATTTTGAGGACGTTTTGTTCCGGCCTCAAAGACCATACACACACTTTTTCGGACATTGTAGTTTAGCCCATGAGTCATGGCATACCTCTCACAGGTTCTCAACAACGTTCGTAATCCACAAACCGACGCGCTCAGCAACACCATATCGTCCGCGTAACTTAAATTATTTACACTAACCCCATTAATGTGGCAGCCGACATGTTTATTGCTGAGCTCGACGATCAAGGCATTCATATAGAGGTTAAACAGGGTGGGAGAAGTCAGGCCCCCCTGCCTAACACCACACTCCAGCCGGTATAAATCCGACATCGCACCCGCCCACTTGACACTATTGACCTGATTCGTGTACCAGTACTTGAAAATACAAGTCAGTTCCGGTGGTAAGTTGATGCTCTTAAGCTTGTCCCACAGTTTGTCATAAGAGACCATGTCAAAGGCCTTGGACAGGTCGAGAAAGCATGCATGCACAGGTGTACTTCGATCTGTATAATGCCGAACGACATGCTTAAGGCACAGTATTGCACTTTCAGTAGAAAGTTTAGGTCTAAACCCAAACTGATTATCGTGCAATATAACGAACTTATTTAACTGTGCCTCAAGCAGGCCGTCAAACACCTTAGCTACAATTGTCGCTAACGAAATTGGCCTATAGTTATTTATGTCAGCTAAGTCACCCGTTTTATTTTTTACGACCGGCACAACAATTGTTTTCATCATAGCCGATGGTAGGTAAGAGTAGCTCACACACAGCGTGTAGAACATTGCTAATATTCGCGATATATGTGACCCGGCGTTAACTAAATGTTCGATGCTAAGGCCATCGTGACCAGGCGATTTACCTCTCGATATAGATTTTATAATTTTAATTACATCACTAGAACAAAACCTGGTCCCGACGATCCCCACCGGCATCTCATTATCCACCACATCTTCCACCGGAGCGAGCGGCGATCGAACTCGAAAGTGGTCACTGAACATATTAGCAATATTCTTGGGCTCACTCACACCAGCGACGCTCACTGGGAGACGAGGCCGATTGTTTATTTTGTTGGTGCTATGCCAGAAGTCATGAAAACGCCCCTTCGAGTGTTTTTCATTAATTACAAATTATTGGTGCACAAAACCCGCCCAGGGCATAAAATTTAGTACTCCAATAATTTGTACTAAAAAGTGTGCATTTCATTTTAAAGAAAATATACTATCTGGTAGTGATATTGGAGCACAATAATGTCTCAATATTGTTTTGTCAAACTTCCTTATGATATAATTATATACTGTGAGATCGATTCGTGAATGCTAAAAAGTGTCTTAACGCTAGAAATAACTTACTTGCACAGCATGACATACGCCGCGTCGGATACAATCTCGACCTTGCGGCTCGTCGACACATCGCCTGTCAGCATCTCAATGGCTGCTGTAGCGATACCTGCAATATATGTTACAAATATTAAATAAATAATTAAAAAAACACTCTAATTGCCTATTGCTAGTTATGAAAGATTCATAGTTATAGTCTGTTTTTTATGATGAGAGGATTTGTTGACTTAGCTACAATATTTTTTCAAAACGATCCATGCTTACCCTAACTCAAAAGTTGCAACATTAGTTTTGATTCATTACAAGCAATATTTTTTGCTGCTACCTGACAGTAGTCAAAGACGCAACTGAGTGTAGCTACAGAGTTCGTGTGGAACGGACTTTATGTTGATTACGTGGGCCAATAGCAACGCAGTAAATTTTTCGGTACTCGTTTAATAAAAAAAACAGACTATAGGCATAGGTTTATATTTTTTGATTTTCTACTTGTCGTTAAGGCTTGATTTTCTTGATTTATATATATGTATATATATATTATCGAGAAAAAATAAGTAATAATAACAAATTTTATAGAAAACATTAAATTAATATTATAATAAAACACTTAAAAATATAAAAAAAATATCTGGTGACAATGTAATATGAAAACAAAAGAACTGAAAAGGTAATATGAAAATAGTACAAATTGGGTACCTGTCCTGGGCCACAAGGCGTTGACTCCGATGTTGTAAGGCTTGAACTCCTCGCTCATGCCGAGCACACACATCGACATGCCGTACTTAGCCATCGTGTATGCCACGTGAATAGAGAACCTGCACCAAATACATGCTGGTTATATAACAATATTCTTTAAAATTATGTACTTCATAACAACATACTTCAGTCACACCATTAGTTATTTTTTTTAGAAATACTCGTAGAACTTTATGCGAATGCATCTAGGGATGTACTGCCAACTTAACTATTTCTACCGCTTAGCAGTAATGTTCGCAATGATTTGTTCCAGTTACAGGTGTCGGTGAAATTCCAAGCAAAATGACTGAGGGTGATGGGCGCCTTTGTTATAAGCAAAGGTAACCGCTTAACACCAGTTAAGCCTCGTGTGCTAGTTCCGTTATAATTGGGTTTATAACGGAACAATCACGAAATAAAAAAAGCAGCTAAGAGACATAACCAACTAACACTAACTACACAAGCTCGAAATTATCCTGCAGATTATCCAGAATTATCCAGGTCCATCGACTTACATGTAGCTTAAGATCTAAAACAATTTAGGCAGTTAAATTCTAATAAGAGATATTTATATTTCCTATTTTTGTTTGTTATAGTTGTCTAAATTATGGTGTTTCAATAAAGAGTTCATCTATCTATCTATCTATTTTTTAAATCGGCTGTAAATATTTGAGTCCACTGAAGGGAGGTGTGTTCCAACATCTCAGTCCTATTGCCAACAATTTATATCATAAAAACTAGGGCCGCCATTCCCGATCGTTTCCCGTTGGATTGAGCGCGATCGGAGCTATACTTATATTACAAAATCTTTGTTAAATTTCATTTAAAAAATCCACCTAAGGGGTGCGCAATTCATTTAAACAGTTTAAATAGTATCGTTTTATAGAAAAATCCTACACCAGACAGCAAAAACCTACCTTTGCAAAAATTTTGGACAGAATTTTAAAATTTTCGTGTTGTCTTTGTTTGTTTCCTAACTGTATGTTGTTTTGTCTTTATTAAATTGCGGCCGCTGGTAGCGGACCGTCCTATGTTGTTTTTAGGTCATTAAAGTCAATAGCCGCAAAGTTATCAACAATTTATAGTCTTTCCTTTTCAAAATTTCGTGTATTTTTGTAATTATAAATTCATTTTCAAACTTTTTTAATAGCTCCACGCATCAAAACACGCAGGCCGCGATCCCCGATCGATTCCAACCTTTTTAAATAGCTAGCTCCACGCATCAAAACATGCGGGCCGCTATCCCCGATCGTTTCCCGTTGGATTGAGCACGATCGGAACTATACTTTTTTAAATATTACAAATCTTTGAAATTTACCTAAACTTGATTTTTACAGTAGTTTTTAGGTCCACCCACCCTGAGGTGCCATACAGTCACTAGGAAAAAAGTTCCTAAAAACATGAAAATGAACTTTAATGTGTCACTGTTTCATGAATTTAATTATGATTACTCAAACCCAGGTCTTGTGAAAACCAGTGGACATTTAGATGATCTAGTTAAATATGATTTTCAAACTGACATCCGGACGAGACGCAGAGAAAATGTAAGATTTCCAACTGAAAAAGCCTATAGGGATAAAATTCCTATAAATATTTAAAAAATTGAGGACATAAAGAAAGTCATGAGGCATATTCCCTCAAAATTAGTAAGTTTCTATAATGAAAGAACTAATAAATAGCCCACCAAGACTTCTGAATCTATTAAGAAGATGCTGAATGATTATTATAATAGTGTGAAGTAATTTTATTCATAATTTCTAATAAATGTTGTACCTACATAATTGATATTTGATCCTGATATGTTTTGAAAAGGGCCTAAGTCCAGGTCTAACAATGATCTTTATCTACACTACCTGTGTCATATATGACTTACTAATATAACAGAACAATAACTTTCCATAGGGTCTATTAAAAGGAATATAAATGTTTTAACCCTCCATACAAAAAAATTGAAAAATATTGTTTTTCGTGTCTCCTGAAAAATGTACACAAGTGGACTTAAAGGCCTTAGGCCTTTTCAAAATAACCGATTCAATTGAATATATGGCAGAAAAATACCTAAAAGTTAATTATTTCAAAAATAACATTACAAACTTCGGTCCTCCTGCGTCAAAAATATTGTTTCCTACATTTGATTTTCTTATAATTTTCTTTGGTCTTACCAGTAAGGGTTCATATTTAGGGGCGGAGACAAATTAAGGATGTGCGCATGGTCGCTGTTCTTAAGAAGAGGCAGGCATAACTTGGATCTGAAATCGAAAACAGATAACTTTTAATAGTAGATTGTTACACATGGGATGAAAGGGACTTATTTAGGCACTAAGATGGTTCTGCCAAATAGTTCAAGTGCCTAAATAGGTCTTCACCAGAGGTAACTCTCCACCACCACCCAGCTCGTTAATTTTAATAACTTATAGTCAGAAAATTAATACAAACTATGTGACATGGTATTAAAGTGAGGAGACAAACAAGTGGTAAGCATCATGCACTGTCCATAACAGCTGCTGTTTTACCAGAGATTCAAACTAAAAACTTCAATGTGACAATGCTCTTCGCTCGGCAAATCAAGAAGTTATTTCTGTCTCTTTCGCGGTTCGCCATTTTTTTTATAGCTAACCTTTGACCACTATCTCACCTGTTGGTAAGTGATGAAGTGGTCAAAGATGTTGTTCAGGCTAGCTTAGAATTACTGACTCTCAAGGACAGCTGCCGGAACACATCGTTAGGTGCTTGGTGACAGATTTTCTACTTGAGAGTGGTAGCCAGGCGGGCATTCACAAAATGCACTACCACCATGGTGTAACGACTGCCATCGTAAGATAACAACCGGGACCGACGGCTTAACGTGCCCTCCGAAGCACGGAAGCCTGTTATAGGCAGAGGTTAGTCCGCTTAACATCAGGTGGGCCTCGAGCTTGTTCCATCACAATAACATAAAAAAAGAGTACGTGCCGAAACTAAAATGGCACTTACTTTCTTAATTGAAAAAGTTACATATATTATTCGTGAATATATCGACAGCGCGCTCTTGTTTGTTTGTATTAATATCCATATAAAATTATGTTACATATCCCCCGTGGAATGTAAATTTGGAATAGCACTCTCCATGCCTTCCTGTGCGAGTCATAAGAGGCGACGAAGAGAAAAATAACAGCAGTTACAGCAGCGCCCTCAGAAGAATTCACATATATGGTCTTACACAGCGATCCCCAAGACGACTGCCAAGCTTGGTGATTATGACGAACCCCCCTTCCTGCTTCTTGCCCCTCATGGCTATAACAGCATCACGCTTAAAACCGTCTGCGGTCTCGCATGAATTTCCTGAAGGGATAAGGTTTCGCCTTCCATATTTTGGTCCCATGTAATAGGAGGCGAGACACATTTCTAGGCTATGAACTGCTGCTATTTTTTTAAATCAATAACTGTCCGACCCGGAGATCGGACCTATAATTGGAATACCACTTAAGATTTCCTTATATTTTTCCTTATATAGACGCCTATTACCTATTTTCAAAACAACAGGAAAATAACTTTGTTACTTAATGATATTTTAAATTAAACTACAAAATAGATAAGAACAGGACACTGACTAACCTGGACCTTAGAAGTTAGTTTCTAGAACATGCATGTGAAATATCACTGTATAGTGTTAATTGGGCTTTTATGAAATGCGAGCATGTGGTAACACAGTGGATCATAATAGTTGCATTAAAACGGAGGTAAAATAGGGCTGTTATCGTCAAGAAGCCTCTTAACCCTACTCCTGGGTTTTAAGTCCCAGGTGCTTCTACTAGCCTCTTCTTTTTGCAACGCTATGGACCCGGCACTCGCACGATGAATCCATGAAATGCTATGTAATTCATCTCTTATACAAGATCCCATGTTTTACATAAATTTTTGGAGTTATTCTCATATTTTTCGTATAAAAACAATTCCTAATGTGGTGTTACCGCTATTTATTCGAAACAATGATACTCAAGTTATTTATGACATACAATTTCGTTGTTTAATGTCCTCACAATTAAAGTCAAAACTCGTGCATAAAAATTAAAACACATTCTAGCCTAAGTTAATCACATATTTTTTGTAAAGAAACAAATCCCAATGTAGTCTTACTAAAATCTTTTTTCAGAAAAAATTATAATTAAAATAGAACATTTTGGTATTTCTAACAATTTCGCTATTTAATTTCTTCGCAATTAAAGTGAAAATTCTAATGTAAAACTCGTGCATAAAACTTAAAACCCATTCTAGCCTCAGTTAATCTCATATTTTTCGTAAAGAAACAAATCCCATTGTAGTCTTATTACAATATTTTTTTTGAAATAAAGATAATTAAAATAAAAAAATGTGATTCTTACAATTTCGTTGTTTAATTTCTTCGCAAATAAAGTGAAAATTCGAGTGTATAACTCGTGCATAAACCCATTTTAGCCTCGACTTATCAATCCTCGTTTTTGACTCGGGCTGTTAAACTACTCGGCTCAAATTACTTGTTTTATATCTTATAATTTATTTACTGGATTATGGCATAATGTATTAAACAAATGAAAATGTGGTCTTGCCACTATAGAATTACCTGTACTTTTCATCAGCTTACATGTAACAGTTTTCCGATGTTTGCAATCGCGGAAAAGCAATGACAGCAAAAGTGTGAAGTAAACAAGTGTCCATTGTCTTACCAACGCATGGATAATATTAGAAAAATTACCTATTTCAGTTATTACAATAGATTTATATAATACTTGGTTATTCTGAATAAAAGACTAACTTTTTTTTTAAATTGCTATGAAAGTACTGGCATTGTTTATAATGTGCAAAATATACCGTAAAACACAGTATATAAATCATACGGATATGAAAAATATTTACATACATACTCGTACATACATAAAAATCATGCCTATTTCCCGTAATTAGTCGTGCAAATCGGGGTAAGCAGATACCACAGATTTCCACTTGCTACGATCCTAACATATCTCTTTCGCTTCATCTACACTCATCAATCCTTTAATACATAAGCGTCGGTTTAGGGTACGACTGACCTGGCCTTTTTTCAGAACATACAATTATACATTCCTTAGAACATTTTTCAGTAAAATTAAAAAAAAAAACTTTTTAAAATAAAATGATCAGTATTAATGTAGCGTCGCTAATTTCATGCGGCATTGCTGAATCTGTATATGGAGCACCCAAGCAATACAGTCTATTGATGGTTGATTATTTATTATCTACTAGCTTTCCGGGCGCGGCTCCGCCCGCGCGTATGTCGGTTATCACGCGAAAACATTAACCTCTTATTGCGCAGTCGGATAAAAACTATCCTATGTTTTTTCCCGGGTCTCAAACTATCTCCATACAAAATTTCATTCAAATCGGTCCAGTACTTTTGGCGTGAAAGCGTAACAGACAGACAGAGTTACTTTCACATTTATAATATTAGTACTGATTATTTATTACATATATATATAGTTCTTAATCCATTATCTCAAGGATATTCAAGGAAGGAAGGTTTATGTGATATATCAAGAGATACAGATAAGTGAAATAGATATGTGATATATGATATGTATATTTTTATGATATAGATGATGTCGATCAAAGTTTATATCCTGTTTGATAGGATGTGAGTTATATCAGAGTTAATATCCGAGTGGACTTTGTTTGAGTGGATTCTGATCATGTCAAGTCAATCTGCAGGGCGATCACGTATCTTTTGTAGCAATGAACTGTTGATTGCAACAATAAAACTGTCAGTTTTGACAGATTTTGTAAGCCAGATAGGTAACAGACCTTCATGCGCCCAAACGTTAGTCACCGACCGTTTTTTTCTTTTATACCTGAGACGATAACTGGCATATACCTACTTTGATCGAATTAAAAATTTCGTACTATCCACTATACTAAAGAGTTTGTAATAATATAGTATATATACAGTTTGTACTCCCATGGTCAGTATTTCCTTTTATTTCATATTATTATTATTCTAAAATCTAAATAAAACAAATAAAGGCAAAATTCTTACCTGTTACGTGTGAGCAGAAATTTTAATGAGTTAGACAAGAAAGTTGGCCTTGACTTATTTTGTACAAGCATTGCAGCGGTTGTTGAGCAGAGTGTTCTTCGACTAACTGTTTGAATGTAATTATAAGCATAATGTTTAGACTAAATTGGATCCTAGTGCTCATTATTTGAATGTCATTTATAAGATAGCTATCCGTGAGGACCTATAATTGGTTATCTGTTGTTATTAGTTATATTTAAGATATTTGTTATACTGTTGGTCTTCCTAAGAAATAAACAAAATTTAAGTTTATTTGATTTAATTAGATTTAAAAAATAAAATTACATTTCAGAATAATAATAAAATGAAATCAAAGGAAATACTGACCATGGGAGTACAACCTGTATTTAAACTATCTTATTACAAACTCATTAGTAGAGTAGATATTACGAAATTTTAATTCGTTATCGTCTCAGGTATAAAAGAAAAAAACGGTCGGCGACTAACGTTTGGGCACAAAAAGGTCTGTTACCTATCTGCCTTTTTCATTGATACAAAATCTGTCAAAACTGTCATTTTTGATTGTTGCAATCAGCATCTCATTGCTACAGAAGATACGTGATCGCCCCCCTGGCTTCAGCCACGCTTAGTTCTGAACTTACAACCTCAAATAAGAGAGTAAACAGCCTTCAATATTTGTATAGAAAAGTGACCGGCTAGCTAGTTTAACCTTAAACAGGATTTTATGGCTTTATGGGTTTTGTAGTGTAACACAGATTTGTAATGCTTGTTTTTAGGGTTAAGCCCACAAGTGGTTTCTCATCTAATGATATCATCATACAGACTTGCAAAAAGATTACTTAGGTCATAGTCAAAATTATAATATTTTATATATTTAGGCGTTTACGGCGCTCTTATGACGGTGAATCACAAATTTTTATATTGAAATGTTCCACTTTGTACTGCCACATTCAGCAAAAAAATTTATAGAGCCACTGCGAAAACAACGAGCTAGAAACTCCGGGCCATTATTTTAAACGACAATGTGTTACATACTATACAATAAAATTATTAACAATATTTGTTTAAATTACGTAGGCTACAGGCGATATATTGGCAGGAGCGGAATTTTCCAAGCATTTTCGTCGTTTAAGTAATCACAAACTTTGTAGTACGATTTCTTAATCAAAAATATTTTTACGTGCAACTTGAATTTTCCTTCTGTGAGAGTTGTAATATGTTTGGGAACTTTATTATAAAACCGCACACAATTACCTAAGAAGGTCCTTTTATTTGTCTTTGCTAATTTAAAACGACCGCTAGTGTTGTAATCGTAATTGTCACTGTTTACTTTAATTTCACTCCATTTTTTACGAACATACATAATATTTTCAAATATATAGACTCGGTAATGTTAAAATATCAATTTCTTCATAAAGTACCCTTCGAGATTCCCTAGGATCCATTTCATATATTGCTCGAATTGCACGCTTTTGTAAGATAAGATTTTTTCTATCGCAGCTCCCCACAGCAATACACCATAATACTGTGGAAGTACTTGAAATAAACTAGCCGAGCATAGCTATGTCTGTTAACTGTCTTATCTTACGAACTGCATATACAGCAGAACATCTTCTGGACAGATTTTGTATGGTACAGAATATGTGGATACCACTGCAGTTTCTTTTAATGCAAATTTTTGTCCGATTTTTTTCTTTAAAGCTACCTAAGCGCATATTCAGTAATAGCTACCTAAGCGCATATTCAGTAATAGCTATCTAAGCGCATATTCAGTATTTTTTTAACAATCTGTTGTACAGTATCACTTCCGTCGGCGAAAGAAAATATATGGATTACCATATCAGCAAAGTCAAAGTCAAAATCATTTAATCAATTTAGGCGTCTACGACGTTCTTATGAAGGTCAATTACAAATTTTAATATTGAAATATACATTGTACTGCCACGTTCAGCAAACAAAATTTATAGAGCCACTGCGAGAAGAACGGGCAAGAAACTCGGGGCCATTCTTTTAAACGTCTTTTTACAATGTGTTGGTATATACAATATAATACAATTATAACAATATTTAATTACATTACGTAGGTGACAGGCGCTAGCTTGGCAGAGGCGAACCAGTCCAAGCATTTTTGTCGTTTAAGTAATCACAAACTGTGTAGTAAGATTTCTTTATTAAAATGTTCTTCACGTGCAACTTGAAATTTCTTTCTGTAAGCGTTGTAATATGTTAAGCGAATTGTTTAGTGTATTCATCAAACTTACGCCAAGAAAGTGCCTCTCGTATTGACATTATGCATGAGGTCGTATCTCTTCATGTCAGTCTGCGCAGTACCCGTCAGAGAAATGGCCGACGCATTGTTGATCAGTATGTCGATACCATTGAACTGAAAACAATAATTAAATTCATAGGCAAACAGATTTATAGGTATACCATGACATAGAACAAATTATGTGGGGACAATTTATATTTTGTTTTTAGATCGATAATATCTATATTTATTGAAATTATTCAGGTCATTATGCCTCTACAGTAGGGTATTTGACTATTCTTAGAAGACTCAAATTCTAAATAATATTATAAAGCCATTTGTATTCATCTTTATGATTCTCAAGTATATTGATTGAATCAAAATTTTAATGGGTCTTTTTAGCAATAAATTATTTTGGTGGTTACCCACCTCAATGTTAGTTATCCTGCCTCAAAACAATGGTGTGCAAAAACTCATGTTAATAGACGTGAAGGACACTGTAGCAAATGACATTATTGGACGAATGTGACTTAAGAACTAACGACTTGCAGTGACAAGTGCAGTGTAGAGAATGGTGACACTTCAACTTCAATGATGACAAGCTATATCCCTTTACACCCTATCATGTACGAGAGTGACGATCGAGAAATAAAATCTGGCGCGAAATGTATTTTGTTGTTGTGAACGCAGCCGTCCTCGAACGCTCGTGAAAATGATGGCAGATTGTATAAAAATTTAAATATCACGGCGGACCACTGACATTTTGTAAATGTCAATGGTCCGCGAGCTGCTGTCAAAGATGATTGTACATTTTGGCAGCGGAACGTGGTCAAGTTAATGCGTTTTTAAGTCACTTTTTATATTACTTTACAACTTTTAACTGCTTTTTTCGTTTTCAATAAAGAATATCAAGACATTGTCGTGGTATTTTTTGGAATTGCATTGACTTTCTTCTTTCTGTGGGCAATTAATCTTTGATCATCACGCCCGTGACGATCCGGGTCCTAATGCACTTTCAATAACATAACATATACTTTCTGAATTTGGTTTTATTTCCTAAAGATTTAAATATTTTATTAATATTTATGGTAAGGGGTTGTTTTGATGGAAAAATGCATATTGTAATTTCTGAAGACGACAAGAACTTTTTTTTAATCACAACAGAAACACTCATTGACCAAAACTGGTCTGCTTGTCAATAGGGTCTATGGAGGCAAGTTCCTTTCAATTGTAAGGTCCGTGATTTTCAGAGCCCACCCTCAGGACTGGTAAAACTACAATAATGATTATTACAAAAGTTTTTTTTAATAGCAGCTCAATGCACTTACGCCTTCGCAAAAATGGAACAGAACTCAAAATGAAGTCACGAGACATGAGAAATCTGTTTATTCTATTCTTGATAATGGTAAGGTTCCCTTGTACCGGTTAGCTTCCATGAAACTGAACTGACTACATTAGCCTAGACCATTTTTTACTTAGACAAGCATTCCATTTTGTAGAAGTCCGATTCGATGTAATTGGTGTAAGGTATTGATCTCATGCTGCCATAGCATTGACTATAAAAGTAGTTTAGTGAATATATATATTTCCTTAGAGAAGATTTAACTACATATTTAAAGAAATTTGTTTTTTGTTTATGTAATAAAAATATTTAAAATTATGGTATTGAATGGCTTAAAAACATAAAACAGTATATAAGGAATAATGTTATAATACCTAATTTTTTTTTACAGAAAACAGCGTTCATTTTACACTGTATTTATATAATTTACAAAACAATTTCCTTAAAAATCACGATCGTTCGCGTGTCATATTATTCCTAATCATCACAATAGTGAGGGTACTTTTTACAAAAAAGGAGGGGAATGGGATTTTCTTCATTACTTTTCCTAGGTTTTCTGGACCCAAAATAATAAGAATATATACAATTTATGCAAACAAAACGTATTTTATGTCGCCGGTTGTAAAGGGATGTTATAAAGATATACAATACAATTATGTATATGTATAGCTTTAATAGATATAAAATAATTAAAAATTGACCACAAACCTTTTTAACAGCATCATCAACAGCTTTCTGTATTTGTTTCTCATCTCGAACATCCACAATGCATGGCAATGCCTTACCTCCTAATGCTTCAACTGTGAATGGTAATGAACAAATATTTTAATCATATTATATAAACATTTTTAGTCAAAAAAAATAAGTGTTTTAAAAAATAAAAAAATTGCAAAAGGTAAAATTATAGTCATGTGCGGGATTCGAACATATGCCATTCACCCCTGTACTCAGGGTATGCTCTGACCGCTAAGCATACATGACTCATAACTCTAATTTGTACTATTGTTCTTAACCATCGAATGGGGATTTCTTCCCATAATTTTGTAATTCAATCTGATCTGCAGAGCATGCATTAAGGCAATAAGATAAATAAGAAAATATTAAAAAAAACATGAATGTAGTTTAATTCACATAGTTCTTACACATCTTGCCTTTTTTTCGTTATTGTGATACAACAAGCACAAGGCCCACCTGATGTTAAGTGGATTAACCTCTGCCTATAGCAGATGCATTTCATCACAAGTGACAATCTGCACTGTGCCTGACACACTGAGACATACAGTTGTTAATTCTCATGTGCCTGTAATTTTGAGCACAGTAACAAGCAAATAAGAGCATTCTAGCGCTTGTATTAATAAATGCATCTTAAAGTTTGTTCAAAGTTTTTTCAAACCTATATGACTCCTTGAGTACATAAATATGTATATCTGTTCTAGATGAGGAAACGCTAACATCCTCAGTATTTTATGGTGTTTTTCATATAGGAAGGCTTGATTTTGGTTTTTATAGCTTATCATAATATGTCAACTTTACAGTAGCGTTTTTTTTTTTCAATGGATAGATTGTATATCGACAATTGTACAGGACTGCCCAAAACAGTGTAAATTTTTCATGTATGTGAGTTTCTTTAATCTACTTCAACTTTTAACGCCCAAACATCAGCTGAAAGGAATTTGCGCAGGATACATTCTATTGTTCAATTTATTACCGATGTTTAGAGTTTATTAATTACCGATGTTTACAACGGATTTGGATGTACATATGGTGTATGGTTAGAATCCTTACATCATCCCGAGTGTCAATGATTATTATATTTTGGTAAGGTAGTTGTGGATTAAATCTATAATAAATTTACTAATAATAGTTGTTGTGTTTTCTTATTTACTGTTACTAAAGAAAATCCCGTGGGCTGCTGGGCTAGAATGTCAGCCCCCCATCTCTACCTGGGTGTGTCATAGGAGGTGACTAACACCAGAAGGTGGGCAGCAGCTCTTTCTGAACATCTGATATCTCACACTGTGATCCCCAAGACGCCTACCAAGCATGGGAATTATGGTAAACCACCAAATAATGGAGGTGAAATGTAGGTGGTGTGCTGTAGCAGGGAACAATCTGGCTAATACTAAAATATCTGAAGTGCAGCTGTTTTGAAATATTTTTTGGGATTCCTACCCAAAGATGAATACAGAACTTTTGCTAAAATGTGACCAAGTATAAATGTAACAAACCCATCTTTCTTCTTTATTAAATTATTATCAATTAATTATTTTTTCCAAGAAATTAGATATTTCTATGATATTTACCTACAATTGAAACTGAATTAAGTAGACCATAATAATATTATTATGGTCTACTTAATTCAGTAAAAATATTTAATTGAGTGAAATGGACACAGTAATATTACTGTGTCCATTTCACTCAATTAAATATTTTAAAAGGGCTTTCAGTGTTTCTATAGCTTCCCTAAAGCTTCATGGTGGAAAACTGACATGAGGTTAAGCTCTGGTGTGTGCGCTTGCAGCTTAATACATACAGGAAATATTTATAGAACATATCACTGTTTATTTGGCAGTTAACCGATATTGCACTTTGGACTTTGATCAACAGTACATCCATAATAGGTGCAAAGTGCAACTAGTTTGAAAGTTGTTTATACAACATATTTTTGGTATTAGCTATTTTACCGACTTCAAAAAATGGAGGAGGTTCTCGTTACATCTGTATTTCTTTTTATGTTTATTACCTCAGATCTTTTGACTAGGTGACCCACTATTTTGACGATTTTGAAAATTCTTTTTTTATTTGAAACTAGCTTTCCGGGCGCGGCTCCGCCCGCGCGTATGTCGGTTATCGCGCGAAAACATTAACCTCTTTTTGCGCAGTTGGATAAAAACTATCCTATGTTTTTTCCCGGGTCTCAAACTATCTCCATACCAAATTTCATTCAAATCGGTCCAGTAGTTTTGGCGTGAAAGCGTAACAGACAGACAGACAGACAGACAGAGTTACTTTCGCATTTATAATATTAGTACTGATTTTGAGTTGCTTGTTGTTTGGTCCCATTTAAATTTCATTTAAATCGATTAAGCCATTTTTGAGTTACATTCCAATAACTGAAAAATATTTTCCTATCTTGATGATATAGTTCCTAGCAGTGAATGACAATCGATCCCGTTACTAGCAAGGGTCTCTAAAATGAGTGATTTTTTTTATCAAAAAATGGAAGCAACTTCAATACTCAAAGTATTAAATAACTTGTCGAAGTTCATGCGCACACTATTGTGATAATAGGTACTTTTGAACTATCATAAATAATTGGTACATATATACCGGAAGGGGAATAGGGCAGGGATACCATCTCTCCTGAGAGGCAGAAACCCATTGCTTTTTAGAAATAAAATGGTGTCGTTCTAACATTTGCATATTGTTTTATATATTCAGAATGTATAACCAATACTGCATGTCTAAAACATACATATTAGTCCAGTCATTATAGGGGGTGCACTTTAGAATCAACATACCCAGTATGACCTTTGACCCCTGACTTTAAAACTAGCGACCATCCAATTATATGTGAATTTTGGAAACAGTTTTATATTCGCCTAATTTGGCTCAGATGACTGGACTATACCACATATCAGATTGGAACAGAGAGTTACCAATTCAGATTTTACACTTAAGTACATGATTAGGTTTATCAAACAAATGTATTTTAGAAGTGAAGTAACTCTATGACAGCTCCAGCACTTGGGTACACAAATAATTGCATTAGTTTTCTCAGTGGACTAGTGCCGCTCCTCCTTTGCCCTTCTGGCTCATAAAAAACTCTTTAGGGATAGGGCAGAGAAGACTGCTTGAAAGTTAGGTGCCTCATCTCAGTTCTGTCACATAAATCGACCTAAACTAACCACCTGAATAACTTGCAGTCAGAAACAGAAGGACATATATTTTGAATTTATTAGGCTGAACAATTGCCTGGACAATATAAGCCATACATTTTGGAACAATATTAGCTTTCACTTTTATGTTATCTGGGCATTATTCAATAAATTGTGTGTGCATTAATTTTTCAGAAATAATTAAGATTAAAACAAAACTTTCTATTATGTATTTCTGAGGCACTGTTCATTTCCACAGGATAAAATTTTGTGTGGTCATTCAAGGTACTTATAATTTAAATAATAAAGATAAATTGTATATAGTGATGTTAAAGACGGGCCCTTGTTTTTTTTTTTTTTGATAATCTCCACATTGAAATGATTTCAATCCTTAAGTATTTCAATACTATTTATTACAGTAAATGTATTAATTAGTTTCCTCCTTTAAGTAGTGTTCAATTTCAGTATGGCTTTTAAGCTTGACAGTAACTACAATTTCTAATAAATCTGCCTAAAATTGAAACTAAGTTTAGACCATGTTACTATCTTCATGTACACTGAATTGCCGAATGAAAGCAAAACTTTCAGAATTTTCTACAACTATCATAAACCTTCAGCTTGCTAATACTTAGAACATGTTATTGTTTATATGGCTGATAATGATAATCCATATTGTACTTTGGAGTTGGCCCAACAGTAGGTAAGTACAATCATAATAGGTGCAAAGTCCAACTTGTTTGAAAGTTGTTTATAAAACATATTATAAGGAAATCATCGACAACAACTTTATACAGGAACGATAAATACATAATCTGAGGGTCAATGAACTTAAAAGAGTACATACTTTCTTCAGCAGCTGTGTAGATAGTGCCAGGAAGTTTTGGATGGGGCTCGGCAGTTTTGGCGGCAATTACAACATTAGCGCCGTCTTTTGCCGCTTTCAGGGCGATCGCCTTTCCAATACCTCGTGATGCTCCCGTTATGAAAAGCGTCCGACCAGCTAGCTTCCTAGTAACACCAATTTCAAATTATAGAATCAAGCAAAACGATAAGTGAATAATTAATTGCACCATGGGTACTATGAAATCTTACCCGGTATTTGCTACTAAACTCATTATATGAGATTTCGTAAAATTAAATATTATACAACTTATTCACAAACACAAAAGTAAACTGATCGAGCGAACGAAAGAAATGAAAATAAAATAAATTCAAATCAAACAAAAACCACCAACAACGCAACCAACCAATGCCATCCAATCCGACAACCAACACATCAAGATACTGTCAGTGTCAATCAAGTGTCAAATGACTCCGCTACGTTTAGAGCCTCAGAGTGTAGTTGTTTGGTTGTTATTACTTTACTCCTCCGGTATGTAGTAGTTATTCTATGATTTACCTGTAGGTACGGAACGACATGCGCGGTTGTTTTATAACCTCAAATATCAGTATCGAACGGAGTAGAATACTTCCGTAGTCTTATTTTCAAATAAATTATGTGCTTAGTCGCAGTAGAACTCTGTGTGCGAGTTCTACAGGGAAGCATTGTTGTAACGCCAAGCAGGAATGTTCACTAATGAATGGAACAGATTACTGTGTTCCAGTTTGAGGGGTATGGTTGCCACTTGTGACGAATTGCATCTGTAAAGGTGGTGATAAACGGCGCGGGCTAGCGCGAGTCGGACGAGCGACGGATCGCCGTCCGTGTAGGCTCGGCTCGTCTTAGCCCGGACGCGAGCCTGTGGTGATAAACGACGCGTGATAGCGCAGACCGCGCAATCCACCCGCGCCGCGGGCAGCCGCCCGCGGATGCGGTTTTTGTGACCTGCATCTTTAGGATTTCATATAACCGGCTCCTCTTTGTAAAGTTGAATAAAGTCCATAATCATTTAATTATTCCACTCCATCACGTATATGTGTTTCAAATATAAAATTAAACTCCAAATGGGCGCCTTGATCCGTGGGATGCACTGCACCGTTCTGGAGGCTCGGCTCGTGCAAGTGGGCTCGCGCGCGCGCCTTGATCCGTGTCGAAAAACCGACAAGTGATGGATCGCCTGGGCGGCCCCGGCCCCTTCCTTACGGAGTAATTTATAAGCGAAGTCTGCCATATCAGTTTAAGATACGAGTATCATAATATGTATAAGCAGACATAGTACTTTACCACATACTCACTTGGGGACAAACAGGCAACACTAGGTACTACGGTTAAATGAAGGCCCGGCTTTAAATCTCAAAAACTCATTTTAGTGTTTGTTCCATTTTTTTTTTCAAATTAGCTAACCTGGTATAGGAACAATGATTTGAAGAACAGGGCAACCCATTGAAAATTGCGTCAATGGTGTTTTATTTTAGAATAAAATTACACGGTTTTAATTTAGTCTTTTTGTAACATAATTTTAATAGAAAGTATAACTGAAAAAATACGTACGTACCATCAGCAAGTAGCCGAAGCACTCGTAGCGAAGCTTGCTTAACCATTCTGAATCGATCAGCAAAGTTAAGCAACGTCCGCCGCGGTCATGAGTTGGATGGGTGACCGCTGGTGACATTACTACTGAGCGCTTCCGTGCTTCGGAGGGCACGTTAAGCCGTCGGTCCCGGTTGTTGTCTTAGGATGGCAGTCTTTACAGCATGGTGATAGGGCACTTTGCGAATGCCCGCCTGGCTAGCTACCACCCTCAAGTTGAAAATCTGTCGCCAAACACCTAACGATGTGTTCCGGCAGCCGTCCTTGAGAGCCAGTAATTCTAGGTTAGCCTGAACAACATCTTCGAACACATCACTTACCATCAGGTGAGATAGAGGTCAAAGGCTAACCTATCAAGCATAAAAAAAAAGTACGTATTTTTGACGAGTGGGTCATTTGTAATTCCTGCACACTTTCATAACGCAAATCGCCAGTTTTCTCTGCCAGAAAATGCGTGTTTTCGGTACGACAACGTTCTCGCTACTGCAGACAGGACAATTTTATGAGGCAACTGTTGGCTGATATTTTTTTTGGGCGTTTAGTAGCTCAAACTCGCTATCTTGACTAATTTATGATAGAGGGTTAAGTAATTGCTAATTGTTCGATATTACCTTTGATCACCATCTTACTTCGCTGATGTCAACTGTGATGATGTGGTGGAAGATATTGTTCTGGCTGATCTAGAAATATTGGATCTCAAATCTGCTGGAATTGACACTGTTACTTAACGCATTATAAGCACCTGCTTAGCTACAGATTTTCTACTTGAGGGTGATAAACTAACCAGGCGGGCATTCGTATAATCCCCTACCACAAGGTATAACACCATCAACCTAATAAAAAACAACCGGGACTGATGGCCTCCTCGAATCACGGAGGTCTGGCTTTTTTTTTTTTTTTTTTTTTATGACTGATAGGTTAGCCTTTGACCACTATCTCACCTGATGGTAAGTGATGATGTGGTCGAAGATGTTGTACAGGCTAACCTAGAATTACTGGCTCTCAAGGACAGCTGCCCGAACACACCGTTAGGTGCTTGGCGACAGATTTTCAACTTGAGGGTGGTAGCTAGCCAGGCGGGCATTCGCAAAGTGCCCTACCACCATGCTGTAACGACTGCCATCCTAAGATAACAACCGGGACCGACGGCTTAACGTGCCCCCCGAAGCACGGAAGCGCTCAGTAGTATAGTCACCAGCGGTCACCCATCCAACTCCTGACCGCGGCGGACGTTGCTTAACTTTGCTGATCGATTCAGAATGGCTAAGCAAACTTTGCTACGAACGCTTCAAAAGGCTGCGGTTTAAAGGGCATTTGGGCGTAAAATTGACATGCAAAAAAAAAAATGAATAAATAATTTTTACTTTGACGACTGTCGACATCTCAATAAGTTCGAGGTGGCGCGCGCGGTGTTTCCACGTGCCCCTCAAGGACGGTGAGGTAAAGTAGCGCTCCAACCTTGTCTCTACACGAAAATGAGACCCTATAGTGGGTAAACGCCGCGTGGGCTGCGGTAAAGTAGGCGTTCCCGTAGACCAACGTAAGAACACCGTGTGGGTATTAGTCAGTATAATTATAATTACTACTAAGCCCTTCTGTATTCGTAAGGCATGTAAAGCCGTATAGGCAGTCGTAAAGTCATCGTTACATCATAGGTCTAAAAACTCTGACACTGGCGGCACTGCATGGTGGTACAGCATTTTACGAATTGCCTTTCCTCCTGGATTTTACAAAATTCCCATCTGTCACATCTGTCGTCATTCTGTCACCAAGCATCAAACCGTGTATTCAGCAGCTGTATTTTGAGCGTTAATCTTTATTCTTCCAATCACTTAACATCATGTTGAAATGCTAGACTATCGATAATTTAAAATATTCTAATATTTACAATTGAGATATTATTACCTCAATGATATTTACCAACTTGAAATGTTGAGGTTAAAAAACAACACATATAAATACATACATTTGTGCATCACTTTAATAACCCACTTTTCTATTCTAATTTACAACACCGGACAGGGTGGATATATTTATATGATATTTTGACATATAAAATAAAAATACTATTTATGTATCATAAGACATTTAGTTAGGCATCATAAAAATTGGAAATCTCTCTTTCTGGCTCGAATCATTGATAACATTACTTTTATACATAATTATAAGTAGGTAATGTAGGTCGGTACCTACCGACTAATTTCTATTCATTCTTCATTCTATTTACAACTTACATTTTTAATGTAAGTAAGTACATACCTACTGACACTGGCATAAACAATCATGAATTTACTATTAAAATACCTGAATACATAAACAAGTTCGTAAAACATAGAGCCACTCTTAAAATTTTAGATGTTGACATTATGTAGGTATTTTACCTAGTTACCCAGTTTAAAAGTATGTCGTCAATGGTTAAGCAAAACTAATTGTGTTTAGAATAAATTCAAGTAAATACATTTGCACTTCTTTGGGCTATTTGTGCAAATGCATACGAGTACATACCTAGATACAGTTTTTGGTTCTCCCCAAATAATACATAATTGACAGGGGCTATTTATATTTTTGAAGCAGGCAATGTCTGGACATCAGCTGAATGCAAATTTTTCAATTCACTTTTCCTTGAATTACTTTGAATTGAGTCTATAGCGTTTGTAGCATTTTCAAACAAGAAATTCGTGTCTATGCGGCCGGCAGGCAGCGCAGTATCTAGGTCAGCCTAGCACCGCCGCGGATTAACTATTATCAGAGACATTGGGGTACGTGGGGATCGGTATCTCATTTTATTTTCCAAAACTTATCAGATCTTAGTCGATGCGCCACATGATCAAAATGCTCACACTCATTTGGCTCAACGAATAAGCATTGTAATCCAATTGGGTAATGCTGCCAGCATGCTTAGACTCGACTCTACACCAGTGTGAATTGAAGTTATGATGGAAACCCAAAGCTATTTAATACCAATGCACATGTTACGCTCCTATAACCGTCAAATAAAAACATTACATTTTCCTTTATCAAATGTAAATTAATTCAATAAGTATAAAAAATATATGCTATAGATATCGTAAAAAAAAAAAAATCTCCGAATCTCGCGTATTACTTGATCAAAAACAACGGGCAACTAAACCCAAAAATGTATCAGAATTCCCCGCCAATGCCCGTCAGCTCTTGCCTTAAATTAGAGTGTCTTTCTGTCTAGAGGGATATTTTTATTTAGTCAAAGATCCGCCTCCCTTGACTCCGTTCATAAACAAACATATCCTAATGATTGTAACTACATATCCAAAAGGGGAGGAAAATAAGGTAATAGATAAAATACAAGAATATAGTTCCATGAGACAATAATTGCATCATTTTCAGGCAAGCGTTGAAATGCTAACAAAGGCTAATACATTTTATCACTGTTCTGCAAAATTTGTTTCCTTGCCCTTGCTATGTTTTACAATTGCGCCACCAAATATGTCAGAATAGACCTGCGCAACAACACCATATTTATGATCTATGAGTATTATTCTACCCTCACATAGCCTTATTTAAATATTATAAAATAGTTTTTATTTGGAGTACAATACATTCATATTAATATAAAATATTTTAATTGGAGATCTTGCTCAATAGCTTAAAATATGACAACTATATTTTAACTTATTATTTGGCCGGAAATTAGATAAAACCATTTCGAAATTATTTAAATAAAATATTAATTCAATTTATTTTAACGTACGTTTAGTGTATTTTTATTTACAAAATCATATAACTAAAGAATTTTTGAATGAGTACTCGTGTGGTAAAGGACTTGAATGATAAAATATATTAAAATGCTTGATTTTAATTTACTTTCCATACTCAACCCTGTTCACCTCAGAGATATGATTTAATTTTTTTTAAAGATGATAATATGCAAATTTTATTAAAATCATACATAATATATATTATATACCCATACTGGACAAAAGTTAAAAACATCTATCGTAGGTACTTAGGTTAATAATATGACAGGAGGAAAGATCGTACGCAACTTTTAAAGCAAAGTTCGTATGTATCTACATTCTAAAATAGTTTTTATTTCTCTATCTACAAGAAACAACACGACAAGAGTTAGAAAATTGATCTAAGTAGACAGGAAAAGCTTTTATTTACTAAACACTATAATACCTATAGGTAGTCTAACATAAATAAATTAATTTGGAAATCATATTTATAGACATTAAAGCGACAATATTTTACAGTGAAAAAGCACCATAAATTCTGTTAAATACACTCTATTTTATTCACAACTTTCTCTTATCTATTTAAAGCATCAACATAATAAGAATTGGCACCAAAGATTAAACTAGTCTAATCAGTTTCAACGATAAAGTTCTATGAGCGCGGAAATAATATCCTTCATTTGCCTTGCTAAATAAAATAATAAGTTTATATGTACGCAGGCTGCTTGGCAGAATGTTGCAAGGCGGCTAAGACGTCATGCTTGAGCCTGACGTATAATCTTCCTTTCCTCCATGGGTTTTGAAGCTGTAGGGGTCTGAAGTCGTCTCGAAGACATCGCTCTCTGGCACCTATGACAGCCACAAGACAGAAATCTTGCAATTTTTCCGGGCCGTAGACTGGACCGGATTTGCCTTTGAGGACGGCCGCCATATTGAGTTGTTTGACAACTAGGTCGATGACCTCGCGGGCTGATGTTCGCGGGGTGACGTGCAATTTGAGGGATGTGCCAGCTGCCAGACCAGTCTCGTACGCTGCGAATACCTATAGAGGAAGACATACATAATAATCATAATCATTTTATTGGTAACACAAATTACAGGTCAAGAAGTGCTTTCATATTTTACACAAATATAGCACATTAGGTACATCATAAACTTATTATTTAATTAAATAGAATTATTATGTTAGAATACAGTTTGTACAAAATGCAAATATTAAATTATTGATTGAAATAAACATTTATAATCCTAAAAATTCGTCAAAGCTATATAACGTCTGTTCAATAAGCCAGCGTTTTAGGCGAGACTTAAAGCAGGCCATGCTTGGCGAACTACTTGTTCTGGTAGCTTGTTGTATAGGGTCAGTTCGCCAGTTTTCGACCAATTAGTGGAGTTGCCAAATTCGGCAAGCAAAAAGTAAGGGATTTAGCGTTATTTTTTTTTTAAATTTCAGTGTACTTTGTATTTACTCTATTTTCAGTAATTGTCAAGAATTGAAAATTCCAACCAAGATTATTTTTTTTTATAAAATTAAGAAACTCAAATTACCATTTTCCCTAGTTTTCGACCAAAAAAACCAGTAATAACTTTACCTTTCAACAATAAATATTTTTGAAAATAAAAAAAATGTTTATACATTTTTGAGGTATTTTTTTAATTAACAAAACACTGGTCGAAAACTAGAATGTCATCTAGTCTATTTCCAGTTTTCGTCCGCAAGTGATTTTTAACGATTGTATTTTTTACAATATAAATTATGTGGACGAGAATTGGCTATGAAAATATTCACGGGCATAGGGTTCGAATTGCTAAATGACATTTATTTATTTTTAAAGATCGTTAGGTAGTTGAGTAAACCAAACTGGACATGTCTTACACAGATCTCGACCACCTGGTCGATAACTGTGCGTATTTGAAAAAAGACGGACCAATTCTCGTCCACTTAATTAAATTGGTAAAACAATAAAAAATTAGATTAAGGTATAAGTATTCTCATTTTATGAACCATAAATGACATGGGAAATCAACAAACGACATTAAATTTACAATACGACAACTTAAAACATATCGTGAAAGTTGCGGCACTCTGCTATTTTATTTACACAATTTAACGCGTCCACACTCGGTCGTTGTAAACCACAGACTGATTTGGCTTTCTTAAATACATCACCCACACAAGTCACTTAGTTTATGTGTGCATATGTACATATGATATTCTAGTTCCTGTAAGAACTACGTTTATCGGTGTATGTGTCTCGGTTAATCTATTTAGCGTAATTTTACAACAATGAACCATCAAATGGTCGAAGACAGGCACACTGGTCGGCTAAATGTCGCATACACCCTATTGCAGGTCCCATAACATGAGGTTTGGAGGTTTTCCCTAGACTTCGATTACTACTACAGCTTTGTACTTTTTATACTCAATTAATATTAATAATCAAAGGTAATAATAATGTAATAATCCAAACACCCACACGTATACCATGACACCACAAGACTCGGCAGTAAATATTTAAAATGCGTGCCAGTGCACGCATCACGGTCAATACCAAGAAGGGCTTATATACAACTATATAAAACGCTACTGTAGCAACAGTAAAATTCTCACCTGCAATATCCCTGGCTGGTCTGGCGTTCTCGGTTCAGAAGACGCCTTGGTATTAGGCTCATCCCTCCGCTCTTCAGTCTTTGGAACTTTATTATTACACTCCTCATCTTCCTGAGTTTCGAGCAATGGCTGTCTTTTCACACTTAAGCTCGGCTTCTGGAATATTTCCTGGCCAGTATCAGTATATTCCACTTCTGAAGCCTTCACGTTGGTCATGCTCTTAGACGGAATCACATTGCAAGGGCTCCTGAAGTGCTGCGGACGGATTTTCAAAGGAACTGTTGTTAGGGGACAGCTTTGGCTTTCGGAGTCACTTGATAAGCTTTGCTCTGACACGTTGCCTTTGGAGGTTCTCATGCTGATCATGCTCCCTGGGTAATATCCCTTGACTGTCAGTAAAGGGCTTGATGTTGTAGATGCGCAAGTGGTGTTGATACTGTGTGGGCGAGGCTTAGGCTCCACATTTTCATTCTGCAACACCAAAGTGTCCTCGCTTCTCGAAGGCGGAAGACGAGTGCTTCCTATACTCGCGTGAGATCCAGTCGACTTTATGTCGAATTGAGAGTTGCTGCTCATGTAATTGTTACTCGATTGCGTGTATTGAGAATCAGCGCTGTTCTTTCGCTTGTTGCAATCTGAGTTCAAGAACTGCGAACTGCTTAGGTTGATTGTTGATACAGAAGTCTGCCGCGGTGCTAAGCTCAATTGCTGTTCTGACTTACTGAACTCTGGGTGTAAGTTGGAATGGTTTCCATTCCCAGCCGGACCCGGCCACGAGCCTCGTCCGGGAGATGATTTGGTTATCTTTCCATCTCGTGGAGGTATAGTTAAAAAATCTTTTAAGTTAGCCTCATTTTCCTGAGCATCTATATCGGGCCCATCAGTCGCCTGCGACGCAGTCTTATCTAACACATTTTTGAGCAATATTCCAGAACTAGGTACAGCCTTGTCTTTGTCTCTGGCAAAACCTATGAGATCCATAAGCCACCGTTCCGCCTTCCACACTGCATTCAGGTTGTTTTGGAGATCTTCCAGCTTTGTTAATCTCTCTTTGGCGGTCTGAAGCTCGGAGCACGAGAAAGCTTCTCTATGCGAATGTGCTGCAAGAGCTACGTCCAGTTCCAGTACGCAGCTAAGTTTAGAGTATTTGTTCAGAATGCTTGTGTGGTACGTTTGGAGGTGGATCATTTCAAAAGCTTGAATAGGGAGGCTCAGAAGGTCTCCTTTTTGGAGTAAAATTTCTTTCTGTCCTGGAACGGAACACGCCTGTTCAGCCGGTGGACACACCATGATAAAGCTTACGTCACTGTTGAGTTCAACGACCTCGAGGTCGTATATTCGGTGGGCAATGACGGATGCTGGAGGTATCTCCATTTCCTTAAAAAGACGGCGTGTCGCGGACGCGATCTGGTCCAGGAACATTTCTTGAGATTCTGAGGGTTTTTCCTGTCCCGAGACAAAGCTATTTACAATCTCTTCTCCTGGTTTTCCCGACTGGTTTTTGAGATATTCCCATTCTTCACTGTAATATATAAGAAAATCATAATATGAAAAAAAATGCTATTAATTAGAAATGAACTTAAATTTAATGACGTAGAAAATTATATTTTGATTAAAAAATGTCTTAGCATGTAAATAGCGAATGTTTCAATAGTCAGAAGATGATTTTTAATTAGATCAATCGCATGATATTATCGGCCAAGCCCACGTGTCGTTAAGTATTCAGTACCTACCTAACTACAACTTTATGTACGATGACCTAAACACAACTCTTAAAGGTTGTCACGATATAGAGTTCCAAAAATTGTTTTCACACGTACAGTAACATATTACGAAAGGCCCTTTTTAATTTAATAACTCATACAGTTTTGAGAGCCAGTAATTCTAGGTTAGCCTGAACAACATCTTTGACCACATCATCACTTACCATCAGGTGAGATAGTGGTCAAAGGCTAACCTATAAGGCATAAAAAAAAAACATTTTCAGTTCAAATCAAAATGATTACCACGACACGAGGGCTTAGTGGTGGGAAGCTTACTTGACTGGTTTTATATATAGTCGGTACTTACGCTGAAACATGTGGGTTGTCCCTAACCCTAGTATGCGGCGGAACATTGGGAGTCCTCGCGGGTGCCACGATACGGACCACTTCCACAGACGACTGTAGCTTTAGGTAGCCGAGGTATAGCCCCCGGGGCAATTGGACTCGGGACACCTGGAATTAATTTAAACTAATGATCAATCTACTTCATATTTATAAATTGTCGCATTAGATGGAAACATTCCTGGTAAGGAAGTTGTATACACGCTGCAATAGCGGATCGCTTCACGAATGGTTCAGTAGCAATAATAATATTCAATGATATTATAAATTACTGTACATGTATGGAGCGAGCAGCAATTAGCTTTCTACTGCATAAGGACAGATCTGACTCTATGAGGACTCCAGTCCTTGAAAGAGAGTACACGGGTCGTTTACTTAATTGTTTAACATTGGAAAAGGTGTCAGAAAGGGGTGTGTAGCTTCCCCTTGGCTGTTTAATATATTTGTGGGCATCTGATTGCAAAACTTTAGAGGTAGCGATTTTGGGTAAATTGAAGCGTGACTCATTAAGCATTTGTTCTACGTGAACAATCAGTCACATTACTCGCATCGGAATTGGGATTGTAAATCTGAAGATGAGCTAAAGAGGATGGCAATAATAGGCATGGCGCTTGAGAGTAAAGGAACGAAGGAGTTAAAGTAAAACAAATGTTATGGTTTTCGAAAAAGACGAATTTATAACCTCTTTGTGACACTGTATTTGTAATGGACAGGAGTGACCACTTACCATCAGGTGATTGGTCTGTCTCATCAAATTATAAAATAATTAGAAAGGATGGATGAAAGAAGGTTTACAAAACAAATATACCGGGCGAGTGAAGATGGCACAGTTGGAAGAGAAGACCTCAAAGTACATCTTCTCCTCTATCCTGACCATTTTGAAAAAAGGACAGGATGAAAGTACCCTAAATCGTCGAACATGTATGCAGAATGTAATGAGAGTGGATTAGCTCCAGAAGTATGCCATGATCGTGGCAAATGGAGCTCCGTGATCTTTGCCTACCCTTGCGGGAAATAGGCATTCTTTTATAAATGTATTGCAACGAGAGGTTCCCCGAGTCCAAAATGTATCACATGTGTGCAACGGTGTGTTCTATCAGCTCTCTTTAAGAGCATTCTAGCATTCTGTTTCAGATCTTTCCTGTTAACATATTCAACCATATAAGATCATCAAGCGAGATAAATATACAGGTGAGAGGACATTCAATCAGCAAAGAAAAGAACTCACCTGGTGATAAGCAATTTGCTCATGCACCGAAGCCATCAGCAGTTCCCCAATAGTGTTGTCCTCACTCAGCACTCTTCTCCGCAGCCGTGACACGGGTACCCACCGGGAGTTTAGAGCTGAGACAGACTTAGCGGACTTTACGCTGTTCACACAAGAAAGGACCACAGTCCCGCTGGAGTCCCGAAGTGGCTTGTGGTACAGTTGACCTGAAATAATTATATATCCTTTAATATCCTTTATTTGTAGAAAACATGTACTGACCTAATTAGTGATTAGGTCATCCAGTGCGAAATCCAAACTCGCGCGCCTGGGTCGCTATAGTCGACGATCGAATTTTCCAATTATTCCATAGGGCTTTACCATGATACCCCACAGCTGCAAGAGTAGTTGAGATTTTTTATTGCCCTCTACAATACTAATCAACCAACTTTTTGAAGTAATGATGACTTAGTCCAGTGTCAATAGCTATGGACTGCCGTACAGAGTGTTTTTTGGTTCAAATCGGTCCTAGGGCTTGATCTTCATTGCATGGCAGTAGTATTCATTTGGCGGATGCTCACCTAGTCATCTATCAGCCTCAATTAGAAAATATGTTGATAAGCACTTTCTGTTGTACCTGATGCCATTGAGAGTTGTTTACTGGCCCTACAGTTTTCAAATAAGAATTAACAAGGTCTAAGGTAGTTTCAAATTTCTATTTCCACTATAGCATGAAAAATGTATATTATATTCAACAATTAAACCTTGGTCAGACAGAACAGGTTTCTCCCTGTTGAAGGGAGCCTTAAAAACATTTTTTTTCTATTGATTTATAGATTATAAATAAATACTTACCGAGATCCTGTATACATAAAGCGGATTGCATCTGAGCGGCCGCAGTAAGTAATTTCAACCTGAAGTGAATGGATGATGATGTGTGCTTCTCCATATCTGTTCTCAACGCCTTCACGTCGTCCCAGGAACAAGATACCTGTTGATAATTGAATAGTTTAAGATAAGTACTGTACTGTAGGTAGGGTACTCCTACGCCCCCGCCCACGTGGTCTAGTGTTAGACCCTTGCGACATAAATGTGAAGTAGTTCATACATAATAATTAAATATGTATGGCATTTGACAAAGATTATTTAAAAAAATATTTAATTGGAACTATATTTACCTACTAAAAATATCGTTAAAATCTTCTGCCAATATCGTGCCCCAGGCCCCGACGGGTTCGGGCCAATCCAGCCCGTTCAAACCCTGTTCACTAGTACTTGCTACTAATAGATAAAACGGTTTATGTAATACCTTCATGAGCCAGTGAAAGTCTGTGTAGATACAGGTGGGATAAGTTTCATCCACTTCGATGACGGGCAGGAACTCCTCCGAAGTCACCAGTACCTTATCTTCGTGGTACAGGATGCACGCCAGATATATTCCCCTGGAAAAAAGACACACTGAAGTTTATAACACATACTTTTAAAAACATACTTATATAAAAATATATGTATACAGCACATTATGGGTACAAAATATGATGGTACATTTGCACCGAGTGCATAAAACCTGCATTTTAGCCGAGAAGCTTTACAGCGCGAGCCAAAGACGAGGCTATAATGGGTTTTATATTTATGTAAACACTCGGATTTTCAATTCAATTGCGAGGAAATTAAGCAATATCAATGTAAGTAATACATAATATCTTTTAAACTTGAAACAGAACAATTTTCTACAATAATGTCATGTTTAGAAAAAAGCCTTTAATAATTACCCCTAATTTATAGGTAATATTATAGACCTTGGTTCTTATATACATATATTATATAAGAACTAATATGTAATATATTAAAAACTGAACCACTTTGAACTACACCTTCAATAAAATAATAATTTTATTGCCTTGTGCTTAAAAAGCAGGTGTATGCACTAGGGCGTAGTAAGTTGCTACACCGGGCATAAACAATAACTTAACGAATCAATCGTTTTGGGAATTCTTATATTCACGTTTAGAAATCGTAAATCTAGCAAACCAGAAGCATAAATAGGCTCAAGGATATATATGAAAAATTTGGCGATGGTTGTGCTTCACGCCACGGTGGAAGGGCATTTTGCGGATGCTCGCCTGGCTAGCTACCACCCTCAAGTAGAAAATCCGTCACCTAGCACCTAACAGTGTGTTCCGGCAGCACTCCATGAAAGCCAGCCAAATTACAGGCACATGCGACTTAACAACTGTATGTCTCAGTGTGACAGGTGCAGTGCAATTTGTCACTTGTGATGAAATGCATCTGTTAGAGGCAGAGGTTAGTCCACTTAACATCAGGTGGGACTCGCGCTTGTTCCATATGCCACAATAACACAATCTCAGGGTGACAGGTGCAGTTCGTCACTTGCGATCAAATTCATATATTATAGGCAGAGGCTACCACTTAACATCATCAGGTGGGCAATTGTTCCTTCACAATCCCATAAAAAAATATTTAATTACGTACTGTTGTGTGGACCTATTCAGTTGTCTTTAAAAAACAACTTATGGACACACACACACACATTTATTTTATTTGAAAAAAAAAATTATAATTTACACTTGACATACTAGTTCCCGCAACTCACTTTTGCTACTAATTTGGGCAGAGGTTCCATCTGAAGGGAATACTGGTAATGAGTCTGGTGACTCCTGAAGCTATCACAATACATCTGAGCTAAATAGGTTTGTGAGGAATTCGGGCTTAGGTCAGCAATATATTAGGTGTAACAGTACCTACTCGAGAGTTCGAAGAATATACTTAAATATATATTATAATTATGAGCTATGTTCTTTTTACGTCGCGAATTATTTGCGAGTAGGCTATTTTGGTTATAATTAGAAATTCAGGCAACAAAAGCAAAAAACTTATAAAATTCTCTGTACACCTTGTAAATTTCTGTATTTCCCCTGTACTCCTGTAACTGTGATATCACTTATCTACATAAGGTACCTTCTTAAATTCTTTTGGAACTTGCTAGCCGCTGTGAACAATTGCCTGATGGTGGCTGTCTTCTTCCTCGGCAGTCGTGGTGGCTGTGCCTGAGGTCTGGTCCTGGCGCCGGCCGCGGCTGAAGCCAAGGCCTCAAGAGCTGCTGCAGCACCGCCTGACTCTCCTCTCGATGCTCGGGATGATACATCTCGCCAGCCTGTGAAAAAGGTTAGGTTTACTACAAACCTTCAAGTAGTAAATCTGTCACTGGGTACTAACGGTTTTTTCCAGCAGCCGTCCTTGAGAGGTTAATTCTAGGTTAGCCTGAACAACATCGTCAACCTCAGAATCACCTACTATCAGGAGAGCTAAAGCCCCAGAAATCGAGATCACAAAAATACTTTAATACATACATATTTACACGTCTGCTTGATTAGGACAATATAAAGGTCCTTTGTTGCTCTTTGAACACGTACCAAAGGTCTAGTGCGGCCTCGTTAAAAAAATTAGGAGGCCAGAGGCGACTATTGTCAGCTGCGAAGGATTCTAAACTATCGAAGCTGACACTCTTGACGCTTGACCTCTAGGGGTCTTGGATGGCACTAGTCAGCACATATTAAGCATTTTATAGTTTTACTACAAGCAATAAGCATGTACTTACTGCTCGGCACCACGCTTCTAGGCAAAGACACCGTGAACAGTCCCCATCCCTTGATGTTCCCAGCGGCTGCCCTGAAGAAGTACCGCCGACCCCTCGTAAGTCCTGCAGCCATTACTCGGGTCCCACTGGATGTCCCTGAAGCAGCCACTTCTCGGGAACCGCACACGTTGGAAAAGTCAGCTCGTGAAGACCATTCCACTGCAAGGTGATTTAAATCAATATAAATCCTTACTCAGCGACTACACTGAGTAACAATCAAGTAGGTTACATACTTAGTCACCGTAGGAAAACGTCGCACATACACTTGTACTAATTTACGATGTCAACTGCATTGCGATGTCAAGGTAGGCTTGGTTCGCTCCGTACATTAGGTACAAAGCTATCGTCCGGATGGGATTATACTGCGGTGCGTGCCGCGTCAGAAGAGATCAGAGCTATGCGTGGCAATGCGATAGAAAGAGAGATGCCTTGTAAGTGAACATAAATATTGTGTACACATTGCTTCTCAGCTAGAGTCGTTTATTTAATGGAATAGCTTTCAGCAGAGTGATTCTACTGGTCTTTTTTTGTTAGAAAGTTTCCGTGAGTTATAAGACAGATTAATCGCGGGGACAACTCCTCGTAACTGACACAGTTGCGAGGAGTCGTCGCCGCGATTTATACGCGTGAACTCACCTGATGAAGGGTATCGGATATGCCCGAACCCTAGGTCGACAATCTCGACCAATACGGTGTGAGTACAGCCGGTTATTTAAAACATTAATATCCTACTGGTCCTTTTTATTCTCTGTTAATGGTATCAAGTGGGTAACGATCTCAACTAAATTACGGTGACAATACTTATATTGTGACTAATTCTACGTGTTGAATCTAACCTTTGTACTTAGTAACGATGGGCAGGTCCTTGAGGGCGGGCAGGCAGAGTGCGTGCCGCGCGTCGCGCATGCGCACGGTGACGGCGTGCGCGCCGCACACCTCCAGGTCGGGCGGCGCCGGCGCAGGCGGCGGCCGCAGCTGCTGCCAACCCATCACTAGCCGCCTGGAATATTTTATTTTTCGCGATCATCGATCATATCATTAACAATTCATTTACATTGTACGTGACGATAAAAAATATTGCTTACAAATGAAATCAGTTCAAATTATTTCTGTTTGCTCTACAGTCCCCTTCGTTTACCTACCAATATTTTATTTTACTCGACTGCCTTCAGAAACAAAAAAATGATGTATGTTTATGAGTTAAATGCATGCAGTTGGATTTTAGGCGCCATATAGTGAGAAATATGTTATTTTCTAAACAACAAACTAATTTGTTGGGTGTCAAAATGAAGGACTTTAAACACGATTCCATAAAAACATATAACTTGCTGTTTAATTTCAATTTGCAGTCGGCTTTTTTTATTATTTTGTTAATTTATACTTGTTTTATCATTTCTTTTTTTGCACACTGTACCAATATCTAGTTTTGACGTCACAACATGGCGCTGCGCCGATCCTATTCTTATTTTAATCACATTGTACACTGTGTGCGTGTGAAGACAGGCGTGCTGTGATTGGAGAGGATCCTGCCCATTTTAGACTCCAACTTTTATTCAATTGCGCACGTTACTATGGAATATAGTTTAGTATATTCGCCATCATATAGTATTTGGGATCCGTAACACAGAGGAACCTTTATTATTTCACTATGTCAAACTGTATTTTATATCTCTATGATGTCCACACACCAGCTGTGTGACATGGTCAGTGATGGTCAGTTTGTTCAGAGACTGTAAGTACTACATTGCTTAAATTAGGTACATGAATACAAATAATAACTGTAAACGCTACACCACAGAAATATATTGCCATTATAGTACCTACACAATTTAATTTTTTGCTAAAATTTCAGAATTTCGTAACGAACAGCTCTAGCACCCTTTACTAAGCACAGCTTGCCATGATTTTGATCAATATTACCTATCTAGCTAGAATATCAACCCCCCCGCCCCTCCAATCTCTACCAGTGGGGTCGTAAAAGGCAACTAAGGTTCACACACCAAAAGATGGACAGCAGCGCTTTTTGAGGAACTGATATCTCACACTGCGATCCCCAAGACGTCTGCCAAGTGTGCAGCAGTGGACAATACGGCTGTTACAGTACAGTACCGTCAGTGATGTGGTCACAGATGGTTCGGGTACCCATTACTAATGGCGGCTTGACATGATTTTGATCAATATATTACCTATCTGTAGCGTGAGTCATGTGGTCACAGATGTTAGCAGGAATAGGTTATAGGCTAAAACTAGAATGGAAACTGGTTTAAAAACTGCTACGAAAATACACGGCTAAAATACACGACCCCAGCTTCTTGGTGGCAGATTTTTCTGATAATCTAGGTAAGTAGTTAGGCGAACATACATAAAAAATTCTACCACCGAATACCCAAATAAGAGAGAATCATAGACAGGCAGCGTTTACGACCGCTACCGTTTGGGGTTCCATACCCAAAAGGCAAAACGGAGTCCTATTAATGAGAATCCCTTTGTGTGTCTGTCAGTCCGTCCATCCATATGTCACTGGTCTTTAGCTCATAAACGGATGGAGCTATAAAACTGGAATCTAGATATTTTATGTAAAAAGATGTGGCGCCAATTTCTACATGGTTAGAGTAGCTTGTCAATAAAAAAAAAACTTTCTTTCATCCTAGCATTTGGGGCGTTATGGTACAGAACCTTGGAAGATTTTCGGAGTGTAGTATTCATTTAGTAGAGTATCTAGGTACTTACATCGTATATTTTTTAAATTTTGTTACCTAAAGAGAAAAATGACTTCGTCAACGTACATTTTAGACCATTTTTGTTACTGGAACTATTTCAAAATCTAGTTGTCAAGAGTATAAAATTTCGGTATATTATATTATAGATTATGCTCTTTTAAAATAAAACGCCGCTTTTATGCAGCTGTGAAAACCATCAAACATTTTTCGTTTACGACCTAAAAATCTAAGGCCTTACATGAACTTAACTAGTTATAAGTAGGCGTATCGTGGTAGCATAGATAAAAGTCTTTTGTCTATGTTGAATGTAAAAATAATTTAATAGTGATACTAACTTGAGCATCCGCACCCTTCTCTCCCAATGCTGGGCTTGCTTGTCCTTCTCCGAGGTAGCACCTCCAGCACACCCAGTCGTTCCTGCCTGGCCGCTTGCTGATGACCTGGAATTTAAGATAAGGTTTATTAATAGGCAATTTATAGGCATGAAGATATATCTTTTTTACGTTATTGTGACGGAGCAAGCACGAGGACCTCCTGATGTTAAGCGAGGAACAAGTGACGAACTGTACTGCGCCCGTCACTCTGAGATATGCAGTTGTTAGTCTCATCATGTGCCTGTAATTTTACTGGCTCTCCAGGACCGCTGCTGGAACACACGTTTAGGTGCTTGGCGACAGATTTTCTACTTGAGGGTGGTAAGCTAGCCAGGCGGGCATTCGCATAATGCCCTTCCACCATGCGTTGAAGCTCAAGCCGGCGGTGGGGATAGAACCATGGAGCTGCGGCACACTGGATAACTCCCTGAGGGTCCCGATCCCGCAGGGCCCCGTCCCAGAGGGGCCAGATTTCTAATAGTTGATTAAAGGTCGATTGAACTTTACTTGCTTAAACTTAGGTACCAAATTTTTAATATGCCTACTTATGATATTACATTTTATTAGAATTTGATAACACAATAAATAGTTTGAAAATATTCCAAACTAATTATTGGATTATTGGATATAAATTGTATAAATATATTCGATTACGTTAATCATGATTTAGAACTTATCATTTATTCCTGACCGTTAATGTTATGTCATGTATCATAAGTATAGAAAATTTAGTAATTTAAAGCATGAACCTATAATTACCCTGCGGGATCGGGGCCCTCAGGGACTAACCGGGTACACTGTACCTTTATATTCCTAACTTCACCCACACAATGGCATCAACCCTCATGAAAAGCTACCAGAACTCTCTGGTAGTTTCTTGGCGACAATGTCAATACTTGAGCGTTACGGCTAGTCAGCTGAAATGAGAAACAATATGCTCTATCAGCATGCCAAAACATGCACTTAATCTTACCTGGTGCACGCTTCGTCTCTGCACGTTCTCTCCGTACAACACCCCATGGTTTCATGCAGCTTGGCTTCTGCTTCTCTTGCCAGCCTTCGCAAATGTGCTCCGAGGGCATCCGTTGTTTTAACTGAAATAAGGATATATATACTTAGAAAAGAGGGTAAAAGTAATTTCTAACTATGACTTAAGACTATCGCGTGATAAACTAAAATCACACGCTCGCAATTTTGAAGCGCTCGTAGCCAAGTTTGCTTAGCCATTCTGAATCGATCAGCAAAGTTAAACAACGTCCGCCGCGGTCATGACTTGGATGGGTGACCGCTGGTGACATTACTACTGAGCGCTTCCGTGCTTCGGAGGGCACGTTAAGCTGTCGGTCCCGGTTGTTTTCTTAGGATAGCAGTCGTTACAGCATCGTGGTAGGGCACTTTGCAAATGCCCGCCTGGCTATCTACCACCCTCAAGTTGAAAATCTGTCGCCAAGCACCTAACGGTGTGTTCTGGCAGCTGTCCTTGAGAGCCAGTAACTCTAGGTTAGTCTGAACAACATCCTCGACCACATCATCACTTACCATCAGGTGAGATAGTGGTCAAAGGCTAACCTATCAGGCATAAAAAAAAAAAAACACTTACAAATTAGAGCACTAATTTTTTATCTCAGGCGGAAATTAAATCCGCGTCCTCCGATTTTGTGTGTCCCGCTTGGCTTAGGCATTGAAATCGGGTTCAATTCCCACCCATGACAAAAAATCGTGCCTAATAATTTGTAAATGAGAGTAAAGGTAAGTTTATATATCGAATGAGATTCATTTAAAAAAAAACTGTCAGAAAACCCGATATTTTTTCGACCAGGGGCTTGAGCCCTGGACCAAATCGGTGTTTGATATAGGTACACCAACGTAACTAGTTACGAATCTGGAGGTGTTTAGTTAGAGTATAGATACTCTATCTCGCCAAGCAAGTCAAGTCCATGTCGGGCCCTACTCTTTTAGGGTTCCGCCGCGACAATCCGTCAAAGAAAAAAAAATTAACCAAAAAATGGAACCGTCTTCAACACTCAAAAGTGTTGACGTCGGTACCATGATAGTTCAAAATTACCTATTATCATAATATTGACTTCGACCATTGATCTATATATACTAGACGCGACATCTCAAACGAGGTTCCCGGGCTATTGTAGGGCCAGGCCCTCGCCCAAAACCCGGTGGAGCTGGACGACCGCACAGGCGGTAGCCAGCATCTCTGTCCTCCCTAAACAATCAAACGAGGATAGTCGACTAGTGCAATTATCCTGGCCGGCATACTCTCCCCCACACGCAGTTGGGCACTCGTAGAGATTACACGCGCTTTTTTGCACCGGTCGACAATCCTTGTTTGAGATGTCGCGTCTAGTATATATAGGTCAATGACTTCGACAAGTTATTTCATACTTTTGAGTGTTGAAGTCGGTTCCATTTTATGGTTAAAAATGTTTTTTTAATCTTTTTAGTGACCCTCACGGGATATACTATTTATTATATATCCCGTATCCCATATTTAAGATAGGACAACTTACGGGGTCGATTGTCATTCACTGTCAGCAACTATTTCATCAAAATAGGTAAATAATTTCAGTTATTGGAGTGGAACTCAAAAACCGCTTCGATTTTGATAAAATTTATATGGGACCAATCGACAAGCATCAGCTTTCAAACAAACAATAATTTTCAAAATCGGTTCACCCAGTCGTTAGTTCTGAGGTAACAAACAGAAAAAAAATATTACAGATGAATTGAGATCCTCCTTTTTTTGGAAGTCAGTCAGTAAATAAACATATGGGTCGTTGAGGTAAGGAGCTCTAAAACAGCACTGTCCATCTCAACTTTTGCCAGAGTCTAGAAGTCAGTTAAAAACAGAACCTCCAATTACGATGTGATTAGATACGAGTATCAACGAATAAATTTATTATTAAATGTAAAACAAATCACAGTTGTGTTTCTAATTAAACTGTTCATCCAACCTAGTCGCACAATATTTGCTTTGCTAATTAGTTTTGATTGTTTGTTCTGTGTACATACACAACAGATAACGTATTCATTAACATTTGGTTGCAATATCGAATAATCAGTGTTAGTTGATGCTGAATATGTATATTCCTTGCAAAGCAACAATAATAATGAGAATATATGTTGATTCCGTGTAAGGAGGGAAAAGCATTGGCTTTTGCCGAAGCACTCGTAGGAAGTGTGCTTAGCCGTTCTGATACGATCAGTAAAGTTAAGCAACGTCCGCCTCGGTCATGAGTTGGATGGGTGACCGCTGGTGACATTACTACTGAGCGCTTCCGTGCTTCGGAGGGCACGTTAAGCCGTCGGTCCCGGTTGTTGTCTTAGGATAGCAGTCGTTATAGCATGGTGGTAGGGCATTTTGCGAATCTAGCTACCACCCTCAAGTAGAAAAATCTGTCGCCAAGCACCTAACGGTGTATTCCGGCAGCTGTCCTTGAGAGCCAGTAATTCTAGGTTAGCCTCAACAACATCTTCGACCACATCATCACTTACCATCAGGTGAGATGGTGGTCAAAGGCTTACCTATCAAGCATAAAAAAAAAACATGGTCATCACTAGTGACTAGGTACTACTACACACCAAAATTTCAGAATGTTCGAGTAAGTTCCGGTTATACTTAGGTTATACTACCCAGAACATATTTATTAAACGAAACACTATCTTTGCGTTTCACAGTCATCGATTTAGCCTATCCATCTGTTAAAGCTTGAAACGCGCTGCATGTAATTTTTATCATTCAGTTCTTTTATGTTTTGGTTAGCAACCCGAAACTTTATTAGGTGATTCTGAAACGGACTCTTAGGTTAACGTGAAGTGAGTCTCAATATGGCACATTTTGAACATGTTTTTAAATAGAGTGTACGCTTTACAGATATGAATAAAATATGTAATTTTGTCTAGAGGATATGAAAATTACTATGCTTGATCCGAAAACACGATTCCATAATATTTCTCACGGTAGAAAAAATCATGAATCTAAAACTTGAATCATGAAACTGCTCTAAAATTACGCTTAGTTAGGTATTGTAATACTTAAATTAATACAAATTTTATCTGTAAGTAATTATTCTGTAGCAACCATGTAATGAAGTAACTGAGTTATTTTTATTGTTTTTAAAAACCTCATATTTATACGAATTTATAAAAAAAAATTGCTCATGTTCTTTAAATAATACGGAGTTCTGTTTTGGTCTCCTGCATGCGAATCGAGGTTGGCCTATTCTAGCCTACGTCCGTCCGTCTGACATTTTCAAAGACCATTTCGTCTTAAAGTGCTTACAGACCTCAAATTAGAATCAGACCAGATATTACAAGAAATATACTTTCAAAGAACGTTTTCAAATGTAAGAATTATTGAAATTTGATGACATCGAAGATTGTCTACACATTCATGTCAATTGATAGATAAGCTTCATCTTTCTTTTCCATAATCGTTTCACAACGTTTTTTAATAGGCAGTACGAATAAAACGTCATCAGTACTGCGAAACGGAAAACTCTTTTGCACAGTACTGATGCCGTTTGATAAACCTATTAAAAAGTTGTGGAAAACATCATCAGTACTGCACAAAGGAAATCTTTTTTGTGCAGTACTGATGACGTTTGGTAAACCGTCATCAGTACTGCGCAAAGGAAATACTTTTTGAGCAGTACTGATGACGTTTGCTAAACCTATTATAAAGTTGTAAAAAACGTTAAGATGACGTTTGATAAACCTATTACAAAGTTGTGGAAAAACGTCATCAGCACTGCACAAAGGAAAACTCTTTTGCGAAATACTGATGACGTTTTTAAACCCATTGTAATGTTTAGGATAATTATGACATGGTGAATCCTTAAGATCATAAAACCGAAGAACGGCGTCAATGTGAAAAGCCAAAAACTGGCTTTTTGATCTGTGTGAAAAGCATTATTTTAATAAAAACATGGATTATCTGATTGTTTGAAACATTCAGAGCAAAATAGCGCTCAAAACTAAAAGTTTTTTTATTGCAGGTTCCAGTTTGAAACCAACGTTTCAGTCCTCAAGTTAGCGGCTCGTAATCAGCCAATACTGTGCCAGTACAGTAAGAGAGATAAAAGAGAAATGAATTTTACTTCTGCTATCTGCATTTCTGAAGATTAATCTATCAATTCAGTGATATATTACCTGCTTTATAGTCATCTAATACGTTATCAGATTTGATTATCTCTTATCATAATTGACTATTGCCTCTATCACTATATTATGAATCATGTCCCGATATGATATCCACTCAAAAAGATGAGAGGATATCAGCCAAATAATTTAACGTGATTTTTGAGTCACGAACATGATGGTTTTAACGATATGGAAGACAGTTTTGAATCAAAGATATATTTCCTAGAGATTTGAGATATTATCAATTTGAGTCAGAAATGATGACACCTGATGCAATAGTTGAATATACCGCTCTGTGCAAGTAACTAAAATCCACAGACTAAAAATTACTGAGAAAAATTAAAATGGTCCGTGTACGGTATTTGATATTCGCTGTAACAAAGTAAACAGGCGAACAATCAGAGATCAGGTAAAAAAATCTTAGAGAACTATTATGTATAAAAACCTCCACCAGATATCAGTTAAAACCTAGTAACACCTTATTTGAAGTGAATAAATTTCATTTCATTTCCCTACCTGGACAGTGTTAGCACCAATTTTATTCATATAGAGGAGAGACACAGTTGTGCAAGTTGTTGTACAAGGTATCTAGATACTGACATAACTTATGTCAAAGTAGGTTTTTTGTATTTTAAGATGTAGACAGTAGTAGTAGAAGCTGAAAACAAACCGCTTGCCATGTTGTCCATGCATGAATGTTTGATGAACAAAGTAACACAGACTCTTAGTTACTGGGCCGGTACAGCTTTCTAGAATTCTGATATTCTGTATCTTATTGGTATGTCGTCAAGCACCCAACAGGGTGTTCCGGCAGCTGTCCTTGACAAACAGTAATTTAAGGTTAGCCTGAACAACATCTTCGGCCACATCATCACTTACCATCAGGTGAGATAGTGATCAAAGGCCTTGAGCAAAACAATTTCCTAAATGATATGAATGAATAAAAAACAATATTATAAATAATATTTTAGGAAACCGTTGAACTAATATTTTGGAAGAACAATATAAAAATATATCTACATAGTGATTTCGCCAAATAATCTTGCTAGCCTAACTAGTCGACGCGTCGTCCTATCTGCTATAAATGAAAAAATAACTACAAGATAGAAATACTCTACAATCTACATATAGCTGTATAAATATGTACCTAAAGTACAGTAGGTAATATTCCGAATCTATATTACGACTTTCGGCGTCTTGAGTCGTCTCGCTGGGTCTCAAAGCTAGGGAATGTTCGAAGGACAAATCGATAAACTTCTGGATCGAGAATTCCATCCCCCGAGGGTATTGTGGCCGCGAAACTGCGATACCATTTGTACTTGTCACTGTATCGGTGTAATACTATACATGAACAAAGGCAATAAGTTTTGTTTTATGACAATTGGTTCGTAGGCGAGACTGTCGACCAATTCTACGGGTAAATAGATTAAAACTGATATTTTGTTTGAAAATATTATAAGCAGGTATACAGGTTTTAAATAATATATGTTCTTCGTTCGAATAGTATCAATTCTTTTTCAAATGAGTTTGGGGTTTTAAAAAGATACTCCAAACTACAATTGTGTAACGCAATCAGTTGAGCAAAGGAATGACCGTTGCGGGCCATGGGGAGTCCAAATGACAGTACCTAATACTTTTCCATGTTTTCAAACAGAGCGGTGGCGGCGGCGCGGCGCACTTAACGTAACTACCTACCTATACATATTATAGATTATAGATTACCTTTATATGTACTACCTATAGAATAATAGCATACAAAAAGATAATGATAATGAGAGTCTATCTGCCGACAAACTGCTCTGTAGTTTGGCAGAATTTAGGTTAAGAAATAAATATAAATGTATGCAAAATGAAAATAAAAAAAAAACCTTTTACACGACTGCCCAAAAAGGAGACTTATGTTTTCAGGGTATGTATGTATGTTTGTGAGTTTCTTTATTACCCATCCATTCTTTATTATCCACCATAACTTGTTAACAGCTAAATCGATTTTAATGTACCAGATATTATTAGATTTGGCTTGATAACCCAAATGACACTAGGTGTATAAAAAAACTGCCGGATTTTGGACGCCATACTGTGCGTTAAATTTTATGTTTTCATCCAAACCGTTACACTTTGTGGGAAATCAATATGAGGGGTTTTAAAAAACGATTTCATAAATATATGCAGTGCAATTATAATATCAATGGCACGATTTTTTTTTATTTATTGCTGATAGGTAAGCCTTTGACCACAATCTCACGTGATGGTAAGTGATGATGTGGTCGATGTTGTTAACAGGCTTTACCTAGAATTAGATAAAATAACTAACGGGAATAAATTATTTGCAGTCGGGATTTTTAATGCGAATAATTACCGTCGGTGTTTAATGCGAATAATTACCTTTCCACTCTAGAACAAAATTATAGTGTTAATAAATAAAATTTCTTTCTTTAACAAATAACACACGCACACTGTAAAAAGTTTTGTATTTAATAAACTACCACTAAAATTAAAACACAGAACTGCAGTTGTTTTTCACTATTCAGGAAGCGACGAACTGCGTCCCAGACAAGGAGACACAGGACTTGACAGTAGGTGAAATTGATCAAAATGATGACATTGATAAAGAGTTATCGATTACTTTGATCTGTCACGTTTATGCAATAACATGATAAAAGATAAAAAAGAAAACAATCCTTCTTTGCATAAACTATATACACGAGATCTAAGGGGTCTATTCTGATTTATGGAATTAATCAGAATAGACCCAATAGCTGTTATAATAAGTACTAGTGAAAAGTTAAATAATTAGTAAATAACATAATATATTAAGATAATTCTAACACATGTTGTGGTTCGATTTTTGAAATTACTATAAAACAACAGTTTAACGACATTTAAAAATGTCAACAACAGATGGACCTAAAATTAAATAATGCAAAAAAACAGCCGACTACGAGTTGAACAAAACTTGAACTGAGAGTTTCTGACTAAAGAACTATTTTCACCTCTTCAGCACGAAAATGGTTTAGGTGTTCAAAAACTTGCTGAATTGTTTTTTCTAAAAGCGTGCGGAAAAGTCAGTCCTGAACAAAATTGTTACTAATGTAATGTAATCCGCGTTTAAAAAAGCATGCGTTATTGCATAAATAAAAAATTGAAAAATGCGCTCGATATTGTGATAATAGGTTTTGAACTATCATGGTACCGACCGACTTCAACTAGTTATTTCACGGTTTTGGGTGTTGAAGTCGGTTCTATTTTTTGTTTAAATATTTTATAATTTAGAATAATTTTAATTGTAATAAATATTGAATATATATAATATATAATATTGTCTTCAGTGGATTCTTAATTAATGTTTTTCCCTCTGCCAGTAGAGCTTTTATTTTATTATGTGCTTGAAACAAACCACACAGTAGAAGTTTGTTTCAAAAAGCAGAGAAAAATATATGTTTTTAATATACTCTTTATTACTACGCTTATGATTCAATTCTAGAGTAGTATTAGTTTGCTGTAGAAATATTAAGTGTTTAAAGTCAGCACACGCACAAACAAACAATTTTACTCACTGAAAAAAAACCTTTTAGTATAGTACTGAATAGATTCAGGCGTTACTTTGTGTATGTTTTCTTAAGATACTTGAAAAATATATTTGTTATTATTTTAGTATAGTATAAAGCGCAAAAACAATATTTCTTAGCTTGGATAATCACATCAAATTCCACGTTTGTGTTATTGTTTTTTAGATAAATAAAAAAACGTTGAATAAAATCGTTTTTTAAAAGGTATTATGCCGGACCACGCATGTGACCAGCGGTAACAGATGCATTTCGTCACAAATAACGAACTGCACTGCGCCCGTAACCCTGAGACACACGGTGATTAAGTCTTATATGCCTGTAATTTTACTGGCTCTCAAGGACTGTTGCTGAAATACACTGTTAGATTCTTGGCGACAGCTTTTGTACTTGAGGGTGATAGCTATCCAGGCGCGCTTTCATAAAATGCCCTTCCTCCATGAGTGAAGCTGAAGCCAGCGGGAGGATCATCCCATGGACTTGCGACATGGCAGTCCATAAACATTACCGCTAGGCTAACATTGCTACATATTTATTGTTTACTTATCACTAACTTAAAGTTGAATATTATACATGTTTTGTTTTTAAAGTAATAACAAGACCAATTCAACGATGTGTCTAAACTATACAATACTATTAAGTATATTATGAATTGAGACGGAACCCTCATTGCTCTAGTTCAACTCACACTTCGCCATTTTATGACTGTTTTGTCTACATTATTATACATAAGAACATATCAATTAGTAAGGAGTGTACAGTACTTGTAGTATAATAAATCACGGTTCAAAAATCGAGTCTTATCGTGGAATGTTGCTCAAGAGACCACTCCACTAGCCGATGCGTCCATCAAACTGATAAGATTCCGGATAACAGATAAAACGCAAATGAAAGAAACTTCGGAAGTCAGGGCCAAGATGTTATCGACAGCTGTCATCAGACTTTCGTTCTGCCAGAGTTTAGTTTGGCTTGTCTGTTAAAGATGATTTAATTGGAACATCCTTCGAGGAATTTCCTTATAGTTTCTTTTGTGTTATTACCTCAGCATCATTTGTAATTTTATGAGGATTTTGTTTAAAAAACACTAATAAACAAAACCTTCATTAAATCTCGATAGTTTGATGGTCAAGAGAAATGCTAAAAAATCTAGATAATGATATTTCGACTTAACGTGAGTTTCGAGATATAAGGGCGTAATTTATTAAAACAAATTAGATAATAGAATAAGAACATATGAGTCAAGTATGGCGAACTTACATTTAAAGATGTAATGATATCGTTGTTATTAAATTATTAATACAAATTACAAAATCTATTATCTTTTTTTGCTTTTGCCATTCGCAAATTTTTTAGTTCGTATAATTATAATGAAGAAAATATATGGTACACATGTTGTTACTAGTCAACAGCCAAATAAATACTGACCAAGTAATCAATTATGAACAAACCCAAATCATAGTAGAAAGAGTGGGAGAGACCCCACTCTTTCTACTATGCCCAAATGACCAACAATGAAAACCTAACATCTGTGTTTCTTAGAAAGTTTAATGGAATAGTCAATCAGTGCACGTATGCAGTTATAATCAATAGATTATAGGCCTAAATATTTAATGAACAGATTCAGGCGTTACTTTGCGGAAACCCATATTTAATAATGACAAATATTTTTTTAAATATTTTAAGAAAACATCATATTAACATTTTAATAAAACACTTAAAATATACAAAAATATATCTAGTGACAATTCCGCCTAATTTTCTGGTAAGCCGACGTGACGTCACAAACGCCACGCAGCCAAACCGGAAGAATTTTTCGACGCGTTTCGATTCTACACGAAGCATCCTCAGGAGGTCTTGACTCTACGAGCGCACGATCGAGAATGCCCAAATATTTCGGAATCCCAATTTTATTAAAAGGATTTTTCCATAACTGGTTATATACCTAATATGCCGGAAATGGAAAATTTAAGTGTTTATTTTAAATGGAAAATAACTGTGTACAAAACAGTGAAGAAAATTGTTTTTACGTAGCTGGCTACGGATCAATTAGTTACCGTGGCTGAATGAAGGGACTACCTACAACTTACCCAGTTAGCTTTTCGCAGTTGGAGTTATAAAGTATTAACAAGTAGGTACTATTAATCGCTCGCAGGGCTTTTTTTATGTTATTGTGACGGCACAAGCTCGAGGCCCACCTGATGTTAAGCGGTTACAGGCCTATAACTGAGGCATTTCGTCACAAGTGACGAATTGCACTGCGCCCGTCGCCTTGAGTCAGTTGTTAAGTCTCATGTGCCTGTAATTTCACTGGCTCTCAAGGACTGCTGCCGGAACACACCGTAAGGTGCTTGGCGACAGATTTTCAACTTGAGGGTGGTCGCTAGCCAGGCGGGCATTAGCAAAAAGCTCTTCCACCTGCGTTGAAGCTCAAGCCCGCGGCGCGAATCGAACCATGGACCTGCTGCGTGGCAGTCCATAGCCAATGCCACTGAGCCATCACTGCTTCTACTAATGCTTGCTAATAATATTTTTTTCATCCCACCATCTCGGAAAGAGTATTTTCATCCCACCATCTCGGAAAGAGTATTTTTAATCTTCAATATCTGAGTGGAAAAGCCGTTTTTATTCTCTAGAGGATAAAGTAAATTGAATTTAGAACATCGTGTGCACTAAGTTTGTGAATTAAAAAAAACATTAAACCTATTTACTGCTACCTCTATGGTGCCGAATATATCATACAACTTTTTTTAATTTGTTAAAAACTCAGACTCAGAACCTTCTTGGTGTTCTTTTTTCAGTTTGCTTTGTACGCGGTTTTTTACGCGGCATTTTTCACGTCATTGTTAAACCCTATATTAAAAACAAGTGAAAAAACTAAAATGAGTGATTCTTTGTTATAATTTAAAGATTATTCTCTAATACTTAACTGTCATAATGTAGTAATTAATACCTAAACTGAAATAAAAGTGTACCTATCTTGTGATTGTAAACGTTTTTTTTTTGCATTTAGTCATTTCCTCGCTGAGGTGGAATGAAAAGTTACGTGTTGCACTCGAGTGCAAAGATTTTTCACCTCGTGCTCTTTTGATTCCCTCGCTAACGCTCAGGATTCTAATTTTGAATCACTCGCTGCGCTCGTGATTCAATTTTAAAATCCTTCGCTTGCTCGGTCATCTAAATTGAACACGCGGTTAAAAAGCAACTTTGCACTCTTGTATAACAAATAACTATTTTAATCTTCAATATCTGAGTGGAAAAGCCGTTTTTATTCTCTAGAGGATAAAGTAAATTGAATTTAGAACATCGTGTGCACTAAGTTTGTGAATTAAAAAAAACATTAAACCTATTTACTGCTACCCTATGGTGCCGAATATATCATACAACTTTTTTTTAATTTGTTAAAAACTCAGACTCGGAACCTTCTTGGTGTTCTTTTTTCAATTTGCTTTGTACGCGGTTCTTTACGCGGCATTTTTTCACGTCATTGTTAAACCTTATATATTAGAAACAAGAAACTTGAAAACAAGTGAAAAAACTGAAATGAGTGATTCTAGCGACGAGGAAGTTTGTTTGACGCCAACAGAATTGACTGAAACTGTTAATAATGCGCAAATGAGCTTTCTCCCTCAACAATCACGCGAGAAGTATTTAAAACAGTACAATATGTTCAACACGGCGACTAGCAAAAGAAGCCAAAACTTTCTCAGAAAACGTTTCCCTGGCATATTTTATAGAATTATCCGAGAACAAGAAAGCAAGCACTCTATGGAGTACGTATTCGATGCTAAAAGCAACAATAAAGATGAAAAAAGACTTAAATATCGATACCTATCCTAATTAGTGGCATTTTTAAAAAGAGCCTCACCTGGTCATCAACCAAAAAAATCGAAGGTTTTCACAGTATCTTATATAGAAAAGTTTCTTAACGAAGCACCCGATTCCGTATATTTGGCACCAAAAGTAAATCAGTTGCACATTCAGTATCTACTTAAGTATATTAATCTCAATTAAATAGTATACTTAGTAGATGTTGATAGGCATAATTATGCGTTCCTATCAATTTTATTCATTTATCTACTACAATACTCTTTACGTTACAGGTTGTTCTTATTATTGGAATAAACGGAGCATGTCGAACTAATAAACTAACACAACTTAATGTCAAAGACATTGAGAAACATTCAGATGACTTACTATTAATTAATTTACCTAATACAAAGACAAAAAGAGACCGCAACTTCGTCATTCGCAAGGAATACGTAACGATTGTTGAGAAATATCAAGCCTTACGCCCGCCTAACACTCCAATCAATCGATTTTTTCTACAGTATCGCAATGGAAAGTGTGTTAGACAGCCTATGGGCTAAAATTGGCAGTATCCCACGAGAAATGGCAACATTGTTTGGTAAAAGCGTTCTTGGTATGGCTCCGAAGCTATTTAACCACATACCAAAATCGATTTTGGATTCTGATTGCGTTATTACCTTTAAGAAAAGACTTTTTACTTTTCTAGTTAATAAAAGTTATTACACAGTTAACGAATATTTAAGTGACCGTTATAATTAGTTTTAGAACTGTAATTCAAATTGACATATATCTTTTAATCTATACTTATTGCTGTGTAAAAATATAATTGACATTTGACACTTTGAATTTGACATTTATTATAAATAATTTAATAGAAATTTCATTTATCTGAATCTTATTTGTATGTATAATGATGTATGTTGATATTATAATAATAAGTCTAAAATAACTTCAATTTTACTAACTTTTGCATACCATAAAGGTGGAATATGGAGAACTTTGTACAATTAAGAACTTTTTGATCACCCATGTTCATGCAATAAATATATTTGAATTTGAATTTGAGCATTTCTTGAACTTCCAGAACCCCTGTTGTACACGGGTCATTGTTTCCGACGAACTTCAGCAACACTTTTGGCTGATTCCGGAGCTGATCTCCTGTCCCTTAAGGGTATGTTTTAGACGAACGCCCCCATACAAAACGCAGCTCCAATCTCATTTTAAGAATAGCGAATAAAACTTAATGATGTTTTACCTACGTAATCACTATCCTAATATCTAGGTTTGTGGTGCATCAGATTTTCATTAAATTATACAGTTTTGAAATTACACTAGCTCAAAAACTCGTAATATAAGAAATAAGAAAGACCCAACTTTGAGCATCTCTTTCAAGAAAAATAAGCATGTTTTTAATATTTCTATTGCACCACAAACATGGGGAATATAATGAACTTTCTATAATGGGAAGTTATTTATACATGTGTACTATACTTTTTAAATAAATCTGGAGCTACGAATAACTGGCTCAAACTCCTAAAAACGAGTGCTATATACTAAACGCTATATAATAAAATAAATAAAAAAAAAATAATTATAGTCCAAAAGAAAAAGGATTTAAGCCAGAAACGATAGGTCCAATAATACACTATATTTACATGCGAGTTTTTTTTAATAACAAGTTGAGTTGGTGGGTATATGTCCTTAAGCGCCACGGAGGCTGGAAGTCCAATGCAGTTGTAGAGGGATACATAGAGGATTCCATCCAAAATAAGTCTAAAATATGTGAAGGCATCGTAGGAGCCATTACACTGAAAGAGCCTCAATCGGATCCTTGGACTGGCCCTTCTACATCAAAAATAAGCCGTTATGAAACACCTAACCATCTCCCTCTCTCCAACATTCACGCCAAGGGAATCCGATGAATCGGTACAACTATTAAGTATGACAGATAGTTTACCGAAAAACAGTACACAAGTGACTAACACCAATATTATAGTACCAAACAAAAATATTACACTCAATTTAAATAACTGCAGCAACGTTACTTTAAAATTTTCTTATTTATACCTTAGTATTATTGTGTTATAATTTAAAGATTATTCTGTAATACTTACCTGTCATAATGTAGTAATTAATACCTAAACTGAAATAAAAGTGTACGTATCTTGTGATTGTAAACGTTTTTTTCTTGCATTTAGTCATTTCCTCGCTGAGGTGGAATGAAAAGTTACGTGTTGCACTCGAGTGTAAAGATTTTTCACCTCGTGCTCTTTTGATTCCCTCGCTAACGCTCAGGATTCTAATTTTGAATCACTCGCTGCGCTCGTGATTCAATTTTAGAATCCTTCGCTTGCTCGGTCATCAAAATTGAACACGCGGTTAAAAAGCAACTTTGCACTCTTGTATAACAAATAACTAGTTCTAGTTACTAAGTCTAAATAATTCGAGATACTGCGTAATTAGGGATTCAGCGGAAGGGATTTGCGTTTATCTTTGATACACTAAGGATTACTACTTAACGAGGTTCGAGTTATAGAGATTCCACTGTGGTTTATATTAAATGTTTGCGAAAATTAAACTTTCGGATCTAATCGCGTAATAACTAATGTTACGAGTGAAATACCATTTCTGACCTCAAGGTTTCAGAGAAGTCAGGAGCAGCCTCAAAGAGCGGGTGTAATCGACAAGCGGGATGGAAGCAATCTTAATCTACCTAAAGTTTAATAATAACAATTATTTTGCGTGGTAGGTCATTTTGTGAATGCCCGCCTGGCTAGCTACCACCCTCAAGTAGGAAATCCGTCACCTAACGGTGTATTCCGGGAACTGTCCTTGTGAGACTGTAATTCCAGGTTAGCCTGAATAATATCTTCGACTATATTATCACTGTTCATCAGGTGAGATGAGATAGGGGTTAAAAGAGCTAAATCCTATCCAGCTTTATATGAAGAAAAAACACAGTATTCAAAAAAATATTTTAGGTATTTAGAACAACAATATAAAAATATTTCTAGTGATGATTCCATCAAATACTCCTGTTAAGCCGACGTGACGTCACAAACACCACGCAGCCAAACTGGAAGAATTTTCGACTTGTTTCGCTTCTGCACGAAGCATCCTCAGGAGGTCTTGACTGTACGAGCGCACGATTGAGAATTTCTCGATCTGTGTCGTTTCATTGCGAAGTTCCTTTGGCCACCTTCCAGCTCCATCATCAGTTTAGCACCATGTTATCATAATATTGCATTGTCACGCGATTTGCACATGTATGCAAAATTTCAGCTCAATCGATACCCGGGATGTGGATCAAAATGACAAGCTTCGGGACAGGTGAAACTAAATAAAAGCTTGTAAAATACTTCCGGTTGGGTTAAGTTGATGTTTATAACGTACGTCAGGTTAACAGGGAAATGAGACCGTATTGTCACTAGATATATTTTCTTAGATGAAGTGTTTTTCTAAAATATGTTTTCTTATAACAATTTAAAATATTATTAAATATAGGTTTTTGCAAAGTAACGCTTAGCCGGAATAAATACATACATAAATAAAATCATGCCTCTTTCCCGTAGGGGTAGACAGAGACCACAGATTTCCATTTACTACGATCGTTATATATCTCTTGCGCTTCATCTACACTCATCAATCCTTTCATATATATAAGCATGGTAGTCCTGACTTGCCTTTTTCAGAACGTCTTCATAAAAATATAAATAATACCTACCCTACACCCTATATTTTAACTATCCCACTGGCACGTACTGCCAAATTAAGAAAGGTTAACTGCAGAACGATTTGCTGAGCTTTTAAGGACGAACCTGCCATGTCTGCTGAAGCATTTGTTCCTGACTACGCGTATGTTTATTATTGCAAGAAATACCCTGGGGTACGTTCCTACATTCCTTCAGCCAAAGCAAATTTTGTTCTAACCGCAGATACACGCCGTTCCAGCAGAGCTTAATTTGATCTTGTCTAGATTTGATCATACCCGTTTCGGGCGACCCGTCCGGGCTAATTATGATCTGCCATGCCAAAATTTGACTACCTTTTCAATAGACCAAATTGAGCAAAGGACAAGATTATCGAATGTATGCCTCCGCAATATATTTGACTTCTATGGCATCACCCGCAAACCTGGTGACAACCTACTTAAAGTGATTGTCACTGTAAAAGTCGACGGAAAACATACTAAGGGTAGAAGCCCTATGCGCTGGGCGAACCAAATACGAACCTCGCTGAACATTAAAGCCACAGAAGCCGTGCATGTTGCTGAAAGTAGGAGCAAGTGGGGGAATATAATAAAGGAGAAGGTTTTGAATTTCAAATGGTTTACCATGATATGGTCACGACCGCCAGCTTTGGGGAAACGACGCAAGGATGAGGAGGAGAATCGACCAAATCTAGCTAGCTGATGAAGTGTGTTATAAATGTGTCAGATTTTACAATAAATAATACATTTTGTACAAGCTAATCCAAACATCGCGATTACTAAATTACTATTGTTTAGCTACGTACTTTAAAAACTTGCAGAAAATATTTTACCATCTAAAACATCGCAATCAAACTCATATTTTGACAGTAGCTATCAAAGTGTCCAGAAGCATCAAGCAAATCTAGCTCGATCAATATTCGCCCAAGGCCTTGCCGGAACGTACCCCTGGTGAACATATGGACCAACATCGTAGGCTGTTACGTGTACCGATTTGATTTGCTTCGAAAAGACAAATAAAAGATAGTTCTGAAGTTCGGCCTTAGATATTATCGAGAAGCTAGTCGGCTCCTTAACTGATTTATGTAATTGAAAGATTCGGATTAGGTTCCTGGGTCCGTTTATCCTTTCTTCGAATTGTTTGTTAGAAGTTTCCTTTGTTGAAATGCTCTAGGTTCTCGTGTTTAATATTTGTTTCGCATGTAGACACCTGATGTTATGATTCTACAAACGTCTTCTTTTTTTTTATGCCTGATAGGTTAGCCTTTGACCACTATCTCACCTGATGGTAAGTGATGATGTGGTCGAAGATGTTGTACAGGCTAACCTAGAATTACTGGCTTCAATTGAATGGGTCTGGTCTGTTATTACAGTACCTACCTAAGTACTAGGTAAGTCAAATCATATGAAAGTTAAGTACGTTTCATATTTTACAGAAAATAAAGAAGAAATGTTCAGCCAATATTCCACCGACAAGCTGTCTATAGACTTTCGACCTCTCAAATATATCCAAGCCATCAAAAACATAGTTTTGGGCCTATATATAATTATTTATATATTGATTTATTATACACCAATCTCTTTGTAAGTTTAGTAAGGGCCCGTTTCAGAATGTCCTAATAAAGTTTCGGGTTGCTATGCAACACAAAATAACTGAATTTTACGTTATTTTTTTTGTTCGCTGACGCTATGTTTTAATGTTCTCAGTATATACCTTGTCCTATATTTTGAGGATTGCTCTTGACAAGAGCTATCTAGCAAGCTACTAACTGCTAAACAAAGCTGCTTGATATAGCTTTGGTTGCTATAGCTTTGGTGTTCTACTTAGAGCTTACTTTCACGTTTGGTTACCTTGAACCTTAGAAACCGTTTATACTCGCACGGAAGTAAGTTACGCACGGGTTAAAGCTAATCTGGCAAGTTCTAACTGTGCTTTTATTTCTTGACCTATAAAACTTGTTATTTAAATATAAATGAAACTAAATAAGTAATCACGCTCGTATGACTCGTATCTTATCATATATTATGTAAAGCAGCAATTCCTTCGTATGTTTATATTTTTATATGTTTGACAATCACATCGCTCGAATGATTGCGACAATATATCGTGATTTTGGTAAAAAGATGCAAATGTATTGTCTTTATATAATATACCTATAATTGGAATATGAGTTAAGTCGATAGAGTGGTTGAAATATTATAAGACTCAAGAAGGGGTACCTACATAGATAATGGTTTTATCTGTTTTTGCACCCATACATTTTAATTTCTATTTATAGATAGTTTTATCCAATTTATAGTTTTTTTATTCTATTATTATGCAATAGGATTGTTTTAAATTTTAAAATATTTTTATTGTTCTATTTTAGACTTGTAACCAGTATACGTATTACGTTTTTTATAAAATTAAATCACCAAAAAATACTAAAATCTATAAACTTTACAAGGTGCCGATTTGGTGATGAATATTGTAAATATGTACCTTATTATTAAATAAGAACCAACATTTTAATTTAAGCATTATTCGATGAATATTCGGAAGTTTTTACACTGAGGTTGATACTCATTTACTATGAAAACATGTTAAATACTAGGCTTTAAGTACTAAAGTTGCGTCAAATTTCAAACAGTCTTTAAGTAGATAGTCATTAGGTACTATCTTGATAGGCTCGTTCCACGTCATGGCTTTTCACCAAATGGATAGAAAAAAGCGTGCCTTACTCTTAAAAAAATCGGCTATTAGCTATAAAAAATTAGACTTCATATTTTAAACTTTTTTACTAAAACGTGCGCGAGTCCGACTCGCGCTTAGCCAACTTTTTGTATTTATTGTTATAGCGGCAACAGAAAAACATCTGTGAAAATTTCAACTGTCTAGCTATCATCGTTCTTGAGATACAGCCTGGTGACAGACGGACGGATGTACGGACAGCGAAGTCTCAGTAATAGGGTCCCGTTTTACCCTTTTTGTACGGAACCCTAAAAATAACATAAAGGGCTTCCATTCATACGTCACACATGTGTTAATGTAAGTATACTCACACTGCGTCCCCTCCTTGCCTCCGAACTCCATGAGCATCTTCGCGAGGGGCTTGTTCGTAGCAAGGACGGCCACGTCCAGGGGAGACAGCTTGTCTGCATTGAGGCTGGAAATTATAATGAACGAGTTTTAAATGCTTTTAAAAGTTAGAAAAAGGTTTTATAATAATATTTTATGTATAATATTTTTATTTTATGGGGCGTAAAAGTTTGTTCTCCATTAATTGTAATCGGGCGGGCATCGAACCCGCGTCCTACGATTTCGCGCTGGATGCCTAACCCACTCGGCCACCTGGGCACGCTATTGCTAGCCGAAATTTCATGCTCCAATTGTATTACATTAACCGTCATAGGGGACGGTGCGCGGCCATCAACCAGACTACTACTAGACTTCATCTCGAAAGAAGTGCTTTTTCAAACTTCTATTACAAGCTCTATCGAGCGCAGTTCGCTATCCGGCGCTAGATCGGAGGACTCGGGTTCGATTCTCGCCCGGGTCATTAAATGTTGTACCCCAATAATTTGTAAAATATGATTTTCGCTTAGCACGCGATAGTGCTTGTAATCATATATAGGAATAAGGTTTTAAAAGTTTGCGAAATGCATTTTATGATGCGCATGAAATAATAGTGCGCATTTTTTTTTCTTGCTGTTGCTCTCCCTCTTTTAACCGATAAGCACACATCGTTCTTACATTATAGACCAATCATCTCAGTACACTCACATTTTTCTTGGCTCCGAAAGTGGAATTTGCCAAAATGTGTATTCTAATAAATCCTAGAATTCCTAACAAGTTGAGTCTGAAAATGTTGAATTCTCATAATGTTAAATCATTATTCCTTGAATGTCGAATTTATAAAAAGATTTATTGGCTAAATGCCGAATTGTCTGTTTTTGTACACATATCATTTTTCATGCCGTTCATATCTATGCTTCTGGTTTGAAAGACATCCGTAATATATATTTTGAAAAATAATTCGAAAAATCGGTTTTGTATGGGAATTGTTTTTTTTTACATTTAGGGATAAAATAAATAATAAATCGACAAAAAACTGGCAAACCAGAAGCATAAGTATATATTAGGCTCAAGGACATACATGCAACGTAGTATTTACAACTTGACGATATTACGTTCATAATTATAGAAACCGCTCCGTGCACTCTATTCGCAATAATTCTTAGCAATATACATAGGTATGCATACCCCCCGTTACCCCCGCTTAGTATAAAACCAAATTATTATGTTTCTGACAGTTTATTAGGTTTCTCTTTACACTTGTATCCTACAAATAAATATTATTATTATTATCGAACTTACTAAAATTGACGCTGTACGGCCACAGATAAAAATAAACCCTGCACTTTTGTTTTAAATTTAAAATACAGGATTTTTTCAAATTTAAACTGATTCAAACGCTAATTAAGTATACATAAGTATTCATTTGGAACAAAATGCCCCGTGGATCATCTCACCGATTTTGGGTGGTCCACAGGTAAAATCTGAATGTGTTTGTTCTAATATGAAAAGTAGAACACAAACAATACATAGACAGTACAATATAAGCAGAAATAGTTGTTATGACTTTTTATATTGGCGGTATGCCTTTATTAAACAAAATACTACGAACTATATACAACAACTACTACAATAAAAGCATTTAGACAACCTATAAGTCATAGCAGACTCATAGGCGGTCTAAATGCTCCAACCTAGTACCAGTTGGCAGCGTACCCAGCATGCTGACAGCATTGCCCCGTTGAATTGCAATGTTTATTCGTTGTTTTGACTAATTTATCTTCGAATTAAATATTATAATTACCTATTGACGTCGACATCGGTGGACTCCAGTATATTTCTCGCCTTATCAAGGTAGCCATGTTCGACCGCAGCAAACAGAGCTGAAACAAACGAAACAATATTTTTAGATAGGTACAATGTTATTATACGACTGCCCAAAAAAAAGGAGTAATAGTTATGTTTTCAGGTTTCATGTATGTATGTAATGTATATTTGTGAGTTTCTTTATTGCATCATAACTTCTAAACGGCTCAAACAATTTTGATGTATGAGATATCGTTGGATTCGTCTTGATAGTTCAAGTGACACACAAAATAAAACAGACTGGCGTATTTTTGACACCATATTGTGAGATAATATATTTTTTTCTAATCCCATCGATTGGGTTTTCAAAATAAAGGGCTTTAAAAAACGATTCCATAAATATATTTTCAACACATAACTTGCTGTTTTTTACAGCATAAGTATTAAGCTTGCTTGTATTTCGATGGAATAATAAAATGTTTATTGAAAATAAATAATTTGCAGGCAGGTTTTTTACTTTGATTAATTTATACTTGTTTAATATTTTTTATTGCTACTTAGGTAGAGTTAGGTCAAGGGCATTAGCTGGCTAGAAGAGCGAAAATAGAAACTGTAGGCTTTACTTGAAGGTAGGTAGCCATTTGCAAAATACCCTACGTACCACCACGCCATAAAGCTCAAGCCCAGGCTTCAGAGTTCGCAGCAAACAGGACACAGTTTTATAGTAATTTGAACTTTGGCTTATGTGAAATCTGTCGCCAAGCACCTAAAAGTGTGTTCCGGCAGCAATTTTTGAGAGCCAGTAAAATTACAGGCACATACAACTCAACAACTTGATGTCTCATGGGCGAAGTGCAGTTCGTAGTTTGTGGCGAAATGTATCTCTTATAGGCACAGGTTAGTCCGCGTTCCTCGTGCTTGTTCCTTCACAATAACATTAAAAAAGTAGGTATGAATTTGCTTTTTTCTGGGTCATAAAAGTATGTGTATATACGTCCGACATGATCACCAAATATGGAATAGTGAAATAATAAGGTTTTATTATATTAATAATTACGATCTTCATAAGTCAGGTGAAAAAGGGCGACAAAGGGAAAAATACCAGAAGGTGGGCTGTAGTGCCTACCGGATAACTGCCATCAAACATTGCGATAAATCTATATTAAACCTATATTAGCAGAGGCATTTGTTCAACGGTGGACGTCTTCCGGCTGCTAATGTGATGATGATGAACAATTCTATATATACACAATTCTGGCTCGTAGGTCACGATTCGCATTTCATGATTATAATTCGTAGAAGGATTTGCATTTCATGTTTATATCAGGGTTAAAACTTAATATGACTAATAGGGTTAAAAATACGGTAATGCACTGGAAAGTTAGCTGTCATGAAGAGTTAGAAATAATTTTAAGTAAGTACTATGATAATGTATTCATTGGTCGTGAAAACATAAAAATGAAGCAAATAGTTTTAAGAAGCACAAGAAAATAAAAAATAAGCAAATAAAAATACCGTGCAAATGAATGTTAACTTGTGCGACTTTGTCTTGATGCGCGCGCGCATCTTTCTGTTGGCGGCGCGTCGCTTTGTCGAGCAGCGGCTGGTGGGGGGCGCATGCGCTCAGCGACGGCAGCTCTCCCCCGCAACCCTCCAGGAGCGCGCCGTACTGAAGCTCTACAAGGAATACAGGAAGCCAAAATATATAAAAGTAAAACAAAAAAACACTAACTGCCTCATTTAAACGAGTAGCATAAAACAGCGTGTAGAAATCTTCTCCCTGAAAATCTAAAACTGCGAAATCCCGTGTATGAGGGTGATAGTGGATTTTTCTTAGGATGAAAAGCAGTCCCGTGTTTATGTACCCGGTAGATGGCAATTGGCTCGCCGACTATTACATGTACATATTATAACAATAACAGGTGAAATATAGGTATTCAGTACCAGTGTATTTGTAAACAAAAAATTATAAATAGCTAATGCATGGATGAAATCAGGTCAAAGAAGCTGATAACAAATTGAAAATTGTTATATATCAAATACGCGGAGCTGTATTTTAAAACATCTATTATGGTGGTAGGCTGGTAGGGCATTACTATAGTAGTGACAATACTACTGAGCGCTACCGTGCTTCGGAGGGCACCATAAACAGCCGTCGGTCCCGGTTTTTGTCTTAGGATGGCAGTCGTTACAGCATACTGGTGTGGCAATTTGCGTGCCCGCCTAGCTAGCTACTACCCTCATTTAGATGATCAGTCTCCATGCATCTAACGGCATGTTCCGGCATCTGTCTTTGAAAGTCAGTAATTCTAGATTAGCTTGAACAAAGTCTTCGATCGCCAAATATTAGTGATAACTAAATTATTATTATTTAACTACGGAATGAGCCTGATTTCCAAAACATGCAGAATATCTTTTACCATCTAAAACATTCATTATCAAACGTTTAATATTACTCATGTTTTAACCGTAGCTATTAGGGTTGTTCTAAGAGCACGAAGCAAATCTAGCTTGACCAATATTTTCCCAAGATATTGCTGGAACCAGATGGCGTTGATTTATTTTAGAGAGAAAATCATTGTATACAATCATGACATAAAAGACATGTCTATACGTAACCATAGAACATATAATAATACTATCAATGGATTTGTTGTAGTACCTACCTATACCTTTTCATATTACAAAGATACCCATAAATCTTTGAGATATGAACAACCTGCGAATCTAGACTAGAGTAAGCAATTAAATCTCTAACGGGCTTCCAGTCAAACAAATTTCTGGATTTACTATGCCACGGGTACATAAACGCAGTGTTCAAACTGAAGAGTCAAGCGGAGGAACAATGCCAGGGACCCTCCGATTCTTAACTTCAATTCCATAGGTTCATTATCTGACAATGTTGACTTTCAAAGAAAATATTATTATGTAAATCATTCCAACGATAAAAATATAATGGAAAATATGTGTTCCAAGACTTCCAAGAGTCATTGAAAATAAATTTAGGTTTACTTATTTGTAAAACATGAATTTAGGATTTCCTTACTTCCCACGTTTAACATTTGTTTGGCCTTAAGACTCCATATATAAAAATAAACAGTAAGGGAAATCATCGGGTATTTCAAGGGCATACAAAATACTTTCATCTATATACATTTCAAGGTTAACTCGTGACCACGCGAATGATGACGGTTTTGACAACTTTTGACCATTAATAATATTATTGTACTAGTAAAATAAGAGAACCGACATAACCACATAGTCAACTACATCTAATTGTCCCGCTTGGGGTTACAAAAATGTTTTTCTTGTGATGTTGTATATAAGTATTTGCCGGTTCTTATGTAAAAAAAAAGGTCGAAACTTTCATACGATATATGTATTACGACTAGAATATAGATTACGTCATTCAAATAAAAAATAACTTCAGAGTACAATAACCATGCCTTGCAATAGGCTCATCCCCTATTAAAACCATCTCATCAACAATTTATACACTTACTTTGAATATATAGGTAGTAGGATTGATGGAGTGGATTGATAAAGTCCATTTCAGCTTTTATTCATTTAAAGTATTCCCGATTAGTCGGATGTCCTGATTATCGATGTGTTCCCGATTATTACATTGATCTGTCCCGATGGATGGGGACAACAAGACGAAAGTTTTATGGTTCCCGTAGTCACCACTGCCCTGGTGTATTGATGGCCAGACATTGACGCATGCGTAAATGTCTTTATTCCCATTGTCCCCATTAGTAGTCACCATTATTGAGGACAGCAAAAAGGTGGTAATTTCACATTGCTATCAGATCCTATTGAATACCAAGGAGTTATAATATATATCATCTAACCTATACCTATCTCCTTCTTCGATCAATAGTTTTAGTTAACATAAGAGTGCTCATACTGCATTTAATTTTGCAAGTAAAACCTATCTATCAAACCTACACGTAAAGGCTGGCTTTAATAATAATGTTCAACTATTAGCTCAATGGCAAACGGATTGTGTGTTAATGATTTTGTACAGTTATAGGCACTATTCGAAGACTAGCATTAGCGCGTAATTACTTTTGAAGGCTTTGTCGCTTGTTGGTTAGTAGATTCAAGTTTATATGAGGTAAAATGTTATGTAGTTTGAGAAGTTCTGCTAGCAAACTTTCATAAATGAAATGGAATTAGCACTCTGTTCATTTACTTAGTTTTAATCAGCCTGCAATGAAGAAATATGAAGTTATGACGGCCGCGCAATGGGTCAATAGTTATTTGCTAAGAAACGCTGCCCAAGTTCTTGGCCCGAGTTTCTTGCCCGTTCTTTTCGCAGTGGCCCTATACATATTTTTTTTCTGACCGTGGTAGTACTATGTAGAATATTTCAATATAAAAGTTTGTAATTGACCTTCATAAGAGCGTCGTAGACGCATCAATTGAATAAATGATTTTGACCGTGACTTTGACTTTCTTATTGGCTCGAGTACTGGTATTGAAACCCCAGCCAGCGAAGCATACTAGGATTGAAACTGCTTCTTTCCCTTCGCACTAATGTTATGCACACGATAGTTAGTTATTGATGTTTGTTAATCCTTATTGGAAATTAAAGATAGTTTAGGTCTTGAGTTAACACCATGGATACTGTTTATCATTATCATTAATTTTCATCGTTGTGTACGTGGAGAAACCACTCAGTTATATAATAATATAACAATATAAAAAGAAGATATATAGCAAGGCCCCGTTTTGTTACACTGCAGAGCTAATTTCCTCTTATAGATAAAGCGGGTGAAGTAATACGTCTAAATAGACAAATAATCAGCAAGCAACTACCAAGTGGCATGCTGATCATTTGGCGCATCTTTTCCCCTGAACCAAATATATTTTACAAAAAGTAATGCAACCGTCCTAATTTTCAAGCCGAAAACATGTCATCTTCGTCATAATCAGCTGCGAAACTTCCACTGTTGAACATATGCGCATATCAACGGCTAATAGCCACTTGTATCTATTGTATCGGCTCCCTACTATTCTGACGATGGCGTCAGTCCACCTAGTGAGGGGCCTTCCAACTCTAAATGTTCCATTGCAATGTAGTAACCACTAAAGGACCATTGACCTATATATACTAGACGCGACATCTCAAACGAGGATAGTCGACTAGAGCAAGTATGCCGGCCGGCATACTCTCCACCACACGCAGTTGGGCACTCGTAGAGATTACACGCGCTTTACGTTCGAAAATTGTGTATTCAAAATACATAATTGATAATATAAAATAATCGAACGTATAACGCGTGTAATTTTTACGAGTGCCCAGCTACGTGTGGGTTAGAGTATGTCGGCCAGCATATTTGCACCGGTCGACTATACTTGTTTGAGATGTCGCGTCTAGTATATATAGGTCAATGTAAAGGACGTGGCATAGCAAAAGAAATTTCGGTAATTGATTAAATTTTTACGACTTAAAACTTAGTAAACATGACGTTACTATAATTAAAATTCAAATTTGACATTGAACCTTTCGACTCAATATATCAAATGCAGATCACCTTGGACGTCAATTTGTATCTAATCGATATCCGATCTTTTAATTACGTACCACGCAAGCCCGAGGTTATTCATGGCTAGAGGGTACGCCACTAAACACATATGACTATACATTATATTAAAATATCAATACATGTACCTACAAAGCGACCATATTATTTGTAGAGTTAAGGTGTAGAGTGGAATAAAAAAAAAGGAAATTCCTTTTGCCAGTTTTTTCTAGTTTCATATTGGACTTCTGGTTTTTACCTTTACCATCCTTCAAGTAAATAATACGGGATAACTCACGTGAATCAGTCAGGTAGCTCCAACTATAGTTTCAACCACATGCGGTGGTCTTATTCAAGGAGAGTTCGGGACGCCCGCGTTGACTTCTCGATTAACACTCAACGCGGGCTTTCTATGAAAAAGACCCCCGAATGTGGTTAAAACTATAGTCGGAGCTGTCTGACTTATTAAAATATAATAAAAAGTATTAATTAAGTAACGCAGATTTGCGAAAAATAGTCGTAGAATAGAGAAATACAAAACTCGTATAATGGGCAGACGCAGTCAAATCCTAGTCGTATAGAAATTGTGTCAAAGAGAACACTCATAACAGAACTTCATTTTTTATAACAACGGCTCAATATCATTTTTCCGTGTAAAAGACCCCCGTAAAGGAATTGAAACTACACATAGGCATATTGTCTCCATTGTTAGTATATTATTTTTCTTTAACAAAGGTAAAAGATCTGAAAATACACATAAGTTTGTCCCACCGTAAGTACATAAAGTAGTCCACCTGAAACTGTTTCAGAATTTAAAAGGAAACGTTGAAAACTTTCACAAAAAAGTCTTCAATATCATAATTTCGTCCTGATTGAAGGCAAAGCTAGGTATATGTAGTCATTCAGCATAGATCAATCGTTCAAAGATAAAAACACTGTATGTGACCTTGGAGACTCAAAACCTTGTCTATGTCATAGAGAAATTAGTCTTTTGACTATGTCTACAGTTAGAAGCGCAGCGAAATGAAAACTGCACATACAGTATATTTTACAAGAAAAGACATCAACGCGGTTTCTTTTATTTTTGCACTCTAAACGTACGTGAAAATTTTAAACATATCTCGGAAAATTAGGGCTGTATTTTTTTCTTTTTAGTAGGAGTTATTCTTAGAAATATCACTTAAGCAGTATTATTAAACTAGGTATGTACTGTAGTGAAATGTAAGCTATTATTTTATTTTAGGGTCCGTTCCTAAAGGTCGAAACGGAGTTGAATAAATGAAATTTCATGCTGATCTGCTGCCTGTATGTCACGGGTCTCTAAGTCATAAACGAAATAAGTTTTATTTCACAAAACTAATATTTCGTGTTAAACACAGACGACCATTGGACCAGAAATTCAATATCATCTTTCGTGGGCACACTATACAAGAGAAGGTAATTAGAAAATATCTTTAGGTAGGATAGCTAGATATAGCAAACATTTAGATATTAGCAAATGAGATGCCATCGTCTAAAGCTCAATGAGTAGAACGATATAATTTTAATATTTACTTTTATTACAAAAATGAACTTATGGGTGCCGTCAAAGTTGTACGGTTTAGTCCAATTGTTGCGGGGTCTATCTCAAAAGCCAAACTAGTGAGGGATTTTAAATTTAGGTTACATCATATATATCCCTATATTTTTACCAAAAAAATTTGCATATTCCCGGCTTAAAAAGTGCTAATAAATATAATTATAATAATTGTGGCGTCTTTTAGAAAACTGTGTGTCACTATTACAATGAATTTAAATCGTGAACATTATCGTTCAATGATCTTTTACGATTTTCGCTGTGGCCTGAGGTAACAAGAGTTGCCAGAGACTTCAAATGGCCTTTGGTGAAGCCCCATGTCGCAGCAATGTGTATTCATGGTTCAGAGAATTGAGATGTGAATCTGATCATCTCCATGACGCTACGAGAAGTTCAGCCGGTGACTTCGGCTAAAGAATCCAATATTTATACAGTATGACAACTGATTGAAACTGACAAAAAGTTTTCAGCAGATTCGTACAGTAATAGGCATTGGAATGACCCAAGTGCAGAACATTTTGCATGAGTATGTGAAGTTCCGGAAGCTTTGCCCTCGATGGATACCGCATGATTTAACGAAAGACCAGAAACGACTGCATTTCGAGTGTTGCAGCCAAATGATTAGCATACCACGAAGCCATTGAAGAGGTCCCTAAGTACTGCTTCAACTGCTTTTTACATTGGTTCCAGCGAATGCTAAAATCTATTAATTGGGAGAATACACACTTTGAAAAACAATAAAAGCATCTTTTATTGTTTTTCAAGTGATTTATCTGCTCTTATTTATCTGCATCCAGAAATTTCCAGTATGAACTATCAGAATTATCGTATCAGAATAATACGAGATATCATAAATTATATAACTTCTGATATTTTGGGTCAAGCAATACTGTCCCTTGTAGACCATTAAAGTTATCGTGTGTGCACGGAACAGATTGTTCACGATAAAATTGCTATTTCTGTGAAACCATAATATAATTTCAAATTGATTGTTACACCTATGTCATAATTGTCCAACCGCAATATTTTGCTTCATTTTCTATTTTTTATTTAAAACTTATCATATACTGTTGCCTGCATAAAGGAACAAATCATATGTTTAGTTACTTTTGAATATTTGTAACCTAATAAGTACTTAGTGTGCAATTTTGACTGTCTTTTTGTAAAGGTTTGCTTTGTGTGCATATCTATGCAAAAAATATACTCAGTGTACTTAGTATATATCGTGCGTGACGTCATCTGCCGTCCCCAACAGAAGACCAGCGTGGGTTGTTCACAACCAGTATTATGCTGAGTTGGGGCCGGCTTGTTGCCAAAACTATGATTTAGTAGGTTAGTACCTACATTTGTTTTTGCCACAACACAAACAAAAGTGTGTCTATGTCTATAATACCTATCTTATAATCGCAGAGACAACTTCACATATGTCTAGCCGCCTTGCTTGTTTGTTATGTATCAGAAGCACAAAAAGATAAGTAGAAATGAAGCAAACAAAACAATCGAAAGCGTCACGGCGCTGCAGCGACAAATTCCCATAACTGCGTGAGGTGAAAGGTAGGTTGTTCCATTGTCTGATGTACCTAATCCGTTCTGGGTCTTTAATATGTTGTGTGGGGTTTAATCGTGACTGCTTCGTTCGTGAAGTTAGGGCTGTCGCCCTTCGGGTAGTTCATTAGGTTCCGGAAGGTAAAAGGCCACCATATTTCATATTATAGGAAAAGGCATATCATTGTTTCTTTAAACTAATTATCATGAGACGTCGGCAATTTATAAGGATATTAAGTAAACACACATGTATTTTTTAATATCATATATACACAATCATGGTAGTAGGTAGTCTAATATCGCCTGGGACATTTAACTTTCCCGGTTAAGGAATTTGTGTGGGGAGGTTAAGACATATAAATCCTTTTTTCAAACCATTATAAATACTTTTTATATACTTGTAGTGAGTAAGCACTCATTAATTTATATATATTTTTATTACTCGCCTCCGGTCATGGCTTCGACTGCGTGATTATATTAATTGCGTTTCCATGGACATTACCTTTTTTGTTAATCGAGATAAAAAGTATTATACCTATCCTAATTCAGAACCTAAGATATACATTCTCATGTTTCATCAAAATCTGTTCATCTTTTTTTAGGTGAGTGGCATAAACAATCATCATCAGCCGGAAGACATCCACGGTTGATCGAATGTCTCCCTCATAGAACGCCATCTTTATATCGAAAGTCACACACATGTTCAAAAATATGAAGGAAGGATTAGGAATTTATAATTTTTTTATTAGAATCTTATTTTAAACAAGATTGACCTACTGGAAGATCAGGCTTTATTCTAAAGCACTAGTAGTCCTTCATTTCAATAATATCAGCACTCAGCAGTGAAATTTTCTATGTATAATAACTTATACAGGTTGTCCCAAGAAGTAGTGACATACTGAAGCTGGGAGGTAGAAGACCTAGAGGGAATCTCTAGTCTCAGCTTCTGTATATCACTACTTCTTGGGACACCCTGTGTATTTGCACAATCGAAATATCACAAATCCAGTATTTTTGGTATAACTGTACTGTCTGAAAAAATAGTGTCTATCCAATAAATTCTATAAGTGTGGATGTGAGATATAAGAACTTCCAGCGCCATCTTCGATGGGGTTCACCGAGTTTGATAGGACTACATACATATAGCTTATTCCTCATAAATATAATAGCAACCATGAAACAATACAAAGCAATTTTATATCAGCTCGGCAACTGGCTTTGCGAAAAGATAAAGATAATAAACGTATAAGTTTCTAAAATAGAGTATATTTCTACATTAACAAATTTTGGGTACAAAATTCTCTGACACCAAATTGAACCCACGTACCCCGGTTTTACTCGCCGGGTGCCTTGTGTGCCTCACGAGCAGCGACTTGGGTACGATTGTCACACCAGATGCAAAATTTGGTACTCTAAAAATAACGTAAATGCACGCGCTAGTGGTTGTAATTATATTTAGAAGTATAGAATAGATACATATTTTAAAGTGTGCTATTTTTTTTGTGGAATGTTGATATATACACTTTCATAAAAAAATATGCTTCTATGTACGGACAATAATAAGCAGAATATGCTCCAGTGGTGATAAGATAACAGTTTATGCAGGCTGCTACGATTACCTACACAGACAATGCGCGCCACCCCTATCACATCGCGTGGCAATCGTTACTCAACGGTAAAAAAGCGGTCGATATTCGATTTTATCGATCGAAAGGAATAGTGCTTCGAGTGCAATGTGCTACAGGAATATACCAACCTAGCATGTTGTAAGTAGATATCTTGCTATGCGGATATATTATTCGCTTGATGAATCGTGAGGTAGGTGGGTAGTTTAAAATCTTAGCTTTAATTTTTCTTAGAGAATTATCAATATCTGATAAACTCAAATAACTAAGTTTAATTATATGCAGTAGAAGGTAGAATATTTTTTTTCATGTTTTAAGGTGGTAATCGTCACGCCTGTTTACGGTTTCAGTATTACCTTTCTCGGTATAATATATGACGCTGCACTGCGCTCGTCACTCCGATACTTTAGTAATCTCACAGTGGCGCCACTTGGCGCCTTAACACTTTGGTGGTTGCCCAGAACATAATATCTGGCACTTAGGTTTAACTTTAACTTAGGTTTAAAGAGAAGATGAAAAGAGACCTGCCACTGTTAAATATATTTAAAAATAATCCCTTGCCTAAAAATATAATTTACTTGACTCAGGCACAGATGAAAGAATACACACAGATGTGTCAGTAATAATAACACCAGAATAGCATGCTATAGAGCTAGGGATGTAAAATAAAATTTGGTTTTAGAAAATGACTCAAATTTTATATCCAAACAATATATTTACCCACAAACTGGTTCAATTATTCAAGGAAAACAACACCAATTCCCACAAAATTTTAGACACACTGACACTCATTCAATCGGAAGTCCGTTAATTAACAGCACTGGCCGCATGTAACAAATCACGCATCGCATTCTACATTCAAAACGATATCACAAAACTAACAGTCAATACACGCACATACAGGAATAAAACAAAAGTGAATCAATTAAAAACACAGGCCATAAAAACTAGTTACATTATAATCGTTTAAAAATTGAACGTTTTGAAAAAAGAACTGACCACAGGTTAAAAACTCCAACATGTCGCTCCATTGCAATATCATTGTTGCAACTAAGAACTCGAATGTTCCGTTCGGAAGCTCTCCTCAATTGCCATTGTGTGCGCTATCTCGAATCTTTTGCGAAGATCTAACCTAAGTCGGGGCTAGACTAGAACAGCGAACTATAAATAGAACTTTTGAAAAAAATATTATCTTTTATGAAACGAGATCCAGATATAGGTAAATATTCTGTTATGAGGAATGATCATTCAATCTGTCATAAGGCCGTCTCCGTCGCTATACCTATCCATTTTATTTCAAGTAAGTATATTATATTATGTACTTGAAACTTGCCTATAGGCATTACCTTGAAGGTATACAAAATATAGCCAGTCCCGAACTTTGTGACTTAGGAAGTAACTTAAAAGTAAGTAGGGCAGTCATACAAGATTATACATAGATGCTTGAGAGAGTAGTTTTTAATGGTTTTTGATGGTTCTATATAGTTTTATCAAATCAACTTATTAGGTAGGTAGATTAAATTTTTGTGAGTATTTTGACAACAAAGTGTTAAAATTGCAGCCTCCTATCCCTGTCGTAACAGGCGAAAAAAGGGAAAATAACTGAAGATGGGGACTATGACAAACCCACACGAAAAGAGAAGGCCTTTGTTCAACAAGTAAACGTCATATCTGTCAATGATGATAATGAACATTATATTATCAACATTAACAATAATCCGTAAAAAAATTGACATAAAATCTAAGGTTTGAATTTACAGTAACCAAGATCAGTATCAGATAAATTACTTCTTTTGCGAGTAACTCGACTTTGTGAGTGTATTTCAGACTTTACTCGTAATGCGAAAGTGAGTAAGCAGACAGCAGAACACCACTGGCCCGATCCGACTTAGTTTTTAAATTAGGTTCAGTAAACGGCGCAAAAGGTGGTCCCAATTCACTGAAGAAAAATAATTCATAGGTCACGTCGACTTCAGGTGATTTTAAAATCAAAGACTATACAAAAAGGCTGCAAAACATAACTTAATCAGAACTATCCTTGTAAATGAGGTCTTGTGCCACGGTAAAACATTACCGTGCTTGTGCTGTACACAATTCGACACCTTTTGGCTAATAGCAAAACCTTATGACGTTTAAAGAAAACTACCAATAGTTTTTTCAAGAACAAATAAAGCCTTATCATTATCATACATACTATCTTCATTTAAGACTTTTCGACCGGTTTGCCTCATACTAACTTGGAGTATGTGCTACCTTATTTATTAAGATCTTGAGTTGTTTGGAGGATATTAACTGAGAATGTTCGAGTCACCAATTGGATCCATAAACGCTTACTATTAATAATATTTCGTTAGTAAGCAACGAGTAATGAGATATTGATTTAACACGTGTGCGTTCTCTTCGAGTGCGACTCAGTCTACGAGTAAGAACTATATTAGAAGTCGTAACTTTCCTTTACGACCAACACAGATGCATATCATTACAAACGCGATAAAATGATTACAATCACACAAATTGGTCGAGTTATCTACGAATTACATAATCTCAAAGAGACATGAAGAATTTCTCTCCTAAAAGTGCGGTTCACAAAGGTCAAGACACTCCCATTATTTTCTTTCGTAATTCTCTGTACCATCTACCTGATAATTGGGCACTCAGATTTTACGTAGTAACTGCTATTAAATCTGTGTAAAATTTTCTCACTGGAAACAATGGTTATTTCAGAATTTTAAAGGCTTACGTAAAGTGATGTCACATTTAAAAATTTGCATACTTTTGTGGGAAATGGAAGAAAATATCATTGTGTGGATACAATTAGCGGATTCTTCAGTAAGTAGGTTTTTTTTTGCAACGGAACTTGCATTTTTTGTTTACAATGGGTTGGTTTTGTTTCCATTTCCTGGTATGTGGAAATTTGAAAGATGTGCTATTTATTCAGTAATTATTAGTGTACACTGAAGTTTTCACTTTTGACATTGTTTTAAGTTATTTCTTTTATAATTAATAGACTATGGATACATATTTGAACTATTTGGATTCGTGAGGACCGAGAAAGATTGTATTTTATACAAATGTTAAATTTGAAGACAAGATGACAAAAACTAGATAAGTTCAATTCGGTCTCGCACATAAAGGGTTCTGTACCTAATATAATCGTTTTCGTCATCCTAATCGTGACAAGGATCAAGACGACGATTATGGTAGTTGGCTGGTTTTTTAGATTGTGTCAAATGCTTTATTTTCAAACTAGTCAACGTAGGTCGAATATTAACGTGTCTGGTTCTATGAATTAGCATTGCAATTCAAAGTGCAATAACCATTTTGAGAATGCTTGCCTGTCGAAGTAAAATCCTCGAGTAGAAAATCTATCGCCAAGCACTATCATGTGTTCCTCCTGTCCTTGAGAGCCAGTATCATTACAGGCACAATGAGACTTAACAGGGCTCAGTTCGCACTTGTGACGAAATGAGTCTGTTATAGGAGCAGAGGTTATCGCGGGCCTCGTACTTGTTTTTTTATGCCTGATAGGTTAGCCTTTGACCACTATCTCATCTGGTGGTAAGTGATGACGTCGTCGAGGATGTTGTTTAGGCTAAACTAGAATTACTGGCTCTCAAGGACAGCTGCCGGAACACACCGTTAGGCGCTTGGCGACAGATTTTCTACTTGAGGGTGGTCGTTAGCCAGGCGGGCATTCGCAAAATGTCCTACCACCATGAACGTTCCGCCACAAAACCATTTAAAAAAGTTCTGCATATAAAATTTAATACATTTTGATATATAATGGAAGTAGACACATCATATTATGTATCTATTTAAAATGTAATTACTGTCCTAGTTATGAAAATTGCTGTCGATACACTTTATCCGGGACTGATTGCCGTACAAAGCTCTATGTGCTTAGTGAATCATTTATTTGTACAGTAATCGTTTAACAGTTACTTTTGTTTTATCTCTTATGGGTGGTAGGCCAGACAACTATACAGTCTCAAAATGTGCTGTCATCATTGCCTCACATAGCTAGACGTCAGATTGTCTACTTGACAGCTACTTAGGATCCCGATAATGCACTCACAAAATTGCATCACACAAATTTCAAACACGCGTGGCTTTGGCCTTCTTTTGTAATGCACGCTTACGTTATTCAGGAATTACGTACTCAAAATACTAAATTTCAGCGCTTTATTAAATTTATGCTTTAACTGTTATATGACGACTGCCTCGTCGGTTTAATGTTAAGAATGTACAAATAATATTTCTCAATACGATTACAAGCAATATCGTGTGCTAAACGAAAATCAAATCTTTAAATTGTTGTGGCACAAAATTTGTAGATTTGTACATATAATCTAAACATGGTTTTCATTGTTAGGTAATTTAAGAAATTGATAAGAAAATGAACGAGTGAGTTACGTTATTTTCATATTTGTTTGGTCTACGCAGGAGAATGAAATGTTTGTGTTGTAATGAATCGTGAAATTATTTCTTATGAACAATAAAACTTTTGGGGCCACAATGCCACAATAAAAATTTGGGCCTAATTTTACCGAGCCACAACGAAACAGAAACAAAATAATATGTGTAAATTGGTTTTCATGTATGTTTTTATGGCATCTTTGTTTACTTGCAAACAATCACGTTTGAGCCACATCTGCCTACTTTTTGAGGATATAAATATGAGTTAAGTATTAATCTGATTTATTAACAATAAAACCTATTTTAATTAATCCCTTTCATATGAAAAAATCGGTAAATTTTTGTCATTTTCAAATTTCTACCTTATATTTTGCAGAGTAGTGGAATGATAATTCCAGTGGACATTAAAAAGAAAAGAAAATTTTCAGTAGCATAATCGATCTTGGAAGCAGTGTCACTATATAAAATTAGTAAAATATATAGTAAAAAACGGTGATTGACGTAAGAATATATTTAATAAAATTGCAACCGACTTCCAACACTGAAATATATGGAATAATTTGTAGAAGTTAGACTTTGAAAATGTAAGCTAACAGGGTGTTTTAATCAGCATTGTATCAACTTTTACAAGTTACTCCATACTTTTCAGAGTTGAAATTGGGACGCTATTTTTATCGCCTCTTACGTCAATCCCGCCTTGACCAGTTTCGGTCATCTACGATCTTAAAAATTTATAAACTCAAACTTCATGCTTTGATAACTTTAATGAAAAACGGATCAGAAGTTCTAAACTTCTCTTCAAACAAACAAACACTTAATTAAACATTATCTAAACCCCTCTTACTTACCTCGCAATTAAGACCTCTATACGCTGGGTCAACAATAACTTAAATGATAATTCAATAATTAAACATTATTAATCCCGATCATCGGTCCCAATTGCAACAGTATCCAATCCACGTGCTACAATTCACCCAAGTTGGTAACGATACCTTAAGCACGATAATTTTATTTGCGGGTCATGACGGTAACTGCACGATAAGAACAAAATATAGATCGGGACCGATTAAAATAAACGTATACTGCTTACATGATCATTATCAATCGAAAAAATGTTTAAACAATAAATGGAACCGACTTCTACACCCAAAAGTGTGAAATAACTTGTTGGAGTCGGTTCCATTACATTTTTTACTCTTTTTAGTGATCCTGGCTACTTACGAGATCGATTGTCATTCATTGTCAACGACTATATAATCAAGATAGGAAAATATTTTTCAGTTATTGGAGTGTCAAATCATCAACTCAAAAACGGCTTGACCAATTTTGATAAAATTTAAATGGGACCAAATGACAAGCATCAGCTTTCAAACTAAACAAGAATTATCAAAATCGGTTTAATAATTTACAGTCGGGTTTTCAACTGTTTTACTTAATTCATACTTATTTCAGTTAATTGACTGAAACTTTAAAACTAAAATGTTGTAGATGAAATTTGAATGCGACCAAATTGGAGGTTTGGCGGAGGAATCGAGCTGTACCTATCTCAAGAACGGTGATAGCTAGACAGTTGAAATTTTCACAGATGATGTATTTCTGTTGCCGCTATAACAACAAATACAAAAAGTTGGCCAAGTACGAGTCGGACTCGCGCACGTTAACACAAAAAAAGGTTAAACATGAAGTCTAATGTTGTATAGCTAATGGTACGGAACCCTTCGTGCACGAGTCCGACTCGCACTTGTTTAACCGACTTCCAAAAACTTTTTTTAACCTACTTGCTTTTTTTTTTGATATCGACTAAGTAGTAACGTATATCGTGCCTACGTGATTATCGTAACGCGGAAGGCAAATGTTGATTGTAAAGGGAGTAGTTGCAGTTGTCACGACATGACAGCCGTGCGTTTGACAACGTGTTGTATATGGATGATGGGAAATGGGACACGATTAAAGTTCATGGTTGATATACACGAAATTGGTTTTTATAACTGGAACCTGTTTTTAACTAACTTTTAAAAAAGGAGGAATCTCAATTCATGTTTTTTTTTAAATGTGTGTTACCTGATAACTTTTGGCTGGTTGAACCGACTTTGATAATTCTTTTTGTATTTGAAAGCTGATGCTTGTCGTTTGGTCCCATTTAAATTTCATCAAAATCGGTGAAGTCGTTTTTTGAGTTATACTCAAACTGAAAAATATTCTCCTATCTTGATAATATAGTCGTTGACAATAAATGACAATCAATCCCATAAGAAGCAAGGGTCACTACAATGAGTCGCAATATTGTGATAATAGGTACTTTTGTAGTATCATGGTACCGACTTCAACAAGTTATTTCACACTTTTGAGTGTTGAAGTAGGTTCCATTTTAGGCCCCCATCACACTGGCATCAATACATGATCAATGATCATACTCAAAGACAATCTAGAGTCTATCTATCTTATTTGGTTGGCGTATACTACAGGCAAACTGAGTTTTATCTACACGGTATTACATTATCATAATACGTATTTGAACAATATATGTAGCATTCTGTATATTAGTGTGAGAGTAATTGGTGTCTAAGCCTTGTATGCTGTCGATTCTGTTCATATTATGACCGGGCGGGCGGACTACTTAGTTCTATGAGGGCGATGGACAACAAAAAATATTTTATTCATGATGCATTTGCCATATTTTAAAATTTCCAACACAGATTTGTTAGGGATATAATTGGTCATATTTTAGAATGAGTTAGTTTAAAGGAAACACATGTATGATATTATAGGATGCCGGCATCCTGCATGCGGGCAAGATCCGCACGCGGGTGGCTATCTTAAAAGTTAAAGCTGCATTAACCTTAAGGTATCTTCACATCTACTGCGACAATTTGGTTAGGTACAGCATATACGATTCAAATATTGAATATATATATCAAACAAATCAAATATCCAATTAACCAAAGTTTTATATTTGTCTACCAGAATATTATCCAACCGGATAATACAACCAAATTACGAAACTTCGCATTACTATTTCAAGCACCGCAGTCTTAAATGATTTAAACTTTCTTATTGTTGTAAAATTATTGTTATACGTACATTGTCGTAATTTGTAAAAAAAGGGGTCTGGCTGTGTTATGGATATGGCCGTTTGTTGTACGTGAATTACAGATTGCAACCCGGTATGATTCTCAACCCGGCCGGGCCTGGCCGGCTAGCGTAGTATTCTATGAAAAAATTCTCTAATATGAATGGAAAAAGACAAAGTTGTGATTCAAGGTTAATTAATAAATATTTATTTCAAACTGGCTTATGAACAATTTATCACAATAAAAAGTCTCATTCAAGTCTCAAAATCACACTTAATATTTATTTACAATTGATTACTTTTACTTTACGGAGAAGTAACATTACTATTAGTAATTATTCATTTTTATTAGTTTAAACAAGCAGGTTCCCTTTACTCTTTACAGTATCTATTTGAAAATATTGTATTCGAATAAGACACTAATAACGCAGCTTAAAATACTAAACGTGTCATAACATAACTTGAATTAGATAGATAAACTGTGCTAGCTTTGTTATAAACAAAACAAATTCTTATTTCCTAAAAGTGAAGTATTATGTTTTTTCTTAAACTTTGGCTAATGGTTATTAAGACTAGTGAGTGTTACTATTACTAATTGAGCAAATAGCGAAATCTTATAGGCTAGGTTGTACTGCATCCAACCAAACGCAGCGGGTGCCATGCCAACGTATATTCTACGAGTTTATCCACACCGGCGGATAAATTCTTTGATTCTTTAGCTATCCAGTGGTGTCATTGAAATTTGGATGGGGATGATAGATATTATAGAGAGATAGATATAAGCTGCAACACTAAACTGTATCCCCCGATTTACACATATCGTTCGTTTTTTGTATTGCGTCCCTATGGCAGCAATTTTAAGGACGTATTCATGCCAAAATGGAACAATCAATTTTCGACATTAATATTCCAAACATAGTGATGCGACGGACGCCTCGTTGCGTCCTGTTGAAATTGTTTAGTTGAATTAATTGCTAACACTGTCTAAAATTGGCACACAAATTACGCGGAGTAATTTAAACAGCGGTGCAGTTTTAGTCGCTAATTATTGAAGGTGAGGTAAACATAGTAATTTCCAGCCTATTATTAATTTTAATGAGTTCTGTCTGCGAACTTTAACGGATTATTAAAGTTTTTTGTTAATTTTCTATACAGCCGGTTATGCGAGTGCTGCCAGTGTTAAGTAATTGCTGATCCCACCAAAAAATTTAATAATTGCTACTTGCAACATTGACTAATGGCTGTACAGGGAAATTGTATTGAGTAATATAATGATTTAGTATGTTCGTAATTGTAATAAATAGGGTGCAACGCAATAAAAAATAATGTAAGCCTTGGAGTATGACGGATTTATGTTCTGCTATTGGGAATTTTCCATATCTGTTGATGCCATCCCACGGCGATCCAATTGTTGTTGGACCAGTATTAAGATTATTACTAGAGATTGAAGAACTAGAGCGTAAAACATGCCATTATAGTCAAGACATTTAAACCGAAGATAAAATGGATTTTAAGCACGTAGATTTTAAACCAAAGATTTATACCTTAACTGACCTAGAAATGAAACATTGATATTTTCATCAGTTGGATGGGTGACCGCTGCATTACTACTGAGCGCTTCCGTGCTTCGGAGGGCACGTTAAGCCGTCGGTCCCGGTTGTTGTCTTAGGATGGCAGTCGTTATAGCATGGTGGTAGAGCATTTTGCGAATGCCCGCCTGGCTAGCTATCACCCTCAAGTAGAAAATCTGTCGCCAAGCGCCTGACGGTGTGTTCCGGCAGCTGTCCTAGAGAGCCAGTATTTCTAGGTTAGCCTAAACAACATCTTCGACCACATCATCACTTACCATCAGGTGTCAAAGGCTAAACTAGCAGGCATAAAAAAAATATATATATTATATTTTTTTTCTCTCTAATAAGTATCTTTAATAAGTTGGTATTATAATTTTAGTAAATTTGAATGTGCAGACTTTGTTAGCAGATTTTGAAAAAGTATGAGCTCCAGTTTTTTTTCCAATCCTTCTCGCAGTGGCTCTTTTCATGTTACTAAAACCAACATTTTTTAATGTTATGTAATTACTAAGTTCCCTTCCTATGAGACCTTCGAAGACGCTGGAATTAAATAAATTAATTTCGACTGACAAATAATATACGTAGGTACCTTCAACATTTACGAACGCGTTATACACGTAATTAATATTCAATTACCGCATAAGTTTTAGAAATCAATGAGACGAGAAGGAAATAATTCAAAGTGATTAAATGTAAAATACAATGAATTGACTAGGTAAATAATACTTCAAGAGGTTCCTTATGTAAATATTTCAATCTTTTCTGATTTAATTAACGGGAGTTTTTCTAATAATTATGTGAGTCGATATCACGATTGATAAATATTTCAGGCTTTCTGCTTCTACCGTAGATCGTAGGTAGGTCCGCGGTCACGTTTCCGTTAGTTAAAATCATAATCATGTGTTCCATTCCCGCGGAAATCGAAAGTATTGTCAGTCAAAGACTCCACGAAATTCTACTATACAGTAGCAACTCACGTGAGAAACGGCCTTGCATATTCCCAAACCTACCTATACACGTTAAGATTTTATTGTTATTTATATAATTAACTAATAGGTAGGATTAGGTTATATAATTACGAGAGAATACAAACCAAGTTTTGTGATATCGTAATCAAAGGGCATCGTAGTAATACCATGGGGGAGACACAGAGCCGGAGGAGAACTATAGTCGCGAGTTCCAAAATAATTAAATAAAAATAGTATAGGTATGTATCTGTATTTCTAAGAAATTTCAACAATAGCCTAGGAAAATTTGCGGCCAACACAAAGAATTGAGTTATCTTTAAAACCAGAAACAATCCAAACAGAGATTTCAGCTCGTTACATTTTCAGAAGGCGATTATTTGGGCACAAATGGTCTCTCAAAAAGTAAAATTCTTTACCATCATTATGGCTTTAACTCAAAGCTGAGATGATAATATAGGTACTTAACTAAAAATGTAATGCCGTTTGCATTACATTTTTAGTTACAAAACATTTATTTATGCATATAAAAGTAGATTACCGTATATATAACTGTTACTTTTCCTTATTGTTCCAATCCAAAACTTTATATAGGTACTTTCCCTTTTAATGTTTTTCCTTCCTGTGAATTAACCTATTATGTTTGTGTTGTCTCGTTTCTAAACCATATTTTCTAAACACTAAACCACTGGACAAACTTTGATTTTGGCAAGATATTGATAACAGCAAAATGAAAAGAATTTGACATTGAATAAACTTTGATTTGATAATAATGTCACAGAATATCGAATCTTCTACCGACTTGGGTCCTTTACCAATGGGTACAATCAGGCTAACCTAGGATATTACTGGCTCTCAATGGTAGCTGCCGGAACACACCTTTAGGTGCTTGGCGACAGATTTTCTACTTGAGGATGGTAGCTGGCCAGGCAGTCATTCGCAAAATGCCCTATTATCATGCTATAACGTCTGCCATCTTAAGATAACAACGGGGACCGACGGCTTATCGTGCCCTCCGAAGCACTGAAGCGATTAGTAGTAATTTCACTAGCGGTCACCCATCCAACTCAGGGCCGCGGCGGACGTTGCTTAACTTTGCTGATTGGTACAGTATGGCTAAGCAAACTTCGCTACAAGCGCTTCGAAACGCTTTTCTTTATAAGATATACGTTTTCGAACTAGTTTTTTAATATTAATTGACCCCTGAGTTTGACATAATAAAGTTGATTGGACCAGTTTGTTGTAATAGGAAGTATAATTTACTCAGGAAGCAATAAACTGTATCCGAATCTGAATCGCAATAAATATATCGTTTTTTGATCACGCAACTCGTTATCAATGTTGTTCATCGAAATAATTGATCATGATTGATCGAGTAGCTACCTCAAGCAAAAGTTGCGAGGTTTGAAATGACCCTCTTGTATATTCTCAATACTCAATACTTCATTGTTTTCTGTAGTGTAGACAGATTATGAAGCAATGATGGCTCAGTGGCATTGGCTATGGACTGCCGCGCAGCAGGTCCATGGTTCGAATCCCGCCGCGGGCTTGAACTTCACCACATGGTTTAAGGGCATTTTGCGAATGCCGGCCTGGCTATCGACCACCATCAAGTAGAAAACCTGTCGCCAAGCAACTAACGGTGTGTCCCGGCAGCAGTCCTTGAGAGCCAGTGAAATTACAGGCACATGAGACTTAACATCTATGTCTTAAGGTGACGGGCGCAGTGCAATTCGTGACTTGTGAAGAAATGCATTTGTTTTAGGCAGAGGTTAGTCCACTTACCATCAGGTGGGCCTCGAGGTTGTTCCGTCACAATAACATAAAAAAAAAATTCAACACTTCATTGTTTTCTGTAGTGTAGACAAAGATGTTCAAAATAAGTAAAAGTTCATTACAGACCCTGTTGGGCACACAATTAATATTCTCGGAAGGTTAAGCAGTGTCTTAGCGCTCACGTTACGTTTTGAATCCATGTAATAGAGGGACAGCCTAGTGCCATCTGCCAGTTACAGTTTCAGACTGCAAATTGCGGCTAAAAACGAATAAGATTTACAAAATAAACTATCCAAGTGACTTCAAAAATGGCTAAATGTATTTTTTAAATTTACGTATCGAGAGCTACAGGTATATTAGGCCAGTTATGTGACATATGCAATCACACTATCATACATATATTTTAAACACACTTACACTTTCCCTTACACGCATACAAACACCTACCTTCCTACCACATATAGTATAAACTAGCTTTCCGGGCGCGGCTCCGCCCGCGCGTAATCGGTTATCGCGCAACAACATTAACCTCTTTTTGCGCAGTTGGATAAAAACTATCCTATGTTTTTTCCCGGGTCTCAAACTATTTCCATACCAAATTTCATTCAAATCGGTCCAGTAGTTTGGGCGTGAAAGCGTAACAGACAGACAGACAGAGTTACTTTCACATTAATATTAGTACTGATAAATATATACATTTGAAACTGAACCCATAACCAATAGTTATATTTATATCTTTTTTTATTGTCAATAAACTCATCTGTTAGGTACTTTTAAGTAATTTAAGATAATTGTATTTGTATCCTATTTTGGCTATATTGTAGTAAATTTAGTAATATTATTTGTAACGCTGAATGGATAACTAAATAAATAAATAAATGCGAAAGTTTGTAAGAGTTTGAGAGTGAATGATGACGCAAGTACTTATATATATTTGTCAACATATATATGTTTATCTTCTATGTCAACGCCGTTTGGCTTCGCAATTGCTTATATGTTTTGCCTATAAACTTTTTGTACATTTTGTATTGCGATCTATGAAAAAAAAGCTCCTAATTACTCTTAATTAACGGCTGAACCGAGTTGGATGAAACTTAGAATATAGAAAGTTTGGGTCCAGGTTTAATACAGAATACTTATGATCATCACCATTTTTCACTATAGTCTACGCGGGTAACCGAGCGCGTGGTTACAAAACTGTCTTATAATTTTTCATATAACATTGTTTCTATAACAGTAGACAATTTAACTAATCTAAGAACCGTAAGCTCAATGAAAACAGTATAATTTACAAAAGATAAGACCTAAGGACGGCGACATTAATTTTAAACTTAGTAGGCCTGTACTGAACCATGTACAAATACTTGTGAAACTTGTCCTTGTGAGAGCCGAGAGGATTCGAATTCCAGCTCCTATACCTATGCAACGATTTTCCAATTTCGCATAACTAATTGCTTAAGTAGTTTTCTGGAATCGTTTATTATTGCGATCCGCTACGGGATCTAACTCTTTTATGTTGTTGTGACAGATCAAGCTCATCAGGTGGGCTACCACCTGATGTTAAATGGACTACCTTTGCCTATAACAGATGCATTTCGTCACAAGTCACGAATTGCACTGCGTCCGTCAACTTGAGACATAGTAAGTCTCATGTGCCTGTAATTTCACTGGCTCTCAAGGACTGCTGCCGGAGCACAGTGCTTGGCGACAGATTTTCTACTTTTTTTGCTTGATAGGTTAGCCTTTGACCACTATCTCACCTGATGGTAAGTGATGATGTGGTCGAAGATGTTGTTCAGGCTAACCTAGAATTAATACTTGAGGGTGGTCACTAGCATTCGCAAAATGCGGTGTAGCTCAAGCCCGCGGCGGGATTCGAAACATGGACCTGCCGCTGCGTGCCGTCCATAGCCAATACCACTGAGCCATCACTGCTTCAATACAACTACAACTAAACAAAAAAAGAACAGATTAATCCTAAAATATAAAATCATAATCATCCAGGAAAAAATATAGCAATCAATTTCATTCTAAAACAAACATTTAAAGCAACTCTTGGTCTCGTCTTACTTCTACCAAGCTGGATTGTGGGTAAACCTCTTCAATGTTTTTTCCCCATAATCTTTCTGACCACAATTGTCGACGCATGCTGTACGACTAGCTACTTATTTTCCCTGTGCAATAATATACAAGCCAGGTCAATTATCCTGCCGATTGTAGTTTATATACTCCCAACCAACGCAACGGGACAATTTGGCAAAACTGCCAACCATGGTCAATTTTGCAAATATCAATAATAATGTTTATTCCGATTCAGATATGTTATTCTTTCCATAAATAGTATATATATAAGTTGTTACAATAATGATAGGTACAAAGTCATATTATGGATCCCGTCGGGCACAGCAACATAGAGGAGAGGAGGACATAATTTTAACTGTGCGGTGATGGCTCAGTGGCATTGGCTATGGACTGCCGCGCTGCATGTTCATGGTTCGAATACCGCCGGCGGGCTTGAGCTTCACCGCTTGGTGGAAGGGTATTTTGCGAATGCTCGCCGGGCTAGCGACCACCCATAAGTAGTACATCTGTTGCCAAGCACCTAACGCTGAGTTCCGACAGCAGTCCTTGAGAGCCAGTGAAATTACAGGCACATATGAGACTTAACAACTATGTCTCAAAGTGACGGGCGCAGTGTAATTCGTGACTTGCGACGAAATGTATATGTTATAGGCAGAGGTTAGTCCGCTTAATATCAGGTGGGCCTCGAGCTTGTTCCGTCACATTAACATAAACATTAAAAAAAATAAGAAATATGCATATATCATAATGATAATGTAAGAAGTAAGTAGTACTAGTTATTAATTAATTATTTTTCATTTAAGAATTCGTCAATAGACTAGTATGATTAAGATATAGGATCACGCCAATAACCTCGAGGCACTGATTGTAGATAAGATGTTTAGAATTAGGCCCATTTTTAGACATCATAAATACAATATCCATATTTTTTTAAAAGGTACAAAACATATCATGGTTCTATGCTTTGTCGATAGATTAATACATTTTCGTGTTCATTTAGAAAAATCAATTCATTCTGATGGTTCTGTGTACATTAGAAGTACTCTTAAGATTTTGTGTCTAGTTTTGCTAATTTCATATTAACATTATAAACAATAAAATTACTTTGGAAATTTTGGAATAAATATTTTCTGGAAAATAGCTCTAAAATTATCAACAAAAAGTTGAACTTTTCGCTTATTAAGCGGATTTAAAAGAAAAAACTTGATTCGATATTAACTAAGGGTTCACAACTTCACACCGAATTAAAATCTCTAATCTAAGGTCTACCGATTTCTCAACTTCATACTAAGTACTTTAATCAATACTTAAGATTAGACATTTAATGTCATTGACCCAGATTATACCACGAGTATAATCTACCCTCTTAAATTCACATACGACTTATTATCAGTATTATTTAAATAGCATTGACACATACTAAGAAAATTTTTGGACGAAAAAAAATGAATTTAAAAGCACCAGGACGGTATTCGGGGTTTGCAGGTTCAATCTCCGCTAGAAGTTATCTTTATCTATCCCAAAAATTTCACTGAAGACTTCTATTATAACTAACTAAAATGGTGCTAAAATTTGATATCGTCACTTATTATTATGACATAATTTACAGATGGCACTTACAAACCGTCTACAAATCTATTTTATCTGCGGATTTAAGGGTAGATACATCTACAACTACACTAATATTATAACGAAGAAATATTTGTATTTTTTTATATAACGAATAAACTTAAAAACTACGGGCCAATATGAAAAATTCTTTCACCATTAGAATTCTACATTATCCCTGATAAACATAGGCGATCGAAAAAGTAGTTTTTTTGAGATTATTTTAAAATAAACATGCAAAGCTGTGGGCTGCTACTTTATTATAACACTATTAGATCAAACGAGATGCGACTTTGTGTTAGAACCAGTTTACTTCGGTATTCGTTTTCATTATTTGCACCGCCTCCTACTAACTTGTGATATTATAATGTAAGTAAAGAAGCGTGTCAATATACTATTATTCCTAGATTTCTAAGGAGGTTATGAGTTCATGAGTTTAACAAACAAAAAGTCAAATACAACACAAACATGTTAAAGTTAAGCAATCAGTGTAAAAACATAATCTTTTCTTCGTTTAAACTGTGTCAAGACTGTCAAGTATCCTATTATTAACGCTACTTGAGTTTATGAAGTATTTTTTTTACTTTTCGTATCGTGCGCGTTTCAAGTGGCAGGGATTATTATAAAGTAGATAAAAATACAAATAAAAACAAAAATACTGAAGGAAATTAAAGCGATACATACTCAGGCATGCGGATGGCGACATCGGTAGCTTCCTATCCTTGGGCGGTGTACTGTACACAAATGCAGGATTGACGCATCCTCGCGGCTGATTTGGACACATGTCACTCTCCGACCCCCTCCTCTCTCTTCTCTGCCCCACTAACTCACTCATACTCTTAGCACTTTCCGATTTCCCCATTCCCTTCAACTTCTTCTTCCCTTTCTCTTTATCCGGCGAGTGGATGTGTAACAGTGCCGCTGCTTTAGGTGGAATCCTCTCTGGCACGAACAACTCCTTCGCAGACACACTTTTCTGCTTTTTGTTCGTAAACAAGTCGGTAAACTTCGTTTTTTCAACCTTCTTCGTCCTTTGCGACTTCAGGTTCAAATCTATGTCTCCACTCTGTCGTCTCTGCTTCACTGGTTCCGGTTTCCGCTTCGCCATCGCTGGTGTCTTCGGTTTATAGGTCCCCTCGAGGCCGGTAAAGGCGACGTCGTATTCTTTTTCGTTCCAAATCTGCTTAGGAAACACAATGCTGTTGTGTTTGATCTTGTCGATGTCATCGGCTACGTCGTCGTCCTTTGTCGACCGCCAGCGGTGGCCGATCAGTCGCAGGGAAGCTCGGACGGATCTGGTACGACGTAAGCCTCCTTGCTCCCTCTTGAACCTGTCGAGGAGGGAGTCCATAGCCCTGTTAGGGGTAGCGGGGCTCGCGGGGCCCTGGGCATTGCACGTCGCGATCGACTTCGCGCACTCTATTCACTCTAACGATAGTTACGTGAGTCGTAATTCCCGACGTTCACTCGGAGCGGCGCCGGTGCTTCGAATGCGGCTTGCAGAGCGCCGGTGGTGGGCTGTAGGATGGGATGTGTTGGGTGACTGGTGTGGTAGTAGCCGAGACCTCGCGGCGACCCGTGCCGCGCGCGATCCACTGATAAACTGTTCTCATTTGCACAATCATTTGATTTGATAAGATACGACTGTTTGGAATACCCATTTCAAGACACGCTAGTCGAGATTTGTTGTTGTGACGTATTCGAGATACGGTTTTGGATTGTATTGTATTGCATTACGAAATGGTATCATTACATTCGCAACATTCGAGTAGGTACGATTGTACTTGATTTACTAGACTAGTTTGCCGGTCGGTTAGAACATTGCTTTTATTTATTGAAGACAGTTGGCATGGTTGATTGATTACACTGATAGATAACTGGTATGCAGGTAGAGGCATGATAGTTGTGTGGGTTTGAGTATAAGTATATACGTATTATATGTATAATTGTCAAAAGAACATGCTTAATTCTACCTAAGAAATAGGCATGTTTTTGTGACGCGAATGATAATTGAAGATTTAGCGTACTGAGAGCTCATAATGATTATGTTGCTATCGACGATTTCACACTTCTTTTATGACAGATGACTTGCTAATGTAATTTATTTCGATGACTAACTGAAATCAATACAAGAAAGATATCTCTATCAGGATTTAAGAGATTTCCCAAGGAGGGTGTACTCGAGTGTTTGCGTCGATCTTTACAGTACAGCAAGCGTTACTTGTAGGTACTTTTCTTGACTGCCTCATATATTTGCAAATGAGATTAGAGGGCAGCATGCATATTATCATTATCAGAATTAAATAATAGCATTATAATATGCTATATGTATATGTATTATACCTGCAGTAAATATACATATATTTTGGTACCAATGCAATAGTTACACAGTTACTGATATGCTTAACTTCATCATTTTCCTGAGCTTATCCCTCGTATTAGGGGTCGGTGTATACTTAATGCATTCTCTAACATTAAGGACGACACAAGGTCATATAGTAGAAAGTTATGGTATAGGTTTTATGGGTAGCCGCCTATCTGATCTGAACCTCTTTGGTTATGGTCATATAGTTGGTAAAATACGCGTTACCTTTCGGATTTTTTTTATCTGTGCTTTCGGTCTCTGATGAGCCTTGTTGTGGGCTCGATGTGCAGCAACACGTCGACGTTACAAGCACACAGTTTAAGAATATATTTTAGGCTGTATACTAGCGTTACATATGCTGCTCCTTCAGTGGATTATTTTCCTTAGTTGTCTACTAGGTACAAGTTGCCCGTGGGGTGCAGGGTTAGGATGGCATCCCCGTATCTTTCTATGGGAGTCAGTAGAGTCTACTAAGGGAAAAATAACAGAAAGGGGGCAGCAGCGCCTTCTGATGAACTGCCATTCCATATATAAAAAATTGATATTTTAGTTCATTTATGTCAATAGTATTAACTACAAGTTACATTAAACTAGCTTTCCGGGCGCGGCTCCGCCCGCGCGTATGTCGGTTATCACGCAAAAACATTAACTTCTTTTTGCGCAGTTGGATAAAAACTATCCTATGTTTTTTCCCGGGTCTCAAACTATCTCCATACCAAAATTCATTCAAATCGGTCCAGTAGTTTTGGCATGAAAGCGTAACAGACAGACAGACAGAGTTACTTTCGCATTTATAATATTAGTACTGATTTACAAATATAAATTTGAGATTCATTCAAAATAAAATACATAGAAGCAAAATATATTCAATAATAATTATTATTGAAATAAACTGCTATTACAATAAAACATTTAGAGAATTTGATTGTGATTTGTGATTGAATGACAATTGATTTATGATGTGGTACGTTGCTAAAATAAACTTAAAACCACATACTAAGGCACCACAGTCGGTATGCCAAAACAATAATGCACCATCTACGCCAAAATATTTACAGAAAATAAAACTCAGCAAAAGCTCTCATCGAAATCGGTTAATATTTCTACCAAACATCGCTTCGTCGCGTCGTACGAGCTTTCAGTCGCCAATCTGAATTTGGTCATTCATTCAGAGCAGGAGACAGCCTGAAAACACGAAGTTTCCAAATTCAAAAACGTACGAACTTTTGGCGCGCCCGGTACAAATGAAAAAGGATTATGACGTTCTAATTTAATCTGGTGGAGTGGAGACTCACTTCAAATTTTTCAACTCTATATTTCACCTAGGTAATATTTGAGTGTTTTTGAAATAGAAGAGGTACTGGGCTATATGTACCTACGTTTTGTTTTGTGGGTAACAGAGTCTTCCGTGTCAGCAACAAGTTTGATTTGAATTAAACAAATAGAAAAATCGTCGTAATCAGGATTCGAAATTATAAAGATCTTATGCCCAATGTGGCGATAATTATTAAACGTAAAACAACAAGGTATATAAGTCTACTAAGTACTACTTTGACTTTCTTTTTATCTGTGGCTTTATTGATCCATATTAAGGTGATGTCAGTTTCAAAAAGGTAAATTTGAACAGGTTGTTTTAAAAAGATGCGTATGCCTTACTGTGTGATTTGAACAATTTTACCCTAACTACTTACCTAAGTAAATCGATTGTAAGGTTGAGTCAAGATGACCGGTATGAAAATTTCCCAGTATTCAGATAGAATTTCGGGCAATCATATTTAGGTTCGTCTGATCAAGATCAATATTATAAAAATATTTTAAGCGCAAACCAATTCAAAGTTTAACTAATCTATAATTGATTTATTCAAAGTTTACGTAACAAAAACAGCTTCTGTTAAGTTCAAAGCCAAAACAAAACATATTATAAAAACTTCCTAAATGTAACTTTTCTAATCACGATAAATCGACGACAAATAAATTCAATCGATTGCTTACGAGTGTTATGTAATTTAATGGCAATATTTTTTTTTTTAATGTAAATTAAAAAAATGATGGCTTTACGAAATATCATAACCCTAGTTGAAGCACCAATTTATAAAATAACCTACTTCTGATGCTTCCAAAAAGTACACGGCTTTGAGAGCTCAATTAACATCCAGAGGATTTTCGAGGCCTACACAGGTAAAAAAACCTCTTCAAAGAAGCAAGCAATTGACATTTTTTATATGAAGATCCTTTTACGGTATGCCAAAGGTCGGCACTGAGTCGAGGCTATGAGAAATGTCTTAACCTTTAACTGCGATATATAAGTATAAGTATTTATTATACATGCCTGGTAAGCTACTTTTCTACGTAAAAAGTTTTTGTAGAACTTCCAAAAAAGGAAGAGGTTCTCAATTCTGTATTTCTAGGAAAAAAATATTAATGTTTATTACCTCAGAACTCTTGAATTGACTGGGTGAACCGATTTTAAAAATTCTTTTTTGTTGTTTGGTCCCATTTAAGTTTCATCAAAGTCGGTCAAGCCGTTTTTGAGTTGTAATCCAATAACTACCTATAAAATATAAAAAATATTTACCTATCTTGATGATATAGGCGTTGAAATGAATTACAATCGATCCCGTGAGTAGCAAGGGTCACTAAAGTGTGAAAACCTTTTTTATAACCACAAAATGGAACCGACTTAATCACCCAAAACTCTGAAATAACTTGTCGAAGTCGGTACCATGTGCACAATATTGTGATAATAGGTACTTTTGAACTATCATGGTACCGACTTCAACAAGTTATTTCACTCTTTTTGGTGTTGAAGTCGGTTCCATGTATTGGTTAAAATTGTTTATACTAATTAGCGTGTTTGATTAAGGCTGTATAGGTACGAGACAGAATTGCGGTATTCTTAATTACCTGTAGCTGATTTCTTAAGAGTAAATATTGGTGTTTGTGTGTACCAAGTTTAAGAACATAATCATTATTATCATGCCTTTATATACCCGAATACCGACCTCTTTATCATAACTTCTAATGTATACGTCTGCCATAATTATGTATTAAGGGTATATTTTAGACGAACGCCCCCATACAAAACGCAGCTCCAATCTCATTTTAATAATAGCGAATAGAACTCAATGATTTTTTACCTACGTAATCACTACCCTAATATCTAGGTTTGTGGTGCATCAGATTTTAATTAAATAATACAGTTTTGAAATAACACTAGCTCAAAAACTCGTAATTTTAGATAAAAGAAAGACCCAACTTTAAGCATCTCTTGCAAAAAAATAAGCATGTTTTTAATATTTCTATTGCACCACAAACATTGGAAATATAATGAACTTTCTACAATGGGAAATTATTTATACATGTGTACTATACTTTTTAAATAAATCTGGAGCTACGAAGAACTGGCTCAAACTTCTAAAAACGAGTGCTATATACTAAACGCTACATAATAAAAAAATAATTATTAGTTCAAAAGAAAAAGGATTTAAGCCAGAAACGGTAGGTCTAATAATACACTATATTTACATGCGAGTTTTTTTTAATAACAAGTTGAGTTTATATGAAAGTTCACGCTTTGGCTGGCGGGTATATGTCCTTAAGGAGTGGGCGTATTGCAATCTATCGGGCACAGATGCAACTCCGGACTTCTAAAAAAATATGTTTGGACTAATTCAATAACAGTTCAATCGCGGGATCTAATCTAACACTTCGAGTTGCCAAAGGGAAACGCCTCCAAGGCAGCAATAAGGTGATAAGGTGTCTTATAGTTTCGAGCCCAGGGTGCCGTTTTGCCCTATTAAGCCAGACTTCGTATGTATTTAACTGTTCGTCGTCGTCCGGCTGTCTGACCGTGGCTGCGTTCCTGCAATGCCTTGGACAAATATTGGTCGAACTAGATTTGCTCGTTGCTCCTAGAACAGCCGGAACAGCCTTCATAGCTACTGACAAAATATGTGGTTGTTAGCGATGTTTTAAAATATTCTCTGCATGGTTTAAAAATAGGGCACATTTCGTAGTTAAACATATTATAGTTATTTAGTGATCACTAATCTTTGGCTTAGGTTCTATGAAATTTATTATTTATGGTGACATTTGTCACATTTGACAACATTTCAAAATTTGGCCCATTCAAGAGGTAGTAAAATTTTGGCTAGCCAGAGCATAATTAGGTCTGACAGGTCTCCCGGAACGGGTATGATCAAATCTTGCCAGGATCAAATTAAGCTCGATTGGAGTGCTAGCGCAGATAAACGCGCAACGCGGCGTGTATCTGCGGTTAGAACAAAACTTTCCTTGACCGAAGGAATGCAGGAACGTACCCTAGATGTCAGAGGTCCTACGTACCTCTGACATATTGTGTTCATGTTGGCCCTAAGATGAACTTTGTACTGTTTTGTTCATATAAATTATTTTTCAGGGAGGTTTTTTTCCTTCATGGGAATATAGCTAAATAAAACTGTTTGCACTCTAGATTGAAGTGGCATCGTCTTGAACTCATTGAGTAGATCGCAATATGAATAAACATTTCTTATTTACAAAATAAATGTGGCCTTTAAAGTTGACAATTAGAACAGTGATCCATATCAAAAAAAAAGAAGTTCCAGAATCTCTAGTAGTTAAGCTAGAGATTCTGGAACTTCGTATATTATTTAATTTAATGAATTTGTATTATAATTTGAAGTTGTGACAAAACAAAAATATTTTTTTTTCGATCATGAAATCATATGATAGTGCTTTTCAGAATTTTTATTTTTATGAAAAACAAACAAGCATTTTAAATATTTTTTTAACCGATATATATTAATAAACGAGGTTCTCAATTAGACTGTTTTTTACGCGTTCATAGCTCTTTCGTCGTGTACCTACCCATTTAGATGATTGTTTTTGATTCGAGAGCTGTTTTGTACTTGTCATGTTGTCCGTTTAAATATAAGTGAGATGTGACGAGTACTTTAAAATAAACCACTTCAAACAAGTCAAATACTTGTTTGAAGTGTTTTTTTTTTATAATTTTAATTATTCTAAATGTTTTTTTGATGCGAATATAACAGATATTGAATTCAGTTTTAGATGTACCAAATAATAAACATGGCTGTTTCATAATATAGTTTATTGACAAAACGTCACATTCACAGACTTAATGAGCTAAAATTAATGTCATTTCATTAAATAAAACCATTGGTGGTTGTGTATTTTATTAAAATAAGTAGGTAATATGTGTTTATACCTACATTTATGAAAAGGTAACATTCTCAACGGATTCTATATCACAATCATTAGATGTCGTCAGAATGTTTTCTGTTGAAACGATATTTGACATATCAATCCTTTTTATGTTTCGACATCTAAACAACTTTATCTTATCTTTTAATTTATGTGTTCATTCCTCTTTACAATATTCCGTATCGTACTTCTCGGCACGTCGATAAGTTCAGCTCGTTTGCGTAAAGACAATTCAGGAATCTCACGAATGGACTCCATAACCCGTTGGACTGTTTCGTCATTCTGCGTACGGCCCTGTGGCGGTATATTTAACGTGGAGCCAGTCTCTTCAAACTTCTTTACCCAGTTCTTAATGGTAGCGGTAGATGGTGCTTCGCTTATTCTCCGTATTTTGTGATGTGTGCAGTATTTGCGGCGCGCAACAGTAACAGAATTGCTTTTGTAATACTCTCGCACGCAAAACGCACGCTCCGCTCCTGTGAAGCGCTCCATGCCGACTGATTACAATTTTGTCCCTCCCTCCTCACTTACTCCTCCCCGCGCGTGTCTAGTACGATTTGGCTTGGCGCGGAATTTATGTTTTATTTAGTTTAAAATTTGTTGCCGAACAGCTTTACTTACAAATAATATTGATACAATACAAGAAGGGTGATGCTCTGCATTAAACCTTTATTTTTCATATGATGCTAAGTTGCATTTTTACTTTGTTTTGTTGACTGAAGGAAAGTTAGGTTATTATAACGTTGCAAGCGACCTCTATATATATATATATATAGGTATATTGCTCTTGTTGCAATTAATTCAATGGTAGATTGCCGTACGGTAGGAAAGCCATTATTATCACCTAAAAAAGAGCTACAGCTTTCTTTTACCTACCTAATCTTCAAAAACACAAAACTAGGTATATAGGTAGGTACTTTCATTTATCTACTTACATCTAATTTTGTACCTGGTGAATTTTAATTTTCTTTTTCAGTACTGTACCTACCTATGTTTAGAAATACATATTTTCTAGAGGAACATTTTAAGTGCTTAGGTAAATCGTCCTCAAGTAACTAACAAACTTGGTAAAGTTTAACATAAACAGCACAAAATGTGTGAAAGTATTAGCTGGCAGGTAGCAGGTGCGGCACCCCTTGTTTGAAAGTGCGACCCTTCTTTGTGCCACTTTTTTCCGTCTACAAATGTTTTTTGACCCGTTTTTTGCTTCCTTGGGACTAAGGACTGTGCTTTGTTTAAAAGTTAAGGGCTTTATATGTAACAAGGACCTTGCTATCTGTGGATTTATCGTTATTAGTAACAGCTGTACATTAACTTATCGGAAGACTTTCGACATAGAACATATAATAATGTCGTACTACTTCTAGGAAAGGAATGGTAAATAATGAATATTAGCAGTTAGCACATTAGAAGCCTTGTAGGTACTATATTTTACATATAATTACTACTCGTACCTCCAATTTCTATTTTTATACTAATTTAATGGTTAGCTAATTTTTTTTCTGCTATCAGCTAAATAGAAGATATAATAGAAGATAACACCTGGCATTAAGCATTTTAGGTTTTAGATATTTTGCATTTTAGACATCGCCGTCGTAACCGGTCTTTTTCAGGTTTTCGAAGCGCTCGTAGCGAAGTTGGCTTGGCCATTCTGAATCGATCAGCAAAGTTAAGCAACGTCCGCCTCGGTCAGGAGTTGGATGGGTGACCGCTGGTGACATTACTACTGAGCACTTCCGTGCTTCGGAGGGCACGTTAAGCCGTCGGTCCCGGTTGTTGTCTTAGGATGGGAGTCGTTACAGCATGGTGGTAGGGCACTTTGCGAATGCCCGCCTGGCTAGCTACCACCCTCAAGTTGAAAATCTGTCGCCAAGCACCTAACGGTGTGTTCCGGCAGCTGTCCTTGAGAGCCAGTAATTCTAGGTTAGCCTGTACAACATCTTCGACCACATCATCACTTACCATCAGGTGAGATAGTGGTCAAAGGCTATCCTATCAGGTTTAAAAAAAAAAAAAAAAAAAGAGCCCGGGACTTTCATTTCGCACTCGACTCAAAATAATAATTTTATGTAGGTACACAGTGGACACTACTATTAGTACATTTAGCCATTTTTAGATGGTTAGGAAGTGTATCTTCTTACTTTCTTACAATTTCATTGCTTAATATAATTAAGTGACCGACAATGTGATAAATCATTTACTTATTTATAATGAACATTAACACGAAGCGATGAAAAGTTCACAAATGTTTCTCAGCATCAAATTATTCAAATATAATTCCAATATAAACGATCGGAAGTCTAAAGTTTGAAATTATATAGGTAAGAGCTATGAGAATTAACGAGAAAGATCAGTATTGCAACTTTAAATATATATTTAGAACTAAATCAGTCATTTGAGACTTAATAGTAAATAATAAGTTAGTACTTTCCTAAGTTGTTACGTGAGTACTACATAATAATATTATCTTTCACAGTAGGTACCTATATTGCTGCATTATTTTGTTAGCAATATATTTGATATAAAATAGAATATAGTAGAAGAAAGACGTGACTGAATGAGTGAGGCTCAGGATTGATTTAGTTTTAAAAGCAAAAACATTATTTCTACGAACAAATGATGTTAACAGGAATTAACATAATTATTATTGAGAGCCAGTACCACCATACCACCACACCATCACACACCATCACGTGAGATAGTGGTCAAAGGCTAACCTATCACACATAAAAAAAACATCATTATAATAATATATGCTATCTAGGTATATAGCTGAAAATGATATGTATGATCATTAGTAGCGTTATAGCCTAAAGACATTCTGCTGTGTTCACATCGGATATTTTCATTTTATTTTCAGTTCTCCTACAAGATGAGCAAGTGCTAGTGTAAATTGAAAGCGGAAGTACCATCATTTCTCCGTGATTCATATTTGTGGCACCCGCGCGGAATGTGACAGTTGTTATGACCTAAACCAGTACTTGAAATATCTATTATTTAGTGATTGTTTAGTAACATAAAGATTTTTTGACGCTTTCTTATGCGTGATGCTATGACTGTACTCAGTTTGAGTGGGCTATGAATTATGATTATGACATATTGTTATGCACTAGATAATGGATATTTCAAGTAGGTACTGGTTTAGGTCACATACAACTGTCACATTCCGCGCGGGTGCCACAAATATGAATCATGGAGAAATGATGGTAGGTACCTACTTCCCCTTTCAATTTACACCAAATGCACTGACCTATTTGAGTCTACTATTGATCTTGATTACATCATCCATCACTTAAAACAGGAGGCTAGTTGTCTTATTGGCACATGTAAAGCTTGGAGACAACACAAATACGATATCTCTTCATGAATATCTGTTTGGATGGATAGTAATGGAAAGTACCTCTCATGATGATGGCTTAGCAAATTTCTCAGAGTATTTGAGTCCTTATCAATACTTAGGTTCAGGTATCTTTGCTTTGGTTACAATCACAACAGTCCGATTAGATTATGTTTGTGTCTAGGGAGTAACGTTGTATTTTGACTTCTTTGAGCTATACTAACATTATGGTTAATATATACATACAAGAGTATTACAAAATCACAAATTTACGAGAGGAAAATTTTTAATCATGTAAGGGATTCGATTCCGCAGAGCATGCGTTATTGCAAACATAAAAATATTAAAATACACAAGAGTAGGTACCATAGAGTTATGTGTAGTCGCATAACTCTATGGTTACTTTCGTAAGACCCGTGAGAACAAAAGATACATAGTAACTCCATTCTTTGATTCTATGTAAATTTGCACAATTTCCACGAGACCCGGAACGAACATTTGTAAAACCATTAATATGCTAATTTGCCACTGATTTGATTATACTCTTTGACACAACGAAGGGTCATTTAGAACTCTTAAAATATTGCTCTAATCTTGACGTTGAAGAGCTTTCAAATAAGAGTATCTTAATTGTCGTGAAGATTGATGATACCAAGTCACATTGTTTATAATTATAATGCAAATTTTGTCTATTAGTCTGGCTGTTGTTTAAAATATTGATGGTTGTTTGAAATTTGGACAAATGCTGTATATATTTTATTGTTTTAACCAGATATATACAAACATCGAAAGTAGTTCTATGGAATATTTGTTACTTCAGTTAAATAGTTACCTTTAAGACATTTTAAAGATAATTTAAGTAGTAGTAGGTATATTAGGTAAGTATATCTATATAGTTTAGGTGAATTGTTGAGATGGGACAGTAAGGGCAGGTAAGTACCTTTACCGCATTAAGGCGTCCTGCAGGAACATCGTGTGATTTTTAGTCGGTAGGGGCACTTACTGCTGTGGTAGTACCTAGTCGGTGTTGAGCCCGTCATATCGCCGTCACCTCCCCCGGGGTGGACGGGAATGCGTAAATGCATTTCCCACAAAAAAAGGTACCTTAACCGTTATAGTTACCGGAAAACGTTTTTAGGAGACTTATGTATTTTTTTTCCAAAGTTTGTAGACGCAGTACATAATATCTTCAAAAAGTTCAGAAGTAGTTATATATATAATTGAATTATTGTAGCAGTGATAGCCGTGGGGTATTGGTATGGAGTATGGACTACAGCGCCGCGGGTCCATGGTTCAAACCCCATCGCCGGCTTGAGCTTCACCGCATGGTGGAAGAGCATTTTGCGAATGCTCGTCTGGCTAGCTATCACCTTATAGTAGAAGTGTCGCCAAGTATATAATAGTATATCCCCGCAGCATTCCTTGAAAGTCAGTAAGTAGGTAGGTACCTATTTATGATAAACATTTACATGAGACATAACAACTGCATGTGTCAGGGCGACAGACGCAGAGCAGTTCGTCTCTTGTGACGAAATGTATCTGTTACAGGCAGTGGGTAATTTGGGTCCACCCAGATCCAATTTTCATCATAATATGTCACAGTTCAGTTGAAAATCCCTTTATTTCTCTAGGTAAGGCAACTCGCGCTAATCATGGGGCACCAATTTTTCAAGTGATTTAACTTTACAAATGCATTGAGTCAATATTATAGGCACGGTAATATTTATAGATAATATTACCGTGTTATAGGTATGCTAACATCAAACCATGCCGCTAATTCTTTGGTAGTTTGACACCAATCTGCATCTACCATCACCTGTACTTCATTTTTGTTTACCTTAGTTGCTTCCATTCTCTTCAAAAAGCTCAAATTGCCGTTATAACAGTTACGAGCAATTTGAGATTTTTTAGTCTCACATACCTAATCGAATCCTAATATTAATCTGATTTTCGCTGTATCCATTTTCACGTAGTTTTTAACGTGATAATGTGGGACTAAAGACGTGTTAAAACGATCGTCATGTCTTTTAAATTTAGAATGTTACAGATTCCGTGTGAAAACACCTGAAATCTTACACATGAAATCACATACTATACAGGTTTAATTTTTATTCCAATTGGCCAGTGCGTTATAATGGCAACTGTATATTTAAGCCCCTATTATTATGTGCAAAAATCAATAGCTCCCGAATTGCAGATGATAACCTTTACTCAGAGGTAACAATTTTCTGTGGGTACAAATACCCATATCTACGCTTGATTATGCTTTCATGGCGTGAACGTGGACTAGTACACATTCTATGAGTACCTTCCTACATCTTATTTGTACTTGGAAAGCTGCTCAAAGCAGCTCGTGAACAGAAGGTGGCACCTAGTTAGGTAGGTCCTATAACTATTTCGCTCAAAGCTTAAAAGCACCTGCCATTCTAGCAAGGGGATGTTTCCTACTGGCAGTGGATTAATAGGTGATAGGTATTTAATAGGGAACATACTACCTAGTACCTACCTATATACCGATATATTTTATTTTTCGTGATTTATTATTATTGTGTATCAGTTATTTAAAGTTTTGATTTTAGTAATTATGTTTTACAAATGGTTAAATATTTCTTATTCACATAAACATAGAATTATATAACCTACGAATATATAGCCTAACTCATATAATATTCATATATTACAGAGAAGGTCAATTCAATGTTGGAAATATTTATGTTTTATGACGTATTGAGGTAGGTTACGAATGTAATAAAATGTAAGTAGGTACGTAACTATGGTAACATTATAATATTTTTATGTTTGCAATAACGCATGCTCTGCGGATTAAGTACATTACAAAATAACAAATTACTGAGAGGAAAATTTTACGACGAAAAAATTTTAAGTCACGTGTGGAATCCCGCACATTTGTAATATTATAATATTTTCTGATGTGTTATGCTTTGCTAAACGAAATGACGCGAGATGATTCTTATAAAAAAGTTAAAACGTTCATTTTAACAATGTGGAAGTAAAAAGTAACGCTATGTAGGTAAGTACCTACCTACCTACCTATTCCTAAAGGTAAATAAATAGGTAGTCATAGTATTTATCATATAGTCATAAGGACTATATTTTTGTTAATTACTGTTAGTTCTGTAAACAATTAGAATCTTTCCCTTTCGATTCGGGTCGATTTGTAATGTAAGTGATCCATTAATAATATTTCTTTTTGATTTTAGAGAAACACATATAGGTAGGTAGGTACGTACTAAAAAAACTCATATACCTACCTACAGTTCTTAAGGTTTGTTTTTGAACTTAAAAAGTTCCTATTATTTGTTGGAGGGCAATAAATGAAGCATTATTCTGTTCTGGGCCGTAGCTCTCAATGCAAGATCTCATATTGATTAGCGATCTATGATTTTTACTATGGCTAAACTAGTCTTTAAAAAAGTGGTTCTGCCGCTGTAATACCAAAACGGGTTAACGGCAGGGTCAGTCATATCACGACTATGACTGTGCTACTGCAAGCTATGGTCATATAATCCCTTTCCCATCACATCCCACAACCCTCCCTCCACTTACAACATAATCACAGTTTAATAACCGCACAGACACGAAGAAACGATTTTATGAGTTCAACTGTCAACATAACCGCACTTTCACTGTATCACTACTTTTAGTTGTTAGGTTCACACACGTGTATTTTGTAATCACTTTTAGTCCATAAAAATGTTCTTTCCATTGATAAATACACGTAATTCTAATTTTGAAAATCCGATCTGCTGTACACAAACCGTTCAAAGCAAACCATAACTAACGTAACGTTCGTTCGCGTGACGGGGTGTCAACGGCTGCGTGCTGAAGTAAGCAACAGTTGGCGAAGTACCAACATGGCTGCTCTACTGCTACAATTCTACCAACATGGCGCGCGCAGGGCCAACGGCCTTTGTATTGAATGGACGAACCTGTTTGGTCGACTCACTGTCTGCGCTGCGCCTGCCTGCGTATGCGCATGTAGATTCATCGGAAATAAAACTTTGAACTTACTCGGACGGCTGAGATTTATGACTGCATAAAATTGATGCCGAATAAATATAATAATGCTCTATAACGATTTTTTTGGTTTTTTGATCTTTGATGGTTTAATTTGTGGAAATTATAGATAGGTACATTCAAATAATTTATTATTAATTTTGAAAATATAAATGTGATACAATTTAATTGTAGATTATGTTTGATAGGAAGAAAAAAACATCTAGGTAAGTACAGAAAGAAACACGAGTTACATTTAATAACAACAATAACAGAAAAGGGGTACCTACCTAAAATAATAAATAGTTCTATAAATCTAAAGCATCAGATCCTTGCATACAACATATACATTATATATAATAATACTACGTATCAGTGCAAGTGACTAAAAATCTTATAACCATATATGATTTCCACTGTTACACTTTTGTCTTGGCGAACTTCGGTTACTTTTTTCTGCAAGCATGTTATTACCTAAGCGAATAATTTAAGATATACAAATATAACTATATCACTAAATCGAGCCTGAATTGTTTGATTACTTGTGATATGCGCTACCTGGATGATTAAGAAATTACTTGAACATCCGATAATGATGATTGCCAGGGTTTCGTATTAGAAAACAGGACCCTACTAAGCCTACGCTGTCCGTCCTTCCGTCCGTCAGTCCAGTGCTGTCACCTTTGGAACTGGAATAGGTGGTGTGCCGGTTGAAATTTCAACAAATATATATATACTTATGGCATATTCTACTGGCTTGTTACCTTACCGTTAAGTTGAATAAAATTCGAAAAAGGAGACAGAAGAGGGGAATGTTGTAGTACCAGAGAGAGAAAAATGCTGAGTCAAACATTAATATAAACACTCAACTCAATCAATTTCAAAAACTTCTTTACGCTTAAAATACAACGACTGGTGAAATGAAACTGCAACTTACGCAATTTTGTTTCAAAATTTGTTAAAGAAATTTCAGACAATCATACAGTTAAGGCACATTATTACTATCTATAGCATAGTATAGTATGTATCTAAGTATAATTATATGTATGGATATGGAACAAAGACGTAACCAAATCAGAAAATAATTAACATGGACTTAATTAATAACGCTAGACCTAGAAAACGAACAAAATAGGAAAAATGAATTAAAACTGCTTCTAAGATATCAATAATCATTTCAAATAGATCTCATAACTTCAGCTCTATATGTCTGCGTCAATTTGGTCATAACGCCAGAGATTCAAGCCTTATTGCTTACATACCTACTATATGAATTGTTAAAAGAGGGATCACATTAGCCTCTCGGTTAACTATTTAAAAAGTTTTCAGTTGCTCAGCTAAACATGGCCTTATGTCGATAATTACTGTGCGCGGAATAGAATATTACACATAAATATCTAACATGTATTTAAACATAGGTAATATTAATAGGTAATTATTTATGCGTAATATATTTTTATACGAATAAGCATTGCAATTCAACGGCTGGTCACGCTGCCAACTGGTAGTGAGCTGGAGCATTTGGACTGCCTGTGGGTCTGCAATGCTTTTATTGTAGTAGCTATTGCTTTTACTGTTGTTATAGTTCGTGGTATTTTTTTAATGAAGGCATACCGCCATTTTGTATGTAATATAAATAATATGTTTTACCAAGACCTGGTGTGTTCTTTATTATCTTGGTACACATATTGTGTACCTAAGTATGTGAATTATAAGTCAATTTCATATTGTTAATGAGTTGAAGGAGTAGGTTTTTTCAACGGCTGCATTTAGTTTACTTCTGCTTTATTTATTTGAATAATTTTATTTTATACAGCTTAGCACAACTTAATTTATCTACAAAATGAGAAAAATACATTGTTTCTTCAAACATAAATTTACGCTTGAAAATTCTACTATCTAATTACTTGAATCAAATTAGAGTTAGGTGTTTTAAAAATGCTCAAGGGAAATTCTGCTACCTAAAGCGAAAAAGTTTAAAGTTCGGTTTAGGCTTCTGTGATTTCTTTTACCAAAATCTTTACTTTTTACTCTTGCCCTTTTTATAACTGAATTGGATTTTATAACTGAATTTCTTTGGTACTCTTTGTGAATATTTTCAACAGTTAACATAGTTAAGTTTTTGAATATTGCATGAACTTAGCTTTATAATATGACCACCAATGATTTCGATAACAAAATTCTAAGGATTTTAAAAAGTTTCCAGTTTATACATTGAATTTATAAAAAACACACTGTTCGCTTTTGTCGCTCCTTTCTTCCGCGTACTTGTGGGATGTGGAACGACCTTCCTCCGGTGGTCTTTCCGCGAGGCTACGACATAGACCATTTTAAAAGGGGCATCTACAAATTCCTCTTTGGGCAGGCAACGCATCGGCAGCGCAACTAGTGTTGCAGATGTCCATAGGCGGCGGTTACGTTTACCATCAGACGGACCGTCTGCTTGTTTGTCACCCATAATATAAAAAAAAAACAGGAGAAAGAGCACCCATACCTCGAACATGGCAATATCAAATCAGGTGACGTCTCCTGATAGTCCTCATTCAGTGTCAGTAGTGTGCGTATGTGCGTCATCTGCATGCTTGTCTTCCTGTGCTTGTCTGCCATTCAAGTTTTAAAACGTATCATATACAATGGATGTGTAGCTGTGTGCATTATATGTATATATACTTGAATTATATGTTCTACACATTATATTGTCGTGATATTGGAGCATACCATATCTTCCTTTTCTATTTAAGTCAATGAGTTATATAGTATTATGTATTATTTCTCAAACATGCTTGGAAATGTGAGCATTATTTTGACAACCTTCTTCAAGATAAATCGAAATTGCTGTACTGGCCAAACACATGCGCGAAGCGGCCGGCAAAAAAATTATGAAAATCTATATCTGTCGTGTCTAGCGGCCAAATAAATTGCATAGTAAACTCATATCTGTCGTGTAATTTAAAAATGAAACGATCTTTTACTTCGAAGCATGGCAACCAAGGAGGTAAGTAACTTATCAAAGGTTTTATTTAAATTTTGATCTGGCTTGCACATAGAACTGTTTATTTTAAATCTGTTTATTGAAAATTGTACATTGAACAACTGTAGGTATCTTCAAATAAAAAAATCTGACTAGCTAATACTTTGTTTTAATTTCCGCGCATTTTTTGAGAAAAGCACCATAGAAGCCTTGGCCACAACTAGGCATTGATGGACTTACGTATGTGTGCCTCGGCTTCGCCACGGCCCACATTTACACGTTCGTCCATCAATGCCTCCTTTGCTGGCCGCTGCAGTAATGTACTATTAATTACATGCAACTGCCGCTTCCATATATTGTCATTTCATAGCCTTACTATTCATTTATCTAAATTCAAAAATCAGCATGTTGCAATAAAAAAATTATGTGGAAATTCGGCCAACCACGAACTAATCCGGCAATCTATAAAAAAGTCACAAAATATTGAACTTTTTATTACTAATAATTTGTTAAACTTAATACTACCTTGCAGTTAATTAATCTTTAGATATCAGTACCTAAATCATAAAAATTTAAAGTAATTGTTATCTTATATATAGGTATATTTGCAGCCAACAGTAAATAAGAATTAAAAATTAAAAAAAATAACTGCATTTTTTTTTATCATTTTATCGATGCATTGAAATTACATTTGTTGAAGCAGTGATAGCTCAGTGGCTTTGGCCATGGACTGCCGCGCAGCAGGTCCATGGTTCGAATCCCGCCGCGGGCTTGAGCTTCACCGCATGGTGGAAGGGCATTTTGCGAATGCCCGCCTGGCTAGCGACCACCCTCAAATATAAATTCTGTCGCCAAGCACCTAACGGTGTGCCGGCAGCTGTCCTTGAGAGCCAGAGTAATTCTAGGTTCAGCCTGTTAACACCTTCGACCACATCATCACTTACCATCACGTGAGATTGTAGTCAAAGGCTTACCTATCAGCAATAAAAAAAAAACTGTAAATTGTACACAACTGTACTCATTATTTATAGAATCGTTTTTGAAGCTCTTCATTTTGATACCCCACCTGATGGGTTTTGGACGATAAAACTTTTTAGCTCACCATATTGCGTCTTAAATCCGCCAGTTTTTTTATGTGTTTAGTGTCCATAGAGTTTCTGTGATCTGTGTTAGTGTCACATGCATTATCAGAACGAATCTAACGATATGTCATAGAATAAAATTGGTTAATCCGTATATATATCCGTGAATACATGCTTGAACCCTGAAAACATAACACTCCTTTTTTATGCAGTCGTGTAACAAGAGAAACTTCGACGAAGAGGAGAGATATACATTCTTCATGCCTAAGTATCTCGTGTTTTTTTTTAATTGATGATAGGTAAGCCTTTTTTATCCCTGATAGGTTAGGCTTTGACCACTATCTCACCTGATGGTAAGTGATGATGTGGTCAAAGATGTTGTTCAGACTAACCTAGAATTACTAGTTCTCAATTAAGCTGCCGAAACACAGCGTTAGGTGCTTGGTGACAGATTTTCTACTTGAGGGTGGTAGCTAGCCAGGCGGGCATTCGCAAAATGCCCTACCACCATGCTATAACGACTGCCATCCTAAGACAACAACGCGTCTCTCTGCATGGCTACTGCATGCATAACTCTATAGAACTTTGCCCCAACAAGCACAAGTAAACAAGTTTAGTAACACGTGCGCTGCTGTGCGTAGTCGTCGTGCTAGAGTAGAGCTAATAGTGAAAGTGGAATCTTCATAATTGAGATTACGTAGGAAACGATTGTTGTTGATTAATTGCACAGTCGTTTGTAAAAAAGTAGAATAATGGGGAGGCAACAAGGTTTCCCTCGTTCCGTGGGTGCGTGAGTTTTTGTGGGTTGCGTGTGTGAAACGTGATGAAAATGTTAAGATAGGTCATAAAGACGTACCTATGAGTATTATAATTTATAACGTTGCCATATTTATGATAGGTAGGTACCGTATTCGTAATATTATTGGGGTATTATGTATGATAGGCATCATTTACAAGCGTAAGCGTGAAGATAATCTGCCAGTTTTTTCACTTTTGCATCACACCAACAGCTCTACTGTTGGATTAAAGTCTCTTAAGGGTGGGGGGATTTGCCATAATCTCCACGGTTGGCAGGCGTCTTGGGCTCGCATTATAAGATGACACTTCTTTAGAAGGCGCTGCTGCCCGCCTGATGATGTGGTCGAAGATGTGTTCAGGCTAACCTAGAATTACTGGCTCTCAAGGAAACACCGTTAGGTGCTTGATTTTCTATTTGAGGGTGGTTGCCAGGTGTGATTTGCAAAATACTACAAAATAATTAGTACCACCATGCTATAAAACCTGCCATCCTAAGCATGTGTGTTATTAAAAGTGGATTTTTGCAAAGTAACGCTTGAATCTTATTTGTTTTTATTTATTTATTCCACACTAAACAAAAAGCAATTAAAAACAAATAACATAACAATATAATGTATCGGACCTGAATTGCAGTTCAGATACCTGCGTGTTACAGCAAAATGTATAAAGTAAACGTGTTTGAGTAATTATGAATGTTAATACAATTTCAAATATTAGGCTATGAATGACAAATACAAATATGATCATAATGATGATGACAAACATAATGATGATGATGATGTAGGCAATATGATGATCCAAAAACGATGTGTTAGGGTCATAAACAAGGCGTGGTTTTTAGAAAGCTGCAAACCCCTTTTTAAAGCATGTAACATACTTCCTCTACCGTGCATGTACATAAAAGACATTAAATTTGTGTCTTCACTAAACAACACCCTGATTTATTTAAGAAACGTGGTGATGTTTTTACACGTCAAAAAAGGACAAAGTTCACCAATCTATTATATGAACCTCGTGCTAAGAAGGACTTATATAAAAAAAATATTTACAATATGTGTTTATCTATTTATAACTGTCTACCTAACGACATCAAAATATTGGATGGTAACAAATTTAAAAGATCTTTGACTCACTGGCTTCTTATTAACTGCTTTTATAGTGTTAAAGAATTTAAAGACTTTTGTAAAATGTAATATTGACTGAATTCATACAACAAAAAATTTGCACGTCTGCTTGCTGACTAAATACATTGTATCTTAACAATTAATATAAGATCTTATATGACATGTATTTTAGCAAATAAATTATTTGATTTGATTTGATTTGATATAATTAAGACGCAGAATGCACCCACCTACGTAATAATTTCGCAGTTGGATGCAGTCGGCGTCACCAGCACTTACTGGGACTTGTTTGGGACGGCCAGACTCAACACGGAGGTTGAGTTTGACCGGTTAGGTTCGGGGTAGGGGATATCTTTTAGAGTTTTTATGAATAGTGACAATTTATGGCAGAATGGTAGTTCTTGATTATTTTTTATTAAATCGTTATATTGGCGAGCCATTCTGACTAAATGGCATTCTGACTATATGAATCTGTTCATTATATATTTCGAAGCAATGATGGCCGAGCGGTAATAGCTATGGATTGCCATGCCGCGGGTCCATGGTTCAACCCCCATCAGCCGGCTTGGCTCATCACCGCATGGCGGAAAGGCATTTTGCGAATGCTCGCCTGGCTAGCTATCACCCTCAAGTAAAAAATCTATAGCCAAGCACCTCACAGTGTGTTCCGGCAGTAGTTCTTGAGAGCGAGTAAAATTACAGGCACATAAGAGTGATAACTGATAAGACTTAACATAATGTATGTTTGCCACAAGCAATTGAAATAAATAAAATAATGCTGCCAGCATGCTGGGCACGCTGCCAACTGGTAGTGGGCTGGAGCATTTGGACTGCCTATGAATCTGCTATGACTTATAGGTTGTCCAAGTGCTTTTATCGTAGTAGCTGTAGTGTTGTATATAGTTCATGGTATTTTGTTAAATAAAGGCATAACGCCGGTAAAAAATATATTGATTTTCTAATTTTATAATAAATAAATGTCCCAGGGTGACAGACGCAGTGCAACTCGTCTTGTAACGAAGTGCATCTGTTATAGGCAGAGAGTCCGCCTAACATTAGGTGGGTATCGAGCTCGATGCGTCACAGTCACACAAAAAATAAGTAGTTCGTATTTTGTATCTTCGTTTCGTTGCGTAATATTCAATGTTTTTTGGTTTTACTGCATTGCATGTCAACACTGTGATGTAAATGGGCGTGGTAAATAAAAGAATAATAATAATTAATAATATTAATTTATTTTTGCATAAACTTGTTACATTTTAGTTAATGAATCCATAAGCTCCCGAACTAGTTAAAGACTGTGTTTCGGGTGCCAGTGGCTTCTCCCATCTAGATTATTTTAATATTTTATGCTTACAAAATAAATTTAGCAAATATATATGTATACATATAAGTAGAACATAATTTATATCAGAATATCTAGGCTACAATGTTGGTATGATACACATGGTCCTAAGATATTCTCTGACGTCACTATATCACAGTCTGCCACTCCATTCGTTTAACATAAGCTGTGTATCGTTGTTTGTGTAACAGCCCTTCGCACAAATAACCCCCGGGGATGTTTAAAGATAATAGGTGTAGCTGTGTGAAAATTATACACCCTCTAGCCGGTGAAGGAGACATAACAATAAACAAAACTTAAATCTCAAATAAAGAAAAGTGAAGTTGATGATGATGATGAAAGTACGTAGTAGGCTCAGTATTAGTAATATTCTCGAAACTACTTTTCTCTGATAAAGTATGACTTTGACTTTTGACTTTTCTCTCATAAAGTATGAGCATTGTATTTGAAATGGTTAGTTATAATATTTATAAAACAGTTTATTTATGTGAACTGAATGTATTGCACATCAACGGTTGTCTCTTCGCTTGTGTCTGTCCATCCAAAGGTTATCTGGAAGAAATCGATACACAGCGATAAGACCGCCCATTGAAAACTATGTTAGATACTCTAAAATTAAAATTTCCTTAGTGAATAATACAGAGTTTTTGTATTTGTATTATATATTATGTAATATAATCGTAATTCTTCGGCAGCGTACTTAATTCTTTACTGCAGACAGTATGAACTTGCACAGTATCATCATATTGAAAGGGTGAAATCTAAGTTAAACCAGCATAAAGACCATTTGGGTTCTGAGGTAAAGCATATTATAGTTCTGAGATTAATCCTATCATGTACAAAGTACTTTTTTTATATACAGAAACCATCAAGTATATTTCGGTTTCTTCTAACACTAGGTTAGCCTGAACAACATCTTCGACCAAATCGTCACTTACCATCAGGTGAAATAGTGGTCAAAGGCATAAAAAAAATTAAAATGTTATGTCTGCTCGGGTTATTTTTCTTGTTCCTCCGCATTTTGGCTATTCCTTAAACGTTTTTTTCACTTGATTTACAACCTTGTCTTTTTATCCTTTGCGATATTCCTTTTTCTTTCGATTTTAATCAAATGCTTAACTTTCAATGTCTAGGATTATATTTTCTACCGATTTATAATGTGATGTTGTTACCTTGACTTTTAAAAATATATCTGGCTTTGTCTGATTTAGTTTCACCAAACTTCTCTAAAAATAACCTCAGTTTCAATGTCCAATGCACCTCTTTTTGTGCATGTCCTTCCCCGGATTTCAAACTATTTCCATACCAAATTTCATCCAAATCAGGCCAGTAGTTTTTAAGTTTATTCGTTGCATTCAAAAATACAAATCTTTTCTCTTTATAATATTATAGTATCGTCGATAAGATGAAGTCTCAGCCCCCACGGACCGAACGTCTCTAAACGGCTCAATTATGTAATCACTATCGAGATCACTACCATTTATTATGAATTAGGAAGTTGTTTACTGTGGACTCAATTTTTTTTTACCAGTGATACCATATATTTTTTTATTGTGACGGGAGAAGCTCAAGGCCCTCCTGATGTTAAGCGGACTTACCTCTGCGTATAAGAGATGCATTTCGTCACAAGTCACGAATTGCACTGCGCCCGTCACCTTGAGACATAGTTGTTAAGTCCCATGTGCCTGTAATTTCACCGGCTCTCAAGGAATGCTGCCGGAACACACCGTTAGGTGCTTGGCGACAGATTTTCTACTTGAGGATGGCTGCTAGCCAGGCATTCGCAAAATGCCCTTCCACCATGCGGTGAAGCTCAAGCCTGCGGCGGGATTCGAACCATGGACCAGCTGCGTGGCAGTCTATAGCCAATGCCACTGAGCCATCACTAACAAAACAATACTTGAAACGATGAAATTTCAGAAACCAATGACCCCAAATGAACTTTCTTAGTGTGTATAAGCACCATAACGTATTTAATTACAACAAGCCTAATTGCTTAACTTTATACTTTCAATAACCGATTCTAATTGGATGAATTGATGGAAGCGATCAAATCGATTTCAATGGTTTCATTGTTCCTAAATGCTTTAACTATTAAGATATATTAAAATCAATACCTACGAGTTTCTAAAATGTGGGTATTTACATAATTCGATGCTTTGTAGCTAGGAACTTACTATTTTAGACCGCGAGCGTATACTGTACTAGTTGCACTCATTTTAACCACATGGACAATGTTGAAAGCGACTCTGATGATTGAAAAGATGTCTATGTAAATATTCAGGATCTAACCTATCTACACGCCAAGTTTCATACAAATATGTTTAGCCGTTTCAGCGTGAAGGAATAACAAACATAACTACACACTTCCATTTTCACGCACAAAATTTCCCATGTATAATATACTAGTTATGCCGCGCGGTTTACCCACGTGGTGATCGATGATGGTGATGATGAAAGTATCGTGTTAATCCAGCGCCTCGACTACCTCCACACGAAATTTCATCAACATTGATTCAACCGTTTGGGCACAAACATACACACAAACAAACACACTCACAACTTTCGCCTTTATAATATTAGTTTGAAGAGTGGTACTGTAATATGATAAGCTAAGGTAATATTTTTAGAAACAAATGTATCTATACCTAATTAGTCAATTAAATTATTTACAAGGCTTTAAAGGAAGTGTTTATCAACAAAATAAAAGTAAGTATGAGATGACGAGGATCCTTGAATTGAAACACAATACAACAAAACTAAAGTGGACATAGTTCCTATTGTATGGTGAATAATCATTTGTAGCACTGTGAATCTATTTTGTAAATTATGAGTAACCTCATTTTAAAAGTCAACTAACAGCAGCGGCAAATTATTTTACGGACCTACTTACTCAAAACCTTATTTAGTGACTAGCTGCGAATTCGCGAATTCACCCGCGAAGACAATAATGAAAACGCTGACAAAACTATTTCGTCAAAGTGACCAAAACGCCGATTCAATTAACCTAATTGGTGCCTTCGTTAAATATGACCGAATCTAACTCTTCATCATCATAAACCACGTTAAATCGGTTATTATTAAGTTTTGTTCGTTATTTTAATTGCCTTTCTATGTAGCCCGAACCAACCTCCTTAGATTGTAGCTATACCCACCTTGCCATGTACATCCAATCAAACTTTCTGGTCATTTTAAACATTCCCTTATATAATAACAACCAAGATTCATGGTTGTGCTAAACAGTTCATTTGTAGGGCTAACCAAGTTATTGGTTCTTTTAACTTTCCTGTTTTGAGAATCAGGCTAGGCTCCTCAGACAAAAACTATCTATTTTTACAAAACTAACCAACTTCATTGCTTATTGCCATTTAACAAACAAGAACGAAGTCATATTGTCCTGGTTCCCATAGAAGGCCCTGTTATGTATATGTCAACTAGAATTCAGTCAACTTGGCAGAAAATACTACTTACTCGTAGTAAAATATTTTTTTCTCCGTGAAGTGATTTTGAAGATGACTAAAAGTATCTTATGTTTGCTATCCAGAACCGAAATTATCTATATTTCAGTTTCATCCAAATCCGTCCAGCCGTTTCAGTGTAAAACAGTAACAAACATACACACACATACCCTTTCGTATTTATAATATTAGTATGTTTCCCTACCGTAACAAATAAGAAACCATCCGATGGTCGAGAGCACACGAACAATCGGCAACAATAATACAAATTATTTGCAAATTGTTCTCAACATCACAACAACAATTGGTTTTGAACAGTACAAGCCTTATTAGGTTAGCAAAATAATCGTTACTTTGTGAGCCGAGTTTTGGGTTCGGAAATTTGAAGTTTAGAGATGTTGTACAAAATTCATATACCTAGTCTCTACTGGTAGTCTGTTCAGAAAGAGAGTCGACTTGTGATTTGACTAAGGGACTTTTTTTTTTATTGCTGATAGGTAAGCCTTTGACCAAAATCTCACCTGATGGTAAGTGATGATGTGGTCGAAGGTGTTAAACAGGCTTAACCTAGAATTACTGGCTGTCAAGGACAGCTGCCGGAACACACCGTTAGGTGCTTGGCGACAGATTTTCTACTTGAGGGTGGTCGCTAGTCGGGCATTCGCAAAATGCCCTACCACCATGCGGTGAAGCTCAAGCCCGCGGCGGGATTCGAACCATGAACCTGCTGCGCGGCAGTCCATAGCCAAAGCCACTGAGCTATCACTGCTTCGAACTTCGGGACTGCTAACTTTGATAATTATGATGAATAGCATCAAGTAGTTTTTGAAGCGCTTGTAGCGAAGTTTGCTTAGCCGTTCTAAACCTATCAGCTAAGTAAATCAACGTCCGCTGCGGTCACCCGTAGGATGAGTAACCACTAGTGGCATTATGCACATAATGTAAGTTAAACCTTTATTCAATGTAGGCATTTTGTATGCCATAGTTGGCAAGCAACCAAAAGGTCCGCCTGATGGAAAGCGATCACCGTTTCGCCTATGGATATATAATATATATAACACCCCGGACATCACAAATACTAGGGACTCTGTTGACTTAATATCGGAAATACCGCGGGAGGAAGCTCATTCCACATTCTGCAGGTATCAGGCAGAAAATATTGCGTGAAACGCACAGTATGTGATCTCCACGTATCTATAATATGTGGATAGGCTTTCTGGCGATGGCGACTAGTGCGGTGATAAATCATAAAACAGGGACGCCGCCGCCGGCATGAGGTTGAATAATTCTTGAGAACTTTTAGGGTTATAAATGCAATAAAAGATACAAGGAGATCCAATGTCTCACGCATATTAAGTGGCTCTAGGTGTCAAAAAAGCTTGGGGTCGTTGACAATTCTGATAGCTCTACGTTGTACCATATCAAGAGGCTTTTTTTTTTATTCCTGATAGGTTAGCCTTTGATCACTATCTCACCTGATTGTAAGTGATGATGTGTTCGAAGATGTTGTTCAGGCTAACCTAGAATTACTGGCTCTCAAGGACAGCTGCCGGAACACACCGTTAGGTGCTTGGCGACAGATTTTCTACTTACGGGCGGTGGCTAGCCAGATTCAGATTCAGATTACTTTATTGTTAAACTGTGTTACATTGGGTTCTTATATTATAGTATCAACAGATTTGTTCATGGCGAACATACAATATTTTATGCAGGTAGTAAATGATAATTTTAATATAAATTTTAAGTTAATGTCAGTATTGTAATAGATTATTTTCAGCTTTATGATGTCAAGTTTACATAGAAAATATTAATAACTGAGATAATGTCAATAACCATAAAACATAGCATCAATCAAGTTCGAAATTTTATCATTCAAATATTCATTTAATGTAACTCTTCAATATTAGAAAATTAAACAATTTATTCTTAAATATAATTACACTTTCCGATTCCAGTATTATTCTTGGTAAATGATTGTACAATTTGTGAGCCTTACCACATACAGCCAGGCGGGCATTCGCAAAATGCCCTACCACCATGCAAAGGCTCAAGCTGATACTTGGTTTGTAAAAAGTTGCCACATATACCACACGAACTAAATACAATTAATGTTTATAAATCGAATTGTAATAATCATATCACTACATTTAGAAATAACCAAAACAACGACAGGCGGGAGACGCGATATCCAACATTTGCCGAATGATTATTTTGTCTTTATTTCTTATCTCGAGTAGTTATATTACCCACAGCTTTTAATGTTGATTGTAATCGACAGCCATGGCGGTTAGACAGTCCGTAGACAAGCTGTTTGATAAACAAATTAAAATTATTGGCTGTCTTTGGGGAATTCAGACTTACAGTACCGATATACCGTTTTGATAATGTTTTACTTGAAACGAGATAAGAAAATAGGAGATTATGCACCAAAAAGACTTATACGTGATGTAAAGGTGACATACATAAATTAATCATAAGCACAAAGAGTCCAGTAAAATCCTGAGTACATTCAAGCTCACTCTAGATGAAGACCCATGGAGAACCTGCAGGCAATAAAAAGCAAAACTACAAATTTGCGAACGAAAAATTATAGTCATGTGTGCTATTCGAACCCGCGTCCATCCACCCCTTTAGCCGGGGTATGCTCTAACCAATTTAGCTAACATGACACAATGACTCACAACTTTAATTCTGGCTCTCGTTCTTCAACCATCGTATCGGGATGGAGCGACACCTATAGTTCAACTTGCGTTGTACTACAAACAAGACCAATTTTGCAATTGGTTTTAAACTTGTAAATGATGACGCAACCTTAGGCGTGGGCCAGACAGAAGAGACGTAAGACGGAGACGGGGCGCGGACCTTTGTCTCTTCCGCGTCTCTTTCATACAAAATGTATAGAAGCGTCGCGACGCAAAACATACAGAAGAGAAAGGGCGCGGGCGCGACGCTTTTACGTATCCGCCTTTTATTAGAAACACACAGGAGAGACGCGGCGGAGACACGGCGGGGGCGAGGTCGGGGCGCGGGGTGGCATGCCCGCCGGGCGGCATGCCACCCCGCGCCCGCTCTGACTGCGTCGCGTCCGCGACGCGGCTCTTCTGTATAATTCAAAAAGTCGCGTCTCTGCCTCGTCTCCGCCCCGTCCTCGACGCGTCTCCGTCTTACGTCTCTTCTATCTGGCCCACGCCTTATAATTTTATTATTGTTAAGTTTGCAATAACGCCTGCTAAGGGAATTAATTTGTAATTTTGTTATGTATATCGCTTAACAGGCGTTGTTGTAAACTTAACTTCTTTAAAAAAAATAAAAAGCAAGTTTACTAGATATATTATAACACTAGCTTTCCGAGCGCGGCTCCGCCCGCGCGTGTGTCGGTTATTGCGCTGAAACATTAACCTCTTATTGCGCAGTTGGATAAAAACTATCCTATGTTTTTTTACGGGTCTCAAAGTATTTCCATACAAAATTTCATTCAAATCAGTCCAGTAGTTTTGGCGTGAAAGCGTAACAGACAGACAGAGTTACTTTCGCATTTATAATATTAAAGTACTGATTTGTAGGTATAAAAGTTGACAATTGATGGTCCAGCTTGATGACGTTTCAATTACAGCTCACTTAAGTTAATAACAGCCTAAGTTAGTAAAAAAAATATTGAGAAACCACGGATGACATATCTAATTATGAATTCATTCTAACCATAATAGGTTCTGGAGTAGAATAATGAGTACAGAGGGGGACTCAACTCACTCAAGACCTAGTGAGAATACTCAGCTTTGTACACTGAGAGTCAATAAAAAGCAAGCATACTAGAAACGTAGCATTTTCTTTGAGTAACGTACTACTCATGTTATGTTAGTAACTAAAATCTGATAATTAATACATAGCCCAGCTTACTTCGGTTAGCAACAGTTTTAGTTATAAAAAATGTGAATATCATGAAATGATATAATAGCATAATCTTATTCATCGCAAGGATAATGATAGGCTCTGAAGAGTTCAGTAGAATCCTAAGAATACTTTGCTTTTTACACAGAGATTATAAAAAGCAAGCATACCTACTTGGAACTTAACAATTTATTTGAGTAACCTACTCATTTATGTGATTAAACTCGATTATCAAGTTGACACTAAGTTAAAACAGCTTTAGTTGGTAACAAAATGTGAGAACGTACGTTCTCGCGCAAATCTCCATTGTCCTATGATTTCTATCAGATTTCGTTAGAAAAAATTAAATATTTGACCAGCAGTTATTACCAGGTGTTGCTCAGTTTCTGATGCTTGCTTACGTGAATATTTTATTCAGCTTAAATTGAAATTAGATATACAATGAGTTTTGCAGGAATCGCAGGAAACTCTTTTAATATTTTATCTTATAAATAATAAGCGTGGTAAACTTTATAATCTAAGTAATTTGGTTTGGCTCGCAGCAACAGAGAAAGCTCAATTACCTAACCGTTAAAAATATAATACGATGAAACCGAATCCATGCCATAACATTTTTGTAGGTAGGTGCTAATCAAGAGTATTTATACTACTTTCAGACTGTTTTTGGAACATGTATTTAAGTACTTTACTATGTAATTAATATTTATTGTTAATACTTTGAAAGTTTCTCCATGAAGTTATATAATTTTCTAAGGATTTTTTTGCCATATTTGTTATTATTTTTACATAACTGATATAGGTGAGCTTTTGTCCACTATCGCACCTGATGGTAAGTTATAATGTGGTCGAATATGTTGTTTAGGCTAACCTAGATTTACTGGTTCTTAAGGACAGCTGCCGTTAGTTGCTTGGTGACAGATTTTCTATTTAAGGGTGGTAGCTAGCCAAAACTACCTTCGCATGCCCTATCACCATGTGAAAAATATGCACATTCGCTTTTTAAGAAAATACTAGCTAATGGCTCCATGTGCATGCGTGACAGGTAATCCGTTCGATTACTTTCCTCTGAGAAGAACTTTTTTTTATATTAAACGCTTGCTTGCTAAGTGCTTGGCGACAGATTTTCAACTTGATGGTGGTAGCTAGCCAGGCGGGCATTCGCAAAATGACCTACCACCATGCTGTAACGACTGCCATCCTAAGACAACAACCGGGTCCGACGGCTTTACGTGCCCTCCGAAGCACGGAAGCGCTCAGTAGTAATGTCCAACCAGCGGTCTCCCATCCAAGTCATGACCGAGGCGGACGTTGCTTAACTTTGCTGATCGATTCAGAATGGCTAAGCAAACTTCACTACGAGCGCTTCAGTACTCAGTGAATCCGACAAATAAGCGACCTCAGCAATCCAGGAAAATCTTTATTTATTAAAAACTCGTAATAATACGTAGCAAGTTTCTTCAAAATACATTCAGCCGTTTACGGAACCTAGTGTAATCTGTGATAGGGAAGTGAATACTAAAAGTATATTTATACGGAGATTTTTATCTTAAATAACTATGTGTCTCAGGGTGACGGGCGCAGTGCAGTTCGTCACTTGACGAAATGCATCTGTAACCGTCACATCAGGTGGGCCTCGTATTTGTTTCGTCACAAATCACAATAACATAAAAAAAACTTACATACAGTAATATAAATTTAATTAAGTGTATGTTTGAATATTGTGAGACCTTCGCGTCGCCTTTTTTCAAGAAATAAATCTTACAAATGGGTTGTCTGAAAGAGATCGCTTTGAGCGAAAAGTTCACCCATAGTAACACTTTAATTGAAACTTTTTTTTTGTATTAGTTGTTTGTTTCAATAAAGAGTTCCATCTATTTTATTGAACAATATGCACAATTCACATTCTAAGTGTGAAGTGATAGGTAATCTAATATGATAACAACATCATGGACTTTGGTCCAGCCAAACGTAAACCATGTTGCGCGATAAGCTAGACCTCATGAGAAACGCTTGATGTTTAAATATCAATAAACATTAAAGAAAATAAAAATAATCTAAATATAAAAAAATGGTATTGTGACGGAACAAGCACGCGAGACCCACCTGATGTTAAGCGATAACCTCTGCCTATAACAGATACATTTCGTCACATTTGACGAACTGCACTGCGTCCGTCGCCCTGAGTTAGGTAGGTACATACAGTTGTAAATACTGGTGTGCCTGTTATTTTACTGGCTCTCATCGACTTTAGCCGGAATATACTGTTAGGTGCTTGGCGACATTTCTACTTCAGGGTGGTAACTAGCCAGGCGAGCATTCACTAATGCTCTTTTAACATGTGGTGAAGCTCCAGCCGATAGTGAAGATCGAACCGTGGACCTGCACCACGGTGTTCACACGAATATCTGTTTCCACTCAGCTACGAGTATCAATGATTCAAAACTGTATTGACATAGCGTATTAAAGTAATGAATGAATAGATTCAGGCGTTACTTTGCGGAAATCCATATTTAATAATCAGTACTAATATTATAAATGCGAAAGTAACTCTGTCTGTCTGTCTGTCTGTTACGCTTTCACGCCAAAACTACTGGACCCATTTGAATGAAATTTGGTATGGATATAGTTTGAGACCCGGGAAAAAACATAGGATAGTTTTTATCCAACTGCACAGAAAGAGGTTAATGTTTTTGCGCGATAACCGACATACGCGCGGGCGGAGCCGCGCCCGGAAAGCTAGTAACAAATATTTTAAAAATATTTTACGAGTAAGAAAACATCAAATTAATAATTTAATAAAACACTTAAAAAATACAAAAATTATATCTAGTGACAATTCCTTCTAATTTTCCTGGTAAGCAGACGTGACGTCACAAACGCCACGCAGCCAAACCGAAAGAATTATTCGACGCGTTTCGATTCTACACGAAGCATCCTCAGGAGGTCTTGACTCTACGAGCGCACGATCGAGAATTCGATCGAGAGATTCAAGAGAATTTTTTAAGTGTTTTATTAAAATATTAATTTGATGTTTTCTTAAAATATTTTAAAAATATTTGTTATTATTACGTATTAAAGTACTTAGCTTTTGACCATACCATTATTAGAGAAAGTGATAACGTGTGCGATCACTTAGTAGGCTAGAAAGTCGTGTCAATATGTAGCGGTCGCGCCCGAGTCATGTTAGGCTCTGTTCAGCTTCAGACGTACCTACGTACGTATTAAATTTTAGAGTATAAAAAATCCGCATTAATGTATAGCTTATAACTACCTATTTCACTCGTGTCAATCACTTTCCTTTACCTTATTCACTTTTTTTATGAATCGAGACATTTTTTTCGGAGTATAAAAGGAAACTTGTCCAAAGACACACATTATGTACCATCAACTATGAAGACTATAAAATAATTTTACATATAGTACCTTACAGTTTCCAGGTAATCTAAAATCTAAAAAAATAAGAAACCATTCGCTCGTCACTGCGGCACAGTCGCGTCGCGACTGCAGGCGGCCGAGCGCATGCCGAGATCCGTGCCGAGATCGAGACGCGTAGGTATAACTCGCGTTTCGTCGTTTCTATGAAGTTGAAATACTGTATAGATAATATTACCGTGCTCAAACCGCGTACGTCGGAACAGAGCCTTATAATAGTTGAGTGACGGACATGACTAAAACTTCAAAGGGAGCTAAGGTGAGAATACTATAAGTAACATGTCTATTTTGTCTACACTAGGGCACGTTCACAAACATTTGCCATTTATAATTAACACAAAAACTAAAAATAACACAATATCAAAGATGTCGCACTTCCATTGCCTTTTGTTGATATTTTTTTTATAACGAAATTTTTACATAAAAATGGAACCAACTTCAACACTCAATAAAAGTGTGAAATAACTTTTAGAAGTCGGTACCATGATACTGCAAAAGTACCTACACAATATTGTGCGCATGTTCATATGCTCCACAGGGAATCGGTTCTCAAAAAGCAGAATGCCTATACATATGTTGATCTCAAATAAAAAGTAAATATCTCTGGTAACGCTAATATTCAATCCTTCTTGCTAAAGTAATTGCTTGCTTGCTAAGTACCTACTATAAAACTGATACAAATAAAACACGGTTAATTAAATTTTCAATACGAAACAAATCCTTAGATTTACCTACCTCAAAGATTTTGTTTCCAAAATTACCTATTTTATTACGCGGCAGGATCGTGCTAGCAAACCTTTTCAAACTCTCCACTTAATCATTTATAGACTTACGCCACAGAATATGTACATATAGTCGTTTTGTTCTTACGCCTTTATATTTTTAAGGAGTTTCAGCGGAAAAGTCGGAGAACTAACACAGTCAAAACCGTTCATTCAATTTCGGCGTCTACGATGTTCTTAATTACAAAATTAATATCCATACATTCTACTACCACGTTCAACAAGAAAAGGGTGGAAGAGCCGCTGCGAGATGTGTTGGATGTCATAAAAAAATAATAAAAACAATTGAGTTAGGGTGCAAATAGCATTCTAAAACAGAGTCGGAGTTACGCAGAGGGCGCGGAAACTAAAGCTAACAGTTTTTACTATTGTTCTATTGTCATAAATTATCTATATCTATATTAAATCGAATATACTGTCTGCGCCTCACGATTCCACTCATGTAATCATAATCAATAATGAAAAGCGGTAATGTGAGCGATCCAACCTATGTTCCAAGTTTCAGGCAAGCTTGGCAACATATACTTTTTGTCATCCTCTAATAGAAACTAAGTGACCTTGTAATGGAATATAAGGATAACGGTATCTTGTAACGGAATATAAAATAAAATAATAATTCAACAAAGGTGTGACCTAATAATATTCGTAAATATACGCTCAACATACGAGTACATTATGTAAACTGATTTAAAATTTCTCAACTTTTTACTTGTTACACTTAAGGAAAAAAACACACTTGTTTGTAGGCACGTTTATCCCTGAGGCAGAGGTGTGGCTCGTCACTTGTCATAGAGCCTTAACTATCTACCCACACTTTGGTACTCTGAACGACTTTATGACTTTTTTACAAGTTCAACCCAAATATCGAAGCCTTGATTTATATGCGACACTTCCGCCAGGATCAGTGAGAAATTAGATTGAATATAAACAGGTATTACCATATATTTCAATTGTAACAAAGCGACCGTATTGCACAACGCTAAAGTACTAACGAATCCCACGATTCAATTATGTAAATGCAATTAGCTATTGTACAAACATTTTCATTGCAAACTCGCAAACTAGTTTATTACTACTGGAAAATTTATATAGTAGGTACGAGTAGGTAGCATTTCTGCTAAACTACTTATCGGTACCGGAACGAGTGCTATGTAAAAACAACTATTGGCTGTATGTCAAGCCTCTACGAGTAAATGGCAAGATGCCTTAGTAGCATAGTGTCAAAGATTTGAAACCTACGAATAAATTATTCGTAGCTCGAAACGTTTAGCAAATTGTGCAAAAATATTATACTTAATAATAGTGATAATAATGATTTATTTCTCATAAATAGTAAGTATACAATTTGTAAACAAAAACAATGTATAAACAATAAATAAAAAAATATTTAAATTATTAATAATAAGAAATAATTAATTAATAAATTTTTTTGATTGTTTCTTTGTAAACAAACTAAATTGGGCACTTTTCGTTATACCTATTAATTAGTGCTTACAAAAAGACAATGCTTGTCTATGATTACAATGTTTTCGCGCAGAACCTACACTAAGAAGATTCCTTGTATTGCAGGTTCTGCATAAATAGCAAGGACAAGGACGAAAATCATGCCTACGACCAAAATTATAATGAAAAAATACTACATACAGGATAAAGCCTTTTATTGGTACTTACTATATAGATTAATGAACCTTTCCTGCGATATTTAATGAAAACTTAAATAATGTCATATTGTGTTTCTGAGATTCTGCTAATTATATACAGCTATTTGTACATATTGTTCACACATTCTACTAATTGATCGATTTTGCTTTTCCGATACCTATAATAAAAATACTTCCCCATTGACTTTTTGAGTAGAGATAAACGATAATTACCAATGTTATTTGGTAACCAAGTAATTCAAGGTATCTTTAGATGGATTTTGTTGTTTCAGGTTCAGCTGCTCTTTGCGGTCGAATCATTACGCCATTAATTTTCAGAGATTAATATTGAAATTGCTGAAGGAGTGAGTTACAGCAAAGTGTTTAGTGCCGTCTTATAGAATTACATTAATCGAGTACCCAATGTGAAATGTTTCGAGGGTAATGGTAAAATTCATTGTTAATTTTTGTATTAGCAATTAATTTTCTGGAACAACCTACAATTATATAATTGTTTGTTCTTTTGTATACATACTTACAAGAAAATACATAGTAATTAAACAACTTTAAACGGTTTAAATCTCGTATATTAATCATTATTTTTCTCCCGATGTTTCAAACACTTTGCAGTGATCCTGATCATGTGATGAAGATTTAAGTTGTTTGATTAATATTTGTATCGCGAAAACCTAAGTCAACATTAAGAAGCATACAAATTTAACAATGTATCAACCGAAACAACAATTATAGACAAAATAAAAACTGTTCTAGTCCATCCTCGCTCATTTAGGTTTCAACATTGCAACTGTCTGTAAAATAAAAAAGTAAGTCAATTTAACCAAAAGGATAAAAAGAGGATATGTGCATAAAATAGCGAAATTTGAGATTCCCGGTCAGTTTATATTTTTGCTATAAACGCAAGCAAGGGTGTTGAAAAAGTGCGTATGAAACTCGTGAGCAACTTGCTCATTAGGCATACACTTGGCTGATTTAAGCCCTCGCCTACGGTTCGGGCTACAACCTACAGCCTCGTGTATGATGAGCAACTTAGCTCACTTGTATCATAATATACTATAAATACTTAGGTTCTGTTTGAAATTCAAATGTCCTCGCAGGATTAATGAAATTAAGAGACTGCAATGGTATATTATAACATCACACCATACCGGCAAAAGTACGTAAGGAGTTTTTAATCTAATTTTCATATACAACTCAGTAAACAAAAACTTCTTGGTTAAAGACGAAGGAATTATCTACGGAGTTAGACTAATTTAAGTTAATGCTGGCAGCTTATAAAAAGTAAAGTAAATAGCACGTAGGTATATGAAAAAAGCCACTTTTCCGTATTCAAAATCGTTGCTTAACTTTACAATACAAAATTATGTTACGAGTACATACCTATATTAACTATTCTGATTGAGGTTACTTTATTGTAAGCCCTAGACGTAGGCGATGTTTCACAAGTCTTTTATGCCCGAGCCGTAGACGAGGGTTATAATTGATCATACCGAGAATGAAATTAGTGTAGCACGAGTGTCATTCGACTTTTTTGTAATAGGTGTACTTATGGGTAAAATTTTCATTATTTTTCTAATTTATTGAACTAAACAAGCAAACGCAGGGTTTATTAATAAAGTATAACATCGCAATATATCGCAAACAATAAAGAGTTTATTATGAGATTCAATTCTTTCGCCGCTGCGCTGATACGATACTCCATGGATGTGTTTTTCTAAAGAAGACGAATAAAACGTTACATTCTCCTTGGAGTCGAGCTGCTGGCTCTTATTAAAACTAAACTGAATAGTAAACAGCATGTATGTTAAAGGAAACTAGCAAATTTCTATACAGGTGATGCCTACGTACCTAATAGAGCCTTCACGAGCAAGTTCAATGAAAACGTCATATAAGCGCAAAACAGAACTCTGCCCACCAGAAGACGGAACCAGAAAGAGGCCCACCTGATTTCAAGCGGACTAACCTTTGCATTTAACAGATGCATTTCGTCACAATTGACGAATTACGCTAAGCCCGTCAAAGTGAGATATATAGCTGTAAAGTCTCATCTGTCTGTAATTTTACTAGCTCTCAAGGACTGCTGCTGGGACACACTGTTAGATGCTTTGCGACAGATTTTTCTACTTGAGGTTGGTAGCTAGCATTCACAAAATGCTCTTCCAGCATGCGGTGAAGCTCAAGCCGGCGCGGCAGTGTGTATCGAACCATGGACTGGCGGCTCGGCAGTCCATAACAATTCTCGCTCGGCCATCACTGCTTCAAAAGATAGTTCATGATTTTAAATATATAGTACACAGCTGTTGTCTTACATTAGGTACGCATTACAGTACTTACTTATATTACTGGCAACATTATGATAGACTTTAGTGCCACTGAATTCGGTTATGTGGAATGAAAATAGTGCATTAGACATATATCCATGAGTGACGTATAAAAAAAACGGCCAAATGCGAGTCGGACTAGCGCACGAAGGGTTCCGTACTATTAGCTATACAACATTAGACTTCATATTTTAACATATTTTTGTTTTATCGTGCGCGAGTCCGACTCGTAATTGGCCAACTTTTAGTATTTGTTGTTATAGCGGCAACAGAAATACATCAACTGTGAAAGTTTCAACTGTCTAGCTATAACCGTTCTTGAGATACAGCCTGGTGACATACGGACGGACAGCGAAGTCTCAGTAATAGGGTCCCGTTTTTACCCTTTAAGGTACGGAACCCTAAAAATCAAGGGGGAATTGATTGTGATATAATTGTATTTACAAATTAATCTGACACCTGAATAATCTGAGTATACGACACATTTCATCAAAATCAGTCGGTCCGTACAAATATATAAATAAGTAAATAATATTATATAAGTTAGCACCTATAGACACGAAGTCCAATTTCCCCTCCCGATTCCTCATGGCATGGCATATGCTACGATAAATTGTCTGTTATCTGCACATGGTCACTGGTGGCTGGCTTTGCGTTGCGCGCCCATCCGAACCGAAGGGTGCTCAGAACGCGGAACTTTGGGAATTTATTGGTCCACGCATTCCCACATAATGTCCTGTCCAAAACATTTGCCTATGCGAAAAATAAATAACGCCATTTGTTTTGTGGGCAGTCTTTATAATTACTTGCATCTTTTGTAAAATTTATTAATTTTTGAGAGCAACGTGTATGGCTGGCTTGGCATAGTACACATGACAGGGCACCTTCAAATAAACAGATTTATTGCCTGTTTAGCTATTTATTGCCTAAAACTAATATAATAGCGTACACATATCTATTATTATGTTATGACTAATTCCCATCTGCCCCCACAAACGTCCCCCGTGTGGCAGATGGTAACACTTATGGCTTATTATATAAACAAACTAGCTTTCGGGGCGCGGCTCCGCCCGCGCGTGTGTCGGTTATCGCGCAAAAACATTATCCTCTTTTGCGCAGTTGGATAAAAACTATCCTATGTTTTTTCCCGGGTCTCTATTAAACACTACCTATTTCCTAAGGAAACTAACTATTTCCATACCAAATTTAATTCAAATCGGTGCAGTAGTTTTGGCGTGAAAGCGTAACAGACAGACAGACAGACAGAGTTACTTTCGCATTTATAATATTAGTACTGAAGTACTGATAAATGACATCGGCCCTCGCACCGTAAAAAGTTTATGTAGAAGTGAAAATGTAGTTAAGCTCAAGGTTTGAACGATCAGCAGGGCGATGCTGTACCACCCTCTCACTACTCGGTATGGGGCCAACTAAAAAATAAAGAAATATAATATAGGTATATTTAACATAATTTTAAAATTGTTATATTCGAAAACCTAGGGGGTCACAATGGGGGCCTAAAAAGTGCAGGACTGGATAGATTTAGCCAAAGAATGAGTGTAGAAGTAAATGTCAAAATAGTTTCGGATCATTGACCTCTATTAATAATTTAATACTCGCTGTACTTGCAGTTGTACAATCATTAGGTATTTATGAAGGATTGTTAAAAACAATTTAAAAATAATTATAAGAACTATCCATTCATCTGTCAGATCGTAAGCCAGGGTGAGGTCATTTTAATGACAAATTTATTTAACGGTCAGGTTGTTGAACATTTTTGTCAAAATATTTGACTTCAATCGTGTATAGTGCACAAATATGTAGGTCATTGCACACCACTAATTCACCTTTCCAGGAGGACCACAGTGTAAGATATCAGTTCCTCAGAAAGCGCTGCTGCCCACCTTCTGTGTTACCCTTTTTACGAGACGTAGACTTGTTATTTATCTAGCAATAATTCATATTTATTCGTAGTTATTTACTGCCAAAATTACATCTTGCGAGACCCACGGGTAGACTTGTTGATGATCTAGGAATAATTCATATTTATTCGTAGTTATTTACTGACAAAATTACAGCTTACGAGACCCACGGGTAGACTTGTTATTTATCTAAGAATAATTCATATTTATTCGTAGTTATTTACTGACAAAATAACATCTTACGAGACCCACGGGTAGACTTGTTATTTATCTAGGAATAATTCATATTTATTCGTAGTTATTTACTAACAAAATTACATCTTGCGAGACCCACGGATACACTTGTTATTTATCTAGCAATAATTCATATTTATTCGTAGTTATTTACTGACAAAATTACATCTTGCGAGACCGACGGGTACACTTGTTATTTATCTAGCAATAATTCATATTTATTCGTAGTTATTTAGTGACAAAATTACATCTTACGAGACCCACGGGTACACTTGTTATTTACCTAGGAATAATTCATATTTATTCGTAGTTATTTACTGACAAAATTACATCTTACGAGACCCACGGGTACACTTGTTATTTATCTAGGAATAATTCATATTTATTCGTAATTATTTACTACCTAAATTACATCTTACGAGACCCACGGGTACACTTGTTATTTATCTAGGAATAATTCATATTTATTCGTAGTTATTTACTAACAAAATTACACGATAACGATAGAGTGCGCCGATAAGCATAAAGTAATCTGAGACTGCCTCATTAGTTTAAATGTGTGACAAAGAACCGCTTTAGTCTCGAGATATTGGGTTCAAATCCCGGGTCAGACAAGTTATTGGCTTTATCCGAAACATATTTTTTGTGGCTATAATAGATGTCTGGGAACTCGTGCTCGATAGATGGCAATATACTCGCCCCCCATTTAGATAAAAACATGTCTGTCAAAACCTGGTTGTTTATATAGTCGCCTCTGACTTCCCTTCAGGGAATACGGACCAGACGATATATTTATTTAGGTAATACTTATACGGTTTTTTGCAAATTTTTCGAGCGCAATATTTATTAGTCTATATCATCCTCGATAGAACAGTGAGTAAAACTGGGGGACGAGGGTTCGATTCCTGCTCGAGATAAAAAATTTGGACTGTTAAGATTGTGTTGATGTGATTTTTGCTAAGTAGGTACGCGATAGTGCTAGTAATCATATTTAGTAATTATACTGAATTTGTTTTATGTATGTGACAATGTATATATAATACTTAGGTGTAAAGAATCATGTTTATCGGGGTAGGAATTCATTTAACATATTTTTATATGTTATTTAATTACTGTACTGTGTAGGGGGTATTTGCCATAATCTCCACGCTTGGCAGGCGGCTTGGGGATCACAGTGCAAGATGGCATAGTTCTTAATAATGCGCTGCTGCCCACCTTCCAGTATTTTTCCTTAGTCTACTTTTACGACAATACTAACCCGGCACCCGACGAGGGATTTTATTTTAATTATTATATGTTATTAATTATTATAGTAAAGCATTGATGTAATGAAACCAAGAACCCACGGGATGGTAAATGTCCAATACAGCTAGTGAACTAATTATATTATTCCAAATATGCATGTCTCCCAAATCCCAATAAACGAGCTACATGAAGGAATGCGGCAAGGATTGAGTTTCGGTACTTTCGGACTCCGACTGCTTTGTGCGTTACGTCATCTTTAGTAATGTTGTAAGGAATGTATGAACATACAGACAAAGCGTTACAATATAGGCATCGCTATACATAAAACTAGCGGCCCGCCGCTACTTCGCACGGGTATATAAATTGAAACACATAAAAACTAGTTATTGTGACATAGCTGTAATAGTTTGAGATATGATGTTATAAACTTTTTTGTAGATATTGATGTCCTCTATAAAATTGTAGTACATCACTTTGCTCTATTGTCAACAATTTCCGCAGCGTACGCGATATAATGTTTCTTTTGGTATTTTTTTCACACGTTATCGAAATTTTCATACGGTTTTTGAAATATTCATAGCCTATGTTCATCAGAGATAATGTAGGATTTTAATGGTGAAATAATGTGCGGGATTCAAACCCGCGGCCATCCACCCCTTTAGCCGGTTTATGCTCTAACTAATCCATTTGAGCTAACATAACAATGAGTACCTAATAACTCAATTTTTTCCTATCGTTATTTAACTATCGTATTGGGATAGAGCGATATCTATAGTTCAACTTACGTTGTACTAAACTACGGCTTAAGGGGTGGATGGGCGCGGGTTCGAATTCCGCCCATGACTTAAATTTATCCTCTCGTAAATTTGTAATTTTGTAATGTAATCCGCAGAGCATGCGTTATGGCAAACATAAAAATATTAAAATCGGTCCGGTATTTTTTCATTTTATTCGTTACAGATCAAAATACAAATCTTTCCTCTTTATAATATTTGTACAGATATAGACTAAGAACAAGAATACCCAAGCAGGGTTGTTGCAGCTTATTATAAGGGTATATCTGGATAACTCTATAGTCAACGCTACAAGTTCTTCGAGCTTTAGTCCAGAACTTTGAAGTTTGTGAACAGGGATTCATTAAGCTGCTGGTAATATAGAATCTAGGGATTGTTCATCAAGGACTTTACTTTCTACAATGCCTGTACTTCTTACGAACTTACGCTTAATTGACGCATACTACCTTTATTTATCTTACAAAGTTATGATAAGAACAAACAGGTAATTTCTTATTTAAATAAAATGGGAGCAACTTCGAACTCTAAAAAATATATAACTTCTAGAAGTGCATGACCATGCATGCTGATTCAAAGCAGTCTTGAGCTCACATTTGCAGGTTCCAATTTTCACTAGTTACCTCATAACTGTCAGTGTAACAAACTAACAAATTGGTAGCATTTAGTAAACTCGTTTTAAAAGTCAAAATCATTTATTAAATTTCTGCGTCACCGATGCCCTTTTGAAGGTCAATTACAAATTTGATATTAATTTATTCTACGTTGTACTACCACGTTCAGCAGAAAGATAGTATAGTGCCACTGCGAAAAGAACGGGCAAAGTACTCGGGCCATTATTTTAAACTACTAACACTGTACTAACACTAACAATGTAACCAACTATGTTATACAATTATTATAATACTAGCTTTCCGGGCGCAGCTCTGCCCGCGCGTATGTCGGTTATCGCGCGAAAACATTAACCTATTTTTGTGCAGTCGAATAAAATCGGTCCAGTAGTTTTGGCGTGAAAGCGTAACAGACAGACAGACAGACAGAGTTACTTTCGCATTTATAATATTAGTACTGATACTGATTCTTTTTAATTATGTAGGTGACAGGTGATACCTTGCCAGAGGCGGAATTGTGTAAGCAACTTTTTCTTTAATCGCAAACTGTTTTATACTTTTAACGTGCAACTTGAATTATCTGCATATTTTCATTGATGCAGACTGCTAAAAAAGTTAATTTTATTTTTACCACGAGCGGGATCTGCTTTGTAGGCTTTAATACACAAATTTCAATATTAGAGTACCTATAGGCATCTATTTTGTAAAATGGCTTTTTAATGGTCATGTTAACCTTCCAAGACATTGTACAATATCTGAAATAAGTAGTTGACAAAGGGCGGGCCAGACTTCCGGCAAGGATCTCGTACTGTATGAAAAATTATATTATACTGATCCCACGGTGAGAGGCCAACTCGCTAGTCGGTTTTTAGGGTTCCGTACCCAAAGGTCCCCTATTACTGAGACTTCGCTGTCCATCCGTCCGTCTGTCACCAGGCTGTATCTCAAGAACGGTGATAGCTAAACAGATGAAATTTTCGCAGCGGATGTATTTCTGTTGGCGCTGCTACAACAAATAATTGATTGAACAAATACTGATTCGAGCAGCAAAGTTAAGCAACGTCCGCCGCGGTCATGACTTGGATGGGTGACCGCTGGTGACATTACTACTGAGCGCTTCCGTGCTTCGGAAGGCACGTAAACCCGTCGGTCCCGGTTGTTGTCTTAGGATAGCAGTCGTTACAGCATGGTGGTAGGGCACTTTGCAAATGCCCGCCTGGCTAGCTACCACCCTCAAGTTGAAAATCTGTCGCCAAGCACCTAACGGTGTATTCCGGCAGCTGTCCTTGAGAGCCAGTAACTCTAGGTTAGTCTGAACAACATCCTCGACCACATCATCGCTTACCATCAGCTGAGATAGTGGTCAAAGGCTAACCTATCAGGCATAAAAAAAAACAAAAAAAAATACAAAACATTGGTCAAGTGCAAGGCGGACTCGCGAGTGCAACACGTAAAATAACTAAAAAAAATATATAATAGTGTATAATGTTGTATAGATAATGGTACGGAACCCTTCGCGCGAAACCGACTCGCACTTGGCCGATTTTTTAAAGCTGGCAGAAGTACTTAGGACACTTTCTAATCCAAATATGATAATTTTATGTTCCAACTACCCATGTGTGCACTGACCATCAATAGGCCACAAATGACGTGAAATGAAGCGCTTTCTCTGCTCAAAACATGCGTCGATTTTAAGGTCACATAACGGAAGTGATGTTCTGGTCCAATACGTGTTGAAATATAACATAATGTTTTAGAACTCATGCTCGTATGAAACCGTTTTGAGTCGAACCTGATGCATCGGAAATTAAAATTGACCGTTTTGATAGATTTTTAGTTAGATTTTTTTTCGGAACAAGCTCTTACCTGATATTAAGCGGATAATCCTCTGCCTTTAAAATATGCATTCCGTCGTGTGTGGAATTGCACAGCGCCCGTCACATTGAGACATACAGATGGTAAGTCTCATGTGCCTGTAATTTTTCTAGCTCTCAAGGACAGCTGCCGGAACACACCGTTAGGTGCTTGGCGACAGATTTTCTACTTGAGGGTGGTAGCTAGCCAAGCGAGCTCGCAAAATGTCCTTCCAAAAAAGTCAAAATCGGTTCACCCAGTCAAAATTTCTGAGGTAACAAACATAAAAAAATACAGACGAATTGAGAACCTCCTCCATTTTGAAGTAGTTTAAAAATAAAATGGGTAGTATTCAGTAGTACTTAGGTATAGACTAATATTCTAAGCCCTACTGTATAACGTCAAGGTAACGTCAACCAAAGAGCAATGACTGAAGTCGCCCATGACGTAAGTCTCTAGGTTTATCCCCTATATTCATTACTAGCTTTCCGGGCGCGGCTCCGCCCGCGCGTATGTCGGTTATCGCGCAAAACCATTAACCTCTTTTTGCGCAGTTGGTTAAAAACTATCCTATGCATTTTCCAGGGTCTCAAACTATTTCCATACTAAATTTCATTCAAATCGGCCCAGTAGTTTTGGCGTGAAAGCGTAACAGACAGACAGACAGAGTTACTTTCGCATTTATAATATTAGTACTGAAGTACTGATTTAATATACCATCTTATATATCAATATTACCTCACATGCAAGTTATGTTATCATTAACTTCCTTTACAAAAGTGCTAATTTGAAACAAGTCTCAAATAAAACACCAAGTGTTTGCATTTCCTAATCAGTTTTCCTGGAAATCGCCCACAATCATAACTTGACTACCATATACAGAATTAGGAATTCGCTAACTAAGACTAATGTCTAGACTCTGTGCGGTCTTTTAGGACTTGGTCGCAATGAAATTTGCTTTGTATAAGTTTGACTTCTTCATTTGGGTTTGTGACATGGAAATAGGTTTGTAGAACTATTGGATGTGTATTAAGATCTGCGGATTAATTAGGTTTAAAATAAGTTGTCTCGACAAAGTCGTACTGGGATATACACGAGTCATATTTTAATTTATCTCTTGTTTATTAGTATATTTGTACAACTTCTGCATTTCTCTTCAGAGTCTTTCTCTTACATCTAATTAGTCGGCTGCCTTAATTGAAGTGTTTTCATAGCGCTTTCTATGTAGATGTAGTTTCGTCTTATTTTAAATACCAATTGTTCAAACTCGGTGAATTTTTTTATGAAATTTTGTGAAATTTTGCATTTTTCCGTTGAAATGTTTATTCTGAAAATAATTTAGAAAATCCTTTTTGAGGGAATTATTTTTTTGACATTTAGAGATTTAGACAATAAATAATAAAATGAATAACTGGCAAACCAAAGGCTATAATATAAGGTTCATGGATATGCGTGCAAAATATCAACGACTTTGTACAGAAAGAGCTATGAAGAACCACATGTATCTATAGGCGTATCTGAATCTTCTCCAAACTTCTTGCTTTGAAGTCATGGTTGTTGAATGATCTGTGATTGTAAAACCAGTTTACATCTAGGTGATAAAGAGCCCCTCATAAATCTCCAATTTTATTCTTATTTCCTTTGACCAATACCAGTACGTTAAGTTTTTACTGATCTTTATATCCTAAATTCAGTGCATCAATCTAGTCCATTTTACTACTTTTGTAAAATGCCCCGTCTAGATGATAGAAACTCTTGCTTATTCGCTTTACTAACAACTTTCCCGATCGTCAAGGTTTTTGGGAGTACCTAGCTGTATGTTTCGACAGGTGTCCTTGAGTGCCAGTAATTCTATAGAATAAAGAATAAAATTAGATTAAATGAATTAAAGAAAGAATAAAAATTAATTAAAGAATAAAATTAATTAGAGTAAACAATGTCTCCGACCACAACATAACTTACCATTAGGTGCGAGATAGTGGTCAGCAAAAGCTAGCCTATCAGCTGTAGGTATACATATAAAAAAAAGAAGATGGTGACTGGTGAAAAAACACACCAGAACCAATGCAATCCATACAAATTGTGGCAAAACTAACAACGACACAGTACTTGGAAGTTATTATGCATACAAAACAAACATTAAAATTCGCGACGCGACATCGCCAGTCGGCGTTTGTACGCTGGCAACATTATAATTGTAAACTGGCATCGCTTTTTTCATACAAGTGAAACTTGGTAGGAATTATGGTATACGGGCAAAACCATATAGCGAGGTCATTGGTTGAGTAGCCTCGTACAAAATGCATGGAGCAATTTTAATGTCGGCTTCCTGCAGGCAAACATTGGTAATTGAGTTGAAGAACACCTACGTATGACGTGTTTGTGGAATTGACAGCAATAAGCAAGTTTTCCCGGAGGTGAGACCTAACTTAATCGAATTGTCGCCCCGAAAACTGGTATTCTTCTAAGTCGATACGCTCTTGGCAGAGCGGTCGTGGTCGTCATGTAGTGGTGGAGGGGCAGACAGTACACGCCTCACGATGCCCCGCCATTTGTCTCTGCTAGAGGTCATCCTGGTGCACTCATTTAAAGGGAAAACTCCTATACCTAAGTAAAAGTTTTTTTTTTTAATGTAAACTATATTAAATTTATTGTTCACCACCGTCTATCTCTTCTCTTGTTTCTGTCCATCCAAAGGTTGTCTGGAAGAAATCGCTACATAGCGATAAGACCGCTCATTGTGCTACCTAAGTATGAGTATGTTAATTACTCTTAAGTGTAAATTAGCTTGGTAAACAATAAAGAGTTTTCGTATTGTATTGTAAAGTTTGTGGAAATCTTAATTCGTTAACGCGAATACAGAGACGGGATAGGGGCCAGTTCTGGAAAATTCAGGAACAAAATACAGAGTTTTTATTTTATTTCAATTGGTTTTGCTTTAATACGAGTACCTCTTTTATATTGCGTGAAGTTATGTTTGAATGAGCCAAAAGACATGACAGAATATTGATATATACCTGGTTTCTGAAACGGGTTCCAAAATTAGCACCATACCTATATACCAAGAAGTCCAAAAAGTTTAATATGGCATCCGCTAACTAAACATTTTTGAATTGGTAGATAACTTCAATGAAAATATCAAAGTACAAGTACTCTAATATTTTAGACCCAATGATAGCTCAGCGGTAACAATTATAGACTGTCGTGCAGATCCATGGTTCGACCGCCACTGCAGCTTGAGCTGCACTACATGGTGGAAGGGCATTTTGCGAATGTTTGCCTGGCTAGCTTATCCTTAAGGACAAAATCTGTCCCCAAGCACCTAACAGTGTGTTCCAGCAGCAGTCTTTGAAACACAGTAAAATTACAGGCACATGAGACTTAACAACTGTACGTCGCAGGTTCGGCACTTAATACTAAATGCATCTGTTATGGGCAGAGGTTACAGCTTAACATCAGGAGGGCCTCAAGCTTGTTACAATCACATAAAAAAACACGTAATGTCACGTTGAAATTGGACACAGATTGTATTGGAACACAGAAAGCTTTTGAGTACATCTCTGTGTTTCAATTCGATGTTTCGAATATAAGTAACGCTCTTTGTTCGTATTGATATCCTATATAGATTTATGACGAGTTGATCAGAGGCCGCGGATTAACGTTTTATTTTCAAAATGGCAGGTTTTTTGTCAGTATTGGAACTGTTTGTGCATTTACCACTTAAAGTAATTAGTATAGGAACAATGTTTTTGTAATTACCATAGTATATTATGTGTATAGCCCGTGTAATGAATTATGCTATAGTCTGTAACTATAACAACACATGATTAAGTTTAACCTGTTTCATCACACACGTAAGTAATTTATCTTTAATTTTTGACTCGAACGCTGATGGCTTTGACGGGTAATTCATAATTTTATTGTAATTTTTGTTTTGTTATATAGTCTAGACTCGGAGAAGAACTTGACAAAATCTAATAAATTTTTAAACTTATTGAATTTTACATTTGTAACGAATAAACGTAAAATATGTTACTTTTGTTAATTTTATTGGTAAATTATGGCATCAGGTGCACTGTTGTTTAACTACTCTTAAAGATAGTATCAAACGTTATGATTCTAAGCCTTCAAATCACGATCTTGTATGGTTATGAAATTTAGCTATGTTTATATTTATCTTAGCTTATAATAAGGGCGAACATTTTTGTAATTTTTATTTCATGGACTTCAGTTTTCAACATATCCCTTAGTTGAAGTTTTCAATTAGCTAGAATTTACAGTCATTATATGTATATAGTCAGTATATTATCTGTATGTTCATAGTTATAATCTATGTCAACAGGAGAGATAAAAAACAGACCATTTATGGTTTCTAATAAATTTGTTCTTTGATTGAGGAAGCAGATTGCTGGATGTATTGAAATGATGTTATGAATGGCATCCATTGTGGTATTATCTGCGTATTCTATTGAATAGTTCTAACCCTTGTGGTATTTGATCCGGTATTTTAGTCTTCCTTTCTATTGAAGTTTTTTATCAATGGCTGTACAGGTGTTGGACAGTTATATAATCTATGTATTTAACGCTTTTAAGGGTTCTTTTTACCTGTGTCGTACTATTGAAGCGCTCCTTTTTATTCTAAGTATGCATTTGTCTTTTTGACCTTTAAACACCTCAAATTAAAAATGCTGTTCACCGCTGTTGTATCAAAATATTTGTTTTTAGTATTCTCTACATTCACAATACCACATTCCAATCAAGGTGACATTTGACTTTGCTAAATTTTGATTCCATCGTTTTGCATTCATCATATTTCATATACAGATTTTTTTTGCTATATAACTATATATTTCCGTATACCCTAACTATGTATTTAAATATAACCAAATATTACATTACCATGTAGAAGTATTTACATGATTTTAAACCGATGCCCAAAAGAGGAGGTTCGCATTACAATTGTATTTTTTTTGTACGTTTACTACTAGTTTATTCTGCCAATTGTAAATTGATTTTGATGATATACCTCCAAGGTGTTTCATTTAAATTTCATCGCAGAAATTTAATCGGTGTTTATTACAGTCAATTAACTAAAAAGTGTATACCTGGATGATAGAATGGTAAATGCTACTCTCGTGAATGGTGAACATTATTTTAGGCGAGTAAAGATTATTTTGTAAGCAGAATTCATCAATAAAATGAATTAAAAAAAAATTAACCGACTTTCACACCTCTAACAATGAAGGCCTGTTTCAGAATGTTCGAGTAAGTTCCGGTTATACTACCCAGAACATATTTATTAAACAAAACACTATCTATGCGTTTCACAGTCATCGATTTAGCCTATCCATCTGTTGAAGCTTGAAACGCGCTGCATGTCAACTGTTACATTTTTATCATTCAGTTACTTTATGTGTTGGTTAGCAACCAGAAACTTTATTAGGACATTCTGAAACGGACTCTTAAACGTATGAAATAACTTTTAATACGTTTATGTGAGATCAGACATCAGCATTGTATCGACTTCAACATGTTTCATACTTTTCAGTTTTAAAAGTTAAAAGTACGCGCGGGCTTCTTTAAAAATAATAATATATATGCGTTACGATATTTTTAATATATGCTTTTATAGATGACATAATACTTATCTACTACATGTAACCCGAGATTTGTTACGTCATTGCTGTCCTGTATCATAGAAACTCTAGAAACCTAGTGGTTAACATTGCGGTACCAATGACCGAGGTCCTGAGTTCAGTTACCGGGGCAAGGTCGGTGCTATTCATAGGTAGTGTTAACTTACTAACAGGTTTCTGTAATGACTTGTTATAATAGGTTTTCTCGCAGTTTTTAATAACTTGTTCAAAGAAATCAGATTCCGTTATATATAAGTATCATTACTTATTTATTTGGTCAAAGTGAATTATTACTTATCTTCACGACTTAAAATTGAATTATGACTATTTTTTTTCTCAATTTATTATTTAAATAATTATTATAGATTACAGTAACTATTATTAATGTACTCGGTACGTCAGTAGACTATATGCTACTAAACTGCCTACTTAATATATTATGTAGTGTGTGTAGGAATCTACCTCATAGAGGAACACGGTCCTCCGAGGACCCGGGGCTAATAGCACCATTTGAACTATTAACAAGATTTTGGGATAATCTTATATGAAGCATTATATCTATAATAATTTATTTAAACACGCACTGAGTTACAAAATATAATCAGAATTTAATCCCTCGTAAGTTATCACTTTTAGATATGTTATGTTACCCATACTTTATGTATGTAAATTAAGGTACTGCACTTACGTTTGAGCTTTATCTTGAGGCTGTTTTTGGGACTCCAAGTGGAAAAAAGTCCTGGCACACTAACACCACTACGCACACCCATTTACTGACACAAACTCATATTAATTTTCACACACACATACACAAAAAATAATTTTACAACTCGCAAACACAAAGCTATTATTTTCTTAATTTATTTTCTATGTTTTATGTGTCTACTGCACAAAAGAGGTGCAAAAGAGCATGCGCGTGGGCAACTGTCAAACGCTACTACAAGTTACCGCTAGCTGGCGCACGTATCAGATGAAATGAGACAGCTGTGCTTCCCCCTTGCGAGAGACAAAGACGGGAGATTTGTTAAGCCTTTAAAGCTTGAAGCCTCCAGTTGGTATATATAGTAACTGTTGATTTATCTGGTGCTTGGCCCGGTTATAAATATGGTGTTTGCGATTTGCTTTTGTTTTGGTTTGGTAATGGTTTGCGCGGTTTCCTGCGGCGCTGGATGTACTCACTGATGCCTTGTCTGTGGTTATGTCTAATTGTTTTATGTGTTGGGTCAAATTGTTATAGATATCTTGATAAGTTTGTGCTACATTCAGATCTTAATTATGTACGTATATGAGGTCAAACAAATTATGTTGAAGCTTTTGGGTACGTTTTTAATAAGTCTAAGATACAAATACTTATCATTAGCACTGTACTATATGATCTTCATATTTAATAAAAACAAATACATATATTAAAACAAATTTAAGAAAACATTAAATTAATATGTTAATGTAACACTTAAAAGATATAAAAATATATCTAGTGACAATTCCGCCTAATTTTCCTGTTAAGCCAACGTGGCGTCACAAACGCCACGCAGCCAAACCGGAAGAAGTTTCGAAGCGTGTCGCTTCTACACGAAGCATCCTCAGAAGATATTGACTCTACGAGCGCACGATCGCAGTTTCTCGATAGTAAATTAAATATGGATTTCCGCAAAGTAACGCCTGAATCTATTCATTATCTTCATATTTGCACATCGATTCCCCACAGAGGGGACATGGGTGTATTCTTAGTGAGAAAGATATGCCATAATAAAAAGTGGGGCTTGGTAAACCTAATGGCCAGTTCTAGTACTCTTAGAGTCGGAGTATTCACTATTCAGACCACCACGCCTGAAAGCCTTCGAAAGCCTAACGGCTGCCATCATGACAATACCCGGGACCAATGGCTTAACGTGCCCTTTCAATCACGGATCACGAAAAGCCACTACAGGTGACCCATCTAAGTAGCGATCACAATCGTTTGGAAGGCTGAGTTTGGATCATGAAATTTAATAGTAATTAGAAATATAGGAACACAGGTGAGAAAGAAATCTAGAAAAATACATGACCTATGAAGCTTAAATTTGGCATGTAGGGAATTTATAGGTAGGAGACGTCAGCTTTCAAAAGGGTTTTACGAAAGGTTAAAAAATTAAAGAGCAGTAATAAGGGTTACAATTAATATATGTATAAGATCATCACTTACCATCACGTGAGATTGTGGTCAAAGGTTTACCTATCAGCAAAAAAAAAACAAAACATTTTTTTACAAAATTACAATAATATTTAAAAAAGAATGTAGTTTTTACAAACTACAAAAACACAAATTACAACCTACGTTAAAATACATTTAAAAAGTATGGCCCCGAGTTTCTTGCTCTTTCTTCTCGCAGTGGCTCTACCGTTGATCAACACATTTCTGGTGAGACGTGGGCGTTTATAAACACACTAGCTAGCCAGGCGGGCATTCGCAAAATGCCCTATCATCATGCTATAACGACTAACATCATAAGACAACAACTGGGACTGACGGCTTAACGTACCCTTCGAAGCACGGAAGCGCTCATTAGTAATGCCATCTAGCACCAACCAACTCATGACCGCAGCGAGCGTTGCTTAACTTATATAGTCGGCCAAGCACACTACGCTAAGAGCGTTTCAAATGATTATATATTTAAATTCAAACACAGAAAATATTCGTACATCCTGCACTTTTTGAATTTGATACAAATGACGCTTCGGAAGTATCAGAGAAGACGACCTTGATACCTGCTATAGGTATCAGGTCGCCTTCAGTCATATTATTATGAATAACGGTTGCTATATAGCTAAATATGTCGTCCAGACTTGACTGGCCAAACCGGTAGCGTAAAACAAAATGTATTAACGCCGGACTATGCAGTAGAAATGTCTCGGAATAACTGTTTCCTATCAATATGTTTCTAAACAGGAAAGCTTGCGGTGATTTTGTTCATGATTCCATAAATTAATTTTGGACCGCCAATATTCATTAACCTTTTAAATATCGTGACAAAGATAGTTGTGTCGCACAAGTTGAAGAATTCAAAGCTTTTTAAACTATTCAACTATATACAAACAATCTCAATATACACATACATTTTCAAGAAAATGAATTGTGATGTCTTTCAGCTATTATTATTTTTGTTGTATTTCTATTACGCTTGCTACTTGTTTTTTTTTTATTGTACCCCTTTTTTTTCTGATAAATCGATGTTTCTGCCACGTATTGCAGACAGCACGCATTTAATATGACAGACAATAAAGAAAGGAAAAAATGCATAAAACACATATTACCCTTTAAAGGGTAATATGTGTTTTATGCATTTTTTCCTTTCTTTATTGTCTGTCATATTAAAGCCTAGGCAGGTATACCAAAGCACTCGTGTTTCGACAGATTTGATTTTGACTTAGCACAATATTTCTTCAATCAATGTTACTGAGGCGAGACAGCGGACTAGCACAATCTAGCAACTGTCACAGCGGATCGTCCACTGCTGAACACAGCCTCCCCTATTAAGGGGGCATTTGCCATAATCCCCACGCTTGGCAGGCGTCTTGGGGATCGCAGTATAAGTTGGCATTTCTTTAGAAGGCGTTGCTGCCAACCTTCTAATAATTTCCCTTAGTCGCCTCTTACGACACCCACGGGATGATATGGGGAGGTGCAATTCTAACCCGGCACCCCACGGGGCATCATTTTATTTCGGGGAGCATACCCACCAATATTAATTATTAGGAGGTATTCTACAAAAACCTAGGTACTATATACCAAACATAATGTTCTTATGTTTCATTGGATGATGCAAACAAGTAGATTTGATAAAGTATAGGTTTTAGTTCGTAGTAGACACTAAAATTATATAACACATAATTCAAATGGAATATGACAAAGATTGAGATTGGCATAAAAGCTGTCAAATTGTCATTTTCAACTGAGTGATAATAATAAATAACCCTGACAATCGTAATTTACGGTCTGTTTAGAAACATGTACCTACCTACCTATATTTTATTTGAAACGAGTTATATATACTAATCATTTGAATTTATAAAATAAAGTATATAGTCTTACACGCATTTTTTTTTGAGTTTAACTCAGTAAATCAATTTACAAGAAAAGTAAGAGAGATATACCTATATACTGCTTTTCAAAGTAGGTTTTTTTCATAACATTTTAAACAAATACAAATATTTTATTGTAAAACTTATGTTACAAATTTGTTTTAATTTTAACAGTTTCATTCACAGATAACAGAAACTAAAGATCTCTATGGTTTCATTAGTTTAAAGTTCAAACCTTTTTGGAAACAAAAGGACCATTAGTCTATAGGCAAGTTTTTCTCGAGCTGGTTGAAGCTTTGCTTAGTCGTGAAGGGAAGGTAACAAGCAAAATTACTGGGCGTACGAGACATGAACTCTCATGATAAGGACGTCTCGATGTGACGAGCACAGTGCAGTGTCAAGCAGGACGATAACGCTTACCACCAGACGGGTGACTTGATCGTTATGTCACTTCAAAACAAAAAAAAACATGGCCATAGTTCATCAAATCATACTCGTACAAATTATTCCCTGACTTCCACAAAAATTACAACAATTTTTTTTATGGAGTTTGGATTGGACCATGAACAATGAGATTAATTTTAATGACATACATAATATTATGCGCATCATGCGTAGTGCATGGTGGTAGGATATTTTGCGAATGCCCGACTGGCTAGCTAAAAAATAGAAAATCTGTGTTCCGGAAGCTGTCCTTGAGAGCCAGTAATTCTATGTTAGCCTGGACAACATCTTTGACCACATCATCACTTAACATCAGATAAGATAGTGGTCAAAGGGTCACTTAAACAAAAAATGAATTGAGTAATAGGCCAGAGACCAATCAAATCAAACTGATATTGTTATTGAACAGGTACCTCGTTCTACTAATTTCTTAAACAATATATTGTATGTCATACATATAACAATTTAATGAACGTCTAACAATTAAGAATATTTCTTAACCGAATTCCAAACGCGAAGCGTAGTAATGTCACTAGCGGTCACCCATAAAAATTAATTATAATACCATAAGTGACTTATTTTTTATATATTATACCTTAACGCCTGCAGTTTTCTTTATAGCAACACATTCAAAGTGATTTCAATATGTACACACTAACACGCAGGCACCAGCAACTGTGCTCCTACTAAGCTACTAACACAGAACTACTAGCAGTTAGTAGTATAAAACAAGCCAGTAATATAGACGGTAAGTTTATGTGTCTTAAACAACAAGGACGGCATTACAGACATTATCGTGATGTATTACTGTGCTATAATTGAATGTTCGTTACGTCGTTAAACCACGGAGTACCTTTATTATGTCCCTATATTATACCTAGCATTATGTCCCCTGTAATCGAATTTGATCTAACCTTGACCATTAATTTACTACCTTTTTTTTTATTGCTGATAGGTAAGCCTTTGACCACAATCTCACGTGATGGTAAGTGATGATGTGGTCGAAGGTGTTAACGGGCTTAACCTAGAATGACTGGCTCTCAAGGACAGCTGCCGGAACACACCGTTAGGTGCTTGGCGACAGATTTTCAACTTGAGGGTGGTCGCTAGCCAGGCGGGCATTCGCAAAAATGCCCTTCTACCATGCGGTGAAGCTCAAGCCCGCGGCGGGATTCGAACCATGGACCTGCTATGAAATAAAATCACCATTTTATTTCACCACAGTAGCGGTCCGCCCCGGCTTCGCACAGCTATTTAACAAAAAATTCAAAAATTATGAATGTAAACACATAGAAAAGTTGTTATTATGACATAACTGTAATAGTTAGACTTATAGTATTGCGGACTTTTTTTTTATAAATATTGATGTCTTCTATAAAATTGTAGTACTTTGCTCTATTGGCAATAATTTCCGTAGCGTTGACAAAATGGATTATTAATTTTCCTTGGAGAAACTAACCAAGGAGTTTCTCAAGATATCAATCACTTCTCAAGATACCTTTCTTTACACGATTGTCCAAAAAGGAGTGTTATTTTGCAGGGTTTATGTATGTATATATATGTTTGTGAGTTTCTTTATTCCACCATAACTTCTAAACGGCTTAACTGAAAGTGATATTGATCTATATAGGGCATCACTAGATTCATCAGATAGCGCATGTGACACTAGGGGTATATATTAAAAAAAAACTGGCGTATTTTAGACGCCACATAGCGTTTTTATTAATTTTAGGGTACGAACCACTAAATAAATCAAGTATCAAAGTTGAGAAACACTTTTTTGTGTTAAAAAAGCTGTGTGGTTGAAAGCAGAAGCTTTTGTAGGTTAAAAACGTGATCAAATTGCTTTACTATGGGTTTAAAATGTCATACGTTTTGGATTGAAAACTTTTTTTTTTTTTTTTTACTCCGAACTGGGTAGCACTGACCACTATCTCACCTGATGTTAAGTGATGATGCGATCGATGATGGAGCGCGCTTACCCAGGAGATACCTATTCACTCGCTTCTTGAAGACCCCCAAATTGTACTTAACCGGAAACACAGCCTCAGGCAGAGAATTCCATACCCTGGCGGTTCGCATGATGAAAGAAGATGCAAATCGCTTTGTTCGGGTAAATGGAGTATCCACCATATAGCGGTGGCGCTTCTGAGTATCCCTGGATGTCCGGTTATAGAATGGGGATGGCGGAATCAGATCATGTAGTTCTGTGGCACACTCCCCGAAACGTATCCGATAAAAAACCGATAAGCAAGCGACTTTGCGGCGATGCTCGAGACTTTGGAGTCTCTTGCTTACAAGTTGGTCGTCGTTAATGAGTCTCTTGGCTCTCTTCTCAATAGCTTCCAGTGTCTCCAGCTGGTATTTGGCAGAACCATCCCAAAGGTGAGAACAGTACTCCATACACGACAGGACTTGCGTTTGATAAAGATTGAGCAGCTGTCCCGGTGTAAAGTATTGTCTCACCTTCGCCAAAACACCAAGCTTTTTTGAGGCTAGCTGGGCTTTAGACTCAATATAGGAGCCGAAATTGAGAGTCGGTGTTAATGAGATGCCAAGAAGCTCGAGATGGTTACTTATCGGCACGGACACATCTCTGAAAGTAGGAGCCAGCTGAAAAGGGCTCCGTTTGGCGGAGAAAAGACACGCCTGGGTTTTAGCAGCATTGAACTTAACCAGATTGGCATCGCCCCAATCGGAGACTGCCTTCAGAGAAAAGTTCAAGCGCTGAACCATCGCTTCCCTATGAGACTGGATTTGTAATGCACTGGTTCGTGCGTTAGATGTATAACTCTCCACAACGGTGCTGTCGTCTGCGTACCCAAAAATATCGGGATTAAGCAGATCATTAATATGCAGCAGAAAAAGCGTTGCAGAGAGTACTGAACCTTGAGGGACTCAGGCGTTAGTAGCCAATTGGTCAGAAGAACAGCCATCGATGACTACTCGAATCGACCGATCCCTCAAGAAATCTGAAATCCAAAAACATAAACCAGTGGGAAAGCCGTATGAAGGAAGCTTGCTAATAAGGCTATCGTGTCAAACCCTGTCAAAAGCCTTCGAGATATCGAGAGAAACAGCAAGCGCCTCTCCGTGGTTCTCGATGGCTTCGCTCCAGATGTGAGTGGCATACACAAGAAGATCCCCAGTAGACCGGTTTCGGCGAAACCCGTATTGTCGGTCACTGAGGAGATCATTATCTTCTAGGTATGCCAGGAGCCTGTGGTTCAGTACACGTTCCATCGTTTTACACAGTATGGAAGTGACTGAAATAGGCCTGTAATTGGCAGGGTCTGCGCGACTACCCTTTTTGGGCACGGGCTGCACGTTTGCAAGCTTCCAGGACTTAGGCACTTGACCAGTCGTCATAGACAAGCGAAAGAGGCGAGTCAATGTTGGAGTCAACTCAGGCGCACACATCCTCAAGACTACAGCTGGTATACCGTCTGGACCACTAGCTTTGTTCACGTCCAGATCGCGCAACGTTTTGCGTACTTCAGATTGTCGAATGCAGATTTCTGACATTAACGTCCCGCAGTTTGGCAGACTAGAAAGTACAGCATTGCCAGCATCTAAACGTGAAGATTCTGCAAACAGAGAGGCAAATAAATTTGCTTTCTCTTCATCAGTGTGCGCTAGGGAGCCCTTGGGTTTCAGCAGTGGAGGCAGTGAGGGACGGCAGAAGTTCTCTTCGATCGATTTCGCCAGGGACCAAAACGCTTTGCTGCCCGAGGGGTAAGAAGCAAGTTTGTTCCCTGTTCGGCGTATATGATCGAAGCGAGCCTTCTTAAGAGTCTTTTTGCAAGACTTGGCAGCCAGGTTAAATGCTTTCTTCTTTTCACGTACATCTCTAGATTTGCGGGTTCGAGCATCAGCCCAGGCTAAGTAGGCCTCATGCTTTGACGCTTCTGCATCTTCACATTTAGCATTAAACCATGGGCGAGCTTTGCTGGACAGCGGGACGTCAGAAAATGGTATGAAGTATTCCATGCCTTGACGTAATACTTCTGTCACAGCATCCGCACAAGTTGAGGGATCGCTAGAAGAAAAACAAACCCGGCTTCAAGGATAAGACGCGAAAAAATCCCAATCTGCTGACCTGTATCGCCACACTCGCCGCGTGCCTTTTGGTCTGGGATCGGGCGGGGAGTAGACCGATACAGACTTCACCAGATAGTGGTCGGAACTACCTAAAGGTGATGAAACCAACACTGAGTAGCGGTCTGGATCTGTTGTCAGCAGAAGGTCCAAACAATTGGCTGTGTGGCCATCAACGTCCGGTATCCTTGTAGCTCCTTGGACCAGCTGTGTGAGGTCTAGCGTCAAGGCAAGTTTGCGCATCTCTCGACCAGCGTGGTCTGTGCTCTGGTATGGGTATAGCCAGTCTTGATGGTGGGCGTTGAAATCCCCCAGAAGCACTAATTGAGCAGAAGGATATCTCTGTTGGTCCACATCCGCCGCCTCACTGAGGTAATTTGTGAGCCTGGTCATCTCCTCATCTCCGCTGTGTGATCGGTAGACACTAGCATAAAGAATTTTCTCCATGCCAATGTCCACCAGAACCCACATTACTGAAAATTTGGGGTCTTCAAGGTTGCGGCGACGCCGATAGCAAATGTCATCGCGGGCATACATACAAACTCCCGCCCCGGCTTTGAAGCTATGTTCTAGCATATAACCAGGGTAGGCAAGGTATGCCGCGTCAGCTGGACATTTGATCTGCGTCTCCGTGAGGAACAGAATATGCGGTTTAGCGGTCTCGAGATGGTGGTGGACCGAGTTGATATTTGAGTGCAAGCCTCGAATGTTTGAGAGGTGCACTTGGAGGGAGAGGACGTGCTTCCGCTGTAAACGAGAAAACACACTTGTGGTGCCAAAGTGTGGATGGAAACTACATGTTTCAGTAGCTGTCTTTCAGAGCAAAGAAGCAGTGATAGCCGAGTGGTTATAGGCATGGACTACGATGCTGCAGGTACATGGTTCTGCCGGATTGAGCTTCAATTGAAGCTGCATAGTGAAAAGGCATATTGCTATGCCCGCCTGGCTAGCTACCACTCTCGAGCAGAAAATCTGTCGCGAAGCACCTAAGACTGTGTTGCGGCAGCAGTCCTTAAGAGACAGTAAATTTACAGGCACATGATGAGACTTAACAACTGTATGTCTTATAGGGTGACGGTCGTAGTGTTACTTATGACGAAAATAATCTGTTGTAGAAAAAAGATACCGCTTAACATCAGGTGAGCCTCGTGCTTGTTCCGTTACAATGACATAAAAAATCAAGTTACTAAAAATAAACCTGTTTATAATCCTCACTCATTATCACTTAACAACAGGTGATAAAGTGATCAAAGGCTTACATATACAACGTTAAATGTTTAAGGGCAAGGTTGATTAATCAGCAAGGCACACTTTTGCTTTGTCAGTGAATATCGTCTCATTATTTAGCTTAGCAAAGTTTTTTGTTAGACAAAGTATTCTTAGGAAACTTTTAATGATGCTCGAAAATTAGGTCGTCCCTTTAGACGACGGACGGCAGCAGCTCTTGATATTTCCTTGGTAGCCTTTCAATGTTTTTACCACAATGGATAGGTGTACAGATAAACATACTGATTATAATGTTCTCATACATTTTCGCCATTATTACACATGGTAATTAAACAACTTTAATCAGTTTAAATCGCGTATATTTATCATTTTTGCGTCACCTCATGATCACGATCACTGCAAAGTGTTTGAAACGTGGGGACAAAAATAATCATAAATAGTATACGCGCTTTAAAAAAAAACCGTTTAAAGTTGTTTTATTACACGACTGCCCAAAAAAAGGAGAATTATGTATGTATTCATGTATGTATTGTTAAATTTCTTTATTCCACCATAAAGTCAAAGTCAAAGTCAAAATCATTTATTCAATTTAGGCGTCTACGACGCTCTTATGAAGGTCAATTACAAATTTTAATATTGAAATATACTACATTGTACTGCCACGTTCAGCAAACAAAAATTATAGAGCCACTGCGAGAAGAACGGGCAAGAAACTCGGGGCCATTCTTTTAAACGTTTTTTAAAAATGTGTTTGGTACATACTATATAATAAAATTATTACAATACTTAATTTACATTACGTAGGTGTTAGGCGCTAGCTTCGTAGAGGCGAACCAGTCCAAGCATTTTTGTCGTTTAAGTAATCACAAACTGTGTAGTAAGATTTCTTTATCAAAATATTCTTCACATGCAACTTGAATTTTCTTTCTGTGAGCGTTGTAATATGTTTGGGCAATTTATTATAAAACCGCACACAATTTCCTAAGAAGGACCTTTTATTTGTCTTTGCTAATCTAAAACCTGGCACCGCTATTTTATCTTTATTCCTAGTGTTATAATCGTGAGTGTCACTGTTTGATTTAAATTTGCTCAAATTTTTACGAACATACATAATATTTTCAAATATATACAGACTTGGTAAAGTTAAAATATCAATTTCTTTAAAAATATCTCTCAGGGATTCCCTAGGATCCATTTCATATATGGCCCGAATTGCACGCTTTTGTAAGATAAAGATTGTCTCTATCTCAGCAGCAGCTCCCCACAGCAATATACCATAAGACATAATACTGTGGAAATACGCGAAATAAACGAGCCTAGCAGTAGCTACGTCTGTTAGCTGTCTTATCTTACGAACTGCATATGCAGCAGAACTAAGTCTTCCAGATAGATCATGTATATGTGGATTCCACTGTAAAGTTGAATCCATTTTAATTCCCAGGAAGACTGTCGCATTGTCAAAAGAGAGTTTTTCTAGGCCAAACTTAATGTTTGGTTCAACATAAGTAACATTTGGTAAAGAAAACTTTAAACATTTGGTCTTTTTTGAATTTAAGAGAAGATTATTAGCCGCGAACCACTTAAAGATAACACATTATTTACATGAATAAGTTCACTATCCCTCCTATCTACTTTAAAAATTAGGGAGGTATCATCTGCGAATAAAACTATATCGCAGAAATTTTTAACCATGCAAGGCAGATCATTTATATATGCTAGAAACAGAAAAGGTCCTAAAATTGATCCTTGCGGTACGCCTATTCTTACCAAAGACCCGAAAGAAGTATTGCCATTTATTCTAACCTTCTGTAGCCTGTCTGACAGATATGACTTTATAAGATCCAGTGCTTTTCCACGAATACCATAATGTGAAAGTTTTCGAATCAGAGTGCGGTGCTCTACACAGTCAAATGCCTTAGAAAGGTCACAGAATACGGCAATAGCATCCTGTGAACTCTCCCAGGCTTCAAGTATAAGTGACATCAATTGAGCACCTGCATCTGTTGTGGATCTGCTCTTTGTGAAACCAAACTGATTCTCATTCAATATATTACGCTCATTAAAATGGGATAGAAGTTGTTTGAGCATAATTTTTTCGAATACTTTACTCAGAACAGGTAAGATAGAAATAGGTCTGTAATTGCAAGGGTCAGATGTAGCCCCCGACTTCAAAATTGGAGTGATTTTACTTTGTTTCATTAAGTCGGGGAAGTTTCCTTTATCAATACAAAGATTGAATATTGTTTTTAAATATGGTGCAATAATGCATATTATCGACTCTGCCACTTTAACTGACATACCCCACAAGTCTTCGGTGCTTTTAATATTTAAATTTTTAAATGTCTTTAAAATTTCAAATATTGTTGTGTGTCTGAAAGAAAAGTCCGGCGATTTGCAGGGGAAATTATGTATTAGCAGAGTTTCTGCTACATCGGGACATGCATCCAATGACTTAGTGACTTCTAGGGGTAAGTTAGAAAAAAAAATTGTCAACTATATTTGCCACTTGTATTGGATCAGATATTTGATTTTTATCAACATTTAAGACATATGTAGAATCTCTAGGTTTATTTTTTCCGGTCTCAGTATTTATAGTATTCCAAATGGTTTTTATTTTATTTTTAGACTTGCTAATTTTATTTCTAATAAAAAGAGATTTAGCACACAAGCAAACAGACTTAAACATTTTTGAATAGTTCCTAACATAATCACAAAACTGCTTGCAGGATGTCAAATTCTTCCTGCGATACAGATCATACAAATAATCTCTACTTTTTCGAATACCTGTAGTTGCCCAATCACCGAACTTCAACTTTCCATTTACTTGTTTCTTTATTTTTGGACAAACTTTTTGAAACTCAGTATTTACTAGAGAGAATAAACTATTATAAATGTCATTCGGGTCACTATGAGAAAAACTTGTAATGGCAAGCTTAGCTTCTATATTGGTACTGAGTATTTCTAGCCTACTGGTTGTTAACGGCCTATGTTCAATTTCATACCTTGCTGTTTCTCTGCTGCCATCAAATCTAATTGCCAGGCCCTCATGATCAGATCTAACACCCTTCATTATTGACTTTTGTTTAGTCTTACAGTTCGAGTATATATTGTCTATACAGGTAGCTGAAGTATCTGTTATTCTAGTGGGCTCACAGAATAGAAATTTCAAATTAAATGACTTAAACAATGAAATAAGATCAGTCTTATTTTTAGATTTCAATAAAATATCGACATTAAAATCACCACATACAAATATGGGTTTTTTACATTTAGAAATTTTTAGTAGTATACTTTCCAGAGTGGCAAAGAATTCTGTAAAATTTTGAGCACGACCTTCATCTGTTGGTGGTCGATATACACACAACACAAGATGCCTGTCCACCTCCACACAAGCAACTTCACAGACACGTTCAACAGAACATCTGACTAAGTGACGGCGTTCTTTAAATTTTAAGTTATTTTTTACAAGAATAATACACCCTCCTCCTTCTGCAGATGATCTGTTAAACGCACTGCCTACACTAAAATTCTTAACATTAAATAACATTGTATCAGCTCTTAGCCATGTTTCAGTAAAGCATAATATATCAAAAGGATATTTATCTAAGAGCATTTCAATTTCAAGTATTTTGCCATAACTTCGTACCGGCTTAACCGATTTTGATGTATGTGATATCGTTAGAAGCGTTAAGTTATTCCGGGTAACATAGGTTAGTGAACGTTTTAAAAAACTTAAAGAGAGTACCGTAGTTCATGAAATAATAAAAAAAAATATTTTCGTGGAAATTTTACAACGTATACTATCACCGTCTAGTCTAGACTCTTAGTCTCTAGAGATTGCTTAGTACATAGCAAAAAATATATAACAGTAGTATTCAATATGCATTCGTTCCCTAATAACAAAAGAAATAAATATTGTCTTATCCGTTTCTACGCTTGCTTCTTGCAGACAAATAAGTAATACAAATAAAAAAAACACTGTTACGTGGCAGGACAGAGACCATGCGTCTCTTGACCGGAGAACGTCTTCAGAGAGAAAGGTAAAAGTATAAAATGGCTTATTATTGATGAGATTATTTGTTTTTATTACTATACTGTTTATAAGATGATATGGAAGACATTGAGTGATGAATTTTATTTTGACAATGGGTATTTGATATCAATTCATTGTATATTTAATTCTCGTAAAAATTAAAATTTTATAATTATTTATTATTATTTTTTAATTACAATTTTTTTTTTTTTTTTCAAATTTAATTTGTATAATTTTTTCAATTCAAACTGAGCTGGAATAGATCTATTCCAATACTGAGGTGAGAGGTTTAATATTACCGATTACACTTGTTGCAATATTTACATACTTTTATAACATATAGGTACAATTGTTATTTACAAATTATACCCATACCGATGTTAATTCAAAATATAATGAATGGTATATCTATTCGTTGCTGTGTGTTGCCATATTTTTTGTTATATCGACAACGCAACGCAACGATACCTCGTCTGTTTATCTTGAAAGTAGTTTTTATTTTTTATATTTTTTAGAAATTTAAATTCAAAACATCCTTGACAGGAAATCAAGTTTTGAAACGATCACACCTGTGGATGTTGCTCGCTTCGTTAACTAGAAAATTCTCTTTTATCTGATCTGATGTTCAAGTTGCTGCTGAACGGATGACAATGCGCCTATAATCTATTCAAAGCTATGCGACACATTCTGGAAGATGAGTAGAAACTCCACACACATACACACCCACCCACACTTACTCTCTCATATATGACTTTAGTATAATTTCTCAAACGCAACTAGTCGATAATACAGACTGTTTATTTCATCCCCTTCTAGACGTTCTTTCCTCTACAAAAACTCTGCGCCATTAAATTATTGTATATAAAGTTATGCTACCTAAATGCAACGGGCCGAGAGCCCTAGATGGTGCTTTATATTTATTTTGAAGTCAACGGCCCTTATAAAGAAAGCGACACTGCATTGCGGGTTCCTGAGTAGACCCTCGGGTGAGCGGTGGGTCAGCGTTCTCGACCTCATTACCATAATCAAAGACCACGGTATTCATTATCAACCGCGACTTACTGCACTACTTGCTTTTAGAAATAAAATACCAGTTCAGTCCAAAGCAGTTTAAATAACTGTCAGTCAAAATTTAAATACATGATAGTATAAACGCCTCAACAGGTGGTAGGTATTAATACCTACTTATTTTTAGAACACTGACCGGAGAATTATAAATTATGGTATTCCTTACAAAATTACAAATTTAAAGTCATATTTTCCCTCTCGTAAAATTGTAATTTTAGATTATAATCCGCAGAGAATATTCCGTTATTGAAAATATTAAATTTTAAAGTTTTCCTCTATGAGTAACTATTCATATTTTCAATGGACGCTCGACAAAATTTAATTTTCACTCATAGCACTGACGATAGTGAAGATTTAGATGTGTTTATTTATTCTTATACTTAGTAATTATACCTAATACATATACTCGTAGTATCGACGAATTGAATTCGATTATAATTTCGCGCTGAAGCTCTTAGACTCTGTCTTCCGCATTAAAAAGCGTGAAAAATTAAGATATTATACAAGAGACCAAAATAATATTTTCACGGCGAAAAGGCTATTTTGAGGCTCGTGCGGGCCAAAAGATTTGAATATTGAAAATTGGGGAGCAGAATGCGATTCAATAAGACTATACCGTCCGAGATTTCATGTTTCTCCATGGGAAAAATTTGAAATCAATAGATTTTTGTTTATATTTTTAATAAAGTCAGCAAGCCTATCTTACCAACCATAAAGTAATTTATTTTATATAATAGTTCATATCTGGCATATTGGGGCACGTCAGGCAGTGCCGCATAGAACACTATCTATGTTCTGTGTCTATTCGTTTTTAATGTCATTGGATATTGCCACGACTGACTCGAAGGTATTGCTTAGTGTCAGGTAGTCCACCTGTTTTCTTCGTAACTTTTATATACTTCATTGTAAAATAAAGCTATCATGGCAAAATAATGGCCATGCGCCAACATAATTATCTAAGCTTAAATTGCGATACTATAATAAAAGATATAATTTAAAAAAAAAACAAAAATATCAAAGCTGTAATGTTATTGGTATGGTAACAATATTTCGGGTCTGGATCGGTCCCCTATTGCAGAAGATTCTGTGGGCACCATAATGAACTCGACTGACAGCGTCATATACTTACCTAATAATGTGATTTCTGTCAGACACCAGCACTTAGCGAGGTTTCTGTTCCTAATATTCAACATTATTCAACTTACCAGCTTGTCCTCGTTGTGTCTTCGCTTTCCTACTGACTCCGGGTGAGGCGAGGCTGAAGGCGCGGTCCGGACGAAAGGGAAGCTGGAGCGTGGACTGGCTCGGCTCAGAGTGACGAGCGCAAATCGCCGCCTCGACCACGGAGTCGATGCTGGCTGAACGGGGAAGCTGCCCGACTGACTCACGCCTGTCAAAAAAACAATAGCATGTAACAATAGTTTACGCACAAAATCCGGTAAGGTGCAGTGGCCACAGGGGAAGCACTTATCAAATAAAAAATATATTAATATCGTAATTTTTTTAATGCCACCACTATCTCACCTGATGGTAAGTGATGGTGTGGTCGAAGATAATATTCAGGCTAACCCAATTAATGGTTATTAATGCTAATTACTGGCTCTCAAGGACTGCTGCCGGAACACACCGTTAGGTGCTTGGCGACAGATTTTCTACTTGATTTCTACTTGGTAGCAGCCAGGCGGGCATTCGCAAAATGCCCTACCACCATGCTAGCACCACATCTGCCATCCTAAGACAACAACCGGGACCGACGGTTTAACGTGCCCTCCGAAGCACGGAAGCGCCCACTCACTAGAAATGTCACTAGCGTTCACCCATCAAAGTCATGACCGCGGCGGACGTTGCTGATCGGTTAAGAACAGCTAAGCAACTTCGCTACGAGCGCTTCAAACATCTACCAAGCCGGTTTTATATAGACATCCTTAGTGTACAAGTTAAACCAACTACCTACCGCTACATTTCGGTTACTATAGTGTGTTCAGAAAGAGAGTAGACAAGGGATTAAATTTTAAATAAACTATAACTATAGCCAATATATCTATAGCAAGTGAAAGTACCGGGCAATCGAGACATAACAAAATTTTCTCTATAAAAATGTGCCCAAACTCGATGAAGTTGTATCGTTTCATTGCGAAGTTCCTTTGGCCACTTTCCAGCTCCATCATCGAATCAGCACCGTGTCATAATTTTGCATTGTAACGCGATTTACACACGTATGCAAAGTTTCAGCTCAATAGTTACCCGGGAAGTGGATCAACTTTAATTTGCAAGATTTAATGACAAATATCGGGACACGTGAAACTAAATAAATGCTTGTAAAAACGTAACACAGGTAGTGCCAACCAGTTGAAAAACCAGTTAGTAGGCCTCTTCAGCAAGTGGCCGTCTGGGTGGGCAACTACGCAGTGTCATATATTCGACCTCTAAGCAACTGCGTGCAAACACTGTTGTGTTTAGGTTAGAAGGTACTGTAGCAAGTTAAAAAAAAACAGGCAATTGAGACTTAAAAATAAATATCACGGAATGTAGCGCGCAGTGCATTATCACTATTGACATTGTAACTGTAATGAACATACATGTAACCATTGTAACACTTATCCATCGCGGAATTCTTGACATAAAAACCAGTAAAAATAATAAAATTGTAAACAAAAAAGCGACTGTGAAATATCGATAATTAAAGAACACCGGTCAACTTGGCGCCTTCGTTTCGACGCCAACGCAATCTAAAGGACTTTTGCCATTACCACCTCATCTGCATTTTAATCGAACTTAAGCTTCCTTTATTCTGCGAACCCTCTGTTCTTACCATTGCTTTCATGGAAATAAAAATTGCGAAACGACTGTATAGGATCACTTTGTTGTCCGTCTGTCTGTCAAGGCCCTTTTTCTCCGGAACGCGTAGAGGTATCAAGCTGAAAATCATATCAAAAAACTAAAAAATCAAACTTCCAAGCCAACGCAATCAAAATATACAGCGGTTGATGCCGCAAATTTTCGACACGCGCAAGGGAATCAATACCTACAGGATACTTTCCTTGAACTCGAAATCTTGAAATTTGGTACAAAGCAACGTCTTATAGTACGGATAAACGAAAAATTGCGTAAATTTTTAGTTAGGTACATCATATAATAAACTATTCTGAATAATTTTGAAATCTTATGCATTTCATTGAGCAAATAAAAATACTATAATTTTTACTTATATACCTATAGGTTTGTACGGAACCATCGGTGCGCGAGTCCGACTCGTACTTGGCCGGTTTTTTAGTGTTCTTGTAATTACTACTACCTACCCATCCCACATTACGGCGTAGTGTAAAAACGAGGCATACAAGTACAAATCCGCAAAAATAATTTGTAGTTGAGGGGCGCTCCTTAGTCAGTGAACAGATCTGTACGAGTAAAGTGTGACCTTCGGCATCCAGACTCTCGGCGAGAGTTCTGGTGAGCTCGTTAACAAATCAATATTCACGAATATTCTCACTTGTGTTCTCGTTCCCATCCAGTATGAAGAATGACTTTGACTGAAAAGCTTTTCACTGTACCCGTGTTTGGCAGGCGTCTTGGCAATCATAATGAGTAGCATGGTAGTTCTTTAGAAGCCTCTTACGACTACAAAGAACGATATGAGGGGGTCGTAATTCTAGCTTGGCAACCCACGGGAAAACGTAACGTGGTGAACGAAACTTAGGTGTTTATTTAGAAACCTCTGGCTACCCCTTCAGGGAACGCAGGTGAGGTGAAATATAAGTTGGTCTTTGAAAATAAGTAATTTTTTGTGATGTTACAGAACTAGCACGGGGCCCACTCTGAGAGATACAGTTGTTAAGTCTCATGTAATTTTACTGGCTCTCAAGGACTGCTACCGAAACACACTGTTAGGTGCTTGGCGACATATTTTCTACTTGAGGGTGATAGCTAGCCAGGCGAGCATTCGCAAAATGGTTTCCCGCCATGCGGAGAAGCTCAAGCTGACAGTGGGGATCGAACCATGGGCCTGCGGTACCGCAGTCCATAGTTATAACCGGTCACCTACAGTGCACCCACAGTTTCCATTATTGAGCTAACCTTACCATCAACATCACTTATCAACAGTTAAATACTGTAACAGCCGGATCGTCCACTGCTGAACACAGCCTCCCCTATTAAGGGGGTATTTGCCATAATCCCCACGATTAGCAGGCGTCCTGGGGATCGCAGTATAAGGCCGTTCTTTAAAAGGCGCTGCTGCCCACCTTCCAGTATTTTTCCCTTAGTCGCCTCTTACGACACCCACGGGACGTATGGGGAGGTGCAATTCTAACCCGGCAACCCACGGGGCAAACAATCAACAGTTAAATACGACAGACAAAATCACAAAGCGTTAATCAACGAAAGGTACTTTCTAAAATTCATTTAACAATTTTAGTAGGTGCTTTAGGATCATCTCACAAGCACTTCGACCCCATTGTGCCAAACGAATGCCATTGTTGTAATATCCGGACCGTTTCCGGTTTACGACAAACTGTCGTTTGCACTCGCTTGCCAGATGTCGTTATGTCGTGATGAGAGCAAAAAGGAGTTCGAGGGCATATCTTTTGTTTATGGAACGCTGAAAACAGTGTACAGTACTGGCTATGGTGAGATGGGCCTCGGCACAGAAAAGAGAAATATCTCTATGGGCTTCAGTCTATTCCCGAGTAGCAAAAGGATAAGTGCTAAGAACCTGCCGTAAGCATAATATTTAGAGTAAGAAAACGTGAGGTACATTTTCTTACTTCAAATATTATGCTAGTACGTAGGTCCATGGTTCGACCGCTGGCTTGAGCTTCAATGCATGCTGGAAGGGCATTTTGCGAATCCTCAAATTACAGGCGCTTTATGAGACTTATCAACTGTATGTAACAGGTTGACGCAGTGTAGTTTCGTCACTTGCGATGAAAATCATCTGTTATAGGCAGAGGTTAACGCTTAACGACAGGTGGGCCTCTTGCTGGGCTCGTGTGCTACTGTGAAAATATTCTCATTTGCACTTGTCGATGTTAAATGAACTATTAAAACTGTAGGTACACGATAGTTTGGAAGAGCATCGTAGTATTTTGAGGCAATCCCTTTCTGGTTTGGCGATGTTCTTATAAAGTAATTCGGAGACATACAACGGAACTCTTCAAAAAATGACAGCAAGTCGTGGTTGCTGCAATCATTTATTTACTTTTTAGGCACTTTTTGTTGAATATTTTCTGTTTGAAGTCGGTTTTTTGCAAACATTATACTATATTGTAATTTAATGGTGTGTACAACAAATAACTATCGATCTATTCAAAATATAAGGTCGTATATTTGTGACATACATACATGTCTAAGAGCAAGTATCAGTAGAGATACTTGCTCCTAGATGTATGTAGATTGAATATGTAAGATTGTTTAAAACTGTACTGAATCAACCGGATTGTCCACTGCTGAAATTAGCCTCCCCTATGTAGGGGGTATTTGTCATAATCCTCACGCTTTGCAGGCGTCTTAGGGATCGCAGTGTAAGATAGCATAGTTCTTAAGAATGCGCTGCTGCCCACCTTCTAATAGTATTTTTCCCTTAGTCGACTTTTACGACACCCACACGGGAAGAAATGGGGGGTGCAATTCTAACCCGGCACAACACGAGGGTTGTTTAAAACTAGTTATAATAAATACTCTTTAAGGGTATATTTTAGACGAACGCCCCCATACAAAAGGCAGCTCCAATCTCATTTTAAATATAGCGAATAAAACTCAATGATTTTTTACCTACGTAATCACTACCCTAATATCTAGGTTTGTGGTGCATCAGATTTTCATTAAATTATACAGTTTTGAAATTACACTAGCTCAAAAACTCGTAATTTTAGATAAAAGGAAGACCCAACTATAAGCATCTCTTTCAAGAGAAATAAGCATGTTTTTAATATTTCTATTCCACCACAAACATGGGAAATATAATGAACTTTCTATAATGGGAAGTTATTTATACATGTGTACTATACTTTTTAAATAAATCTGGAGCTACGAATAAACTGGCTCAAACTCCTAAAACGAGTGCTATATACTAAACGCTATATAATAAAAAAAATAATTATTAGTTAAAAGAAAAAGGATTTAAGCCAGAAACGATAGGTCTAATAATACACTATATTTACATGTGAGTTTTTTTTTAATAACAAGTTGAGTTAATATAAAAGTTCACGCTTTGGCTGGCGGGTATATGTCCTGAAAGTTTACTTTTTAGTTCTGTTCCCAAGGTTATTTTAGCATCAAGGAGGTTGTATGAAGCTGACCTGTTTTACTCAACACAAGTACACATCCTGCAGAACCTTTCCATTTTACAACACTGTGTTAACCTGAAATTAATACACGCTCCTATTCACCAAAATCTTTGCCTTCTTAGAAATTCTTCTAACGTTGCTTTTTCATGTGTCACGAACACAATATTACATATGTACGTGTTTTCAACCGTAAATCTCATCTCGGTGGGTTATTTATTACGCATCGGATAAAAGAACATCTTCAGGGTTCTCGATTCTACTATTATGATCATTACGAGTAAAGTGTTAGGCTGGGGACGCAGAGACGAAAACAAACATGCAATTGCTTTTTTAACTTACGCGAACTAAATGCATGTTTAGTTATATGTCAGATCACGCATAATAGTACCTACATTATGGTTCAAGCGGTGGACGGTAATCATCAATACACACGTGTATTATTCGACGTCTTTCAATATACTTGTAAAGAAAATAATACTAAAAAATCGTTTAATTTCATCAGAGAAAACGATTTATGATAATTCGTAAATTACCTAATCTATCTCGAAGCAGTCCGTCGTTGACATGAAAAATGATTTAAATGTATTACAATGAGATTAGACTGAGCTGGCCAGTGCTTATTCTGTTGTAGAATTACTTTGTTTGCCGCCAAATCTTTACCAATATTAGCATAGTAGTTTACGCAACTGTCATATAATAAAGGGTATTAAAACAATAGTATAGTTTTTTGAAACGAGCCGCAGGCGAGTTTCGAAATAAGATTACACGAGTGTTTTAATACCTAATTATGTGCAGTTGCGTACATTACATTATTTAATCCCATGGCTATACGCTTTTCTTGATTTTTCTGGCAAAAGACTATTCGCCAGTAGTGTTGTTAAATTTGCAATAACGCCTGCTAGGCGAATTACATTAAAATGCTCCATCCTGATACGATGGTTGAAGAACGAGAGCAAGAATTAAAGTTTTGTGTCATTGTGTCATGTTAGCTCAATTGTATAGAGCATACCCCGGCTAAAGGGGTGGATGGACGCGGGTTCGAATCCCGCACATGACTATAATTTTTTCTCTAGTAAATGTAACTTTCTATGTACATTATAAATATCTATAGCGCCAAAATGGAAAAGTCTGTTATTGGTCTTTTGGCTCGGAACCAGTACTTTAATAATTTTATTATTAGAGTAGATGTAAATTCTACATCTACTCTAATAATAATAGAGAGAAAAGATTTGTATATTTGTAGGCAACGAATAAACTTAGAAACTATTGGACCGCTTTGGATGAAATTTGGTACGGAAATAGTTTGAGATCCGGGGACGGATATAAGATACTTTTTAGCCAACTGCGCTAAAATAGGTTAATGGTTTTGCACGATAACCAATTACGGGCGGAGCCTCGGTCGAAAAGCTAGTAATAAATAAAACTTCCAGGTTAAACCGTGCATCCATAGTATTCGCATAAAAATATTTTTTACATTGTTCAAAGTTCATGAAATTTAGAATACATGACCAGACTAGGAGTAGTTTAGTTTATAAATTGCTTGTAAGGAAGTGAAGATTCGTGGTAATAGCTTCTTAATAAAATTCAATCCTAAGCAACGTGTCATCACGCCTTGATGTCCACGGAGATATATTATGATTTGTACTAGAGGGGTTGATATTAGTCTTCGGACAGGTTGGGTACCGTGAGTAAATGTATTTGTGAGGTAACTCCGTACCATCTGACCTGAGGTCGAACCGAATTCTATTCGATATTGGAGAAGCTTTAGCACGGCGGAAATCCGTGTTGCTGTAAGAAACTGACCAATCGAAATCTTAAAGAACCGAGCTAATATCAATGTGTCGTCATGTAATAAATAATAAATAGCTAATAGTTTAAATAACATTCTAATAAAATGCAAATGTTGCTGAACGTGATTATAAAACGTGAGTGAAAATGAACTCCTTTTTTGCAATAAGTATGATGAACAATCTACAAGTGATGTGGCATAAAAGAAGCATTCTATGACAAGATATCTAGAAAGAAAATTTTTAACCAAAAATGGAACCGACTTCAACACTCAAAACTATGAAATAACTTGTTAAAGTCGGTACCATGACAGTTCAAAAGTACATATTATCACAATATTGTGCGCATTGTACCGACTTCGACAAGAAATTTCACACTTTTAAGGTTTAAAAGTACTGAGGTAAGGAACAAAAAACAAACAAATTGAGAACCTCCTCCATTTTTTAAGTCGGTAAAAAAATAATAATTGAACAGAGAACGCAAAGTACCTAAGTTTAAAGTAAACTGAGAAGTTGAGAAACGCCAGGTGCTATGGAGAATCCCAAATTCAACACCGTACACATTCACAGACTGTGAGATTAAATAAGTTTTGAGACATCCATTCTTGTAGTTAGAAACTACGAAAAATTTAATAGACCCAAGTAAAAATAAATTGAATTTACTGTTTTACGACTGCTGATTTGGACGTCTCCAAATTGCATCTTTAGTGAAAAATAGCGGCTTCGCACGGGTATTCAACAAAAAATTCAAAAAATATATATATAAACACATAAAAGTCGTTATTGTCACAAAACTGTAATAGTAAGACTATATTTACTGTATTACCAACGTTTTTTATAGATATTGACGTATGTTATATTCCCTTGACCGAATATAACATCATTGCTCACCAAAGTTATAACGCTCCAAGCTTATGTTCCAATAATACATGTTCATGTAGTAAACTAGAGCGAGTTCATTCAATTAAATATTTAGGTGTTACACTGGATTGCACTGTACGCTTCCAGTTACATGTAAAAAATCTGGCAGCCAAAGTACGGAAGCTCATAGCCATATTTAAGAATATACGCCATGTAGCAGACAAGAAAATATTAAAATCTATATATTTCGCACTTTGTCAATCGCTGCTTATGTACTGCGTAGATACTTGGGGAGGATGTGCGAAAACGACATTGATAAGACTAGAGCGAGCTCAGCGTGCAGTTTTAAAGGTGATGAACTTCTTACCTTTTAGGTTTCCAACTGCTACATTATATGAGCAGACCAAAGTCTTAACAGTAACGCAATTATTTATCCTCAGACTGATACTAAGACAGCAAAAGATCCAACCACACGAGCTTAAGTGGAAGAATAAACGAAGAATCAGCAATGTTTTTGTCGTTCCTAAATGTAACACAGTTTTTGCCAAGAGATTCTCTGGCTTTCTGGGTGGTCATATATACAATCAATTGGCTAAAGACATGAATTTGCAAAAGCTTAATTATTATAAACTTAAAAAAGCTGTTACAGATATATTATTCACTTATAGTTATGAGAAAACAGAATCATTATTAAAATAAAATTCCTTACTCCAATAAGATATATATAATAACTCCAATAAGAGCACTCACTTAACTGCACTCCTCATTCCGCATATACACACACACCACACACACACACACACACACTAACACACACGCACATGCACCCTCATGCGCGTTCATTCATACACAAGCAAACATTTTAACAAATAATATGATATGTAACTAGGGGAATCGCAGATGCCTATATTACAGGCTTTCTTAAGTCTAGCTTAGGCATCTTAGGTTCATCATACAATAAGTGGCCTATAAAATGTTTGTATTAATTATGGTTATGCATTGTAAATATTGTAATTTTCTTTTGTGGCAATAAAGATTATTATTATTATTATTATTATTATATTGAAGTCTTCTATAAATTCCGCAACGTACGCGGTATAACGATTTTTTGGTATTTTATTCGCACTTTAGGTTACATTATCGAAGTTTTCATACGGATCCCTAACTTTTTTTAAAGTTTCTATAGCCTATGTTCATCAAGGATAGTGTAGGATTCTCATGGTGAAAGAATTTTTCAAATCGATCCAGTAGTTTCAGAGCCTATTCAATGCAAACAAACAATCAAATGATTTTTTGCTTGACTTCCAGTCTAAGACAATACCCGTGCCCTCCGAAGCACGGAAGCGCTCAGTAGTAAAGCTAGTAGCCGTCACCCATCCATGTCACCATCGAAGGGGATGTTAACTTCGTTGATCGGTTAAGACCGACTAAGTTAAGTTAGTAAGTGATAAAATGTTAAAGAGCAAATTTAAAACAATTAAACTTTACTTTTAAAAACCATTTTTGTTCTTTTCCTATTGATTATATATTTGTTACCCGTGGGGTGCGGTCTAGAGTGTCACCCGCCCATAGCTACATATGGGTTACGTAACAGGCGACTAAAGGTAGAATACCGGAAGGTGGGCAGCAGTGCATTCTGAAGAACTGATATCATAAACGGCGATCCCCAAGACGCCTGCCAAGCGTGGGGATTACGGCGAACCCGTCCCAAATAGGGGAGGCTATGTTCAGCAGTGGACAATGCAGCTGATACAGTACACACAGAAAAGAGAAAGCAAATCTCTATGGTACAGTATATATTTATTATCAGGAATATTTACTATGTCGGATGTTTGACAATCCAACTTAAGAGGAATAAAAATTGGCAGATATTTCAAAATGTTCAATTCTTTTCATTTAGAAATACTTCGGCTAACACTCATAAGGTTTCCCTGATTTAATTCAGAATCAAATCACAATTTCCTGGACTAAACCACATAATCCGATTAACGTGATTTCAACAAACGTGATTGGCATTACTGCTGATATCATGTTTACCAGGTCACGTCAGTATTTCCGGTTGATTGTGGCTGTAACCTGACCACCGGATATCCGCTTTCCATGGACAATGTCCATCTTTGAGCAAAGAGGTCGCCCTAATGGCTTCACATAATAACGATGCCTTGTTTAATCAAGCTTGTCTTATTGATTGATGCGCAGAAAATGGATTATTTTGCTTGTATGTGTATGTAGCTTGACAAATGCCCTATAGTTCCCAGCTTAAGCGTATTTAAGGTCTGTTACATATCTTCTCATTCGGTGCTGTAATTGGACTAAGGATTATTCCTTCTATATGCCTATTCCGCCATATGCCCGTCACATATATTTTGCATGGTGGGGCATTTAGCGAATGCCCGCCTGGCTAGCTATCAGTGCTACCACCCTCAAGTAGAAAATCTGTTTCCAAGCACCTAACGGTGTGTTTCGGCAGCTGTCCTTGAGAGCCAGTAAATCTAGGTTAACCAGTATCTTTGACCACATCATCACTTACCATCAGTTGAGATAGTAGCCAAAGGCTATCAACTTTATATAAACCTAATGTTGTCTTAGGTTTCCGCGATTATTACACAGTAATTAAACGGTTTAAATCGCGTATATTTATTATTATTTTTGATGCATACGATGTATTATGCGTTGTGAAAAGTTAATATGCACCAAGAATGTTTTGTAAAATACCTTTTTTACTCGAACCCGTTTTTTTACAAATCATTCAAAACTAAACATTGCCCTTGAGACATGACCCTAATGGCATGCTAACAGAAATATTACACAAGCTGTGTCGTTTAAAATCATAAGAAAAATCCAAAAACTGCTTATAAAATAGAAGCACATGAAAAGCCAAATCCCATGACAATATAAATATTGTACGATATATTTTGACAAAAAACCTCATTTACAATCTGAAATAAGGCACCCGGAGACTTCCGTTCCGCTGGAGTATTGTGGATTCCTACAATGTATTGTCTTACATTTCTCTAAGAAAATATACGAGAGAAAATATTTCAAAACATCAGATATTTTGTACTCTGTGCTTTTATCACTTTTGAAATAAACGTTGTGTAAGCTTTATGTATTAAATAACATTATATAATTCATATTTGCCGCTCATATGTTGTGATTTATAAAATAAAAGCAGTTAGTTTACAGGATGTTGACAAGTTTGGTTTATTAGTTTCGCGTTTTTATTTATGGATTTCTTCGACCGATGTTACTTAAAAATTATGTAAATAATTTAGCAAATAAGTGATTATTTTATCGTTAGTATATTAGCTATTAATTTAAATTCTAAAAATGTAAGTATTGCCATTTTCCGGTTCCGCACGCCGCCAATGCCGCCATTTTTGTAACAAACGGTGGAAGGTGGGCAGAGCGCGAAATGACGATTCGGTCTCGAGACTTGGACTTGAAAGGTTGTGATAATTGGAATAAAGGTGTTGAAAGTTTCCACGTGTTTGCTGTATTTCCTGACTTGTATATTTCCTACAAGTCAGAAGTGGGATCTGCCAATAAAAAGGGTATGTAATCAGTGTCGTTACATAATTTCACGCCCCATATTATTTATAGTAAAATTTTTATTGCTCTAGCCAGTCACTGTATACATTGTGTTTAACGGTTGTATTATTTTAAGTAAAGTTGCTGAGGCATGTGGCTATTTGTTATTATATGTTATTTGTGGAGCACGTTGAGTATTTTTTTTTGCAAGCATCATTACTTATTTTATCGCTTCTGCGTTTATAATTTAGGTAAAACGTTGCGATACAGCAACGCTGACAGCTTTTACAAAGAATTATTTTCGAGAAACACGGTAACTATTGTGTAGTTCGTTACCACGCGAAATTTGGTTGTTATTTATGGTTTTATTATCAATCATGGTTAGCTCATATTATAGGTTACATATTCGAGTTAGATCAATGTAACATCCGATGTTGTTTGGCGATATAAGTTTTCTTCTTATAAATAAATTACTAGTAACAAATACCATTATAGTTACAAGTATTTATGTACATACTTAGTATCACTATCTCTGGAAAAACACATGTGAACGTGGTATCTGACACGTGGATTTCACATTTAACTTATCTTGAATTTACCTAACATAAACCTAAACCTCCGTAACATATTATAGATTAAGTTTGGCCTATTAAATTCAATATTAATGAAGATTATTTACTTGTTTAGCAATATTAGTTATTATAATTATTATTAAAGTATATTATCCCTGGACTAAAAAAAAAACATATGATATGTTGACACTTGGTTTCAAACACGTGGTTGTCACTTTTTGTTGTAACATAACATAAATCTGGACATTTAAATTAAATTTGAACCTATTTTACTTTGAACAGTTGATGTCGTTGGACTTATTCTCTTTCAGTCTAAAAACCAATTGGATTATGACGTCGAGGACACGGCTGAACCTGCAAAGGCGCCGGCAGCTGCGGTGGATGGCATGGAGCACAGGCGAAGCAAATCACGGCCCCAGATTCCTCGCCCGCGTGTTCTACGTTCACCGGTCAACAGTCACTGTGAATCCAGGAGGCGCTACCCTACTGCTAAATGTGAGTTTTTGGCGCTTACTCGAAGAGTCGAGTCGTTCACCGATCGTACCTGCGCGTGCCAACCGGCCTGGGGAGGCTGATTATGGAAGATCACTCGCCACCACAGCAGAGTTCGACGTGATGAACAGCATGAAGATCCTAGGCCACATCCTATAGACAGTTCTGCGCGTCAATTTATGACTCAATTTACGAGGATGTTAAGCATTTGCAGTGCAAGGTGCACGAACCTCCTAGAGATAGGGATTTTTCTTAGAATAATAACGTCATACCTGAATTTGATCCTTCTCTGAAAAACCAGAATATATCTTCGGCTCACTAAGATGAACGAATGCGCGGGGATATACGGGTCCGGGCGTCAATTAATACGTTATCATAATCATTTATTTCTCCATATTCATGTGTACAATAGATCTTAAATAATCAATTAAGTACTAACATACATGAAACCCTGGTGGGCACTCTAGAGTTTATTGGACTCTGGGTAGGGCCAAAGTTTAATAACTATAACCTAAATTAAATTGTTCAATAGTAACCGATATTAAATATTTGTAGCTATTGAGTCTTATCTGTAAAGAAGTCTTGTAATGAGTAGTAGCATTTTTTAATAAGATATTCTTTAAGACTATGGAAAAATGCTGAATCTTTTGTATATCTTTTAGATGTTTCGGGATATGGTTATATATTTTTATAGCCATGATATGGGTACCCTAAACTGCACATTTTTAAGTTTGAATTTGGAAGGGCTAGTTTTTTTTGTGCCTTCAATCATAAGGTCCAGTACTAAGATTTTTTTACCTGTAGATGAGTTGTATGCCCTTCATATTTACTAGATGAATTCAGGGTAATTACCAGAGGCACTTCCGAGTGTCCGGTGAATACATCGCCGCAAATATTTTTTTGTTTAGGAATAATCTGTGGACAATATGCCTTCCCTGTGTCTTTAGACTCTGCACCAATTATGCAAGCACTGTGAGGGATAAGAAAACTGTTTCATGTCACGCGTAATTATTGGTTTTATAAATAGAAAATATCATCATTTTGTTTTATCTTAGGAACTAATCACAATGAAATGGATGAGCGAGATATGTGTATCGTTTGGTGTGAGAGAGTGAAAGAGATCGCACTGTAATGGTGATCGGAACGTCTCGTGGCAGTTCGGTGGTTACACGAATTGCTTATTTACCTCTTTCTTACAACAGATATGACGCATAATATTTGAACGTTCTTTCCTTGTCATTACAAACTGCATATACCTGGCGTAGGTATGTAGATAGGTAAATTCTAGTAAGCCTTTAGAGCAGTGGTGTTTGGATATAACTACTCTAGTATTTCAATTATCTGGTCCAGTATAGCAATTTTCAACTTTGTCAAAGAATTGAGGATATTTTCTCACAAACTTGCAATTTTCTAGAATATAGATGGAAGCTACGATGAAATAGTTAACATTTGGAGTTTAATAAAGTTTGGCTTGAGATAAATTTCAGTTGAGTCTATGTTTGCGATAATTCTTATACATTTTTAGTGTAAATAAGTTTCCGACTTCGGTGCTATTTCCCCACAAAATGATGCCGTACTGTAACCAAGCGTGACCATATGCAAAATAGGCACAAATTGCCGTCGCGATGTTCGTTGTTTTCTTTAACTCCATTAATGCAAATGAAAAACTGCCAAGTTTTGATTTCATTTTTTGAATGTGCTTTTTCCACGTCACATGTATCTATACCGAGTAATGAAAAAGAGTCAACACATTCTAAATTTGTATTTAAAAGCATAATCAATTTTTAATGGTTGTGTTTGGTACGGTCGATACTGCATAATCTTTGTTTTTTTTAAAGTTAATAAGTAAATTATGGTCTATTAGCTTATCCCTTTGGTAGGAGTCGAACAGAAATGGAATGAGGAATTACCAACATTGTTTTCCTAGGCTGAGTGGCAAACCAAGCTTAGATCTGTATTTTCATCTGAAGATAATTATGGTACAATGCTGACTGATATGTTAAGTAAGCGGGCAGTAGAATATCATACATGGCATCGATGATCAATCAGTGCGCTTAGACGCAGAACCAGCATAATTTAAGGACTCAGATAGATTGCTTTCATATTTGCTGAACATCAAAACGGGAACAGTAAGAAATATTAAGTATTATTATATGTTCTATGCTCTGGGGGCAAAAGTCTGCGATTCGAATCTATGCCAGGCACTTCTACAGCAAGTAAGAAACCTACCACCATACAGTGTTATAATTGTAGGCAAGACGGTCACCCAGTATCAAAATGCATGAAGTTTATCAAAAAATTACAAACTGTAATTTAGTTTTGGCATTTAGAATCTCAATGCTTTCGTAAAAACAGAGAAGGAAATAATACTGAAGCGAGAAGGCTGTGTTAGTAATCAATGAGTGGCATAGGCAGTTGGAAGCAAACAAATATGTATAAAGCATAAAAGTAAATGAACAGGATACTGTATGATTTAACTTTGATTAAATGATTTAGCTAGAACAACCTTAAGCAAAATTGATGATTCCAATAATATACCGATGGTAAGTTTTGGGGAGCAGTAGTTTATTCGCTTTTCGCTGAAAGATGGTGTAAGTGAAATTTTAATTACTACAATGGGCTCTTAAAATATTTTCGATAAAAATAAAAGATGAATTGGTAGCTACAGCGGAAATAGTTCTCGAGTAGTTTAAACAAGTCGAAGTAAATAAAATTCACGTCACTTCAATCATGTAGTTTACAAGTTGAAAATATTAGCGATGAAAAATGCTTTCCAAAACCTGTGAAGGTTCATAATGTTGGCCGATTTCTAGGATTAGCGACTTTTTATACAAATAGATAACTACTATAGATAAACTAAACGTTTAACGAGTTTACTTCACAACCTGTCCCTTAGTCTTGGGGCAGTAATTAAAACTCTTGTAACTCATAAAAATACTTTTGATGAGTTAGAAGATCGGCTAGTTTCTCGTCCCATTTTGATTCTCTATAATCCATCTCTTGAAACTGAACTGAATACTGATGCGAGTAAATGGGAAGTAGGAAGGATTATACTTCACAGCATAGTGGCGACATTAAACTTACAGCCTATTTCAGTCACCAAACTTCACCAATTGAGCAGCACTATTCATCCTGTGAACTCGGAACTATGGCTGTAGTATCTTTTGCGGTGAAATTTCGATTTTATTTACTCGGCATGTTCACGGTACAGGTAGACGTGCTATGTTTGTCAAACGAGATATGATCCCAAGGGTTGCTAGATCGTAAAGTTTGGTACAGGAGTTTGAATGTGACGTAAAATACAAATCTGGTCAAGGGATGTGTCATGTGGATGCCCTTAGCCGAAACCCAATTGCAGGCGCAGCGCTTAGTAATGACACTTTACATTTTTACTGTTGTCATTTCATTTGAATGCCGATTATGAAATCGAAAGGTTAAAGCGCTTATTGTTAGATGCTAGCAGTACAGATATAATAGACATAAAAAAAATATATAATTTTGGATATAGGATAACTGAAAATGGGTTGAAATTGTTAGTTCCAAAAGGAGGACGCTGCTATATTTTAAAATTGGTCATATTTTTTTTTTGAAAAACAAAAACCACTGACAATATCAACGAAACTTATGGTTTTCCTAAGATGAAAAAGTTTGTAAAAAAGTAAATACAATCTTGTTTAGAATGCGCTCACACTAAGACTCCAGCAGGCAAAAAGTCTTGGTATTTGCATTAGATTCCGAAATTATCAAGGCCATTTCATACACTCTATGATAATAATTTAAGCCCATATAACTGGAGTAAAAGTAAAAATAAATATTTGCTGATAATGAAAGACTCGTACAGTAAATTCATTTAAAAAAACCGGTTAAAAATACAAAAGCTTTCACAACAATAAAAGTGTTAAGGAATGTTTCGGTACTTTTGGTTGTCCTGTTAGATTAATAACGGATACGTACTCAACATTTACTGGTAAGAAGTTTGGGGGTTTTTGAAAGATATAGAGGTTTAACATAAAATAAAAGCAGTTGCCACTCTACGAGCTAATGGGCATGTGGAGAGGTACAACATCACGGTACTTATTCTCTAACAGCCATGAATCACGGACGTGACGGATCAAACTGATATAGTAAAGTTTGTGGTGTAAAATGGGGATTTAATAACATGACAAATAACGGGACGGGACATACGCTGACAAAAGTATTGTTTGGGTTTAGTTTGACTAACATAGCAGAGGGTGAAATAAGATTTACGTTATGAATTGAAAGAGAAGAATTAGATGTTTTGCAAAATTTAGTTAACATCTAGTATCAAAATGCTCAGGACTTTTTTAAAATTGTTGAAGTGTTAAGCAATGACAAGTACGCTGTCGAAAATACCCAACTGTGGTTAACTTTTAAAATATTCGAAGATAGTGATGAAGAAGATAATTTACGAAAAAGCTCTGATGGCGGTGATTTGAGTAAGAAAGATAAAAATTATGACAGTAATGATAAAATGTGAATGAAATGAAAAAAAAAATGTTATAAAACGAATAAAATACAAAACAAAGAAATTACAAGTTTTCTTCAGATAATGTATTAGTTTAGACAAGATACATGTCTAAATTAAAGAAAGGATGAGTGGTTCTTTTTATTTATCGTATTCTTAGATGTCAATGTACTTCCCGATTTCTGTAGCTTAGCTAATTTTTAGAATAGTAGTGTAACAATCCTATTAATGAATTAATAATGTAGTATGGTCTAGTAATGTAGTATAGTCTAGTAATGTAGTATGGTCTAGTAATGTAGTATGGTCTAGCAATGTAGTATGGTCTGGCAATGTAGTATGGTCCAGCAATGTAGTGTGGTATATATCAAAGTGGTAATGCAGTATAAATGACGTGATATGGTTGTACCAACCCTAATTCTTGATGAATGAATAATGATATATAAATTATAAAAATATATTAATGGATAGAGGAAAAATATAAAAATGGATATAATATTAAATCTATTTTGTAATATTGATAAATATGGTTTGGTGTTGTAAACTTTTATGGATGTATTCTTTGGTATCTTGTATGTTAAGATTAAATACGCTGTTTATGAGAATGAATAATGATGGATGATAATGATGGATATAAATTATAAAAATATATTAATGGATGGGAGAAAAATCTATAAATGGATAAAATATTAAATATATTTTGTAAAATTGATAAATATGATTAGGTGTTGTAAACTTTTATGCATTCATATTCTTTGGTATCTTGTATGTTAAGATTAAATACGCTGTTTACTCAAATCCTTATTGCTTTGTTGATTTATTTGTAGTAGTTAAATTGTTATTGCGTTGTTGTAAACTATTTAATTTTATTTTTCTAAAGAAAATACATACACTTGATAGCTTTGTTTAAAATTGTAACTGCCATGAGCAGATATCACGAGGACGTGACTTGATTATCAGGATGGACGAATCTGTAAGCTTTATGTATTAAATAACATTATATAATTCATATTTGCCGCTCATATGTTGTGATTTATAAAATAAAAGCAGTTAGTTTACAGGATGTTGACAAGTTTGGTTTATTAGTTTCGCGTTTTTATTTATGGATTTCTTCGACCGATGTTACTTAAAAATTATGTAAATAATTTAGCAAATAAGTGATTATTTTATCGTTAGTATATTAGCTATTAATTTAAATTCTAAAAATGTAAGTATTGCCATTTTCCGGTTCCGCACGCCGCCAATGCCGCCATTTTTGTAACAAACGGTGGAAGGTGGGCAGAGCGCGAAATGACGATTCGGTCTCGAGACTTGGACTTGAAAGGTTGTGATAATTGGAATAAAGGTGTTGAAAGTTTCCACGTGTTTGCTGTATTTCCTGACTTGTATATTTCCTACAGTTGTTAGCTTCAAGAAAGGTTTATTGGCTTCTGTCTCCGCGAAATGAGACTCTTGCCGTCCTCCAATAAATTAAAGTTTGTTCATTCTGAAACGATCTTAATTGTTTGTTTTTTTGCTTCAATTAGATTTTAAATTTTTGAAGCAGTGATAGCTCAGTGGCTTTGGCTATGGACTGCCGCGCAGCAGGTCCATGGTTCGAACCCCGCCGCAGGCTTGAGCTTCACCGCATGGTGGAAGGGCATTTTGTGAATGCCCGCCTGGCTAGCGACCACCCTCAAGTAGAAAAGCTGTCGCCAAGCACCTAACGGTGTGTTCCGGCAGCTGTCCTTGAGAGCCAGAGTAATTCTAGGTTAAGCCTGTTAACACCTTCGGCCACATCATCACCTACCATCACGTGAGATTGTGGTCAAAGGCTAACCTATCAACAATTTAAAAAAAAATGGATAAAGTGAAATTCTGATAGATTAGGAAACTCCCTATCGTCTAAAATAGAGATAGCAAAGGCCGACTATGAGAAATAAAGCGTTAAATTATCAGCATGCTACTATCAACATTTTTTAACCAATGCGTATTAAAACGGGGTGCTGTTATGGGCCTCGACACCATCCGTTGCGTGCGCGAAGTATTTATAACTCTCAAAAATATTCCAAAGAGGGAGGCATCAGTGACGCACAAAACCAACTCCAATTTTTTTTACAATCCGTACTAGTGCTTTATTTTCTGGTATACTGACATTTTGTACTGATCTCATGTACTCTTGACTAGAATCATAGTAAAGCTGCTATCAAACACTTTATCATCATCATCATCGCCAGCCGGAGGACGCCCTTCGTTACATAAAGGCGTCCTCCATTGAACGGCAACGATTGGCTGAGCAATCGCTGGCAATTGCTCTAAAAGGCCGGCAACGGAACTTCGAGCACTTTGGTGTTGCGGTTGTTATTTGAATATCAAGTTAGGAGAAGAGAGAGAAAAAAATGCGATTTTTAAAAAGATAATTAAAAAATTTACGAGATTACATTCAGGCGTTTTTTTCTTTGCGAATATCGTTCATTTTTTAATTCTCTCTTTTTTATATATTTCATAACATATTTAAAAATATATTAAAATAAATATTTTTCGATCCTGCTCTCGTGGAATTAAGACTTGAGGATGCTTCGTGTAGAAACGAACGCATCGAAAATTGTTCCAGTTTGGCTGCGTGGAATTTGTGACATCACGTCGGCTTAACAGGAAAAATATGCGGAATTGTCATTAGATATATATTTTTATTTTCAATTTTTAAGTGTTTTATTGTTGAATATCTAAATAAGACCTAATTCAGCCAAAATGTAAGTAGGTACTTAGTTCTCTAATTGGACATATTATTATTAAGACTTAATTTTGAAGTTTGTGGTACTTGTTTTTGCTAACGTCTCATAGGACGATGTGATCAGCGACAAAGTCTTTTAAATAATTAAAAAAAGTGTTTTATTGAAATAAAAATTTGATATTTTCTTAAAATATTTGTTATTATGGAACGAAATTTAGTCTTGTCGAAAAAGCAAAAATTTTGGCATTCAGTTAAAGTGAAATTTAGTCTTGTTGATAATACAAGCTAATGTTATTTTAATCTACATAGCTACAACTACAAAAGTGATAAGTCTGTTAAAATTTTAAATCTCCCGCTATAAACGTGATTTTCCAAAGGCGAGACTCCAATTCAGAGACATCATACTGAGCTACAACTTTTATTCCATAACTTCTATATCGAAGTAACTTCTAGTACATACGAGATAACTAGGAAAACTTTTCAAACTTTTATCCATCTTGGTGCCTGTTCTGAACACTTTCTTGAGTTTCTTTCAAATACCTAACATTGTTATCCCAAATAACAGCGTCATGTGTTCTAGCTGTAATCCAGTTGATATAGAAAGTGAAGCATGCGAGTGCTGTACTGTCAATACGAGTTACTCGTCTGATAGACTCGACCGTCCCGAATTAGTGTTGCCAACTTTGCACTTTTCCCCCAGTCTGGCTGAAACCAAATTTACATGACATTTGAAAAAATGTAGAACCTTTTGTGATTTGATGACAAAAAATATTTTATTGGTTTCTATAAAAGTCAACTTAGTAGTTTTACGTTATTTAAACTCTAATATTGATTGTAGAAGTGAGTTAAGTAAATCAAAATTCAAACCTGATTAATCAACCATCTGTGCTCTTTTCATTCTTATTTTATATAAATGTGGTACATAGTGAAATTATGCGTCGGTATTAGTTGAATTGGTAATAGATTTAAAAAAAATCTTATAACTGCCCTTGCATACAACCTGTTAAATTAGTTTTAAAACGTTACTCGTGGTGACCATTATACAAACTAAATTACTGGTATTGTAATGAACATATATATACATATTTTTGTACACGACATTCAGTAAACCACAATATTCTTTGAACCCGAAAGTTAACTTACATTATAGGTATTGGTTTTTTTTTGACTGAACGAGCGCGTAGCACTAGGTATAGTTTTCTAAGTTTCAGCTTGGATAATAATGTTATCATTATTTAATGCCTGTTTAATGCGAATTTTGAACTTAAATTGTATTTATTTTAATTTCTTCGGATTTGGTAGTATGAAATCTAAAATATAAGGTTAAGATATGACTGATTTAAGAGATGGTAGTTAACCCCCAGGCCTGTATAAGACTCTTCGTATTATTACTTACTCATAACAATGCAATAACAAGATAATGACGACAAATGGTGTGCTATGTGTCAGAATTGTTTGTTAATAGTATATTATGATATAAGTGAGCTAAGTTGCTCGGCTGATTTACACAGCCTCGTGTATAATGAGCAAGTTCCTCACGAGTTTCATACGCACGAAAGGAGAGGAAAAAAAAAATTGGACAAATGTGATACAAACAACATACGAAAATTATGGAAAATAGCGCGCAAGTTTTTTTTTTTTTTGCGTACAAATATATGTTGGTTGATCGCATATACTTAGCCTTAAACCTCTTTGTTGTTACAAATCTGTTTTATCCGGTTAAATTGAAAATGCTCTGTTTACTCGTATATAAGTTGCAGTTAAGTACTAACTTAACTTTGTAGGTTTAAATTACCCGGTTAAATTGACAATGCTCTGTTTACTAGCATATAATTTGCAGTTAGGTACTAACTTAACTTTGTAGGGATAATTCTATTACACACTAGCGTATAATATTATTATGCACGAGGTTGTTATAGTTCGGTTAGTGGCCCTAAGAACGATACAATAAAACTCACCCTCACACACACACACACCCTCCCACACCCACACACACACACACACACACACACACACACACACACACACGCGCGCGCGCGCGCGCGCCCGCGCGCGCACCCTACACATAATTTAATGAACAATATATTTTCCTAGTTATTAATTTTATGATTAGATTCTATTGTTTTTTTTTGGCTTATTGCGTACATAATTTGTTCATCAATAAAGTATATATTTTAACTATAATTAACAAAACTACTATGTATTCAAGTTCAATAAGAAAATAATCTGCAACACTATTCAAATAACTACTTATTCCTTTTTACGTTCCTGTAGTTATTTTTGTAAATATAATTATATAATTCTTATTATTTTTTTTATTAATATAATTCTTAAGATTTCTCTTTGTTCTTAGCAAAAATATTGTCTTTTTAATATTAGTTTAAACGTAATTCTTTCAGACATTAACTCCTAAACTATCGTAAAATATTACCGACAGCACTAAACACACACACATACGAGTATGAATGCTGCTATCAACCACCGCACCTCATGTTGATCATATTGTATTGTCTACCCTACAATTTTAATGTGTTTAATTGCGTGAAGTGTTGAAGGAATGTTGTGTGGTGTTGTAAACAAAATATAAAAGATGTTTAATTTATCAAAGAGTTAACTAATAAATATGTGTTGTGTATTAGTTAAAAATGGATCTGTCGGAATGTCACCTCACAGTGGGAAGTTGCTGACAGCTGTAACACAGATTCGACCTAGCACAGCTGTCAGAGTTTCTATTCGTACCTATGGTTTACGTAAGTTACTTTCTATGATATTTTATTTCAAGCATGTACGATTAGTGTAGTAAGTATAACTGGTGTTTTGATAATAAATTATTCTTATTCTTATTCACTTTACGAGCAAGGGTTTTGAAAATCATACTATTAGTATAATTATTAGTATAATGGGCATATGAAACTATATAACACGTAAGTAACTTACACCTTATATAATCGACAAGTTTATCTAGATACGACTACCTAAGTTCGATGACTTAAGGACAAGACCGTAGTCAAAATAATTTCTAATTCGGGCGGGGCTAAAAGAAATGGGCGTCAACTTTTAACTCATAAAAATATTCAGTCGCACGGCGGCACTAGTCGCCGTACCACGGATAGCGTCGCTAAAATTGTAGAGTTTCGTGCGCTATTAGAAGCGGCAGAATAGAAGTGTAGATAACAACATTTTTATCTGCAGATACTGAGAACCTCTAAGGTAAAAAAAAATAATTATCACTTGTAGGTAATGATATTTTTTTTAATATATAATTAATTTTTTAATAGACTAAGCGAAGCGAGGTCTCGGTGGAGGTCTGAGCAGTGTATATTTCCCCGTCAATAAATCTCGATTGCCTGAATCGATCTTCTTGAAATTTGGTAGAAAGGTGCCCATCTTGCATATCAACAGAATTTGCAAGTAGGAAGAGCCAGTAGGAGCTTAATTGGTTTGTGGTTTGCTGAGATTATAGGGTCCATAAAACGAGGCTATGATTTAAAATTCAAAAGTATTATCTCAATATTGTGCTCAAAAAAGTATTTTAACTTCATGAAGCGGTACGAAACCACGGTAATATTATCTACTAGCTTTCCGGGCGCGGCTCCGCCCGCGCGTATGTCGGTTATCGCGCGAAAACATTAACCTCTTTATGCGCAGTCGGATAAAAACTATCCTGTGTTTTTTCCCGGGTCTCAAACTATCTCCATACCAAATTTCATCCAAATCGGTCCAGTAGTTTTGGCGTGAAAGCGTAACAGACAGACAGACAGACAGACAGACAGAGTTACTTTCGCATTTATAATATTAGTACTGAAGTACTGATACAGTATTTTAACTCGGCCCTGTCCTTGAAAAAACTACTTACAGCCGCGCGGTACGTAAACATGCGATAGGGCTGCCCGCATCCAGCATTTTAATTGCATTTGCCTACTTTGTGTTTCCATTTTGTTTTGTGATTGTAAATATACTTTTTTATATAAGCAAACTACTGATTCGCCCCGGCTTCACGCGGTTATTTAACAAAAAAATCTTAACTTATAAATTAAACATATAAAAAAGCAGTTATTGTGACATAACTGTAATAGTTAGACTTATAGTATTGCGGACTTTTTATAGATGTCTTCTATAAAATTGTAGTATATCACTTGGCTCTATTTTCAATAATTTCCGCAGCGTATGCGATATACCTAACGAATTTTTTTGGTATTTTTTTCGCACTTTATGTTACGTTATCGAAGTTTACATACGACCTAACTTTTTTGAAAATCTTCTATAGCCTATGTTCGTCAGGGATAATGTTGGATTCTCATGGTGAAAGAATTTTTCAAATCGGTCCATTAGTTTCAGAGCCTATTCAATGCAAACAAACAAATGCACAATCAAATCTTTCCTCTTTATTACCTATATTAGTTTAGATAAAATACTTTGTAAATTGAATAGGAAGTGTGTACAAATGCTTGTTGTTTTTGATTGGTAGTAAAAAATATTTGCACCTCGACTGAAACGTACGAAATGCTTTATTATTGAATTTTAATGTATAAAGCTTAATCAAAAATTGTTTTGGCAAACATGGACAGGGTGGAGAACAGGGAATATCTGTTACTTGGTTATAGATACCTTCGGCTATTTTACAATTAATACGGATAACGTCCTGGAGCATATTTGTGCCCTGCATACAATGTAAGTACACATGTTTTTTGTTGTTCTTATTCATAGTTCTATGTGTACATTATGCATTCCTTACTGCAACAACATGTGAAACGTTTTTTGAAATTAAATTATTATTATTATGTGTGATAACGCTTATGTAGAAAAAGTGAAAAAAGTGTGTCAGTATTTTGGCAAGCCGAAAGAAAAATGGTGAGAATATGTATTTAATTTTAAAATGAACCTTGTTTAAAAAAAACTGTCAAACAATTTGTGTTTGGGCTTACTGTCATATACCTACCATTTACTAACTCTAAAACAGAAACTTGCAATTTAACTCTTGACCATATTTCTATATATCTATAGGTAAATAAACACTATGCATAGGTATAATTTCAGTTATAGAAAGTCAGTTTGCAGTTTTAGAGTGTATTTATGAGATAACACGCAAATAATAATATAATAAAAGTTCAAAATTTTAATAGAAGTATAATCCCAATGCAATGCTCAATACAAAAGATAACTGTAATGAAACCGCCATATAAGATTCACACTACCGCTTCTTAAAGTGGTACAGGCAGAATCGTACCAAGTTTCTGAGTCACATTGGTTAAAGAACCCCACTCGTAGGTGCTTCGGTTATCGCTGCCATTCATCATGGAGACCATTTGAAGATATGGAAAATATTCCCAAGTCGGACCCCAGCCTTCGGCCTCGCAAGTTACTCACTCGAATCGGACTGCAGCCTCGCCTTGTACTCGCCCTTTGAACTCACGCACTATCCGTGCTCTAAATGTAGTATGATGAATAAGAAGAGCTCGTAGGGCAAATCCAGAATGACGGAATTCAAGATAGCCACCATACAAAGTACTCCGATCACACTGAAGCTCAGCTTTACTTCAGGAGGGTCACACTTCAGCACTTTGTATGGAAGCCATCTTGAATTCTGCTATTTTGGATTTTTTTGCATGTCATTTGACTGCTTTCTCGATACCCTATGTCATTTGTTCAAAACTCCTTTACTTATCTGTAACCATTTACCAGATACGTCATATATCTTCACTTGGCAGGCGTCATTTTTATGAGGCGTAATTTATATTTCCCATTATTATCTTATCACGAAAACCACTTTGTATAGGTATAATTTCAGTTTAGAATAATTTCTTTCCCCATGACTCCTTCCCATAGAACAATTTAAGTCAATGGTTTCAAAACATCTATGTATGGCGGCCATCTTAAAAAAAATATCTTCGAAAAATAATTTCTAAATTAGGAATAAGGACGCCCAAAACCACCCAGATATTGATTTTCAGACGGATCGGAGCAACTTGAATTTTACCTGCCATCTTGAATATGTCATTTTGGTTTTTGTCAAGTCTCATTCGACTGCTGCCATTAAAAGTTGTACGAAAAGAATTGTACCGGGTCACTTTTCCTAAGGAACCCCACTTATTACAATATATAAAATAAAATTATAATAATAGCACATTATCACTTTTGCTATGAAAATTGAAACTATCTACAGAAGTAACGGTTCCAAAGTTACGGGTACATGCTTTTAGAGGTAGTACGAAAGAACAGCGGAGTCATACAGATGTAACACACATTTCAATCCGACTAACTACATACTAAGTATCAATGAGATAAAAGAGATATAGGTAAGTTCCCTTTATTTGAACGATTGGATATCTAAATACCTAGAAAGAAGTTGGTCGTCTCGGAAAGTGTGTTAAGGGCTTTGGGAATAAGTTCTCATTTAATTGTACAGTAGCCTAAATATAACAAAATGAAATATTTTACCAAGGGTTAAAAATCTAGATACCTACTAAAATAGGAATTAACAATGCCGTGTCTGAACTTTAATCAACTCGCTCAAAAAAGTTATTATAAAGATTTCATAAATCAATATAAACAAAAGTACTTCCCCAATAAATGTTTAACTTGAGTTTCAATAATTTATGACTTCCAAATTAACGTATGGTAAAAAAATATTGTAATATTTCGTAAAATAAATGCACAAAAATGATGGCGAAACAAACGGCACAGATCCCACGTCCAAACGGCCCGAGCGCTGCGGGCAGACTGATTTTCGTTGCGATTTCTTCTCGCGATCACAGAATTTTGTGCCAAAAATTTATAAAAATGTTTTCAACACAAGTTAGTAAGTAGTTCATTAGAGTATAGTATTAGCTATTTTAAAAAAAAAGAATCATTGCATTTACTTCAACTATGCCTCTTAAATTAATAAAAAACAATCTAAAAAGGGTCGTCGATTACAATTTAATACATATGAACTAATTAGTTTTAATAAAAAGTAATCAACTAATTCACTTAATAAAGAATTAAAGAATATGATATATTTTTTTCGCACAATTTGAACTCATAGTTTCAGTACAAGAAGATTCCAAAAGTGCGCGTTTCACTACGGTCATCCCCTTAAGTCCGCCATGTATATCAAATTACATCACGGCCATACGGTAAAACAAATATACTCGTAATATAGATGTTTGCTGTATACTGTATGTACCTACCATTCAAAGGTTTATTATACAAACCAGGAATTCCAGGTAGTTATTTGTTCAAGCCGCGAAAGAACATCTTACAATAAGATATTGAGTCAGGGTAAAAGAAAATAAACCTTTTGATCTTCTTCAGGCTACTTAGATAAATTTAGTGTATATATAAGCAAGTTTTGCATTAATTAGAAGATTCCAACATCCATCCATCCATCCTCAAAGGAATGATGATAAAATATGGTAAGAAGTTGGAAAGGAACTAAGTCAATTGTCCCACCGTCGGCGACCTGCATTAAGCGAGAAGAGCTAAAAACCATTAACGAGTTGGCGATCAGCTATAAAAAAATAGTAGTAGTTGTAATAGTTTTGTCGCTGGGCTATAATATAAGTGAGTGAGTGAGTGCGACGCGCAATTGCTCACACACTCTCAAGCGGCCGACTAGTGCGAATCTACCAAGTAAGAGTCTCTCAGCGAGTATAAAAAAATAATCTCGACAATAGCTTTGTCGTTGGGTTTTCAGCGTATGAACGAGTGCAGCGAGCGATTGCTCACCTACTCATTCCGGATGGCCCACTAGTATACGTATCTATCAGGCGACAGGTCTCGGCAAGTAAGCGAGAGTACCTCGGTGAGTGTTTTGACCACCAATCGAACATCGCTGAGCGACTACAGCTTTTCTCGCTTTTGTCCGTTGCGAAACTAGTGGACAGCTAGTTCTTGTCGGCAAAGTACATTGCTGCTACAGATTTGATTCCGCGATCAACTATCTTTTATACGTTTATTGAGCGAGAATATCGCTATAGCTACTACTTTTCCGACGGCAGTGGGACAAATGCCGTAGCTACCCCGATGCTGGCAATATCGTGTCCGCAAAATTCTCGTAATATTGAGTAATAAGTATATATTAAGAAAGGCACATATTTTATAAGGAGGGATATGTCATCTTCATAGATAATATTATCGTGTTAGCCGCTTCAGAAAATACAAGTCTGCCGATGCATATCCACAGGCAGACTTTGCAGTGATTGAAAACGACGCGTGGCCGCGAAGCGTCAATTTGAGTTTCGTGCATGATTGGGCTCTTGTTTTGAGTGCAGTCCGACGCTATTTTGCCAATTTTGCACATTCCTATTCTACCTATATAGTGAATATATGCAAAGAACGTGTCGCAGACAGTGGGTACCTATGGCGCTTAATATATAATTCTAGGTTCTCATACTTAAATATCTTATGAATTTAACACTGTTATATTGGGCATAAGAACCTTCGAAGGCTTACAAAATTAAAATTAAAGGAAAATAAAAATGACAAATCGTTCTCGGCTCCAAAAAAAGAAAGTCGCTGGTTTGAATACCGCTTGTAGTATTTATCGTTTGTTCTTTGTGATTTTCTAAGCCTTCAACTGTAAGTAACTTCTCCGGACGTTGAGACGAATCTGACGACCACAATTTGACATTCAAAACATCATATGCTGTTACTGCTATGCGAGGTCACAGAGAAACACAATCCTACATAATAATATTTCATACAACATAACCCTTTTTTCAGCAGTTGAGTAAAAAGGACCCATGGAAATACTTTAATATATATGTGCGTTTGATATAAAAGAAGAAAACATTAATAAAATTGGGCTAATTATACTTGGCATTTAAGTCCAGATTTAGGTACTTTTTAAGTTAATTTTAAGTTAATATCAACGAATCATGAAACAAAATCCACGTGGACGAAGCCCCGCACCGGGGGCTTAAGCTACAGTAAAATAAACCGAAGCTCCTATTCAATGTACGAGCAGGTACGTATAGTTTCGGATGAATCAGCTGCCTACTCATTAATATGTATGTCGACACACGCCTTTATAAATATGCATGTTAACGTAATCAGTTAAAACATGTGCATAAATTATGAAAATTACTGAAGAAATGGGAACAACTTGCGTGATTTGTTATCTGAATTGCATAGGAAGTTAAAAACCAAGATGGCGGATTGTAAATGTACTCCATACAAAGTGCTTCGACCCCTCCTGTGGCTCAACCAAAACGGCTATGGGCTCCCTATGGAGATACAGTGCCCTGTGCGGAACGATGTGTGGTGTATTATGCAGTTAACTCAAACGTTTGGCTACATTGGAGAGCGTTCATGAAGAAGTGGCCAGCGTTTCTTGCGGTCAACGCATGGTATGGCGAAAGGAAAATATCGGAAGGTGGAAAACAGCGCATTCTGAGAAATTTACACATTGTAGCTATGCTATCCCCAAGACGCCTGCCAAGCGTAGGGATTATGTCTAAACCCCCTTTATTGATAACTTGGGCGAAAATAACTCGGCCCCCAGTTCCCGGCAGCTCTATTCTTCCTGGAACCGGTAGCAGGCCAGGTAACGGTGGAGCAGGGGGTGCGAAGAATCTCCGGAAGATTCCGACTGCCACTCTCAAAAATGACGACCCTTGACCCTGGCAACACATAACATACGTACGCTCAGGGAGGACCACAAGATTGTCGAGCTGAAGGAAGAACTGAACAAGTTACGTTGGGATGTCATGGGGTTATCGGAAGTCCGAATACAGGGACAGGACACCGTTATCCTTGACTCTGGTAACTTGTCGTTCTACCGGGAAAATCACCAAAAAATCTCAGGGTTATTATCACGCGTCGCATCGACCGAGCGCTCTGATGAGTTTTGAAAAATAAGATGAGCTTCCAGCACCCACGGACCAAATGTGTCTACACCAAATTGTTAAAATATGTCACCACTGTCAAGATTAACATACTGTAGTATAATGTAGAACACAAAAAAAATAATTCATTTATTTTTGAACCCATTCAGCATTCTTAGTTAAATTACCTTCAATAGACAGACTTTTTTATTTTACTCCTTTTTTGTTCAGAACAAAGGTAAATGTATCCAACTGAAAGCCTTGTACAGAATCTCTTATTACATTAACTCATAACTGTAATTAACAAAGCGAAACTTTGATGCCCTGAGCGCTAACATCACAAGTAAACAGTTTGCCACTGATTTTAGTTCAATCAACGAACAGTGGTTTCAGCTTAGTTAGTGATTAATTTTGAATTTAAGCAAACCGAGTTACCTCATTCTCAAAGCTTTGATTTTTTTACAACCTTATTATATCGTCTTGATCATGAATGTGAGATCAGTAAAATATCATTCTCAATTAGCGGAATGTAGTACCGGTTGTTGTCTTAGGATAGCAGTCGTTACAGCATGGTGGTAGGGCACTTTGCGAATGCCGCCTGGCTAGCTACCACCCTCAAGTTGAAAATCTGTCGCCAAGCACCTAACGATGTGTTCCGGCAGCTGTCCTTGAGAGCCAGTAACTCTAGGTAGCCTGAACAACATTCTCGACCACATCATCACTTACCATCAGGTGAGATTGTGGTCAAAGGCTTACCTATCAGGCATAAAAAAAAATGTAGTACTCGGCCCTGTTACCTCGTGTGTTACGGATGTTCTTGAGTGACGGTGATTGCTTGCCACGTGTATACCTGTCCTTTTTACAATCAAGATAAAAAAAATGCCGCTACTAAACTTTACGAATTAATTATATCTTGACGTAGGTATTTACAAAATACTAGTGAACAATACATTCAACGAACTCTTGAGCAGTTTCAAGTGACTAGGATGTTACCTAGCAATGAGACTATTAACTAATTTACAAGAGGAAGGGGTCTCCTTTGTAGCTTAAGCATATTTTGTTGAAGGATCTCGAAAACGATTCGTAATTTTTCCCATTCGTTAGGTAACAAAAGTAATTGTACACGAGTAAAATGTGATGGACACACGTCGTTTTCTTTTTTAATGCTAAAAAGTCTTCATAGCGCTTTTTTATACATACGTGGTTTCGTAGTAATTTAAATGGTTAAACACTTGATAGTGTTGTCTTAGGTTTTCGCGATTGTAACACATAGTAATTAAACAACTTTAAACGGTTTAAATCGCGTATGTTTATCATTATAGAAGCGCATTGTGATACGAGTAGAAGTGCAAAGATCTGCACTTCTATCACAATATACTTATATTTATTGACCGACTGAGTTTTACATTGAACTCGTACTGTTTGTGTATTTACCTTTCTTAAAGTATATTGAGGTATTAATAGACGTCTATCACGGTGAAATTTTTTTTTTTTTTTTTTTTTTATGCCTATATAGGTTAGCCTTTGACCACTATCTCACCTGATGGTAAGTGATGATGTGGTCGAAGATGTTGTACAGGCTAACCTAGAAATACTGGCTCTCAAGGACAGCTGCCGGAACACACCGTTAGGTGCTTGGCGACAGATTTTCAACTTGAGGGTGGTAGCTAGCCAGGCGGCCATTCGCAAAGTGCCCTACCACCATGCTGTAACGACTGCCATCCTAAGAAAACAACCGGGACCGACGGCTTAACGTGCCCTCCGAAGCACGGAAGCGCTCAGTAGTAATGTCACCAGCGGTCACCCATCCAACTCCTGACCGCGGCGGACGTTGCTTAACTTTGCTGATCGATTCAGAATGGCTAAGCAAACTTCGCTACGAGCGCTTCGAAAAATTCGAAACATAAAAAAAATATATCAGTATTACCGCACTTGTAGCTAGGTTTGGTAACTATTATACATGATCATGATATTTGTGGGCTTAGAATAATATTGCTCATATTATATTAGGTGTTATAGAACACCATTAATTATTGGACGTCACAGTAAATAACATTTCTTGCTCTTGTATTTTTTCTCTACACAAACATATTTTCGAATACATAAAAATAAAAAAAAAATTACATACCGACACTGCAAATATACAAGTAATGGTAAATTATTTCATATCAAAAATGTAAAATTTCCGTTTACCTCGAAGAAACATTTTTACATGCTTATGTTTAAAAAATATTTTTATCAAGAGTTGAAATTAAAATAATCTCCACAAATTTCACTGTAAAATGTGCAATATTATAATTATGGACGATAAATGGGTTCTCATATAAATAAGAGTATTCAAACATCAACAGGACACATTTAGGCATTTTTAATTAATAAAACTCAAAAAAAATTAGTAGAAAAAGTACAATATAATATCATAGTAAAATAGACCTCATAACCTATTTCCGTTATCTACAAAGAAGCACGCAGTCTGTGTATTCAATAATCACGTCAAAAATATAAATTAAACACGATTATCGTGTATTTATTGGGCATTGCTAACGGGGCAATTAGGAAGATCATGAAGACATATATTGTCTTTCTACAATTACTGGACTAAAGCTTTAAATGTCAACTTGTAATTTAAAAAAAATATTACAAGAAACAAAATGTTGTTTCTATGTAACCGTGTTTCACATAGACTCGCTCAGGTGTAGATTGTAGATTGAAGAGTATTTTTCTTAGCGATAAACGTGTCTTCGTCTTAACCCTTCACTCTATAAAGGACTCCAGTCTCATTCTTCTCGATTCTAACGTCATATTTACCAACACTAGACTAACTTCCCTTCAGGAAGAATATTGATAAGTTGCAGAATGAACTCAAAGTACAAAATGATTAAATGTAACAAGAAAAAATCAAAGAAGAGTGCGGACTACGAGTCTGTAGTGTGTATTTACTAATAAAAAATCGTCATATTTAAATAGCTTTGGCTTCAGTTTTATTACCGGCCACATACGTGATCTCAACTTGCCTTAGGAATTTGCGTTACTAGTATATTATTTATAGCTAATAAATACGCAAGAATAGGCTTTGTTGAGCGCTTAACTACTACCTATAAATCAAAGGTTGCTAAGTCATTGACGTGAGACGTGCTATCTGAAACTATCCTACAACTAGCCTAGCTTTGACTTACATAAATTAAGCCCTATACGAGTAGTAAACACGTCCCATGCGAGTTTAATGATTGGTATGTTCTAAACACATCCATTTAGTGACAAATTGTAGTCCCATAAGCCAGCCAATTCAAACTTCATCAGGATGCCCACAAATTGTCGCACAAATCGGTCTTCCGCCCTTGAGATTGGTTTCTACGGAACAGTGAGCATCGTAACGTTTCAAGCTTGGGCGGACACGGGTGAAACGCTCTGACTTGATAAATATGTTACGGACGTCTGAACTGACTTAGGTTTATAGGAAAGGGTCTATTATATTACGGGTAATGCTACAAAAATGATATACTTCCGGTTTTCCTAGAATAATTCAAGATCTGAAAGATAATAAACGAGAAAATTGTTTGCTGTATCATGTTGGTAGGACATTATGGGAGTGCCCGCCAAGCACTTTACTGTATGTTCCGGCAGCGGTTCTTGAGAGCCAATTCCCATGACCACAACACTACTTACCATCATGTGAGATTGTGATCAACAGTATAAGTAAAAAAAACACAGTTTACCCAAACCTCCCAACTAGCATACAAGCTCTACAAGTAGCTGTACAAAAGCCGCGTAGAGACAATAATAGGTCTTATGTCTACGAGCTGCTATGGAACTCCTGTACACCGAAAAGGGGCCCAAATAATTAAATACAACAGTGGATTCTGCAATTGCTCTCCACTTCAACGGCTACACAAAGAATTCAAAATAGTAGTAGTATGTGCCAAAAGATCTTAAATGATATAACTTCATCGTGATTTAAGATCCCTCACAGTAATTCTATGCGCTATGTTCAAAATGGGTTAAGTGTGCTGTAACTCTATTTCTAAGGAGGTGAAATTATAGTTAAAGTATATAGAACTGTTATGATAAGATACTTTTATTTGCAAAAACATGTGATGTCATACAATATATATACATGCATGTGGTCTTAAACTAGGTCTGTGTCAACATGTTTTGCCTGTTTTAGGCGTACAAATGTGTTGAGATGGCCGTCATTACAATAATAATAATAATCACATTAGAAACAAGTTATGTGAATCGACAAAGAAAAATAGTATATAGGCAGGTTAAGTGTTTGACAAAGCCATGAGTACATGATATAAAAATGTGGATCAATATATTGCAAAACTATGTATATATATAATAAAAAAAAAAAAATCTAATATATATTTTTTTAGTTTTATGAAATATTTTGGGGTTTTTAGAGCTTTAATAAGTGTCAGAAGTGTTAAACAGTAATATGAATAACATAATTTATTCATAAATGTGACATTGAAAGTGTTTATGCGTCATGGCCTCAGCTCTTAGAATCTATTGTATCCGTTTTACAACTTTTAGCCCGAGAAGAATGTACAAACATAGAACCTGCAATGTGGGATATATAATTCGTAACGCCTTCGCCCGCTTCTCACCGCGTGAGGTCTAGCGATAATCTGCTCCGGCAGTTGATCCCTCTTTATCCACCGGCTTATAAACATTGTAGAGGTAGGGCAGAATAGGCTTGGCATGTGAGTGCCCGATTCAGTTATGTCACACCATTCAACCTGTGGCAATCAATTCATTTAGGACTACCCACCCAGCTTTAGATACCCAGATGCGTACCCATAGATATCTCGGTATCTAAAGTATACCGTAATGTATCGATGAATTTAACTATCATTTAAATTTTCCCCAAAGGGCTTGGATAAATATAAAAAACCGTAATGGATCAAGGTCCTAATTATCTGTGGCAATATGTGTTGCAGGTACTGATTAACGCAACAAAATTCAAACACTGCACTTCGAACGGAGTTGTTCTAACTGGCAACAAGCACGGCCGTGCAACTTCGTATTTGTTGGTCGGCGCGTTGAATTATCATACGGTTATCTTCTCGGTCGAACCACTGCAAGTCTTTTTATGTTCTAAAATAATATAATTAAACACCCTTTTTCTCATTTTAACTTTCCAAATCATTGGAGTACAAACCCTTTTTCTCGTTGTGAAAACGCTTTACGCGTACAACGCAGTTCCGTGGGGAAGCGTGTGGTTATGTGGGACTCCCCGGGGCAGAGTGTCGGTATACTTATTAAAAACCCAGCAGTGGGCCTCTACGTCCTTTGTGGGGTGGAGCGGGGTCACTTGTGCGTTCTACCGCAATTACACCGACGATTAAGTATAGTTTTATACCGGAAGTACAGGGATGATTTAATTATATATTCCTACATTTATTCCAGTGTATTGGTAGAATTAACTGTGGTTTTCTTGTGAATCAAAGTAAAAGTGAAGAGATTCACTAAATATCATCGTATATGTCTAGTACATTCGGTCACGCGTCTTAGTATCTTTGCTAATAAGCCTTTTTATGTTAATGTTTTCACGTATTTAAAGTGTATGAAGCATTGATATACCCATCTAGACGACTAAATACATTCTGAGTCCAGTTTTTAGGTACACGTTGGCTTCCTCGGGCGATCGACAAAACTAATTTTGTTGCTCACGTTTGTGAGCGAACGATTTTGTCGAACAACAATGCAATTAGAACGTACCGTAAATCTAGGTTTGTTCAGTCTTTTAGCAATATCGGTATCAAATATTATATATAATCACATCTTATACTTATCCTTTGTATACTCCGATAAGGTATTTTTGCACATCAAAGTCACTTTTTTATCCCGAAAGGGGTTGAATGCGGTCTAGGAGTAATCACCCAAATTTCACCACATGTTTTGAGATCCGATAAAATTTGAGTTCCCATAACTTTTTATAGTGTAGGTATATATATCCATAATTTTTATTTAAGACTGATTTTAAGTACATGTTACAATGATAAGCAAAATATTGATACTAGTAAACAAGTTGAAAACTGTCGGACAAGAGCAGGACGAAGAAAGATCACGTCTCAAAGCCAAATTTCCGCCGCTCCGACTTCAAGAGATTTTCCGGCTGGATTATCGCACGTGGTACCGACGGATTATTCGCAGTGAGAAACGGTTACCTAAGTTTTTCTTTTCATCCCTTAAGTGTCGAGTTAGAAATAAGAGCTAGTAACTTTCGAATAAGTCCAGAATCTGATTGAGGGCTTTTGGATAAAGGTGTTATATGTTGTACATAAATTACAATTAGACTGAAGTTTTTGAAAATGAAACAGTATATTTAATTGTAAATCATTAGAGGTTTGCAGTGAAATAAAAGGAAATTATTGAAATGAGAATTTTACCAAGAAATCTATAGTAATAGTATAATGAGGAAAGATTTGTATTTTTGTATGTAACGAATAAACTTAAGAACTACTGGAGCGATTTGAAAAATTCTTTCACCATTAGAATGCAACACTATGAACATAGGCTTATATTATGTTCTATGACATAGGCAATAGAATATTTTCAAAACTTCGCTACCATAGAACATATGACCAAATAAATCGATATATCGCGTACGCTGCGGAAATAGTAATTGACAATAGAGCGAAGTGATGAACTTATTACAATTTTATAGAGGCCATCAATATCTACAAAAAAGTGCACAATACCATTCGTCTAACCATTATAGCTATTTGACAATAACTACTTTTTTGTGTTTCATTTTATAATTTTTCTTAAACACCCGTGCGAAGCAGGGGTTGGGTGCTAGTTTATAATATAACAGTTAATATCCCGTCTGTAATGTTAATTGTATTGTCAGTGATTAGTTGAATTAAACCATATCATTAAATACATCAATTCCTTCTATTTATTTATTTCAAACTAGCTTCCGCTCACAGTTTCGTCTGTTTTTATATACTTATATCTATCCCTAACTAAGTAGCCAGTAAATCGGGATAGAAGTACTGGTATAGGGATAATGGTACACCTACTTAAATAATATATTAATTTAAGACCTAAGAAATTCAGGTATCTAGAACTAAATTTCACTAAAATCCGTTCAGCCGTGGTGGGCTCCAACGAAATAACGCACACATACTTTCGAATTAATAATATTAGCGTGCTTGATATAAAATTTAAAACTTTTTTCTTTTTCGTTTTTTATGTTACACTACTTTGAAATTTGCCTTCTTGAATAGTTACCCAAAACAGTAATAGCTAATTACAGACCCTATCTTATCCACCATATCTCAAAGTATACGACGTCTTTGTAGTATAAACTAAACGATTGAAAGACCAGTAAATTTAGACTTACCGCTCCCAACTTAACCTTCTGGGCGTGTCAATGATGATCTCCTCGGGAGTTCCCCTCACTCCTTGCGTCAGCAGCCTCGCCAGCCGAGAGCCCGCACTTGTGCTGCTCGTGCTGGACACTGATCCTCGAGGAGTTGGGACTCTGAGAAAGAAAGATACGAAAAAGGTGTGTAAGGAAGAAATTGACCACCTTAATATATATTATTGTTGAAATTTATTATTTATTACCCCTTGGAAACCGCAGTTACGGCGGGAAAAACGTGGCAGTATGTGTATCAAAATTTTGATTCCTGCTGAGATGACATGTATGTGTGAACTGCGTAAATAATGATTTATGATTGCTATTGCTAATGCTGTTACCAGCGGCTTTGACCGCGTGAACTATCCATCAGGAACCGTAACCGGTTTTTCGGAGCCATGTAAAACGTGTCATATATAAAAGGGTACTTTTTAATTTTATTAGTCTTTTTATATTGGCCCCGTAAATCGTAATCGTTTTATAGCTTATTAGTTTTACCTTCAGTACCAAATTTTCCATAAAATTTTCCTTTCTAGTACTTACACTTCGTAAAAATAGTAATATACTTGCCCCGCGGCTACGAGTTCAAAGGTAGTGCCCCTTGTCGAGTGTTGTATCGATAGAGTACTCAGCCGCATTGGTGAAATCGTCTCCGTTACAATTAGCATCATAAAACAATATTGATGCACAGTTTGATTGGATGTGGATGTCATGGATTGTCAGCCATGTAGTGGCTCCCTTTCCTGAGTCCCATGGAATTAATAGAATAGGGATTGAAAGTGGCTGCGCTCATCGCTTAGGTTATCTCGGTCTGAGGTGAATGATCACTACGTGATGGATCGCAACACTATATTCGACTTGCCTGTCATACTCGACGCGCTAAGGACGTCTCATCCAAGCTCAGCGCGTAGCGTTCTCTACATGCTTAATAAAACAATCCGTTTTTTTAAGCCTTTGACCACAATCTCACCTGATGGTAAGTGATGATGTGGTCGAAGGAGTTATCAGGCTTAACTTAGAAATACTGGCTCTCAAGGACAGCTGCCGGAACACACCGTTAGGTGCTTGGCGACAGATAATAATGTATTATAAGTTTAATATCAAACTGATTTAGAAAATTATACAAAGATACAATCACATTATTAAATATGATACAATCACATTATTAAATATGATTGTATCTTTTATAATAATGGTTAAATAATAAGTCAGTTTTTTTTTTGCTTCAATATTATGTCAAATTGAGGAACAGGCTGAGCGCCAGCGGTTTAGGTTCAGATAAAAACTTTTTTCCCCATTTTTAGAGTTCCGTAGTCCTGACAAGGAACCCTTATAGTGTCGTCATGTCCGTCTGTCCGAGGTTTTGCGAAGATACCGTTAGCACTAGGAAGCTGTAATTTCGTATGGATATCAATTACGCCGACATAGAGATAAAATAAAATTTTGAAAAATATTTTATTTATGGAACCTCCCATACATGTGATGTGGGGATGAATTTTTTTTTCGTCGTCTGTCTCTTTGTGTGTGGTATGGTTGAATAGGTCTTCTAAAATGACTTAGGGGTTGCTAATACTGTTTTTCGATTTAATGCTCCATTTACGAAATATTAAACTTTAAAGTGCAAATTTTTGTTCCAGCAGGGCGTCCCCCCTCTAAAAGCTAAACCGCAGTCTTGCAAAATATGAAAAAATTCAAGCTGATAGTGCGTTTTATGAACTTTAAAGGAAAAGTATAGCGGTTGAGATAACTTTATTAGTTTAGCAGTAATAGTCGTTGAACTTGGGTGTTGGATAATTTTGTACCAAATATAAAATCTATATAATACATTCTTTAAAAGGGATAAAGACTGGAGTTGAAAACTTAATCTAAAATAAAAAATCTTAAAACTATAACTATGCCCTATGTCATACCACTAGGTGAACTGACGATATCGTGAAAGTCGCGGGTAGCCAATGGCTACAAGTGGCTAATAGCAGTTCTTCTTATGGGGGAGAACTTTGTTCAGCAGTTGACGTCTTCCGGCTGGTGATGATGATGATGATGATGTCATACATAATAGACTAGCTTTCCAGCCGCGGCTCCACCCCCGCGTATTGCGGTTATCGCGCAAAACTATTAACTTATTTTTGCGCAGTTGGATAAAAACTATCCTATGTCCTTTCCCGGGTCTCAAACTATTTCCAATAGTATAGATATAGATATGCCAGTACAAAGATTCAACTTATATAGGTATAAAGTACTTTTTGGACCTCATCTTCGCCGTACACTAGTAGTGTTTGCTGTCTGTACCTGTCGTACCAAGGTCACTTCATTTCACACATCATCAATTTGCTGATTGTATTGCTCATCAATAGTGTAAATTTGTTCATCGGTAAAGAGAATATTTCTGTGCCCTTCACTTGCGTATCGCCACGGAAGGCACTCTTTTTAATTTTAAAGATTGATTTAGGGCATGTACTGTATATCGACGATGAGCACCGAGCTTCCAGTCTTGTTTTATAATACGCGACATTTTCCTAGCGGGAATCTTCATTTCTCGCAATAAGATTATTGTTGAGTTATCATAATATTTTTACTTCCTAATGGGATTTCGACCAATTCTGGCTTTAACAGCATTAATTTGTAGTTCTAAGACACGCGGCTGCCCTGACCTTTTATGGTCTTCGACAGAGGAAATGTGGTTGTAACGGTTGATATTACGATATACGAACATACCTACGGCTGATACCAAGCTTTTGAAGTGTCTGGAATATGACCGACGCACATAGGGGTATTGGACCCAAAAAAGCGGACAAAAGTCTTTAAAACAAAGTCGAGAATTCCCGGAAATGGTTGATACCCTCGACTACCTGAATGAACAAGGAACAAAAATTGCACCCCATTTTATTTTTACTGGATTACTGTAAGCCATAGTTAGTCGTTATTATATCGTCTAACAACAAAAACATTACGGAATATAAATTAAATGATTTTTGAGACTTTTGATCTGTTTTTAAACTGATTTTGAAGTTAATAGTGACTGTTTTCATAATGGATACTGTTGAAGCAGGTATGTAGTATCATTGTAAATTATTTATATAACATTTTTGCGATGAAGTTGATAGATATTGTGTTTTTTATGAACTGCACGAAAAAGTCCTAAGATTTTTTGTATTCAATACACACTTTAGAGTTTTAGTTAGTCTTCCGGGAGTTTCCCGGCTTATGTGATTATTTCATTAGTAAATGTAGGTATTCGTCTCTATGAATAACTAAAGATCGGATGCCTAAATTTGCCTATGACATTTTTTCTTTTTTTTTTTTTCATGACGCTACATTGCAAAACAAAGTTAATTATGCACACTAACATTAATATTTATTTTCAGGAGGCTCTGGTGTGAAGATCGTTACAAAGGAATAAATATATAATATGGCAAAAAGATGTACAGAGAGAGGATTAGCCAAGAAGCTGGATTTTGTGGAGAATGAAATAGTTAATGCACCCAGTTTTCCAGATAAACAAAAACAGGAGTTTCGATGCAAATTTTCGCATATTAAGTCGGGAATGAAAAACAGATGGAATGCAGCTAACAGAACGGAAAATGCTTTTATGAAGAAAAACCTTGACTGGTTGCATGGTACGTTCGAAATTCCTGATCAATGTGCAAGAAAAGCTGGTCGTCCACCAAAATCATTTGATGACCTATGTGAACGCAGTAAAAGGCGCAAAACTCAAAATCTTCGAGATGGGAGTGAAGTAAATGAGCTAGTTTATGCTGCCCAAATGAAGCTAAGACTGGTAATCAAGAGGCTGCCAAAGTTGTCAAGGACACAATTATCTTCAGACATCACAGGAGTTGACCTTAGGCTGATTGAACGATTTGCTGTCATCTTAGAAGTTATAACCAGTGGGCATAAAATAGACTATGAAAAATTTTCAAAATATTGCCAACATAGAGTAGTACTCTACACTGAGTTATACTCTTGGCATCCTATGTCACCCACGGTACACAAAGTACTTATTCATAGACCTCTTGTGGTTCAACATGCATTGCTGCCAATCGGAACCTTGTCGGAAGAAGCAGCTGAGGCGAAAAACAAGCACTTTCGACAGTTTCGTCAAAATTTCTCGCGAAAATTTTCTCGCGAACAGTGTAACCAGGTTTTTTTTTATGCTTGATAGGTTAGCCTTTGACCACTATCTCACCTGATGCTGATGTGATGATGCGGTCGAAGATTTTGTTCAGGCTAACCTAGAATTACTGGCTCTCAAGGACAGCTGTCGAAATACACTGTTAGGTGCTTAGCGACAGATTTTCAATGGGGATGTAATAAATAGGTTGCTTCTAACATCAGATCCATTGATGAGTAGCATAAGGCCAAAACCATCAAAGAGATCAAAGCCATTTAGCGTAGCAGCGATGGAAATGTTATTGCCAGTGGAAATACAGGCCTTAATCGAAGGTGACGATTATTTTGAAGATAATGTCAACGAACCAAATGATTCTAATGATGAAGAAAGATAAATTGAATGATAACATTCATGGAAATAAATAACATGGTATATATAAATTTAATTTTATCATTGCATTTTTATCCCTAAAACTATTTAAGTATGACTTATTCTTTACTATCATACAAAATTTGTTAGTATATATTTTCGTAGTAATTAAAATTGTCTTTTTATAGGTTTTTATGCCTATTTAGATCGAAAAATATTTTTGTCCGCGTTTTTGGGTCAAATACCCCTATGTGCGACGCGACGGCTCAATACCAACTTTACACAAGGCGAATACTAGGTACTATCCTATTTTCTTTAACACCTCATTTCATATTGTTATTTGATAATGAACATGAAATAATATATGAAATGGCGCGAAATCGAAAGAAAATTTTAAAGTAATAAACGCGTTCCAAATTCTAAATAATTCTAAAGCTGAAAGTTTTTATGTTACAGTATTTATGGCCAGACTAGTTATATAGTATAATAGCCCATTTATAAGCTTACTTGCATATATTGGTATATACTTTTTATTTTTCTTTAATATATGTATCAACTATTTTATAATAGAATAATTATTTATGCTACAGCAAATAAATGAAATGATATTCAAATTCTTACAATGTACCAACGGATTCTGATTAGCGCTATCGTTACGTTTTCATTCGAGTATCTACCTGTAGAATTCACAAACGAATTTTGTTTAATTTTAGAATTACAATTGAAATAATAGCTTGGCGGCAATCGTACTCTTATTTCTTAGATTTAGTATGGAAGAAAGTGGAGGAGAATAAAGACTACTACAGAATCGTTCTATATTATGATAACGGGCTTGTACGGAACCCTACATTGTGCGTGGCTCGACACGCATTTGGCCGTTTTAATATTTGTGGACACGGGTTCGCCACTTATTTGTTCACTAGGTACCTATTATTGAACTGTCAACATATTTCTATAAAGTTCCTTACTGCCCCGAATTTCAATGCAAACTCCGAACAATGCCGAAAGTTAGTATAGATTTTCTTTTTTGGGTACCGAAACCAAAGGGCAAACGGAGTCATGTCACTCTACTTCTACCTTTCTGTCAATCTGTTTGTTACGGAACATCGTAGTAGATAGAAGTAGAGAAGTTAGTAGAAGAGTTAGAAACCTGAAATTTTGGTCATGCATTTTGAGCACGTGGTGTGTTGTTTATAGCTCATCGAGTAGAGCACAAACATTAATATTGTATACAAAAACAGGACGGGTTTAACAAAGTTTTAGATACAATTTATTGCTTTCCATCTTCTATTAGTTAAGAATCTGGAATTTTTATACAAAAATTCCATTAGGTATACACACCTATACATAACGAGTATGTCCCCTTTTATTTTGGTCGAAAAAATCATGTATTCTCGATCGTGCGCACGAGTCTTCTCGAGTCAAGACCTCCTCAGGATGCTTCGTGTAGAAGTGAACGTGTCGAATATTCTTTCGGTTTGGCGTTTGTGATGTCACGTCGGCTTAGAAGGCAGATAAAGCGGAATTGTTTCATCATAATTTTTTGAGAATTTTCCTAAAATATTATTTTAAAGTTGTATTAAACTATTTTTATTAATGTTATGTTAAACTATTTTTTACATACACATATCAAAAGTGCCTAGAGATCAAGTTTTTTCGAGTAAATCAAGTTAGTTTTAAATATACCTCATTTGGATCAGGGCAACCTCTATGTTCAGATTTATGCGGGGAGTATTGTTGCAGATGATCATCCCTTTGTGAAGCCGTTTGGGTAATTCGTTTCGTCTAATGCACGATAATGCACGTCCTACACACGGCTAGAGTCGTCACTCGTTATCTTGCCGACGCTCGCATTAACGTTCTGCCGTGGCCAGCTCAATCGCCAGACCTCAACCCCATGGAACATACATGGGATATGCTACAAAGGAGAGCTCTGCTAAGTATGGATACCGTGCATACCCCACAACAGCTTTTTCACTTGTTAAAAAGAACGTGGGCGGCCATTCCTCATAGTGATTTTGATGAACTGATTAAAAGCTTGCCAAATCGCTGTCCTTGTGTGATTAGTGTAAATGGTAGTAGAAACACAGATTATCAATTACTATAATTTTACAATAAAAATAGCAAAAATACTATATTTTTTCGTTTTTATGCCAAATAAGTCAGTTATAGTTCAAAATATACATGATCCCTAGGCAATGTGGGTAGTTTAACACAACATTTATATGTTATCTTTGAATTTTTTTTTTTTGAATTATTATAATGGATCATATAAATGCTCTATTAAACCAAAACAGGCCTGAAAACGCTGATTAAATTATATAATGATTAATGCCGTTTTTAATATATGATCCAAACAATTTTTATCTTTTATGAATTGTTGTGAGACGGAACTCTACAAGACTGACGGCCGACTCTTGGAAAAGTGATCGTAACATAATAAAGCACGTTGTTTGTAACAACTTCAAAAACTTGCCGGAAGCTACGAACCCTTTGAATTCAAATTAAAATGGAAAGTTGAAGAACAAAGTGTTTCATTCGGGGTTAATTACGTAAGTTTTTTTGTTTCTTTTAAATTAAGTACTTCTTGTCAAGTACCTTAATTTTGTACTAACTTTGCTTTTGTAGTTTATTTTGTTGCCATTATTATTTTTTTTGGAAGTGTTCCAATTTTATCTACTTCGCCAACGAGTAGATTAAGTGACATAATAGTCACATCTGAATCCTGAGGATCTAGATTCGATTTCCAAAACGGACCGTATTATTGGCCACATATGGACTTAAAACCTCAGTATATGCCCTTTGAAATACAGATAAGTGATGGTAATCATCGAAAATTAATTAAACCGGTAATTTTGTTACCTCAAATAATTAAAAAAAGCATTGACATCCCGCCTGTCTTTCTCTGAATGAACGCTAAGGTGATAAATCCATGCGCATATATCAATTATTCGTATTACGCATCATAGATAATGATAACAATTGAATTTCATTTGTTATCATTCGTGATACGTAACGGACACCAACATTTCATGGAGCTATTCAGGCATAAGTTACGTAATGTAAGGCGAGCTTATTGCCATTACATGTGCCCAGTTCTATACTCACTATTAGGTACTGTGAATATCATATAAGAAAATCGGCCAAGTGCGAGTCGTACTCGCGCACGAAGGGTTCTTTCCGTACCATTAGCTATACAACATTAGACTTCATATTTAACCTTTTATTGTTTTAACGTGCGCGAGTCCGACTCGCACTTGGCCAGCTTTTTGTACTTAGTGGCAACAGAAATACATCACCTGTGAAAATTTCAACTGTCTAGCTATTAACGTTCTTGAGATACAGCCTGGTGACAGACGGACGGACGGACAGCGAAGTCTCAGTAATAGGGTCCCGTTTTTACCCTTTGGGTACAGAACCCTAAAAAACCAATAATATTTGTTTGACAATGAATTAGCCCATAAATATATAGTTGTACTTAATGATAACTTTTCTTTACTATTTTTATCTCTCTGTTGACACAATATGCCATTCTTCAATATCTGTTACTTTACTGGTCATGTTAATGGAGAAAATAAATGAAAAATTAAACAAGGTTACAACTTCCTATAATTTGTATATCTACAAATTATATTTATTTATTTATTCTCCACTTCTGCTCAACATGACAAAAAACTTTTTAGTTTTACTACTTTACTTAAAAACAAAATTATAAGTCCCATATTTCTTAGTAAATGAAATAACAACAATACCTTCCGCAATCTTCGTTACACTAAGGGCCTGTTTCAGAATGTTCGAGTAAGTTCCGGTTATACTACCCAGAACATATTTATTAAACAAAACACTATCTTTGCGTTACACAGTCATCGATTTAGCCTATCCATCGGTTAAAGCTTGAAACGGGCTGCATGTCAACTGTCATTTTATCATTCAGTTATTTTATGTGTTGGTTGGCAACCCGAAACTTCATTAGGACATTCTGAAACGGGGCCTTAATGTAAGTTACTCGTACGTAATAATTATAAGCACATAGTAATCAAGAATTCAGAACGCCACGTGCTGCGCAACATCTGTCACCGCTTATTTTTGTATGAAAAAAAACAAAAGAACCAAAATAATGAACATTGAAACTAAAGCTGTTTTGGAGCACAAAATTTCGGCAGAAATGACAAGTCCCAGGTGGCTGAGATGGTATTAAGCATCCGACGCGATATTGGAGGACGCGGGTTCGATTTCCGCCTTAGGTATACAATTTTGTACTTCAATAATTTGTTTGATATGATTTTCGCTTAGCACTCGATAGTGCTTGTAATCATATTTAGAAATACAGCTGTTTGTTAAGATTAGCAGAAATGAAACTTAACCGGTTGTTAGCGTTTTTCCAATATCCCTGTATAAGTAATCATACTCAGAACCTAAGAGTTTGAACGTGAAGTTTGTCTTTAACTTACGATTTAATAAGATAAATAAAAGAACAGTTAATATTTGGATATAATATCAGTTCTCTAATTTTCATTAGAGCTAGGAGTAAAGCAGCCGTGTCTTATCGTGCTAATAAAACAAAAGCCAGCCTCGATCCCCGGATAATAAGATAATAACATTTTATTAGTGACCCTCCACTTATAATTATATTAGGTGGGCGTTATCCGATTACTAATTACAAAGGCCGCTTGGGTTAATTGCGCCTTTCAGCACAATCTGTGGTATATAATTCCTTGGATAATTACGGGATAGTTTTCAAGGATGGTTTTTAAAGTAGGTACTCACTTTATTATTCGTACAATCAGATTGTTTTGATGTTTGTTGGAGGTATCTTTTCATCCTTTCCTTAATTAAGGTTAAATAGGCCATTACGTCATGTATTTTCAGCTCTAGCACAAAAAGGCACGGGTTCGGGTGTTCAAAAAGTGTGAGAAGCAATTTTAGAATATTTTCTGTTTGAAGTCGGTGTTTTTTTGTTAAAATTTCATTGTAAGAAGAGATTCACATTAACTGTCTCACAGATTTATTTCAAGTATAATTAAAAGTGCATTGACTTATTGGTTCCAAATTCAAAACACATTACTGCCTGGCCATAGAACATATAATAATACGCCTGGCTACCTAAACTGAATTACTTATTTTATATTAGGTTTGCATGTCGCACTGTGTGACATTTTTCAAGCTGGTGGTGATGTGAAATAAATCCGTTTGAGTAGTAATCAATTGTCTCTCAAATAACATATCTTACAGCTTGTAATCTTCAGTGGGAAACAAAGAGATGTCAAAGAAACACCTACCTTTCACTAGATTTGGTTTATACGGCGAGTCTATTGCTATCTACTAGCACCGTTACATACTTTGGATTGCTTCTAAAAAAAAATTTGTTAAACATGTTTTTTTTTTAATCTTCGGTACATTTTTAATCTCAAAAATTATTCTAAGAGTAAATAAAATGAGTGTAGAATATGTCTTGAGCTGGGAAAAATTAAGCATAAGGTTCTTCAAATCACCCTTCACCGAACGATATGCTTCATCAAAGGTATGCTTTGCATATTGTCGCTTTTACGAAAAATCTATATGTATATAAATTTGTTATGTTGGTAACTTTGTTCCTTCTGCTTGTTTCCCCGTTCAGGATTTTATCTTGCAAAGAAGCAATAGCTCGTTGCTCGTAATGCTTGTTGTGCGACTTTGAGCTTGTTCAAACATTTAAGGACCATGCAGTATCCATACAAACTTGTTGAAGACTTTGGGGTTCAGGCTCTGCACTATGTAAGAATAGCTTTGCTAGACCTTATTAGATTTTGTTATACTGAACAGTACTAAAGTGAAATTTACAAGTTCCAAGCACTGCTTAAGGACCTGAGAGCTCCCAGCACCAATTTGTTCCGTGATTAACATTTCTACTTTAAACTAAGAACATAATAATTGAAATTAATTGCGAGAGAGTCGAGACAAATAACTAGGAAAGTCCATTAGACGGAAAACCACCAGTTAACGCTTTTTATTTGCACTCTGTGGAACGATCGATTCAAGATTTAATTGCATAGTACGAGACAGTAAAACTGAGCATCGATAACGTTTTATTGTGTTGCTATTTTTTTGACATTATATTTTTCTGATTAAGATGCAAATAAAATTAATGTCAGTATATTTTTTTTTATTGTTAATATACACTACTATATCTACGGCTTCGCCAGCGTTAAATAATTTGACCAAATAATAAAATGAGCCAAAAGCGAGTTGCATTCCACTACTTACATCCACGTATTAGTGGGGCGTTGCTGCGTATTGGACACACTACAAGGCTTACTATGTCCTCTTTTGTAGATACAATATACAATAGCAGAGGGTATCCTACCAACGAGCATTCCCCAGAAGAGTCAGTTGTTTAAGTCTGTGCCATACTAATCAAACATTTTCAAGCAGCAAAATGCAAAGTTTCAAATCGACAACTATAGTTAAGCAACATACTGCGATGACTACTTAATACAGATCGCTTCTTTCATTGTAATCTATTAAATTATATTAATTATATATAATTTTAACATAAATATAATATTGTAATATGTATATTATAATATTATCACTTAATTACATAAAATAAAAAACAAATACAGATAGCTTCTTTCGTTATACTCTATTGAATTACATAATATATTAATTACATATATCTTTATTAGGTACGAGTTTCTTAGCATGTTCTGCCCCGTGCGGTGCCGGGTTAGAATTGCACTTCCCCATATCATTTCGTGGGTGTCGTAGGAGGCGACTAAGGGAAAAATGCTGGAAGCTTTTAAAGAACTACCAACATACACTGCGATCCCCAAGACGCCTGCCAAGCGTGGGGATTATGGCAAATACCCTCTTAATAAGGGAGGCTGTGTTCAGCAGTGGACGATCCGGCTGTTACAGTATTGCTCAAAGGTGACGTAAGCAAATTGCGGTATGTCGACGTCGCTAATTTATACTACTTACAAACAACACATACAAACACATGGTTTTTTTATAGCTAATAGAATAGCCTAGTATGTAATAATATGGTCGAATATGTTATTCCGGCTAACCCAGAATATATCTCAAGGACAGCTGGAACAACCGTTAGGTGCTTGGCAACGGATTTCCTAGTTGTAGATGGTGGCTAGCCAGGCGGGCATTCGCAAAAGGCCCCACCTCCATGCTGTAACGACTGCCGTCCTAAGATAATAATCGGAAACTTAAATGGGACGAAACGACAAGCATCACCTTTCAAATAAAACAAGAATATTCAAAATTGGTGCACCCAGTCACGAGTTCTGAGGTAATTAACATAAAAAGATATACAAACGAATTAAGAACCTCCTCCTTTTTTGGAAGCCGGTTAAAAAAGTAAGTGGCCCCGTCTTAAATTATTAATGCTGTCACAACTAGGTACATATCATAACCTGAATTGCTTTTACTATTTTAAATCATGAATGTTTTCTATTTACAGCCAAGTTACGGATAAAGTAAGCCGGCGCTACGGTTTTATAGCCTTTGAAGGCTTTAACATAGCGAAAAGTAATTTCATACAAGTCTTTCATAAAGATATTGGAAGTTTAAGATTTAGCTGTATAAAACTAGTTTATGGATTAATATATTTTTTTTGTAATTTTCAATCAGTATTTTTTATATAGAAAATGTTGAAGCGCTCGTAGCGAAGTTTGCTTAGCCATTGTGAACCGATCAACAAAGCTAAGCAACGTCCGCCTCGGTCATGACTTTAATGGGTGACCGCTGGTGACATTAGTACTGAGCGCTTCCGTGCTTCGGAGGGCACGTTAAGCCGTCGGTCCCGGTTGTTGTCTTAGGATGGCAGTCGTTATAGCATGACGGTAGGGCATTTTGCGAATGCCCGCCTGGCTAGCTACCACCTTAAATAGAAAAATCTGTCACCAAGCACTTAACGATAAGCAGCAATCTCTGCCTAACAGGCTATAACAGATTCAGGCCGTCACATGTGGAGTGCACTGCGCCCATCACCCTGAGACATTTTTTTTATAACAAACTGGGTAGCACTTGACCACTGTCTCACCTGATATTAAGTGATGATGCGATCGATGATGGAGCGCGCTTATCCAGAAGATACCTATTCACTCGCGTTTTGAAGACCCCCATATTGTATTTAACCGGAAAAACAGACTCAGGTAGGTTGTTTCATTCCCTGGCGGTCCGCATGATGACATAAAGCTGTTAAGTCTCATGTGCCTGTATCCTCTTCAAACCGGAACACAGAAATAGGCATAGTGGTAGTACTTTCCCGGAAGAATTCGCACTAAGAATTCTATTGGTACTAAAATGTATGTACGATTTAATTCGCGTCGCGTAGTATTTTGTTGTTTCTGCGCTATCTCGGTAAAAAAACATGGAGCACTCGTAGCAGAGCTTGCTAAGTCATTCGTAATCGACTATGTCAAATGTTCTCTGCGTTCATAAGTTTGACAGCTGCCCTTGGGTTACAACATTAAAATTTGTAATTTGCTTACCTACATGTGAGCTTTGTCGAATAAATAAAATAGTATGACTTCGACATGACTGCCAATGGTAGGCTACTACTGAGCGCGTCCGAATTTCTGGTCGCACGTTCAGCTGTCATCAGTCCCGCTTGCTGTCTTAGGATGGCATTCGTTATAGAGTGGTGGTATTTTGGGAGCTACTCTACCCTCAAGTAGAAAAACTATCGACAAGCACCTATTGGTATGTTCCGGTCTTGATACTGCCCTTGATAGCTAGTAATTCTAGGTTAGCCTGAATATCTTCGACCGTAACACCACTTACCGTCAGGTTAGGTAGCATCAAACTTAGGTATCCTTTTGTGTTCCTTTTTTCTTTTTTTAATTTTGATTACGTACCTACTAGAGATGGGCCGAACATGGGTTTCACCGAATACGAACATTCGGCCGAATGTTCGGTAAAACTCATACCGAACCGAATATTCGGCCGAATGTTCGGCACAATTGATTACCTAACTTAAATAATGCGCCAGACACTACCTCCCACCCCGTTGTACCGATGTTATTATTGCATCATCTAGTAAACAGTAATACTTCACCGCGTAAGTTTGTTATGGGAATTTTTATGTTTAAAATTTATAAATAAAAAAAAACTTAATTTCTCACAATTAAGATCTGATTATTATACCGTTATTTATTATAAAGAGTTCACAGTAGTTGTACGCTCCGAGACCGTATTCTAAAGATGATATAAAATGAGAAATAAGTCCTTGATTTGCTAGTTGATATAAATGTTTATTTGATATGTAAAATAAATATAGTGATTAATGATAGTGAGCCGCGTGAGATACGATCAAATCGATGCTAATTACGAACTGGTCATTTACTTAGAACGATGCCAAAAATGATTACGCGGGCGAATATGCGCTTGCACCGTTCTGTAGTTTAACCCCAAAACAGCTACATCCTTATAAATTGTTTTTAATAACCATATTTTTTATCTGCTGTATTTGGAAATAAAACTACAGTGTCTACATAAAAATACTGCAAATTACTTACCACATAAAAATAAAATATAGGACACATTTAACACTCAACTCATGATCAATCGGTTTAATACCGTATTAACTTTGAGTACCTACCCTTTTATCGAATATTCGGTGATTTGACCGAATACGAATATTCGGCAAACCTGCCGAATATGCCGAATACCGAATATAAAACGAATATTCGGCCCATCCCTAGTACCTACATGCCTAGACGCCTCTTTAAATAGTATTAGGTAATCTGTGGTAGTATTCATGATATTCGTATATACAAATATATTCTACAAAATACTTCAATTGTTTGATTATTAAAGATTTCTTTAATAATTTACTATTTATATTTATTTAAATATACTATTTATATATATTTATTTGGCTTAAAAAAAACACCTATTTCGTGCCTCCGCTACCGCTATCGGCTTTTTATTCTGTGGTATCAGTAGCGAAGATAGAAACGCGTCGGCAACTGTTACGGAAGACTTGGGTTTGATTACCGCACGAAGCCAAAGGTCCGTAAAATTAAATTATATGCATTAATAATGACAAATATTTTAAAAAATATTCTTAGAAAACATATTATTATTTTAATAAAACGCTTAAAAAATATACAAATATATCTAGTCACAATTCCGCCTAATTTTCCTGTTAAGCCGACGTGAATGCAGCCAAGCCGGAAGAATTTTCGACGCGTTTCGCTTCTCCACGAAGCATCTTCAGGAGGTCTTGACTCTACGAGTGCACGATCGAGGCATAAAATATTTGTAATTATTAAATATGGATTTCCGCAAATTGGCGCCTGAATCGATTATACAGGGCTATTGGTAAAATGCTAATAACCTCTTAGTGTTGACTTCTGTTAGTCCTAACAAACATTATGAGATAATTTATTTTATTTTGAAATATTTTTTTAAATTGTGTTTTTTATGTCTTTTTGGCGGAATAAGTACGAGGACCACCTGATGCTAAAGTCTCTTGTCCCTGTAATGCATTATTTCATATTGTTTAGTAAATATTCAAAACTCTATTCAACGGTAGCATAGCGCGATCCAGTGTTGCCGCTCTTTGCACGGAGTAGGCATTAAAACACATTTGTTTTTAAGCGTTTGCATAGCTTCTATCGCGGGCCTTGAGCGTGGAGACCGAATCCAGAAATTCCGTAACGAAAATAACCTAATACCCCCACTCCGACCGGCACAGCGGTGATACTATATTTGATCAGCGCCTCTACAGTGCGTAAAAGGAACTAAATTTTGGCAGAAAAAAGGTTTTGACAACTAATGTGTCGAGATTTATAATTGCATAAGTTGATAAAAACTGCTATGTAATAGCTTTACCGCGGCAGTCTCCGAGTGCCACACGTCTTTTTTTTCAGAACAAAATATATTTATCTTAAATGTTTGTTACTAGCGGAAGTCAACCCTAAGAGGTTGTTAGCCTTACCAATAACCCTGAATATGTTTTACTTATAATATTAACAATGTTGAGCTCAAAAACTCACGCTATTTAAATTAGGTAATGAAACGAAGATGAGTAAGGGTAGAGGCAGTAAATAACTCACGAGTTCAGCAGAGTTCAGAGTTTACAAATTACGCCATTTTAGTGAACTTATTACTGATCGGCCCTAAAGCTGTGGTCGTACTGGTCAGCTTGAAGTGCGTGAGCGAAACGTGAATATAGTGAATATTCCATATATATACTTTTTTTATACAATAAGTGACAAACAAGCAGACACTCCAGCGGATGGTAAGTGGTCATCGCCGCCTATGAACACCTGTAATATCCGCAGCAATAATGGTGCGTTGCCTACCATGTTTTCAAATGATTACTACTTTGAAATTATTATCAAGGGTAATTGAGTTTATATTGCTGAATGTTAAATTAATACAAACAAACTTTAACTAAAATATCCGATTTACTTGAATAATTTGTTCTGCCCAGTTTCGTTTGTATATTCTGCTGTGATTGCAATAATATAAACACTTTTTTGTTTTATGCTTGTTAGGTTATCTTTTGACCACTATCTTACCTGATGGGAAGTGATGATGTGGTCGAAGATGTTGTATAACCTAGAATTACTGGTTCTATGCTTTGTGACATACAGGATGCATCGTCGTTCTTATCATACTAGATTATACTCAAACGTGGGTCTATTTTGTATCAACATAAATTAACAATAGTAAAACCTTCTGATTCGAATGTAGGCCAAAAAAATAATGACCTTGTGCCTACAAAGCTTTTGTAATCTTTTATATATTACCTAGCATTCGGCACCTTTCCAAGGCATAGAGAACACACCCAACAATTCAAAAAGTCTACATAGAAAACAAATGTAACTTAATTACGTGTTTAGCTACGAATAAAATATATTCGTAGGTGTTCGAGCAGTAAACATGCTCATTCTCAAGGGACTTCTTCTTCGAGGGACAGACGCGCAAATAGTCAAATTTATAGTGAATTGAAAGTAAAAATTTTTCAGTTCATTAGAGTTTGCAGATACTGGATCAAAATTTACGAACAATTTTCAAATTAAAGCGGTCTATCCGAAACTACAGACGCATTTGAAACGTCAGAAACAGGGCTTGCCATCTACTTACACCTCAGGTTCGGATTTAAGACGATATGGAAATTAGTGTATACTAAAACACATCTGTCAACTCAACGTAGAACTTAATATGCTATAAATAAGATTAAATTTAGGAAACTTACTTTCCTTCGTCAGTGAAGAGTAAACCGGATGAAGAAACTTTAAGACTTCGCTCATAATAGAGTTAATTGGGACCGGAATATTCTGCAAGAGCACACATCAAAAAGTTTGGAGTGGTTAAGTTTTACATTTTGACACCGAGAGATAATTAATATAGCATATTCCGCCTCTCTTCATCTTAGAATTTTGTGATTTTATCACGCACGAGTATCTATAAGAACTTTATAAGACGCTTGATAGAATTATTCAATGTACTTATGTGCATTTTTGTGTACAGAAGTAAAGCAATTTCTTATTATGCCTAATAATTTAGTCTTTGACCACTATCTCACCTAATGGTACGTTGTTCAGGCTAACCTAGAATTACTGGCTCTCAAGGACAGCCGCCGGAACACACCAACTGGTGCTTGGCGACAGATTTTCTACTTGAGTTGTAGTTAACCTGGCAGGCATTCGCAAAATGCCCTATACCACCATGCAAATAATAGTAAGTATATTAAACACTGACAAGGTTAAAGAATCGTCGAGTGATATAGGGTAGTGTGTTGATAGACCTAAGGATGTTACCACATATTGATAGTGCGTCCAGATCCCAACTGATATAGGCGTAGAAGCAGAATGGTGCAAATATCGGTGCGCGTTTGACGTTTTGTCCTGACCAACTTGACATGAGGCTGGTAGGATTCATGAATTAGTGGATCCTTGCCTAAATTCATAATTCCAATTGTATTTTTTATTGAAGAGAATTTATATTGTAGTTTAATATTGTTATAAGGCTGTGAGGGGACTGGCATAAGCAAAATTTTTGAACCCACCATCACGTTAAATTTTCCAGTCGATTTATTACAAAAATGTATGATTAAAATTCAAATCATATTCAGTCAAGTCTTCTCGCGCTGGTAACAGTTTTTAAATACTCGCAGAAAAATCCATATTTTTTGTGAGTTTTGAATACCAAAACGACTCTTTTCATGCTGAAGACGAGACATAGTTATTTGTCCAAGAAGTGAGCCAGTACTTTTTTGGTGTGAGTGCCGACTTTAAATCCCAAGCTAGCGAAGTAGTCTTTATTTAAGTCACGACCGTAGCGAGTGACTCTACTATCGAATAATAAACACAATAAGGAATTAAGTCATGAAACCTGAAAATTGCTGTCGAATGGAACAATTCAAGGTTTGGTGCAAGTATTTTAACGTATAATGTTAACCTACACTTTTTTTTACTAGCGGTATGCCTTTATTAAACAAAATACTCCAACTATATACAACACTACAGCTACTACAATAAAAGCATTAAGACAACCTATGAGTCATAGCAGACTCATATATAGGCAGTCCAAATGCTCCAGCCCATTACCAGTTGGCAGCATGCCCAGCATGCTGGCAGCATTATAATTATAGGTAAAACTTTAAGTAAGGAGATAGTAATCGCTCAAAATGCCTCCGAGGGCAATCACGATTTTCACGAAAATTTAAAGTTATTTGGAGCAGTATCGATAGCAGTATTGATTATACTGGGAATAATCATTAATTACTGGTTATATAAAAGGTGCCACGCAAGGGCGAAGAATTGGGTTCACAGACAAATGAACAATAATCCATGTGTGGAAGTAGCCAATGTTACGCGAAATCTACAGCAAGTTGTATTTAAGACGTAATCTGGATTCACATTGAGCATATTATATTCGAAACTAAATATCTCAGTAGTAAACGTGAGTTTATTTCTTTGTGTATTTTGTATTGCTTGTGTTAACATAAAAATTTGAAAATGTTTTTCTTTGTGTTACCTATCTTATACGGAAATTAATATCGTTTGTATCCAGTGACACATACATGTAGTATACTAGTAAAATTCATATTGAAAAGATGTTAAAGTCAATAAACTAAAGCGATTATAATCGACACGACGACACCATTCCGACCTGTGCCGCCACGCCGTGCACACCTGTCTACAGCTCCGCCAGTATCTCCCAGTGAGACCGCAATAGTCCCCGCACTATTGCCGTCTCACTCGGGTCATCGTTCCGACGCTAGTTGCAGACCAGTGCCTTGGAATACGCAGTCCTGACGAAGTTTTGTTTTGTGTGCAGAAGCTGAGCAGCCGCCGACCGCCGTGCAACGTGAGCTACGAGCTCGCCGTGCCGGCGCGCAGAGGCGCTCTAAGACGTCAGGCATTACCACCTACCCAAGTCCCTTGTTTCGGAACAACATCATACCGGGCTGGTGGTCTTGTTTTGACCGCACTTTTCGGTGCGCACTTCACAACTTTACTACTCGACACAACATTGTAACAGTGCGCGTAACAACACACTTTATGCTGTTAAGCGACGTCGTTCAGGCGTGGGGTAGCGTCAGCCAAACCCGTCTGAACGATCAAATCCGCCATTTGCTGCGGTCGCAGTGTGACACCCTACGGTGACAACGGCCACTGTCGAACTTTTGGTTTAACCTTGCACCGTGGCCTTTCCCGCTTCACGGGTCAGCCGAAGCAAGCTGGGCTCCGGGATAACTGGCCTTGGGGTCGCCCCTAGTCAACCCCGGAGTAGCGCTTAGGAGCACCCCTCTCCGCCGAGAAAAAAGCTCGGAAAGGGTACACAACTAGGGCACACCCTAGGTACACACTCCCTCTCACACAGTGAGCTCACAAGGTGTGTGAGGGAATTCAAACCCTTGATAGGGCGTCCTGAGTATTCCCCTCAGGATGCAGTCCCGTCCCTCTAACGGTGCAGGTCCTTCAGACCTTCGCCCTCCGCCACCCCGATCTATACGTTGCACATATGCAACTCCTTGAAGAGGAAGAGAATGCCCGCCTCACGGACACTCTCATCGCTCCCTCCGGGACTTCAAACCCGGAGGCCAACGTTCCTCCCTTGACCCGATCCTATTCAGAGGATAGTCCTACTTCGCCCGCTCCCGGGCCCGACAATAGACGCACGGTGGCAGCCCCTCCCCGTGAACGGTCTCGCTCTCGCTCACCGATCGGGAGGTCAGCGAGTACCCGTCCCTCCTTCGCCATTGTCGAGACCGTTTCGGAATCCGAAACGGACATGGAGGTAGATCAGGCCGGCGCTTCACGCACGGACTCTGATTCCGATAACGACGGTTACACCGTCGTAGATCGCAAACGCAAGCGCGCGCCCAAAGCCGCTAGTTGCGCTACTTCCGCCCCTCCCGCCAAGGCACCCGCAAAGGCCCCCGCCTCCGGCAAAAAACCGACCCCCGCCCCGCGCCCCGCGTCTCCTCCCTCCGCTCCGGTTTCAACCGCCGCGTCCCCTCAGGACGCGAGCGCACGTCGCGAAAAACCGCCTCCGCCTTTGTTCATTCAGGACAAAAGCAAATGGGACATGCTGTCCCGTTTAGTTTCGGATCGTGGGATCCATTATACTAATGCCCGCTCCACGCAGCAGGGCATTAAAGTCCAAGTGCCCACCAGTAGCGACCACAGAGCGCTAACAAAGCTCCTCCGTAAAGAGAGCATAAGTTTTCACACTTATGCGCTCGAAGAGGAGAAAGTCCTTCGCGTTGTGATTCGCGGTGTGCCTAAGGAGATACATACCGATGCGGTATGTGACGACCTTAAAGCACAAGACTTCCCAGTGCATGCGGTTCACCGCATGTACAGCGGGAAGGACCGCAGTCCATACGACCTAGTACTCGTAGTACTAGACCGTACACCAGAGGGCAAGGCCATTTTTAATTTAAAAAAGGTCTGCGGCCTCTCTGGGTTAGACGTACAAGCCCCATTAAAAAATGGAAGTCCCTCGCAGTGTCACAACTGCCAATTATACGGTCACGCCTCCCGCTTCTGTTTCGCTCGCGCTAGGTGCGTCAAGTGCCTAGGCGATCACGCGACAGCGGCGTGCACTCGCACTCGGGACTCGCCGGACCCACCCAGCTGCGTTCTATGCGGTGCTCAAGGACATACCGCTAATTACGGCTGCCCAAAAGCACCACGCATAAACCACAGGGTGGCAAGGCATAGGCCGACCCGTCCCTCATATGACCGTTACCAACGGGTCAGCCCTAAGCTGTCGGTAATACCTGCTTCACAGGTAATACCCGCGCCGCTCCCCGCCCGTAACGCATGGTCTAAACCACCCAGTATGGTAAAGACCATCACTCCCGCCCGCGCCCCGGCCCGCGCGCCCGCACCCGCTCCCGCCCGCGCCCCGGCCCCTGCCCGCGCACCGGCCCCGGCTCGCCCCGCGCTCCCGGCACCCGTTGCCAACTCCGCTCGCGCCCCTCCTCCCCGCGCCATTTCTCGGCCACAAGCCCCACCCATGCCGCTGATGGATGCCTCTCTTCAAGAGGACATCAAACTAGTCAGCGACCTGGCGATGTCTATTGACATCAACGAAGTCCGCGAGCTAGCGCACAAGATGCACTTCGCTCAATCCCCAGCGGACGTGATCCAATATACATTGGAACACGCGAATTTACTTAGCGCCCTTAAGCGCTTCGTTCCCCAGGCCCCTCCCCAGTACAACCACTATGGGTAGTACAACCGCACGCACGAAACCGCGCTCAGTTTCGTTAGCGTCATTCAACGCTAACGGTTTCTTTAGACAACGTGACCTTGTCCACGACTTTTGTTGCACCCACCTTATCGACATTATATGCGTGCAGGAAACCCTTCTAAAACCGGGGAAGGCGAACCCTAGGTTTGCCAATTACAGAACGGTACGTGATGATAGAGTGAACTCCCGTGGGGGAGGCACTCTTATCTATTACAAAAGGTCCCTGCACTGCATCCCCCTACCTTTTTTTTTTTTTTTTTTTTTTTTTTTTTTCACCCGGGAAAATCCTTTATGGATACCACCCGCCCCGGGGGGAGCGGAGTGGTTATGTGGGAGTCCTCGCCTGAAGGGCCTTACTACCCCCTCGGGGGGGTAGTAAGTGAGGTTACCCACTAAAAACCCGGGATGAGCAGTCTGCCGCCTAGTAGGGCGAAATGGGGTAGCGTTAGCAGTCACCATCTCGCCCCAGCGGCCGGCCCGTCACCGGTGACGGGCCCCGGCCAATGGAGGGATGACCCGGCTCATTGGGGCCATCCCCCAGACGTGTGGGATCGTGCAAGCCAGTGGAGAATCCCCCGACTCTCCACCGATGATCCGCACAGCACTAGGAAAGAGCGAGAAGGCGCCCGAACCGCCTTCTCCTCCCCCCAGCTCGTCTACGCCGGAGCGGGTCTGCGAGGACGTCGTCCTCCCTCGCCCGCTCCGCGGCCTCTTTCTGCGCCATCACCACTTCGCAGAAAGAGACCACCGCCTGCCACGATCCGTCGCTGCCGAGCATAGCGTTAACCACGCTCGGCAGCGACAGATCTGCGCCTATGACCGCTGTGAGGGTGTGCCGCATGGGACTCCACGTGGCGCACTCCTCCAGCGTGTGGAGCGCCGTGTCTTCTGGCGCTCCACACTCGTGACAGGCGGGGGTCGCCTCCCGTCTAGCGATGTGATGCAGGTACCTTCCGAAACATCCGTGTCCGGAAAGCACCTGCACCAATCGGAAGGTCAGCGACCCGAATCGCCGCCCTACCCACCTCCGGAGGACCGGGCGAATGGCATCCACCGTCCTCTGTCCAGGGACCGGTGGAGCCAGGTCCTCCGTCCACCGCCTCAACAGGGCGGCCCGCGCCCGCCGTCGCATGCGCGTGACCTCCTCCCACGCTGGAGGCTCCCCGCGGGATCTCCTCGCCGCCACGAAGTGGTACACTTCGGCGAGGATCTCCGCTTGGAGCTCCCAGGGGGGACTGCATCCCCCTACCTACCCCGACTCTTGTTAATATGGAAGCATCTTGTTGCCTCCTAGCTATGACTGGTCATCAACCTATAGTCATAGCGTCCTGTTACCAAGCTTGTCAAAAGCCGATCGTCCGAGCTGACTTAGAAGCATTGTTCTCATTAGGAAGCGCCGTCCTTCTGATTGGCGACTTCAATAGTAAGCACATCCTATGGAATTGTAACGTCAACAATCCCAGAGGCATTGCACTTGAAAAACTAGTCGCAGAACTTAATTTTGACATAATTGCGCCCACTGAGCCCACTCACTACCCTCATACGGAAGACTTTCGACCTGACTTGCTTGACATGGCACTACTCAGAGGCGTAACACTCCAGTTACGCTCCATAGAAGTGGTTCACGAGCTTCACTCTGACCACCGACCCATTATACTGCGACTAGGTCCCGACCCAACAACAGACCTCCCCCGCCCCACTAAGACGATAGTGAACTGGAAGCAATTAGGCGTTGCCCTAAAGGCTATCAGTTCACCGGACCTTGACAAGATCCCTGACGACATCCTGACTAAAGATGACGTAACCCTTGCGATCGATTCGTTCACTAATCACCTCTCCACCGTAGTAGGTGCATCCGCAAAGGAGGTCATGGTGCCGGACGACCGGCGCCTTGTCATTCCAGCGGATGTGAGACGATTAGTGACGGAAAGTAAAGCAGTGACCCGACATTACGACTCTTACCCCAGTAAAGAGAACAAAACTAAGAAACGCCACTTTGAACGCATGGTTCAAAGTCGCATGTCTGAGTTGCGTGATCAACAATGGGGTGACAAACTTTCAAACCTCGTGCCAAGCCACCATGCTTATTGGGACTTGGCGCGAGGTTTGAAAGGAAGTAATCATAACGACATGCCTTCCTTATACAGACCAGTCCCACTAGTCCCAGCGTTCTTTGACGAAGACAAAGCTGAGTGCCTAGCTGATAGCCTAGAGGCTCAGTGTTCCCCTAATGTAGATCACGTTGACCAAGCTCACCTCGATTCGGTGGATGCTGAAGTCGAACGTAAAAGCTCTGTGGTCACCTCTGAACTCCCACCAATCACCTTAGCGACTTACGCTGAGGTGGCGAGACTGATCAAGGCCCTCCGACCGCGCAAATCCCCCGGTGCCGATGGCATCTCCAACAGGGTTCTTAAAACCCTCTCTCCTCCTCTCATCCATCTCCTAGTCAGCATCTTCAATGCTGCTATGAGCCACTGCTTATTCCCAGACACCTGGAAATGTGCAAATGTCATTGGCATTCACAAACCAGGCAAAAGCTCATCTGACCCCACCAGTTACCGCCCCATCAGCCTCCTCAGTGCCTTAGGCAAACTTTACGAGCGGTTACTTGCAAACCGTCTCCAGTCCCATGCTAAGGAACACCACCTTATCCCAGATGAGCAGTTTGGCTTCAGACCCGGACACTCATGCGTCCAACAGGTGCACCGCCTCACGGAGCACATCATTGAGGGCTTTAACAAGTACCCCAAACCCCAGACAACGCTAGCAGTCTTCCTCGACGTAGCGAAAGCTTTTGACAAAGTCTGGCACAATGGCTTGATTTACAAGCTATACCAATTTGGCGTGCCAGAACGTCTTGTGCTCATCCTACAAGACTTCCTTAAAGCCAGAAGCTTTCGCTATCGCGTGGAAGGCACCCTCTCCTCCCCCCACCCAGTCAGAGCCGGAGTCCCTCAGGGCTCCGTGCTATCACCCATTCTTTTCGCGCTGTATACCAGCGACATCGCACGCTCTCAGCCTAACGTCCTACTAGCCCAATACGCGGATGATACCGCTATTTATACCACTGGGTGGCATATCAGTAGAAAGTCCATTCCCGCCCTCCAACGGGCCATCACCGAGATCGGTGACTGGTTCCGTAAATGGCGCATCGCGGTCAACCCAGTTAAAAGTGCAGCTATGTACTTTACTGAGAAGGGCCGCCCCCGTTACCCGCAACCTTTAACTTTGTTCGACCAACCCATCCCCTGGGTTAGTAAAACAAAATATCTCGGAGTCACCCTTGATCGGAATCTCACTTTTAGCGATCATATAACAATCGTCCGTAACAGAGCGGCCTTTGTAATGGGTCGCCTTGGTCCCCTGATTCGCAAAGAGAGTAAAATGTCTCTTAGAAATAAGAAGACACTTTACACTGCCTGCATCCGCCCCATCATGACTTACGCATCAGTAGTGTTTAGTCATGCTAGTGAGGCCCATCTCCATAAGCTTCAAGTCATTCAAAACCGTTTTCTTCGTAGTGCAACCGGCGCTCCGTGGTATATCCGGAACACCGAGTTGCATTGCGACTTAAACCTTCCCTCTTTAGCGCAGTTCAATAAGGACTGCGCCCGCCGATACTTTGATCGAGCGCCCCACCACTCGAACCCTTTGGTTGTCCAGGCATCGAGCTACTCGACCGCCTCTTCTATCCCATTTTTCAAACCCCCCCGTCGCCGACCACGGCAGGTATTAGACGACCCGGATGACCCCATCGCAGTCATTACATTGGCAGCTTTAGCGTTATCCGCAAGTCGTCGAGGTAAAATCCCCAGGTGTGAGGTAATTAGAGGTCACACAATCAAACACCGAGCTCGCCGGCGAGCTCGAGGCAAAAACAAGGTCACGATAAATTGCTCTCCAAATAGTCAAAGAGTATTATTCAGTAGGGCCCAATTGTGCAACACTGCAGTTGCACAGAGGCATTTTGCTCCGATCCCCCCCATGTCTCTCGACAGCGAGACAAGCCGAGGTCCGAACCACAGTGGTGCCCTTGAGCTCGCTGTCAACCCTTCCTATAATAGCGGTACGTTTTCGGCGTCCGCAGGAGACGGAGGTAGAAAGCGCTTTTCGCCTTCTACGCCCGTCTCGGGAGAAGTGCCTTCGGCACTTCTCCCTCCCGGGCTATTGTAGGGCCAGGCCCTCGCCCAAAACCCGGTGGAGCTGGACGACCGCACAGGCGGTAGCCAGCATCTATGTCCTCCCTAAAAAAAAAAAAAAAAGCGATTATAATTTGATATAAAACGAGTAATATAAGTTGGTATCAGTATCAGTAACACATTATATTAGCAAAAATGCACATTTTCAAGAATAGTCTTAGTTGAGTTACTGTTTTTTAGTATATGTTATTTGCACTAAATACTTTTATCGGATAGAGGTACGAGATAATAGCTACTACAACTCAACTGTGTTGTTTTGACTTGTAATGTGAGCGTCATTTCGTATTAATTAGTACCTAAAGCGTAGTGGATAAGAACTTCAAACAGCATGGTAGGTAGGGTGACAATGATGTGTACGGTAGCTTATAAGAATTAATTAAGGCATTATGAAAACTTTTTTTTTAATAAGGAAGGGTTTGATGTAGGGACACACGGACGAGTGGGCTAAATTGCTGATGTTGGAAATTGTAAGTAGAGCGGGCAGTTACCCCTGCGTCTCGGTGCCGCGTCACCGCGCCTCAACCCAATCGAAATTTAGTACGTAAATAATTTGTAATTTTGTTTTTTTATTGGACAATAGTACGAGTGAAATAGAAAGTGAGTGTTTAATTTACTGTCATCCTGATCCCTGAACATATTACCTTCTGTGGACATATTTATTAGGAATAACAATTAAATAAAATAACTCAATAAAGTGTAAATAATGAATAGATTCAGGCGTTACTTTGCGGAAATCCATATTTAATAATAACAAATACTTTTAAAAGTATCCTAAAAAACATTAAATAATATTTAAATAAAACACTTTAAAAAGCACAAAATTATATATCTAGTGACAATTCCGCCTAATTTTCCTGTTATCTACGTGACGTCATAAACATCACGCAGCCTAACCGGATGAATACCCGACTAGTTTCGCTTCTAAACGAAGCATCTTCAGGAGGTCTTGACTTACCGAGCGCACGATCAGTCGGAATTGTCACTAGATATATAATTTTGTGCTTTTTAAAGTGTTTTATTTAAATATTATTTAATGTTTTTTAGGATACTTTTAAAAGTATTTGTTATTATTAAAGTGTAAATATACTTACTTGAAAACATATTTATTTCACTTAGAAAACTATCGCGAGTTTTGTCCATTATGACTAATAGTGGTGGAATATACCGCCGGCATGGAAAACAGTTTTAAAGATAGAAGACACCAATAACTTAGGTACGGTACACGTGGACAAGGAAATTGACACGATTAGTGTGGTGTGTCTACAGCCCTACACGACACATAACAGTGACAGTGAAGCTAATGACATAACGGACAATTTGAAAGGTGCAGCTGAGCCGGGACAGACAGCGCCATCGTTACGTCAGTTACGTGCTGAGGCCCGCGCTCGCCGCTTCGCGCAACCATGACTCCCAGACGAAGGGCTACAATATAGCCCGAAACTGGTCGGAATCTATCCGGTAAATATAGCGTGAGTCCCAGCCGGGTGCCTATTTAGTCAACATATTTATTATTGTAATAATGTTTCTTTTACCAAAACTTATGTATTATTTTTAAAAATTACAATAAGTTATCATCCTATTAATAGTTAAAAGAAAAGAAACTGCCGTTCTGCAGGTTAAAAGTAATAGTTTTATTCAAGAATCAATAATCCTTATGATATCATAAGGAATTAAGTCATGAAACCTGAAAATTGCTCTCGAATGGAACAATTCAAGGTTTGGTGCAAGTATTTTAACGTATAATGTTAACCTACACTTTTTTTTACTAGCGGTATGCCTTTATTAAACAAAATACTCCAACTATATACAACACTACAGCTACTACAATAAAAGCATTTAGACAACCTATGAGTCATAGCAGACTCATATATAGGCAGTCCAAATGCTCCAGCCCAGTACCAGTTGGCAGCATGCCCAGCATGCTGGCAGCATTATAATTATAGGTAAAACTTTAAGTAAGGAGATAGTAATCGCTCAAAATGCCTCCGAGGGCAATCACGATTTTCACGAAAATTTAAAGTTATTTGGAGCAGTATCGATAGCAGTATTGATTATACTGGGAATAATAATTAATTACTGGTTATATAAAAGGTGCCACGCAAGGGCGAAGAATTGGGTTCACAGACAAATGAACAATAATCCATGTGTGGAAGTAGCCAATGTTACGCGAAATCCACAGCAAGTTGTATTTAAGACGTAATCTGGATTCACATTGAGCATATTATATTCGAAACTAAATATCTCAGTAGTAAACGTGAGTTTATTTCTTTGTGTATTTTGTATTGCTTGTGTTAACATAAAAATTTGAAAATGTTTTTCTTTGTGTTACCTATCTTATACGGAAATTAATATCGTTTGTATCCAGTGACACATACATGTAGTATACTAGTAAAATTCATATTGAAAAGATGTTAAAGTCAATAAACTAAAGCGATTATAATTTGATATAAAACGAGTAATATAAGTTGGTATCAGTATCAGTAACACATTATATTAGCAAAAATGCACATTTTCAAGAATAGTCTTAGTTGAGTTACTGTTTTTTAGTATATGTTATTTGCACTAAATACTTTTATCGGATAGAGGTACGAGATAATAGCTACTACAACTCAACTGTGTTGTTTTGACTTGTAATGTGAGCGTCATTTCGTATTAATTAGTACCTAAAGCGTAGTGGATAAGAACTTCAAACAGCATGGTAGGTAGGGTGACAATGATGTGTACGGTAGCTTATAAGAATTAATTAAGGCATTATGAAAACTTTTTTTTTAATAAGGAAGGGTTTGATGTAGGGACACACGGACGAGTGGGCTAAATTGCTGATGTTAGAAATTGTAAGTAGAGCGGGCAGTTACCCCTGCGTCTCGGTGCCGCGTCACCGCGCCTCAACCCAATCGAAATTTAGTACGTAAATAATTTGTAATTTTGTTTTTTTATTGGACAATAGTACGAGTGAAATAGAAAGTGAGTGTTTAATTTACTGTCATCCTGATCCCTGAACATATTACCTTCTGTGGACATATTTATTAGGAATAACAATTAAATAAAATAACTCAATAAAGTGTAAATAATGAATAGATTCAGGCGTTACTTTGCGGAAATCCATATTTAATAATAACAAATACTTTTAAAAGTATCCTAAAAAACATTAAATAATATTTAAATAAAACACTTTAAAAAGCACAAAATTATATATCTAGTGACAATTCCGCCTAATTTTCCTGTTATCTACGTGACGTCATAAACATCACGCAGCCTAACCGGATGAATACCCGACTAGTTTCGCTTCTAAACGAAGCATCTTCAGGAGGTCTTGACTTACCGAGCGCACGATCAGTCGGAATTGTCACTAGATATATAATTTTGTGCTTTTTAAAGTGTTTTATTTAAATATTATTTAATGTTTTTTAGGATACTTTTAAAAGTATTTGTTATTATTAAAGTGTAAATATACTTACTTGAAAACATATTTATTTCACTTAGAAAACTATCGCGAGTTTTGTCCATTATGACTAATAGTGGTGGAATATACCGCCGGCATGGAAAACAGTTTTAAAGATAGAAGACACCAATAACTTAGGTACGGTACACGTGGACAAGGAAATTGACACGATTAGTGTGGTGTGTCTACAGCCCTACACGACACATAACAGTGACAGTGAAGCTAATGACATAACGGACAATTTGAAAGGTGCAGCTGAGCCGGGACAGACAGCGCCATCGTTACGTCAGTTACGTGCTGAGGCCCGCGCTCGCCGCTTCGCGCAACCATGACTCCCAGACGAAGGGCTACAATATAGCCCGAAACTGGTCGGAATCTATCCGGTAAATATAGCGTGAGTCCCAGCCGGGTGCCTATTTAGTCAACATATTTATTATTGTAATAATGTTTCTTTTACCAAAACTTATGTATTATTTTTAAAAATTACAATAAGTTATCATCCTATTAATAGTTAAAAGAAAAGAAACTGCCGTTCTGCAGGTTAAAAGTAATAGTTTTATTCAAGAATCAATAATCCTTATGATATCATATATAACTCGTATCGAATCAATAAAATGCTTAGTAGAATCGAATAGATCCTATTAAAAACGTAGGGTATATAAGGAATGTGAGTGGGTGCGTAAAGTAAGTACATGTGCTTCTAGGAAAATATGGGCCACCAAAGTTTTTTTATATAGGTATTCATCGTGAAACATAAGCATAGACTTCATACCCTCATAATAAAATAAAATGTTTTCTTCTTCATACAAAAGAAACGAATTTTCGTTATACGCAACTACTCCCAAGACAAAAGGCCACGCTACTCTTCTTATTGTGGAGTTCGGTGCAATACAAACAAAATATACTGTATTTACTGCCAAAGAAGTTTTCCCGTGCGTTCGTAGTACGAAATAAAAGTGTTAGTACATTTTCGAACAAGAATGTGGAGAAAAAACTGTAGAAGCTTTTTATTCAGTATTGTATACGAGTATTTCTGTTTGTTGAAGTGAGCGCACATAATATGACTATATCTAGTATCTAAATTTATCATGATATATGTAAGGACGGTTACGATCGAAAATTTATTGATCGTGGTCCTTTCTTGGGAAAGAATGGGATTTACTCGTAGCTCCAAAGATGGGTCTACAAGTAAATCCCATTCTTACTGATCCCATTTCTTAGCTGGGCTACGATTCAGTATTTTTTTTAGTTTCTAGTAGGTCCATCACTACCCATGGAACTACGAAGAAATAAGTATAAATCGTTGTTTTGTATAAAACACCCGCACGAGTTAAAGGGACGATTGGTGTACGCGAACATGCATTTACATATCTACACGTGTGTAAATTTACACCTAAAAACATTTTATTCGTTACTCTGAACAAGGTCAAACAATAATTATACAATTAGACTTTATCTGACCTTTTCCAAAAACAATTTCATTATTTATAAGCTATGATCTAAGATTTTTTTTACTTGGAGATGAGTTGTGTGCCCTCCATATTTACTAGACGAATTCAGGGTAATTACCAGAGTCACTACTAGTTTTGCACTTCCGAGCGTCCGTTGAATACATCTCCGCTAATCGTATTTTTTTAGGAATAATCTGTGGACAATATGCCTTCCTTGTGTCTTTAGACTCTGCACCAATTATACAAGCACTGTGAGAGATAAGAAAACTGTTTCATTTGACGCGTTATTATTGCTTTTATTGATGAAATAGAAAATATCGTCATATTGTTTTATCTTAGGAACTAATCTCAATGAAATGGATGAGCGAGATATGTGTATCGTTTGGTGCGAGAGAGTGAAAGAGATCGTAGTGTAATGGTGATCGGAACGTCTCGTGGCGGTTCGGTGGTTACACGAATTGCTTATTTATCTCTTTCTTACCACAGATATGATGCATAATATTTGAACGTTCTTTCCTTGTCATTACAAACTGCATATACATGTGGAATTCTAATAAGCTTTTAAAGCAGTGGTGTTCGGATATAACTACTCTAGTATTTCAACTCTCTGGCTATGATGAATAGTTCCTCAAATATTTTTTTCAACACTCTTGCTCGTAACGGGATTTAAAAAATGCACCGATTTTAGTGTCATAACGTAGTCGAAATTTTCGTATTTATTCCACGTAGGTGTGTTGAAAAACATCATATGACATGCCTGTTAGATGTTGATCATTACATACTTTCTTGAAAACATAGATATGTAATTTTTTATATGCAAAATTAACAAAATGTTTTCACATGTAAATAAACAAATATTTCAAACGCAAGTTCACGTAATCCACTCCTACTTTTTTTTGAAGCGCTCGTAGCGAAGTTTGCTTAGCCGTTCTGAACCGATCAGCAAAGCTAAGCAACGTCCGCCGCGGGCATGGTTTGGATGGGTGACCGCAGTTGACATTACTACTGAGCGCTTCCGTGCTTCGGAGGGCACGTTAAGCCGTCGGTTCCAGTTGTTGTCTTAAGATGGCAGTCGTTATGGCATGGTGGTAGGGCATTTTGCGAATACCCGCCTAGCTAGCTACCATCCTCATGTAGAAAATCTGTCGCCAAGCACCTAACGGTGTGTTCCGGCAGTTGTCCTTGAGAGCCGGTAATTCTAGGTTAGCCTGAACAACATTTTTGGCCACATCATCACTTACAATCAGGACAGATAGTGGTCAATGGCTAACCTATCAGGCATAAAAAAATCTACTAAATGCAACAATTTGTAATTAATTTCTCATTATAATGGCTCAGATACATAAGTGATGAAACCAATAGGAACTTAAAATACTTCCTCGTAGTCGTGCTAAGAAATGGAACCACAAAGAAATAGAATTTCGTCGTGGCTCTTTGGTGTAGTCCCATCAATTCAATCCAATAATTCTCTTATATATACTATATATATAATCAACATGTTCTATTATATATATAATCAATATGAAAGAAAAAAAACATTTATTAAGGACAACAAACAAAAGACATTTCGGGTTATGTTTGTTGGATACATTTCGTTATCAGATCATTTTTTTATCGGATACAATTCGGGGAGTGTGCCACAGAACTACATGATTTGATTCCGCCATCCCCATTCTTTAACCGGACATCCAGGGATACTCCGAAGCGCCACCGCTATATGGTAGATATTCCATTTACCCGAACAAAGCGATTTTCTTCTTCGTTCGTTATACGAAGCGCTAGGGAATGGAATACCCTGCCTGAGTCTGTGTTTCCGGTTAAGTACAATATGGGGGTCTTCAAAACGCGAGTGAACAGGTATCTTCTGGGTAAGCGCGCTCCATCATCGACCGCATCATCACTTAACATCAGGTGAGATAGTGGTCAAGTGCTACCCAGTTCAGTATAAAAATAATAATAATAATAATACAGTAAACATACAAATATACATATAAAAGTATGCAGTCACAATTTTTACATAAAGTAAAAAAGAATAACATTAAAAAAGTTATTCTTTTATAACCACAGGTTCAAAATATACATAGAGATATGAAATTATTTTCTGTGACTTTATAAAAGAAATTATAACTGTCATGTGTAGTCCAAGAAAGGTCTTGGCTCAGCATAATGCCATAGAACATATATATGACAATGCTGCTGATAAACCTACTCGTACAACGCTGATTTTCAGTCAAGACCTAAGCAACACACGGACACAAAGTATAATAAAGGAAATACAATCGTTATATGCTTATTAATATTGTATACTAATAATAAATTAAATTTAAAAGTAACAAGCAGATAAAATCATAATTACAAGAAAATGTAACAATTTATAAAACGTTAGATAATAAAAATATAACTAATATATACATATATGTAAATTAGTTATATTTTTTTCTCAAACATGCTTGGAAATGGGAGCATTATTTTGACAACCTTTTTCGAGATAAATCGAAATTCCTGTACTGGTCAAATACATGCGCGCAGCTGCCGGCAAAAAATGTATGAAAATCTATATCTGTCGTGTCTAGCGGCCAAATAAATTGCATAGTAAACTCATATCTGTCGTGTAATTTAAAAATGGAACTATATTTTACTTCGAATCAAGGCAACCAAGGAGGTAACTTATCAAAGGTTTTATTTAAATTTCGATATGGCTTTCAAATAGAACGCTGTTTATTGAAAAAAAAAACAAATGAACACTTTAACGCGGGCAATTTTATTATTGTTTGTTGATAGTCATTGATTTTGAAAAGTAATTGTTTCGACAAAATGAGTTCAAGTGAAGACAATGAGTGTGATTAACTTAATTCAACGCCACCTGAAATTTTTCACCTCTTTTTCACCAAACCAACAAAATCCCCACTTTAAAATTCATAAATTTTACATTTAACAACTGTATCTTCAAATAAAAAATTCTGTCTAGGTACATACTACTTTGTTTTAATTTCCGCGCATTATTTGAGAAAAGCACTATACAAGCCTTGGCCTTAACTAGGCATTGATGGACTTACGTATGTGTGCCTCGGCTTCTCCTCGGCCCACATTTACACGTTCGTCCATCAATGCCTCCTTTGCTGGGCGCTGTAGTAATGTACTATAAGAGTACAAATGAACAGTAACTCGCATGTATTCCACGATAGCGTGGTATCAAAACTGAATAATAAATGCTTGTGACTAGCTTAGACAGGCCATAAATAGTTCGCTTTAATTTAATTCAGCTGTTGGCCTAACTCTAAACATTAATACCGCGCCACTTCAATATATGATAACTGAAAAACCATTTACGTAAAAGGTCGTCGTCGCTATGATTCACGAGCGATTGTCGCGCTCTTTAATTTATCAACAGCCGGTAATACATCCATATTTATGAAGATAGGAATCCCCCATTAAACAAAATAATGATCAGCTATTCGCCCGCTGCCCGTGGGCTAGAATGTCACCCCCAATTGCTACCTGTGGGTGTCGTAAAAGGCGACTGAAGGTAAAATACCGGAAGGTGGGCAGCAGCGCTTTCTGAGGAACTGATATCTTAAAACTGCGATCCTCAAGACGCCTGCCAAGCGTGGGGATGTAGGCAAATACCCCCTTAATAGGGGAGGTTGTGTTAAGCAGTAGACAATCTGGCTGATACAGTATTCGTTACTTGCATCCATCAGCATCATGACACTTAGTTGAGGTTGGTCCACCTGGTGGGGACTTACCACTCTACAGTGTAGTGTGTAGTCAGTAGTGTGGTTGATACTTTAGCATCTTTTTCCACATCGGTTATCGGTTCGACAGTTGATGTCGTCTACTCATTACTACTTCAAATTTCAAATTCTGAGAGGTATGTTGGTGATTTTGGTTCTTTGGCTAGGGTTATCAAGCGTTTCAATACCAGTGTGCAAAGAATCTTCACGCATAGCTTGTTTTGTGGATCTTTGTGCAAAATTAAGTTGTTTACATTTTTTTATATATAAACTACACACTACAGACTCGTGGTCCGTACTCTAATTTGATAATTTTTTTTGTGACTTACAGTCATTTTTATCTTTAAAATCATTCTCCAACTTATCAATATTCTCCCTGAAGGAAAGTTAACCAAGACTGTTGGTTAAAATATCTTGAAGTGAGTCCATATTTATATTTTTCCTCTTGTTATTCACGATTTAGTGTCCTAAGTCGTAATTGACAAAACACAACGGGTTGAATATTTTTGTATTTAGACCCTGCGGAATGTCCCGTCATTTCCATCTGTGTTTCAACAAAAGTCATATCATCTACCGTTGAATAAAAGCCTCCCCCATATTTGACATAATTCTCATGCTTGGCAGGCGCCTCGGGGATCTTAGTGTAACCTAACAGTTTTGCAGGACTGCTGCCCGTCTTCAGGTATATATACAGGTAGATGGTGGGATTTTGGCTATACAACCAGCGGTTATATAGCCAAAATCCTCACGGTTATACAACCAGCACCCCACGGGGGCCTGTGTTTGCTTTTGTTAAATACAAATCTTGCAGCTTCGTTAATTTTTCACAACAGAATAAAATGACGTGTAATTCAGTGCCCGCATGAGGAAAACTGAACAAGAAAACTTATTCATGTCGATAGCTTCGGCGAACAAAAGTTGAAAGTAGATATGAAATGAAGTCGCGAGTTGGAGTAGACTCGCTGTGACCTTGGTTGAAACAACTTCACCGAAACGATAACATGACTTTATTTATTATTTTTTGCTGCCCGCAATTAAAGACCTGTTTTTTATGGTATTGTGACGAACACGCTTGAGGCACAACTAACCTATGCCTACAGATGCTTTTCATCACAAATCACGGATTGCTCTGCGCCCGTCACCTTGAGTCTTAGTTGTCAATTCTCGTACCTGTAATTTCCCTGGCTCTCAAGGACTGCTGCCGGAACACACCTTTAAGTGCTTGGCGACAGATTTCCTACTTGAGGGTGGTCGCTAGCCAGGCGGGTATTCGCAATATGCCCTTGCACCATGCCTGTTTCGATGAGTACTTATTTTTGATTTGAGTGGATATTGACACTGAAAATTCTTTTAGTCATACGTAGTCTAGAGATGTCGAGTAACCTAATAAAGAAAATGATCATGCCTGTATGCCCCCGAACTAGAAGGCAGATCTTCATTTTGTCGATTTCAAAAACTGCGAATCAAAACTTATATTAACAAATCAAGTGTACTATGTCTAAGACAATTTTTTTATGTTGAAAAAGTATTTTTTTAATTTTCATAGCCTTAAATGTATTTTAATTACAGAACGAATTTATTGAAAAATATCTGTTAGTCTGTCTTAAAATGACTTGTTAAACTTGATAGTGAAGATGCATAGTTTACTGTACAGAAAAGTCCTTGTTTTTGCACTTTAACAAGGTTCAGTTACGTTTTCCTAAGATAATACTTTCCCTTGTCCCTGTTATAATTAACAGATGAGACCATCAAAAAGTATAATGGCGCGCTCAGGTTTAAAATTAGCATTTCATTTATTTATTTTCTCAAATATTTATGGCTCTATTATTTATGCCATATAAATATTGTTCCACGTCCGCCTGTTTAGTGTCATAAAAAATAAGTTAACCAAAAAATGGAACCGATTTCAACACTCAAAATTGTGAAATAACGTGTTGAAGTCGGTTCCATTATTGTAAAAAAAACACTTTTTTTAGTGACCTTTGCTACTTAAGGGATTGATTGTCATTCACTGTCAACGACTACATATATCATCAAGATGGGAAAATATTTTTCAGTTATTGAAGTTTAACTAAAAACTATTTTGGTGTAATTTAAATGGGTCCAAATGACAAGCACGACCCAGTCAAAAGTTCTGAGGTAACAAATATAAAAAAAATGAAAGAATACAGACGTAATGAGAACCTCCTCCTTTTTTGAAGTCGGTTCAAAAGTGAATATGTATGGTAGCTGCTCTACGTGCGAAATACAGATAGAAAAGATACACCGTCTGCGAGCTTATGGCACGCACGAATCACCTCGCTTCACAGCCTCTGTTTATATGTTTTCAGTTCATATGACGTAGAAACGTACCTAAGTGACTGTGGATTATATTATCTCAGTTGACTGCTTCATTGACATTAATTTGTAGCAACGAAAGTTCATGCCCCTCACCCCACGAGGTTAACGGTTATTAAATCGAGATCACAAACAAGTGAGTTATAACGTTTTTATATACCTATTAGTGGACCCGACAAATATTTTGCCATATAAATTATTTCTAGTGAATATTTTGGCAGTCAAATAAAAGTAGCTTACTTTTTTTAAGTGTGTAGGGATGTCATATATGCTTGAAAGAGAAATGAAGCGTTGAACAATAACAGCCCATAAAAATAACAAAACACCAAACCATTACTTCTCTGTAATAATTGTACTTTTATTATTCTAACTTATGAATTTCAAATGACATACTCGTATCTATCAGAAATTATTATAATTAAATAAAACATTATCAGTCTCTTAGTGTAATGGAGTGTACGATATTTTTTGTGATTCCATCTTTAATTGTGTGAGGAAAACAGGAGACCGGCTTCGATCCCATTCCTACTCTGTGCTGTTTAAGGGTTGAGAAATGACACAGTAGATGCAAATATATATATATTTTTCTTATGATATACTTAGTAAGTACGTCATTATATTACAATCTAGCCAACAATACGGACTAATGAGTAATTTTAGTTTGACTTAAACTGCTAAATAGAGTAAAGTTAAGAATTTGTCCATTAACATCTGTCTTATTGTCTCTATTAGGGGGAAGACACTATGTGTTCTTGTGTTCTTTATGTCACCTCACTACGTATCACAATCACTTAACTACACTAACTCAAAAGGTTTTGTCCTTTTTAGCCTTCTCTAAATGTCGTGAACATTATCTCGACCGAACGATAGTTGTGTAGCCGGAGGCATACCGTCACGAAGAAATACTGTAGACTTCATGTACAGGCGCCCGAACATATACGAATCACGGTTTCGATGTCGGAAATGGATTGCGTAATAGATTTAGTTCTACAGCATGTTTCATGATAAACAATGAATAACTCCCTATTTTTGCAAGTCGACATTATGATACTCAATTATTATTTCCTCTTTCAAAGAGGTTATGTAGGTGCATGGAGTAGGTATATTCTGATTTGTTAAAGACAACTAATTTATCTTTTTGATTGATGAAATAAATAACAAATTATCAAGGTAAATTAAATCTACTAGTGTACTGAATGCACCCGGAAATTACCAGGATGAATCAAGTCTACTAAAAATGTACTTAGTACACCCGGGTGAATTACCCCAGGTTAATTAAGTATACCGACCCATAAAAATAGGTAAATATCTATATAAAAAAACAATGCAATTCTATGGTAAACTGAACCACATCTTTGACCACATCGCCACTTACTATCAGGTGGTCAAAGACAAGCATCTCAGCTAATAAGAAAAAATTGTTTCTACTTAGAGCTCAGAGCTTATATCAATGTACCTATAGTTTTAATACGTATAATGTATTATTGTCAGCTAAAAAATCTCAAGTTCATAGGCAGAGTAGGGTAATTGGTATCTTCTATCTTTGTACAGCAACATAATATAAGTTGTTATCCGATGACGTCGTGAAGTGTTAATCTTATAAATATGAACACATATTTAAATGAATTCTACAATAGCATAGAATATGACTTAATTACGACAAAAATCCTACAAAAATATTCTATCATCATGACAAAAACAATAAATACAATACAAAACAAAATAATAGCAGATTTCTGCCACAAACGGCTCCTATTTAACTTAGTGCAGATCGTTACCAACCAGCTTTGGTCTTCCGTTAAGGACGGTCCACAACGTCACACAGGAAAGGATTATGTACTTTAATTAACATTGAATTAGCAAAACATTCATTAAGAGAAGTTTTATTATACTACATTCATTCACACGTCGAATGTAAGCCGCTTGCAATAGAAAAATAAAAATAGACAGAACAAGTGACAATTAATGTAAAAGGTAAAAAACTAAACATTTTCTAAATATTTTGTGAATGACTCTCGCTTGTATCATTTATTTTAGTTTCCTAGCTTTCTTGGTGAGAGTGTTCTATGTCATAAGATGCTATATTTTTTACTAATTATCATATGAACCAAATATTATTAGTGCTTAATGCACTTATTGCGTTATTTGTATGACAATTTATTTTACACCTAATTCGAGTTTAGCTCGCGTTTCCTCGTAGGCGCAAGTGGGCGTTCTTAGGCAGTAAAAATAGGCAGGGCTCGTTTATTAAGCCATTTATTCATATGGTTAAACCATGTTCGCATTATAAATAATATAAAAAGTAAATGCAAAGTGTAAGTAGTCATTCATTTTGTACATATTAATAGATATAGTTTTTGTAAGAGTGATAATATAATTTACTTTTTTCAAGAAGTTACAGGCTTTGTTGTGCGACGCACATATGTAGCTTGATAAAGTATGCTTTTTTATAGGATCTTAACTTGAGAATTTTCATTATTTTTTTCTCATTAGTATAAACAAGAGTAGGAATCGACCACGCATCCCTCGGACTAATATATACCGGGTGCATTAACCACTCAGCTATGGTATCAATTGCGATAAATGAGATTACCGTCTAGTTTGATGGTAAAAATAATAAAATAAGAACACAGCCACAGAAGCACAGTATTAGCTTCACATAAAGTCAGAGTCGATGACTAAGCGGAGCAATTTCAATTGGCGCTCGATTTCAAAATGTAGTACTCTTATAATTTTTCGTTAGGATAAGTCTTGGAATAACTAAAAAATTTGGTTACCTTTGATCCCAATTTTAGGAAAGAGTTTCCTAGTGAGATTATAATATTATTGTATTATTATAAGTAGTTACATACGTCATGTGTTATAAAAAAAAATATTTTTCTCATTGGTTTCAGTACATCCTGTATACACAACAAATTGAATACGCGATCGGAGTTTCGATGTTCGAGTAGATCGAAATCTGAAGTGTTGGTTTCATCCTCGATTTTGACACATACTCGGTGTTTGTGGTGAAATCACTTATCTCGATTACTGTCACTTGCACTGTGACATTATTAAAGTATATTTTCGCGAACTGTAGATAATTATTGTTATTGGAAGTCGCTGGATGTAGGCTTCCAACTGTTCTATTTGAAAACCTATGGGGATGCTTATATCCAGCAGTGGACTTCTTGCGGCTGAAATGATGATGATGCTGCATTTATTGTTTGTTACTTTCAAAATATCAGTCGAAAACACGACACAGTTGAAGCTCTGTTTTGTAGCTCACGTAATAAAACCAGTACCTACCAAGAAAATACTGCCATAAGTTATTTTAACTGTCAAACTGGACGGTCATCTCATTTATCGAAATTGATCCCATAGGTGAGTGGTTAATTCACCCGCTACGTAAAACCGAGGGATGCGTTGTCGATTTCTACTCTTATTTATTTTTATATAAAGAAAAAATAATGAAAATTCTCAAGTTATGATCCTATAAAAAAGCGTGCTTTAACAAGCTACATATTTGCGCCGCACAATAAAGCCTGTAAGTTCTTGAACAAAGTAAATTATATTATATACAAAAACTATATCTATTAATATGTACAAAATGGATGGACAAAGTAAACGAAATTTCATATTTCATACTTTTTAGTGGTGGTAGTTATATTTTGTTAACCGTGGGGTGCCAGGCTAGAATCATTCCTCCCCATCTCTACCCGTGGGTGTCGTAAGGCGACATCGAATCGTCGTACGAATAATTAGTACCTATATATATATATCGAGTTATACTCTTATCAAGATCTAAAAGGGATTTGAGCTCTTTTTGTTATAGCTGCTAAAATAATTATAAATCTAATATAAATTATTGAATAATCATTTTTTATAAATTCTAAATAAAAATTATAATTTCAACTACCAAAATTTATTATTCATACGAATTATGTACCTATATATATATATATATATATACAAATAAACTTATTATATACAAACTACAAACAATTATATTAGGTACTAATTATAAACAAATAATTAGTACCTATATATATATATATATAGGTACTAATTATTTGTTCAGATAATTGTGACAATACGTTTAAAATACGGTAAGCTTACCTATACTTCGAATATACTTACCAACATACGGATAATTAATTATATATATACGCAATTTTAACCACTTGAAGCTCTTTAATTACCAATATAGCAATTAATACTGAATAATTTAATTTCGGAAAACAAATAAAACTTGGGTTGATACCCTCCTCTTTTCGGATAATAGGCTATCTGTAAACATAGGTATGAAATCTGACTTCCATAGAAAAACAACTTAGATGTTCATATAATTTGTTCAAGGAATCCAATAAATCTTTGATATTTTCCTCGTTCTTGGTAAACATTATTTCAGTGCTGCGTAAACATATTTTTATCTAAAAGTGACGAGTGACGAGGTGACAAGCCTCAGGGGTCGGAAGAAATATTTAATACTATAAATATATTATAATACAAGCTTATGTAGATTGAAGATATAAATTATAATAAAGAAAATAGAGAGAAAATAAATTTAAATTGACCTGGGCTTAGGTTAACTAAAATTAATAAATGACTTGCCGACTGTCGTCAAGTCTGCTAGATGCCTCATGTTTGCAGATGATCCAAAGTTATTTTTGGGCGTAGAAACTACTGTAAACTGTGAGGCGTTGCAGAGATATCGAAAGAGTTGTAGCGTGGAGTGAACGTAATCAACAGGAATTTAATATTCCTAGGTGTAAATGCTATTTTTGGGCGTAGAAACTACTGTAAATTGTGATGCGGCGCAGAGAGATATCGAAAGAGTTGTAGCGTGGAGTGAACGTAATCAACAGGAATTTAATATTCCTAGGTGTAAATGCTATTTTTGGGCGTAGAAACTACTGTAAACTGTGATGCGTCGCAGAGAGATATCGAAAGAGTTGTAGCGTGGACTGAACGTAATCAACAGGAATTTAATATTCCTATGTGTAAATGCTATTTTTGGGCGTAGAAACTACTGTAAACTGTGATGCGTCGCAGAGAGATATCGAAAGAGTTGTAGCGTGGAGTGAACGTAATCAACAGGAATTTAATATTCCTATGTGTAAATGCTATTTTTGGGCGTAGAAACTACTGTAAACTGTGATGCGTCGCAGAGAGATATCGAAAGAGTTGTAGCGTGGACTGAACGTAATCAACAGGAATTTAATATTCCTATGTGTAAATGCTATTTTTGGGCGTAGAAACTACTGTAAACTGTGATGCGTCGCAGAGAGATATCGAAAGAGTTGTAGCGTGGACTGAACGTAATCAACAGGAATTTAATATTCCTATGTGTAAATGCTATTTTTGGGCGTAGAAACTACTGTAAACTGTGATGCGTCGCAGAGAGATATCGAAAGAGTTGTAGCGTGGAGTGAACGTAATCAACAGGAATTTAATATTCAATGGACCTTGAAATTGAACCTTGGGTTTTGTCATGAGACAAACCGCCCGATTCCGGAACAGACATACGATTATAGCGTTATTTTATGCATATTTCAGAAACATATAAGAGTATAACTCGATAGTTTGGGATATATAAGCATACGAGTATGTTAGAGAAAGTCCAGAAAAAATTTAAACTCAGACAACAAGTGGTTAATGTATGACTGCTGTATTAAAAAACGAATCAAAGTCAAAATACTCCTTAAGTATTTCCTCTGGTGAGTACCAGCGATTTCCATTTCACGTGCGATGTGCGCTTAACATTGTACGTGAACAAATTGACATCATTAAATTATGTTCACTTGATTATTCCCAAACCAGCTTCCAGTCTTATAAGACCCTTCGAAAAACAGTCAAGACACGTCTGAGGGATGTCTGGTGTCTCATGTGATAACAAACAAGCGGACAGTAGATAAGAAATAAACTTCACAATGCGTTCCGCTGATTCTTGAGCAAGATACCTAGATGGTAAGAACCAATGCAGTTTAATTTTGATGGAACCTGTTCTTTAGCGGACTAACCTCTTCCTATAACAGATGCATATTATCCGAACGAATTGCACAGAGCCCGTCACACCGAGGCACAATAGTTAAGTCTCATGTGCCTGTAATTTTCCTGGCTCTCAAGGACTATTGCCGGAACATGCTGTTAGCTTGGCGACAGATTTTCTACTTGAAGGTGACGCTCAAGCCGGCGGTGTTTTTTTTTTTTTACTACTACTACGAGATACTACTGAATAAACGGAGCGAGAGAGACACAAGGATCGTAGACAGAAAGGGGCAGTGATAGCCGAGCGGTAGCTATGGACTGGTTACTTGACAGCTGCAAACCACTATATAAAAACAATAATATACTTCCCCTACCGTGTATGTATATAAGAGACTTGTGTATCTTTGTAAAGGCAAATCCAACCTATTTTCAAAAAAGAAGTGATGTTATTCCAAGACAAAAAAGATCGAAGTATAAAAAGTTATTATACCATCCTCTATGCCAAAAAGTTATTTATGAAAAAAAAAATTATAATAGTGCTATTGCTGTTTTTAACAAATTACTGGACAACTTAAAAACTTTGACCGGAAACAGATTCAAAACTAAACTGCACAATTGGTTATTGGACAATTGTTTTTATTGAATGTATTTTATTGTTTAAAAAAACTATATTTTTAGGAATAAATACTAATATTTTTACGCCTGCGGGTTGAATGCATTGCTATATATTTTCCTAACATCTGATATTGTAATGCTTGTGTATTCTGACAAATAAATGATTGATTGATTGACTGTCGTGCCGCACGTCCGTGTTTTTTGATGGCTGGGTTGAGCTTCACCGCATGCTGGAAAAGCGTTATGCGAATGCTTCCCTGGCTAGCTACCACCCTCAAGTAAAAGTCTGTCGCCTAAAAGTGTGTTCCTGCAGCAGACCTTGAGAGCCACAAAATTTTATGCATATTCCGTTTACTATCCTCGACCACATCACTTACTAACAGGTGGCACAGTAGTCAAGGGATAGCCTATTAGATGTAAAAGAAAAATACCAAAAAATGGAACCGACTTCAACACTCAAAAGTGTGAAATAACTTATTGAAGTCGGTACCATGATAGTTCAGAAGTACCTACTATCACAATATTGTGCGCACGGTACCAACTTCGACAAGTTATTTCACACTTGAGTGTTGAAGTCAATTCCATTTTTTTATGAAAAAATTCGGGAGGTCGGGACCCTATTGCCGCGGCTGTCCGTCTGTTCGCCTTTTGAAGGGCTGTATATTTTCAGTTTAAATTTTCACAGAATGTGTCTTAGTATGAGCTGCCCAAGAAACAATTATATAACTAAAAAAAATTTAACCAAAAAGGAAACTGACTTCAACACTCAAAAGAGTGAAATAACTTGTTGAAGTCGGTACCATGATAGTTCATAAGTACCTATTATCACAAAATTGTGCGGACGTTACCGACTTCGACAAGACATTTCACACTTGAGTATTGAAGTCAGTTTTATTTTTGGTTAATTTTTTTTCACTCTTTTTGTGACCCTTGCTACTTACGGGATCGGGTGTCATTCAATGTCAATGACTATATCATCAAGATAGGAAAAAAAAATCAGTTATTCGACTGTTACTCAAAAACGGCATGACTTATTATAATGAAATTTAAATGGGACCAAACGACAAACGTCAGTTATCAAGTAAAAAAATAAATATTAAAATCGGTTCACCCAGTCAGAAGTTCTGAGATAACAAAAATAAAAAAAATCCCTTTGTTGTAATTTTGTAATGTATACTGCTGAGCATGCGTTATTGCAAAAATAAATATAATAAAACGTTCTTTATTTTAATTGTTTTTCTTTTTGTTCTATTGAAAGGGATTAAACATGATCCTACCCGTGACGTGCCGAGTCAGAATGCTACCCCACTATTTCTTCCCGTGGGTAGTAGGAGGCGACTAATGCAAAATACCGGAGGGTGCGAAGCGCCTTCTGAAGAACTGACAACTGCTACTGCGATCCCCAAGACGCCTGCCAAGCGTGGGGCTTATGGCAAATCAATATCGAAATATGGGAGGTATTGTTCAACGGTGGACTTTCTGGTTGATGTGCTAATGGTGAAAATACACATCCATCTATAAGTAATAAGATCTGGCCGTGAGGGTCTTCGAGGGACTGCTATGGATCTGAAATTGTAAAAAGTAATAATAGCGAGTTATTGGTTCATTCTCTGTCAAAGAACAAAAATCAACTGTAAGAAAACTCTATATACACACAAAAGCCTGTAATCTCATGCACCTTCTTCTTTTTATTTTGAATTTGAAGCAGTGATAGCTCAGTGGCTTTGGCTATGGACTGCCGCGCAGCAGGTCCATGGTTCGAATCCCGCTGCAGGCTTGAGCTTCACCGCATGGTGGAAGGGCATTTTTGCGAATGCCCGCCTGGCTAGCGACCACCCTCAAGTTGAAAATCTGTCGCCAAGCACCTAACGGTGTGTTCCGGCAGCTGTCCTTGAGAGCCAGTCATTCTAGGTCAAGCCTGTTAACACCTTCGACCACATCATCACTTACCATCACGTGAGATTGTGGTCAAAGGCTTACCTATAAGCAATAAAAAACCTTCATACAAAATGTAACATTCTTCATAACTTATTCCACAAAATAAGGACTCTTGTCACATTATTAATAAAGGTTGAATTACCCTATTGACGACCGAATTCGAGGATATTCATCAATTACTTACTGTCAAAGTAAAATAAATGGGAACGAATATTTACCCGTATTCATGAAATGGAGGGTAATAAACTGAATTTATTATAGGACCCATCATTTTACTTATTTAGAACGAGCTTGTTCAAACAAATTCGTCTTTTTCAAACAAATCTTGAGTTAAAATGCAACATTTTTTACCAATGATGGCCAAGCGGTAATAGCTATGGACTTCCGCGCTGGAGGTTCATGGTCCCATGGTGGAAGGGCATTTTGCATATGCTCGCCTGGCTAGCTACCACCCTCAAGTAGAATTACCTAACAGTGTGTTCCAGCAGTCCTTAAGAGCAAGTAAAATTAAAGGCACATGAGACATAACAAGTGTTTGTCTCAGAGTGACGGGCGCATAATTTGTCATTTGTGTCGAAATGCATTTGTTACAGGCAGAGGTTAGTCCGCTTAACATCAAGTGGGACTCAAGCTTGTGCCACAGTACCCTAACAAAACTATTATCTCACCCGTTGATAAGCAAAAATACAGATTTTCTACTTGAGGGGTGGCTTTAACTTTATTTTAACTTTTTCCTGCTTGCTTACTGCTTAAAAGACCGATTTTTATCCACCCACAGCACCAGTCACCGGGGATAAAAGTTGCAATGACCATCGTTGCAATACCATGAAAAAATACTTATACCTACTTACGCGATGACTCGACAACCTTCTTTCATTTCCTTGGACGTCGCTTTAAAACGCTCTACCATTATACCACATGAATAAATAACCGTACGGTTCTTTATTCATGTGACTTTACTATGATTCTCAAGCCAATAATACATTTCTAACCTTGAAGCTTGCAGCCGATACACACTACTACTAGGCAATAAGAACAACTATTACAACTACCCAAAACTAAGACTTTCAAATTTGATTAATCAAAAAGTTGGTAGGTTATTCATGTTATATTACTAGAAAATTATGTTTAGTTATTCAGAAAGCTGGCAACACTGTCATTAAAGTTTCAGTGTTTGTGACTTTTCTACCAGCTGAAGCTTGGTAGTTGATGGATGGTCGCCGCTCCATCCCCCTTGAAAGTTAAAAACAATAGAGCGTATTACTCGGTTTTGGTGGTAAAAATAAGAACGTCCAGCACGTAAAATTTAAAAAAAAAACATAAGTGTTGTTTCAGGCCAAAGATACTCCATGTTGAGTTTATTCCGAGGCCGTTCATTGAAATTTTGTAAGTCTGCCAGCCACTGCAATCAATCGGAGAGCATTGGGAACACAGTATGACTAATAGTTTTAACAGCCTGAATATGTAACCACGGAATATGGCAAGGCGGAAACACCTAAAATGGAAACTCACGTTTGTGTCGGAAAATACCGAACCACGACACTAACGTGCTGAAGTCGCGGCAGGGCGAAGGATTTTATTGCTAATCAAGTTATTTTTAACATTAAATTAATTAAGTAGTTGAGAATAATTTGATACAACAGGATCCTAGCTTCTCGTGTCATGCCGCAGCACGTCGTGTCATGCCAAGAGATGCCACCGCACGTCGTGTTACACTGCGGGATACCGTGGTAGAAAAAGTATGAGCCAGCCTTGCAGTGCCTCGACAGTCAGATAGTCACACTAGTAACTATGTTGTTAACAGATGACATAATGATTTTTTTTATTATTGTAATGTGTTAACGACTTTATATTCTATATAATCATATATAAAACAGCAGATATAATTGATAATTAATAAATAAATGTAGCCCACTACCCTAATGCTGCTCAAAAACACCTTCGATAAAATTATTATGCTGAAAATCAGCATTGCACACGAGTATTGTGTAAGAAACTCAGATCTGAGCATAGCCCCTATTGTCTAAGAATGTTTACTTTTTTCATGTTAATTGTTCTTATTGTTTTATACTTTGTGGCATAAAAAATATTTCTTATTTGATTCTACTCGTACTTCTAAATAGACCGGTATTATTGGAGCTCTCTCTCAAAAAACAGCTTACGGAAAACTCATATTATTATGTACAATTTTATAGAAGGAATACTTTTGTTCTGAGCTGGCTTGTGTGATATAAACATTGAGGATATTATTGTTATTTCCCAGTTATTCTTGAAATCAATAATGTTGAACATTCGATCCAATGTGCCACTAAGGTCACTCCAAATAAATTATTTAATACTAGCTTTCCGGGCGCGGCTCCGCCCGCGCGTATGTAGGTTATCGCGCGAAAACATTAACCTCTTTTTGCGCAGTCGGATAAAAACTATCCTATTTTTTTTCCCGGGTCTCAAACTATCTCCATACCAAATTTCATTCAAATCGGTCCAGTAGTTTTGGCGTGAAAGCGTAACAGACAGACAGACAGACAGACAGACAGACAGACAGACAGAGTTACTTTCGCATTCATAATATTAGTACTGATTTTCTGAGTACAAAAATTCACTATAGACTACGAATATATTGGCCATTAACATCAACTTTGCTGGATTTTCCAGGCTGAAATCTGTCTATAAAATCTTTTTTTGATAATATTTGCTTTTCAACAACTAATGTTACAAAAATCAACACGCCTTTCCAACGATCTTTCCGGTTTTCTGCGATCGACGACATCAAAATTGTCACTACCGCAGCCATTACGAAAATGTATTCAAAGTTATTGACTTTCAATGAGCACTCTGGTTCTGGGTGTCCATGAATAAAAACAACATAAGTAAAATATATGAATAACTTACTGCCTCTGAATATGATTTCGAGAGTCGTGATTGACGCTGAGCTATATATAAACGGTGTCATTTTGATAGTTATATATTTTTATTGTTATAAACATAAAGTAGGATACAAAATGTGTAATTAGGTATAAAGAAGAAGGAAAACATAATTATTATTTACCAATAAATAAATAATATCTGAGCGTTTAGTCGATGCGACGCGTGATCAAAATGCTGGCACTTGCAATTCAACGGGGCAATACTGCCAGCATGCTAGGCACGCTGCCAACTGGTAGTGAGCTGGAGCATTTTGTCTGCTATGACTAATAAGTTGTCCAAGTGCTTTTATTGTAGTAGCTGTAGTGTTGTATATAGTTTGTAGTATTTTGTTAAATAAAGGAATATCATAAATAAAGACAAGTTTTGAAGTGTTGGGTAAAAATTAGTTTTGTCTTTGTATTAGCCTGGGATACGATTTAGGAACTTTCAAGAAAAGATCATATTTCCTCCGCAAATGCCGTCAAGGCCCGCCACGGTAAGGTTTGCGTTCTGCTGTTTTTGAGCTTGACTTACATTTCTTTACATATTTATACGAAGTACAACCTACTTTCATGAGTTATCAGAGATCTAAGCATACATAGCTTTTAGAATCCTATTTCGTGTTAAGTGAAGATCCTCATTCTAATAAGACGAGTTTACGATTCGATTTAACACCGACATAAACATTTTACGGACAGGCATAGTACTAGCACACCGTCCTAAGTGTTTTATACACACTTGTGATGAGCGTTCGATTTATTCAATGTACTTATTTGAAGAATAGAAGGAAATAACTGCTTCTTTTCGTTTCGTCTCACAATGCCCACTTCGAATAATTGACTACGTTCCATAATGACAAACGACTCGAAAAACGGTACTCTATTACGTCGTATAAGTCTATAACTTCGTATGTCTGCTCTCCTACATAAGGTTATAACATTTGAAATGTATTATGTAGCCGTTTGAAATGTTCACAGATCATTATTGTAATAGTAAGGCATAATAAGCAATAATCAATGTAATAAATATTTTCAAGAAATATGTTTTATATAGGTACCTTACCTATTTATTTCTTGAAAAAAAATATATGATTATTTCCGTAAGCATATCAAATTTAGCTTTATTAGCTTTTTTAATATAAACGTATAATTTTGCAGTTTTTGCAATGAAAATGTTTCAAAGCTAAAAATAAAGAACTTTGGAAAAAAACAGTATAATTATGTTTCTATATTTCTAAATATGATTTCAATCACTATGGCACGATGAGCGATACTAAAAAGGCATTCTACCCGAAATCAGGAACACGGGTTTGTTTCCCGCCGGAACAAAAAATAATTACGCTGCAATAATTTGAAAATGTTCAGCTTAATTGAAAAAAAATGTATTGAAAAGAAACAGATGAATCTATTAAACTTATGGAAATTATTAACAAAAATTTTGAACATGTGATGTTTTTCATTTTATTTCATTTTACCCCCAAAATAGAGCATAAATATTTTTCCATATATATTTCTTCATTTTTTCTTATGATATTTCTCACTTTCAGTAAATAACAAGAGTAAGGGGGTTTCTATTAAACGGTTTACGTTTAAGAGTCAGATTTCCTAAGTAATACACTTAGTGTATGTCTGAAAAGTCTAAAACGATCTAAAGATTGAATATCGATAAAGATTCTAGGTTAGCCTGAACAACATCTTCGACCACATTATCATTTACCATCAAATGAGATAGTGGTCAAAGTCTAATCTATCAGGAATAAAAAAAAGCTACCGAACTTACCCTATTTAGTATAAACAACGTTTTTGGTAAAAACCAAACAACTTTATTTGTATACGTAATTACTTTTAACTTTTTTTATATTACAAACTATTAATATGAGAAAAGATCAATCAAGTGTGTGAAATTGAATAATTTGATATACTTTATATGATCAAAATCACATGCCAAGTAACGACAAAATAGGTTAAATAAATACAAAACAATAATAAAAATAATCAGTGTTAAACCTTATTTTTACTACAATATTGATTACATACAATATGAAAAAAATATGTTCTTTCAAAATTATTCCATACATTTCATAACAATCTCACGACACAGAGTACCACTATTATATGGGTATACATTTCATATACTGAATGTGAATAAAACCAATTCCTTTTTCATTAAAATAATTAAATAACAAAACAAATATATAGTTTAAATTCGGAACAAACAGGGTACCATTTTGAGGCATGAAACTACTGCAATAAGGCCAGCAGGCTGTTACGATACCTCCCTACCATATGCATGGCAGTATCCATAAGCTGTAAATACATTTACCAACCGCAAAGCTAATTTACTGGCCACCTGGCAACACCGACTCAATCTCCGGCATATTCTCGGCGTAATCTAAGTGTACCTCCATACGTATATATTCGTATTACCAGCCAGCGACAAACGTAGGTGTGAGAGTTCGTATTCAGAAAATGATAAAAATATTTCAGGTATCAATTGTTTATACATAGCCAACAAATGGTTTTCATTATTGATACGAAATAGGGACCGTTGCAGATTGATAAAATTAATTTAATTACAAGAGTTGTTTACCTACTTTTGTCGCAGAATATACACAGGGCTCTTTGCCATATGAACGCCCTGATTACTTAAGTTATTTGAATTTGGGTAGTACTCTACCAAGAAAATATTCCCAATGAGTTATTACCCGAAAGGTACATACTACCATAAAAACATTTCGATGAGGGATGGCGTCATCAGAAAGTCTGCCAGTCATAAAATTTAGCAAGTTTTTTACAATAATGTAAAATCTTGTTTTGTATTATTACTTAAAATCAGTAAATTTCCCAATTAACAATGAAAACACCATCGAAGAAAGTTAATATGGAGTTTTTATTTGTTTTTATTTGTTCTTAGAGAAAATGTAGCTATTCGACCGAGGCAACAAATATATTTTAGTTGGCAATTTCATAAATTATGGTTGGCATTTTAATTATAAATTATTTAGCTTAATCTTTACTTATAAATTAAAACACAAATGTGAGTGTCCTGCGAAATATACTCATCCTGGTGAACAAAAATTGCACCGGCGCGCGGCGGCCGCGTAGTTTCTAGAACATTAGCTTATAGAGCCAACATCCCCACGCCACGCACTCCTCTTTTGTTAGTAAGTTCAAGCATCCAACTACGGTAATATTTATAGATAATATTACCGTGACCCAACGCGGAGCAGCAACGGTTATTATGTACTTATTATATAGATCTTTCAGTCTAAAAATGCACGCCCCGCAAATATGTGTGCGTGCAGTAATTTTACAGGGAACTTCGACGTGTCCACGCACGTCGTACACACACCACGATGACTCAAAAACCAATGGTTTTGTCGAGGTGGCATGTAGCGTCTATATATTATTTTACATCTTGGGGTAAAGATATCGGAGGGGCGTGCATTTTTAGACTGAAAGAACTCTAACTCACTGTGAGTTTTCGCAAAAAACACGTAAACCATTGTTTCGGTGGCTGTCTTACCCTATGTAAATAGCTCCAATGTTTTTTCACGCCTTTTTGCATGGTTTTTTTTCTTCTAGTTTAAGTTCCTTCAGAGGGTGATAGGTCTACTGTCATTTCGGTGTCAATGAAACTAAATTTCTGGTGACTATATTTTTTCAAGCCAAAAATCTTTGTGATTGGATGAAAACACCAGAAAGCTTATAGACAACCAACAATTTTTTTCTAAACCAAGTATATGCCTTACTTGAATTAATACAATCAAATTATTTTAGTTGATATTTAAATTTTATTTGGATAACGTAATTATAATTTTGGTATCGCTTACATTATAATATGGGTAACAATCAAAAATTGTCTCAAATATCTCGCATTTTACTTACAATATTTTGTACTCGTCTAATATACATAACTAAAATAGACTGAAGAATAATTTCAATTTACAACGTAATTATAAAACAATCACATTAAAAAAACGAAATGAGAAAAAATTACGACCAAACCCTAGCACAGGTTTTTTGTACGAAATAATGAAAGTATATCACAACATATTCTGAATACTAATAATAGGTTTACTTGTATAGAATTCACTTGAAGTGATTCTGTAACAATATTGGCGTTCCGAATCCCCTAAGCTTCAGAGCTACTTTTAAGCTTACCTCGCCCGTAGCGAGTAGAAACGGTCTACGAGTACTTATGTAAATATATAAGAGAAGGTATAGAATTGGTATCTCACGTAATAGACCCTTTTCTGGTCGTCAAAATTGGATAAGCCCTGTTGGATACATTTTGTTTCCGCCCGCACCTAGCACCTGTAGGAATTCGGGATGTGGAACGAACCCTCATCTACGGAGACCAGGTTGCAACAGGGACGTAACTTGTACGCGTTTCACGGAACTAGAAATGCTTGTACTATAAAGTAGAAAATTTGTCACCAAGCACCTAACGGTGTGTTCCGGCAGCTGGCCTTGAAAGCCTTTCTAGGTTAAGCCTGTTAACACCTTCAACCACATCATCACTTACAATCAGGTGAGATTGTGGTCAAAGGCTTACCTATTAGTGATAAAAAAAATTGTTTAGGTACTCACATTCAGAACCTCTGGTTATGCTATAAAGGTTGATCAAGAACGCTAATAACTATTTAATAATGACCAGAATTAATGACAAAATATAAATGTGATCTCACTCAGCAACGCCAGCAATAAAACTTCCGTTCGGTCATCCTTCGTTTCTTCTTGGGATTCACTAAATCCACGTGAAGGTCAAATGGCACACTCTCTCGGTGGCCTCACTATTTTACCATTTTTTTTTTTTTTTTTTTTTTTTTATTGCTGATAGGTAAGTCTTTGACCACAATCTCACCTGATGGTAAGTGACGATATGGTCGAAGGTGTTAACAGGCTTATAACCTAGAATTATTGGCTCTCAAGGACAGCTGCCGAAACACACCGTTAGGTGCTTGGCGACAGATTTTCCACTTGAGGGTGGTCGCTAGCCAGGCGGGCATTCGCAAAAATGCCCTTCAACCATGCAAAATTATTTAACATAACAACACAAAAATTACACTCCAAACAAATCTAATGTCAAAAAATTGCGGTTTTAAAAAACCTCAACCCACAAGAAAATGCGAACGAAAAACCCTAAAATGAAGTTATATGCCTGTATATTATTATTTTGCCTAATATTTTTTTTTATGCCTGATAGGTTAGCCTTTGACCACTATCTCATCTCACCTGATGGTAAGTGATGATGTGGTCGAAGATGTTGTTCAGGCTAACCTAGAATTACTGGCTCTCAAGGACAGCTGCCGGAACACACCGTTAGGAGCTTGGCGACAGATTTTCTACTTGAGGGTGGTAGCTAGCCATGCGGGCATTCGCAAACTGCCCTACCACCATGCAAATACCATGCAATAATAATAATAAATGTATTTTTTCCTTGATGTCTTCTATACCTATCTCAAAATGTGAGACAGATATATAGAGTTAGAGAGGTCAATAGTATTTTACTTCTTAGTATTTATTTCATATATTTTTTTGCAGAACAATACTGACCCCAAAAAAATTATGACTCCGAGACGAAGAACTTCAAATAAGTTGCGGACTGGTCGAAGATATATCCGGTAAATCTCGATATATACGCGAGCCCTAGCCGGCTCCTAAATAATAATCAGAACAATATTGACTCTAGACCTTAAAAACTTTAAAGTATAGCCGCTGAATAATTGCGTATATCTTTACTGTTCATAAAATATTTTATAAGTACCTACCAATTATGTAAATAGATATTTTATTTCAGATGAATAACTCGGCTAAATTTAATTTTAGGATCGTTTTTGATTGTAACACCAATTTGTACCTTAGCGCAAACAAAATAAGGTCTTATATAAATTACTTTCTTTTGGATTTGGGTGCATAGAAAATTACCCAGCACTTTTAGAAATGTATTACCCCAATAACAGCTAATACAAGAAATATACCACCAAAACTGTTTAAACATAGTATTAAAAATCTTGTTGCTATCAAGGAGCCCAACGTTTTGCCAATTATGTTTTGTTCGTGCCATACCTTAATGCGACCCTTTTACGATCATTGGTAAAGCCACATTTCATTTTAAATTCCGAATAAAAAATAAATCTTTTGAAACACGTAAATTTTAACTGTATTGTAAGTCATTGCACACTTATCGCTTATTTTACGTGTGAGGTATAGTTTTTTGCATTTTACTTACTTCAATGCGATCCCATCAACTCTGTCCTCACTAGCAATGCTCGTACGAGGTGAGCTACTCAATCTGCTGCTAGCTGACTTCCTCCTCAGCTCGTGTAGGTCAGGCTCATCCTTGTTGGTGAAGGAGATCCGGGGGGCGTGTGCCCGTAGTCCGCAAACCTTGTGCGCTGACACCCCTCGGCAGAGCATCTGGCTTTGGTGAAGGTCTGAAACAAAAAGGAAGATAAATCGTGGTAGAAGAATAAGTGTCTAGTATGATTCTTAGGACAGTGGTTTGATTTGGGTGTTTTTCCAAATTTGTCTTTATTTGCTGCTTATCATACTGTTCGTTACAAATTAGGTATTCAAATTATTTATGGTAGTAAATTATCATTGTCCACCTGCACCACAGCTGGATAGTCCACTGCTGACAAGGCCTTCATTAAGGGGGATTTGCTATAATCCCCACGCTTGGCAGGCGTTTTAGGAAACGCAGTTTAAGATAGCAGCTCCTCAGAAAGCGCTGCTGCCCACCTTCCGGTATTTTTCCTTTAGTCGCCTCTTATGACACCCACGGGAAAAGATGGGGTGACATTCTAACCCGTCAACCGGCACATTCAGGGTTGTACAAAATAATTAGTTTCATTATAATTGTAGAGGAAAACGACATGCAGTAAACTCGTATGTAAGATCGTTACAGAAACTGTTGTGTCTGGATGGTCAAATTTGGCCCATATATTTGATGTTACAACATGGTCGTCTTATTCAATCTTTTAAAAGTGGTTGCTAAGGGTTTTGAGTTTTAGTAGAACCTATTAGTATATTAAAATTTAATGCAGTCTGCAAATGGCCTCTTTAGTGCTTAGAAAGTAAACACTCAGCTACTCCAGCCAGACAATCAAAGTAATCATTTGTAAGCCTAAAAAGAAACATGAGGTCATTCGTATTAGAAGCAACAACTCCCTGCTTCATGCATTTAGAAATGTAAAAATTCTGAGTAACTCGGAATATATTTTTAGTTACATTATTATATTTTTATAGTATTGTGATGGAACAAGCACGAGGCCCATCTGATGTTCAACGGTATCGTCTGCCCATAACATACGCATTTCGTTACTGCGCCCCTACTCTGAGACATACAAACAATGCAATTATTAAGTCTCATGTTCCTATAATGAATAGATTCAGGCGTTACTTTGCGGAAATCCATATTTAATAATAACAAATATTTTTTAAATATTTTAAGAAAACATCAAATTAATATTTTAATAAAACACTTAAAAAATACAAAAATATATCTAGCGACAATTCCGCCTAATTTTCCTGGTAACCCGACGTGACGTCACAACGCCACGCAGCCAAACCGGAAGAATTTTTTCTTCCTGGTAACCCGACGTGACGTCACTAACGCCACGCAGCCAAACCGGAAGAATTTTTTCTTCCTGGTAACCCGACGTGACGTCACTAACGCCACGCAGCCAAACAGGAAGAATTTTTTCGACGCGTTTCGCTTCTACACGAAGCATCCTCAGGAGGTCTTGACTCTTCGAGCGCACGATCGAGAAATTCTCGATCGTGCGCTCGAAGAGTCAAGACCTCCTGAATTCTTCCGGTTTGGCTGCGTGGCGTTGTGACGTCACGTCGGGTTACCAGGAAAATTAGGCGGAATTGTCACTAGATATATTTTTGTATTTTTTAAGTGTTTTAATAAAATATTAATTTGATGTTTTCTTAAAATATTTAAAAAATATTTGTTATTATTTCTCATGTTCCTGTAATTTTACTGGCTCTCAACAACTACTGCCGGACTAAACTCTTAGGTGCTTGGCAACTTCAAAAATATAGCAAAAGTAAGAGAAATGCTACAGAAAACGTTTTTGTTCACTTCTTAGCCACTCGATATAAATCATATAAAAAGGGTCTAAAGATTACCCTGATTTTTAATAAGAAATAAAAATAAATATTGCAGCCTTAGGATACTTTAATGCTTGCTAAGAGATCCTAAGACATTAAGGGGTGTAGGTACATATTATGTGTGATGAAGCTATGTTGATTGAACGCACCTATTCTATGTGCATGTATATTAATGTCTGCTTTGTCATACAAACCGATCGTAGCAATACAAATAAATTAATAAAAAAATAATAAACCCAACTGTAAATTATTTAGTTAGTTTTTTGTTTACTTTTTATTTACCTAGTGACACCTGCGCTAGCAAAAAATAATATAATACGATATATTTATAATTTAAAATCGGTTGAGCCATTTAGAAGTTACGGCGGGATAAAGAAACTCACAAATGTAAATACATGAACCCTGAAAACGTAACACTCCTTTTTTTGGGGCAGTCGTGTAAAAATAACTCTTTAACAACCTAATGCAACAAATTTAAGGCGCTCGTTAAGTCAAGTTTTTCTTATAGTTAATTGTACCTCTGTGTATCAAAGCCCGATTCCCAAAAGAACATCGAAATAATATTTAACAAAACTTAATTCAGGCAATAATTGTACGTTATACATTTTATCGTCAATCTCTGATACCGCTCCTAATAGCAATTTCAAATTAGCCTAAATTAAATTCCCACGTAATTTACGTTTAAGAGCGTATCTACACAGTCCCAAGGTGTGGAATGATTCAATTACGACACGTTTCGCACCCCCGCACAAAGGGCGCGAATTTCCCCTGATTCTCTGACGACTTCCGCTACCAGAGTCAAATCATTTCCGTGACATTTGTACGTTCAGTATTGCCTGAGCTACCGATTTTTGATTGTTCCGGTTTTTTGGTAAATAGAAAAATGGGATTAAATAAAGTTTTTTGATGAACGTAAGACGGTAAAATGTTGCCCATGCTTGGCAGGTCAACCTGATTATGAGATTCATTCTCTTAATTCATTTACTAACGAACTTTCTCCCGGTTTTATGAAAAGAACCTCATAATTATTTCCTTTGTCGTCCACATTTCTGTTGTTTGAATTAATCAAAAACTTAGGCACAGATGAGCATAAGTATTTTCTTACAGGACTTGCAAAGACCTACTTAGTTTTCTAATATGATTTGCATATATTAAACAATAATAATATGTGTAAACATAAAAAATAACGCAAGTTACATATATATTATTTTTAGTACCTAATCAATTAGGTATTTGAAAAAAAAAAAATTTAGTTATTTTTAATTTTTAGTTATTTTTATTTTTTCATGTACCCTAGTGTCACTTGCACTATCAAGTCGATTCTAATGATATCTCATAAATAAAAACGGTTAAGCCGTTGATAAGTTATGGTGGAATAAAGAATCTCACAAGCATACATACATACATAGATGAAGCCTGAAATCATAACACTCCTTTTTTTCGGTAGTCGTTGCACGGCTGCGAGTTTAAATTACAATTGTACTGGCTTTTCAATAACATAATAATTTGTTTCCACCCACGACGACGTTCTCATCAAAAAAATAGGGTTTATAAATCTGGCGTGTTACCAAAAATTTTAAAAGACCGCCTCAATGAATTAATTCTAAAGAGGCAGCGGACGAGAGGTTTTTATGGTAAAATCCGCTGACATCCCGCATTTTTGAAGGATCAAAACAACGAGCCTTGTTTTTGGGAACGCGGGTAGCCATTGTTTTATGGGTTGCCGTAATTTGATGAGCGAGAGCGTACTGGTTTACGCGAAACAATACCGTGGAACCTCAGATTATTTTTTGAAGAATGAAATTTCGTTACCGACTTGTTGTCGGTTTACAAACTGAAATAACCCTTATCGGTTGTTGCTCGTTTCAAGGGGCAGGCAAAAGTTAAATTGCTTCACTTGAACAGGTTTTCCTCAATATACATATATACTCATGATACTTTTTGAGACGCAGGCAAATTATACACGTATATTAATCTTGATCATATCCTCTGGGCTTGGTTGTTTACAGAGCGCGTTTACTTATAATTTTCTCGGTATAATAAAACGTCAACTCGTAAATTACGCTTGCTACGATTATGAAAAAGTGAAATTAAATTTTGTTCAATTTGTTTTTTTTTTGTATGTAATGTGGGTGCATATACGAGAATAAAAAATAATACAATTATCTTATGTCGATAAAAGTATCTCCATTAAGTAATTGTATTGTTTTTATAATAATACTATTCCTTGGAAGATTATACTATACCTTAAGAAACCAATGAACTTTTCAATAAATTCGCACCGAAAAAACATTTCACCATTGGTACCCCCTACCTGCCCACAACAGATAGAGGTCACCAAAATGTTATTTCTGACGCGAAATTATCATTTAATATCATTTATTCTATTATTTTTTGCTCAAATGGCGGACCACTTGATGGAAAGTGGTCTTAGTCACCTAAAGACGTTTGTAACACCAAATGGCCTACCAATGCGCTGCCAAAGCTGTTAAAAAATAGAGGTTGTTAGCATTTTACCAATAACCCTGTATAAATGGGGGCAATCTAGGACACATAAGCAGAACTAGGGGGGATATCTTTTGTTTACTTTTCTATGGTATCTACGTCTATATAGTAATATCCACGATATATCTTGCTCGAATATGTAACCGTAAACGTTATTTTAATGATATGTTATTTTTATTTGTACGACATCTTCGACCAAGACGTCACTTACCATGAGCTTATGATTGGGTCTCCTTTAAATTTATATATATTTGAAATTACATAAACAAGCAATTAACCTCTGTCTCACCGCTGCCGCGCAGCAGGTCCATGATTCGAATCCCGTCGCGGGCTTGAGTTTCACTTCATGGTGGAAGGGCATTTTGCGCATTCTCGCCTGGCTAGCGACCACCCTCAAGTAGAAAATTTGTTGCCAAGAACCTAACGGTGTGTTCCGGCAGCAGTCCTTGAGAGCCACTGGAATTACAGGCACATGAGACTTAACAGCTATGTCTCAAAGTGACGGGCGCAGTGCAAGTCGTGACTTGTGTTATAGGCAGAGGTTAGTCCGCTTAACATTAGGCGGGCCTCGAGCTTGTTCCGTCAATACACCGTTAGGTGCTCGGCGACAGTTTTTACTGCTGTAATGACTGCCATCCTAAGAAACAATCGGGACCGACGGCTTAACGTGCCCTCCGAAGCACGAAAGCGCTCAGTAGTAATGTCACTAGCGGTTACCCATCCAAGCCATGACCATGGCGGACGTAGCTTACCTTAGCTCATCGTTTAAGAACGTCTAAGTAAATTTCGCTACGAGCGCTTCAAACAACTTCTACAAATTAACCAATACTATACGGACGAAAGGAATGTCACACAAAACCCAAGTACTTAGTACGATATCATATCATTACCCACGCAATGGAAGTCTCGGTATTGTAGTACATAGTTAATAAAGAAAACAGACAGTCCGTGACCAACCATAGGTACCTAACATTAGTTGCAAGCCTCGTACCAAAGTTTAAAGTAGATAGCTCGTGAGTTAGTACTCTTTCAAAGAACATTACGTGCTAACTCTGTTTTATAGTTTGGTATTGGGCAACTTGCCAAATCGTACTGCTTAGTGATGAGGGATTGACGAGGCTGAATTTATTGTTAACTTGAGAACTTCACTTAGTACTGTAAGGTGTTAGGTATGTTAACTGATCTTGAGGCGCACCTTTTTAGGTTTATATGTATACTAGTGGCCACCCCAGTTGCGCACGAGTATTAAAAAAAAATCTATAGCCTATATTCATCAGGAATAATGTAGGATTCTAATGGTGAAAGAATTTTTCAAATTGGTCCAGTAGTTTTTAAATTTATTGGTTGTATAGCGTACAAATCTTCCCTCTTTATAATATTAGTGTGGATGTAGATGTGCGTCTTCCAACAGTGTATTGCCAAAAACGGCATGATATAAAAAAAAAAATTTTACTGTAGTAGCATATTTATATAGAATCAGCATAGTATATTTTTTTTTTTTTTTTTATGGCTTAGGAGGGCATACGAGCAGGCGGCTCACCTGATGGTAAGTGATCACCGTCGCCCACAAACATCCGCAACACCAGAGGTCTCGAGGATGCGTTGCCGGCCTTTAAGGAGGGAATATGCTCTCTTCTTGAAGGTTATGCTTGATAGGTTAGCCTTTGACCACTATCTCACCTGATGATAAGTGATGATGTAGTCGGAGATGTTGTTCAGGCTAACCTAGAATTACTGGCTCTAAAGAACAGCTGCCGGAACACACCGTTAGGTGCTTGGCGACAGATTTTCTAGTTGAGGGTGGTAGCAAGCCAGGCGAGCATTCGCAAAATGCCCTACCACTGCTATAACGACTGCCATCCTAAGACAACAACCCGGACCGACGTCTTAACGTGCCCTCCGAAGCACGGAAGCGCTCAGTAGTAATGTCACCAGCGGTCACCCATCCAACTCCTGACCGAGGCGGACATTGCTTAACTTTGCTGATCGTTTCAGAATGGCTAAGCAAACTTCGCTACGAGCGTCTTTATTCGAAAAATACATTTACCGCAGGCAAATCATAAAAAACTATTTTGGTATTCATTCCTTTATTCGTAAATTTCGTATCCAACACAACGGAGATTTCAAGTAGGTACGAGTAAGTCATTAAAATGAACTCATTGTGTTCTCTTTGGCCTCTTCAAGTACTCTTCGTTAAATTATGCCGGCCCATTGATCTGAAATAACATCATACGTGATTTATTTCTGAAAATAAATCTATGCATAACTATAGAATTAAAAAATATATTTGAGTAATAATGACATAGTTATGTGATGGATGGGCATTCAAAACTAGGGTAGATAAATATTATAACACTAATATTAAAAATACTAAACTTTGTATGTAATTTTTTTACCGACTTCCAAAACCAAGCATAACTATTAACATAGTAGTTCTATTTTGATAGTTATGTTTTTATTGATAGGGGTATTTCTCTGAAGTAGTCCTATATAAATTTTAGCAAAATCGGTCTAGTAATTTTTAAGTTACACTCTAAATGAAACATGTTTGACATACCTAGATGACTTCGATGGTGACCAGTATTGTAGGTGAGTGAAAATCGATCGTTTAACTAGTAAAAATCACTAAAGTGGGTGAAAAAAAAAAATTTACAAAATATTGAACCAACTTCTAATACTGAAAAGTATGAAATTCCTTGTTGAAATCGGACCAGGAATATTTGATCTCAGAGTGATTTGATTCAGCATGGGGCCGACTTCAACAAGTTCAATGTAACTTGTTAGAAGTCGGATAAATGATTTGTTTAAAAAGTTTCGGAAACTAGTATTGATATAATAATCAAATAAATGTTATTATATTATGTATATACTAGCGGCCCGCGAAGCCGCGCACGGGTAATTACGACTATAAATTTAAATATAAGCTATATTATCTTTCAATTAAGATCGAATTGCACACGGTGTGCAAATCAAATTTAAAATTGGTCCAGTAGTTAAGTAATTTTTATATATAAAGGTATGAAATGTATTCCCCTTTTATGTAGATATAAAAGAAAACTGTAGGTGTGTAAAAAAAGTGATGGTACCACAGAATAAGTAATAAGTAGGTTAGTTAGCATTTTATCCGTGGGGTGCCAACCTTGAATAATATTCCCATTTCTTCCCGTGGGCGTATAAGGATTTAGTCCTTTTTCGTTTTAGTGAAAGTTAGTACTTTATCGGTTCTTTTTTATGGATGGGCAGTTAATAAAAAAAATGTGTTTCTTTGTTTATATAATTTATTATTTGTACTGCCTAATTTTGATTAAGTATTTACATTTCTACTATTCCAGAATATGCAGGTTTGATATGTATAATTTTCGTAAATGGGAAGTTCTGCGTAGGTTTTCATATCCCCTTGCGATTTTGTGATCTTTAGATAAAAAAACTTCACAATCTACAAAGAATTTCACCTTGACAGTAAAATAAAATGTATGGTGTACTCAAAATTATTTTACTTATTTGGAGTCTTCCATGCATAATTTTATGACATTTAATTTTAGCCAATCTATTGCTGGCAACGCTTCTGAATCACAACCCGAGTTATTCCAGCTGAAGAACGTTGTACCTAAGCTGTGAAAAAGAATAAAAAAAAAACCCGAGGTCTAGATTTAGGTCTGAATATATACCGACGCCTATCTGATGATCACGGAAACTCGTTAACGGAAATAGGCACTCCAGCTTTTGAAAAGGTTGTTAGGGTTCTTATTGTAAGGAGCAAAAAAGGTTAGGTGTAATTTAGGCTTTATATTATAGCTACTTTCTAGATAAGCAAAGTTTATGAATTTCCCTAATTCATGTAGGTTTAGGTCAAGTGAAATAATGAGATCATATTCATTATTTATTCGTAGGTTCTAATTGAATACTTACCCACGTAAGTAGGTATATGCCTAATTTAAGATAACTACATCACTCTCCCGGTCAATACATATATTATTTCAACACACTCGCTCGTAACAGGCCTTTAAATGCACCAGTTTTAGTGTCATAATATGTCTATTACGCATTCGGGCATTTTGTTTACTTTACCGCACTAGTGTTTTAAATAGAAAAAAATACAACGTTTCCACACTTCTCACCAAGGAGATTGTAGTTTGTTTCGTTCGCTTTTCATATAAAAACAAACCAAAGAGTTTTTTACCTACTGATGTAGAGCTTTAGAAGATTTAATTATAAACCTTCTTAATCAGATTATGGATTTTCATATAAAAACAAACCCAAGAGTTTTTACCTACTGCAGTAGAACTTTAATTATAAACCATCTTTATCAGATTCTTATTGCTATCAAAACGATGAAGAAAATATTTTCGTATCGAAATTTTCGTATTCGTTCCTCGCAAGTGTGTTGAAAAACGTCGTATGAAACTCGTGCGCGTCGTTTATCACAATCTCTACTCAATTTAGGCCTTCGATCTTCGATCTTAGCCGTCTCTATTGTAAGAAACAAATTCGCCCACTTGTTGCATAATATACTACTTTTCCTACATCAGCGTAATTCCTCTGTTATATTAATGCTTATGTTGATCTAATCAATTTCCTCTTTGTAAACAAAAGAGGTCGCTACTCACGCCTTAGCGTAACGTGTGAATAAACAAGGGCTGCACGTTGCGTTCGTTTATATAGAAAATATTTAAATTGAAGTAGCGACAAACGCTCAGGTGAGTTTACCATAAAAACGCTTACAGTTCCGTTAAAACAGATTGTATCAGGGCGTTATTATACTGCTAAGATGGTATTATGAGATAATAAAAAGATTTAACGCTGTGCCAATACAATATTATGATTTAATGGAATATTGATATTGAGCCGAAAGCTTTCGTAGTGCCTTTGGTGGCTATAAGCTTCGCTTTGGAATACCAAGGCAAATTTTATTGTGTCCAATTTCCGGACATAGTTCAAAGGAATTTTCATTAGTAGTCTACATTCCTGTACTAGGCCCGGTACATTGCAATAGACTTGCCCCTATTGCATTGGACTTAAAAATAACAAGCACATTCTGGCTCTTTATTACTTACCACTTTAAGTATAAGCAGTGATCAATTTTTGTAAAATAATGACTTAACGTCGTGCATGTAGATTCTAAGCTATTAAGGGCCTGTTTCAGAATGTTCGAGCAAGTTCCGGTTTTACTACCCAGATCATATTTAATAAATAAAACACTATCTTTGCGTTTCACAGTCATCGGTTTAGCCTATCCATCGGTTAAAGCTTGAAACGCGCTGCATATTAACTGTTATTTTTATGATTTAGTTATTTTATGTGTTGCATAGCAACCCGAAACTTTATTAGGACATTCTGAAACGAGCCCTAAATGTCACTAATTTTTATCATTGAGATGCGAGTACATAATTTAAGTCACCACAAATGTTGACTCTTGTTGAATGTTGAATCTTCTAAGTAATACATAAAACGTCATATAAATAAATTATAATAAAGATTCTTGTCAATTTATTTATGACTTTTCCTATACATTTTTCTATGGGATTGTTTCTGGTATACACATAGGCTTGGGATGCGATTTTCAACAACTGTTATCCCATCTTCAGCAATAACGCTTATATAATATTAGTTTAATTGATTACCATTTCATATAACAGTGATCAAACAATTCATTAAAGCATTTTTTTTTATAAAATTAGGACCTCACCTCTGTCTAGCGTTCTACGTCGCTTAATGTCTGAAAACGTGGATTCGATCGCCACAAAAGTAAAATTCATTGATAATTTGTAGATGGCTCAAGACTGATCACTATGATGTATAGAAACGGTAGCAGTTTTCTAAGAATAAATTAAAATCATAATCCTAAATTCGTTCAATATTCTCTACCTTTAATCTAGCGTATTACATTTTAATTAGGGTCTTACGCTCTACGGAAGTCTGTTCAGCTCCTAAGCTCGGATACTTACTAGTAATATTTTTATCGCAGCGTCAGGTGTAGCATTTTACGACATTGCTCTTACATGTTCCGTGTTTACGGCAACTGTGACGTAAACACGGACGTAATTGTGTATGATCAGTTTTATGGCACGATCCCGGATGTATAATATTTTACCTGGATTTTCACTGAAAGAATAGTTTAAAGATCTTATCTAACTAACTTGTTGTTTGATATCTATTTTGAATTATATAATATAGCGTCTATATTTGGCGGACGTGCAAGGGTATAAGCTTTATAATAGCTGTCTAATTTGGTAAAAATGCCTTTTTTTTTTTGTTTTTTTTTTTATGCCTGATAGGTTAGCCTTTGACCACTATCTCACCTATTTAAATATTATAAATAGGTGAGATAGTTCATTTCAAAAACTATCTCACCTGATGGTAAGTGATGATGTGATCGAATATGTTGTACAGGCTAACCTAGAATTACTGGCTCTCAAGGACAGCTGCCGGAACACACCGTTAGGTGCTTGGCGACAGATTTTCAACTTGAGGGTGGTAGCTAGCCAGGCGGGTATTCGCAAAGTGCCCTACCACCATGCCGTAACGACTGTCATCCTAAGACAACAACCGGGACCGACGGCTTAACGTGCCCTCCGAAGCACGGAAGCGCTTAGTAGTAATGTCACCAGCGGTCACCCATCCAACTCCTGACCGCGGCGGACGTTGCTTAACTTTGCTGATCGATTCATAATGGCCAAGCATACTTCGCTACGAGCGCTTCAAAATATATGCATTTTTTAAGCAGTAAATAAACTAATTAATAGACTTAGGGCCTGTTTCAGAATGTTCGAGTAAATTCCGGTTTTACTACCCAGAACAGATTTATTAAAGAAAACATTATCTTTGCGTTTCATAGTCATCGATTTAGCCTATCCATAGTTAAAGCTTGAAACGCGCTGCATGCACGTTAACTGCCATTTTTGTCATTCAGTTACTTTACGATTTAATAATTCAGTGATTTAATAATAACAAATATTAAAAAAAACATCAAATATAAACATAGAAGTATGCTTCGGAAAACATGAAAGTAGAAGGATGCTTCGTGTAAAAGCGAAACGCGTCAAACATTCTTCCGGTTTGGCTGCGTGGCGTTTGTGACGTCACGTCGTGAAAATTAGCCGGAATTGTCACTTTTGTTATTTTTATATTTTTTAAGTGTTTTATTAAAATATTAATTTCATATTTTCTTAAAATATTTTTAAAATAATTAGTTATTATTATTATCAGTGAATATGCAAAGAATAATTTATACATTTATGATACAAGTGTCTAATATTTTGTATCTTATATTATCTAATGGCACGTGGGGCGCCGGGTATAATGTTTCTCCCTATTGCTACCTGTGGGTGTCGTAAAAGGCGACTAAAGGTTAAAGACCGGAAGGTGGGCAGCAGCCCCATCTGAGGAACTTGAATAAAAATTAAATAAAAAAAAAACCCATCTTGAACTGCGATCCCTAAGTCGCCTGCCGAACTTGGGGATTATGGCATACTCCCCTTAATTGAGGGGGGGGGGGGGGGGCTGTGTTCGGCAGTGGACAATCCGGCTGATACAGTCTTTTACATAAGTAGGTATTTGTCTTATAATATAATTTGTGTTATTAGACAAATTATTAATAGGGACTATTTATTAATAGGGAAATTCTGTTTCAATCAGTATCACCGTATTCAGATTGTTAAATGCCACACATAGTCTCTCCCATAAAGAGGGTTGCCATAAGCCATAATCAGAGTAAATAGGTAATCTGCTAGGCAAGCAACACCACCGGCGACTGCGTCGTCACTTTCGATTAGGTGAGACAGAGGTCAAATGCTTCATTATCTAATTTAAAAAATAAACTCCATGCCTGAAGACAGAACTTCCTTGCAAGGCACTGATCCATCTGATCGGCCGCGATCCCCAAGACGCCTGCCAAGTGTGAATTATGGCCAATTTCCCCAATAGAAGACCTCAAGGGAAGACCTTGTTCAACAATGGATGTTGTTGATGATTATTATATTAATACTGTCTCATAATAAGAACTGATTATTTATTTTATTTTATTTTATTTGGAAAACAAACAGTATATATAACTTGGAAATGACAAAATTAAACACTAGTAACCATTTACATGTTTTCGCATATAGGATGTCTAATATAGCAGCTTGTTTTAATAACCTACTTTAAAAAAAAAAACAAATACATTATTACAACAATGGAGAAATATTATAGTAATTGACCCTCAAACCAGAAGTCAGAAAGAAGGCGCTTAAACAGTTCAGTTTTTGAGTTGAATAAGTCTAATTCTGGAAAGTCAACCAGTTCTTTATTGTAGCTCATTACTGATCTAATGAAAAAAGAATTGTGTCTATATTTGGAGGAGCTAAATGGGTGATGAAGTGAGAAGAAAGGTATTCTAACCGACCTGTTCGGGACGCACCACTCTATATTTGATAAGAGATCTGGTGAATCTATAAGAGACTGAGCAATTTTAACTATTGTACTAATATCAGATATTGATCTTCTTTTCTGGAGTGGTAACATATGCTGTCTTCTACATCTTGCGTCATAGTTAGGATCAGAGGTTTTGCACTTGAACTGAAGGAATTTCATAAACTTACGCTGCACGCATTCAATTCTATCGATATAAACATCATATTGGGGATTTCAGATTTGTGATCCATATTCAAGGATACTACGGACATAGGAACAGTAAAGAATTTTAATAACTTTTATGTTAGAAAACTGAGAGCAGGATCTTTTAATAAATCCCAAGGCTTTATTGGCTTTTTTGACTATGTGATCTACATGCATTATATATTGCATTTACCGTTATTAGACTGTTTTTTTATGTGATTGTAACGTTACAAACACGAGGCCCACCTGATGTTAAGCAGGTTAATCTATAACAGATGCATTAAGGCATAAGTAACGAACTGCACTGCGACCGTCACCCTGAGACATACAGTCGGTGAGTATCATGTGCCTGTAATTTTACTGCCTATCCAGGACTGCTATCGGAACACTCTGTTAGGTGCTTGGCGACAGATTTTCTACTTGAGGGTGGTAGTTGCTAGACTTGCATTCAAATAATGTCCTCCTACCATGCGGAGAAGCTCATTTCGGCGGTAGGGATCGAACCGTAGCCCTGAGGCACCGCAGGCCACAGCTAAACAACTCGGCTATAATTTTATAAAAAAAAAATTGTTGCTAGTTACAAAGTTAGTGCTGTTCTCATCTCAATTTACATTGACTACAGCTGTCCCTTCATTTCCTGGGACGGTCTGATTATAAGAACGAAATAATAGATTTGTACTATGACTCACATTAAAGGTAGTGCAAATTGGCAGAACATGTCCCATTAGATCAGGCATGAGTTACATTTTTATGTTATGAAGTGATAAGATGGACCGCCCGTCCGATGGTAAGCATGACGCCTGGCCATTAAAGTTGCAGTGTCACTTATTAACACTACACTGCGCTCAACGCTCGTTAGATCTTTTGTTTCGTTTGTGCAGTAACTTCACTCGTTACAGTGCCGTTCACATAAAAAAAACAGGATTATTTGTACACTACTTTCGATGCATAATATTGGAAACTAAAACGGATTCTTGCTGTATAGATTTGAAGCGCTCGTAGTGAAGTTTGCTTAGCCATCCTGAATCGATCAGCAAAGTTAAGCAACGTCCGCCTCGGTCAGGAGTTGGATGGGTGACCGCTGGTGACATTACTACTGAGCGCTTCCGTGATTCGGAGAGCACGTTAAGCCGTCGGTCCCGGTTGTTGTCTTAGGATGGCAGTCGTTACAGCATGGTTGTAGGGCACTTTGCGAATGCCCGCCTGGCTAACTACCACCCTTAAGTTGAAAAATCTGTCGCCAAGCACCTAACGGTGTTCCGGCAGCTGTCCTCGAGAGCCAGTAATTCTAGGTTAGCCTGAACGACATCTTCGACCACATCATCACTTACCATCAGCTGAGATAATGATCAAAGGCTAACCTATCAGGCATAGAAAAAAAGATATCTACTACCCACTTAAATTTACATAGCATATTCAAAATTGTATGGGTTATATGAACACCAAACTTTTATTCATATTCATTTATTCATTCATGAGTTTTAGGTACAATTTTAGAAATAATAGTAATAGTAAGAATGTCATTCCGCTAAAACTTGTATTTACAGACGTATGAACACAATTTCAAATCAAATTTATTTTAAGTTAAAATGACAAGAAAATTTAAAGTTAAAAATGTAAAATGTTAATAGTCAAGAAAATTCAATACAAATTATAGTCACATAATAGAACATTTAAAATTATATATTTAAATATCATTTTGAAGCTATTTATTTTAATTTACATAATTTATAATCAAAATAATATTTTTTAACGATGTTAGTGTATTATTATCTGCTGTTATAAGAATATGCAAAGAAAATAACACTTTTCCAAGACGCGACGCCGGGAAAATGCAATATTTTACGAAAGTTGTCTGAGAAAATACCTTTGGAAGCTTGGTGAAGGGTTTAGGGTAATAATGCATGTTACATGATATTGTTTTTCTTCTTTGTTGTTGAAATATTGTTGTTTTAGTCGTCGAACCAGAAGGAGGGAAACTTTTTCGTTACCCATGTGAATATGGCTCGTAATATTTATGTAACGAAAGTTCTGAGTAGCACTAAGAACATAGCTAAAAATACATGTATTTGGTTTTTTATTTTAACGAATCTTATGTCACTGAAAACAGAATATTTCTCACTGATTTCTTGTTGAAGGCAAAATTGTGGTATTGTGGCGCAGTCGTCAAATAGGTTTCTCAACTGTATGAAAACTTAGTTAATACCTAGTCTTAGCTTAAGCTTGGAAGTAGGTATATGTGGAAGGGTATGCCTAGAGAATGGTCGTCAGCTGGTGAAAAATTTGGATTGGACGACTGAGACTGAATGTGTAGTATATCGTGTACGGTAAGAGTTTCTTTTATTATTAAAGAAACACGTTGATGCAATTTTTTTTTATTTACATGAAATAATAATGAAATATAAACCTGTAAACTATTTTTTCTTTGGCAAAACTTTATTGTCTCAACAATCTTTCATTCACCATTAATTAATTAAAAATAATTTGTTTAATATTGCGCATTGTGAGTCATTCTCGTATGTTAATGTAAAAGTGTATTAAGTATGTATATAAGTGTGTTTTGAAAATGATTGTAAAATACAAACACACTCCGTTTGTGTTTGGGAAAATTCGCTAAGTACATATATAAAAAAATCCCTTTAAAAGATTTTCTGTTTCTGAGTAAGTTAAAGAAGATATATATATTTAACTTGAAACAACGAGCAGTGTTCTTAATTATGTGTTTGTCAGGATATATGTGTAATTGTGTGAATGTCTGTGTAATTCTCGTGGCATCATTCAGCTATTCAATACTAAAAGTTTTATTCTAAAACAGATATTAAAGTTTTTAGCCATATTTGACAATGATATCATCAACTGTTTTCCAATATAGCTCTTATGTGCATTCCATAAAAACTGCTATATTTTCAATTTTTTGTAAGCTCATTCAAGTAGAAGCAGATGAGACAAAAACAAGTTAAAATTAATGCTTGTTGTTTGGAGTTCGTGCTACGGTGTTTTTTGATAAGATCTCAGTGACAATAACATAAAAAAACCGTTTGCGCTTAAACAAACGGGAAACGATCGGGGATTGATATGGATCAATACTTATTGATATAAAAAATAGCTCAGCTATTGTTTTAATGCCTTATAATCATTATCATTTTATTGGTAATACAAATTACAGATCAAGAAGTGCTTTCATATTTTACATAAATATAGCACATTACATAATAAACTTATTATATAATAAAAATATTTTTATTTATGTCAGAGTACAGTTTGTACCAAATGCAAATATTAAATTATTAATTGAGGTTATAGATTTATTGAGATTCCTCATAGGTTATAGGTTGTACCAATTAAAGCTGCGACGATGAACGGGAGTCATAATTCGAACCTATCCTTTCATTGTCTAACCGTCTCAAGGGATCTCTTTGATGACATTGATCGAGTACAGAATTGTCACATGTGTCTAAGATAAACACTTAGAAAACGGAAATGGAACACACCCCGTTCTGTATTCTGTAGATGAACTAGACGACATGTTATCACAAATAGATATTCAAATATTTGTCCACCATTTGACAAGTCAGCAGCTGCGGAGGGTCATCTCTGATACCATAATGCCTTTAACATTAAGGCGAATATCCTTTTAAAAAACTTCGATTGTTGACATACGTCCCTTTGAGTTGTCACGGAATGTTCCCCGAAACGAGGGTCGACAGGCTTGACGGGAATATTGCCAGCAGTTATTGGATATGGTCTTGGAGAAGTAGATTTATTGAAATGTCCGTGAAAATCGCAGGAAGTTTATCTTCGATTTGAATATGTCAATGTTATTGCGTCAAAATATAAATGCAAAGTTATGCCAAAAAAATGGCCATGAGTTGGATGGGTGACCGAAGTACTACTGAGCTCTTTCGTGCTTCGGAGGGCACGTTAAGCCGTCGGTTGTTGTCTTAGGATGGCATTCGTTATAGCATGGTGATAGGGCATATTGTGAATGCCCGCCGCGCTAACTACCACCCTCAAGTAGAAAATCTGTCGCCTAGCGCCCATAATGACAGTTCATAAACAACTCTATGTTAAGGTCAATTACCATTGGCATCAAATAAAAAATATACAAAATATATATGTACTAAATAGATTCAGGCGTTAGTTTGTGGAAATCCATATTAATAATAACAATATTTTCTAAAGAAAACATTGAATAAATAAATTCTAATTTATTTATTAGAAAACATAAAAATATATCTGTTATCTAGTGACAATTCCTGACAATAGTTCAATCTATATTAGGTCAAATATATCAATAATGAAAGACTGAAATAGAATCACAAGAATTTATTGTTTGAGCTCAATCGATTTCTTTATATTTTATTTAATTGTGGCGGAACAAGCACGAGGTGCACCTGATATTAGCGGGCTAACCTCTACCTATAACGAACACATTTCGTCACAAGTGACGAATTGCACTGCACCCGTCACTCTGAGACATACAGTTGTTAAGTCTCATATGTGCCTGTAATTGTATTGGCTCTCAAGGTAGCTGCCGAAGCACACTGTTAGGTGCTTGGCGGTACAGTTTCTACTTGAGGGTGGTAGCTAGCTAGGAGGCAAAATGCAATTCCACCATGCTGTGAAACGCAAGCCTACGATAGGGACCGAACCATGGACCATGCACGGCAGTCCATAGCTAATAGAGCTCGAATTCATTTTTTTTATGATACTGTGACGGAACAAGCTCGAGGCCCACCTGATCTTAAGCGGTTGCCTCTGCCTATAACAGATGCAGTTCATCGTTCAAGTGACGAATTGCACTGCGCCCGTCACCTTGAGACATAGTTGTTAAGTCTCATAAATCATTCAAACTTCATTCATCATATAGGACTATTAGTAACCATTATTTATAAATGTAGTGCTCTTCTACTGTTTAGAAATATAATAATATTAAATTAAGCAATGTTCTGGTCATTCAGACTTTTTTGTACCTGATCTCCTTTTACCAAAGTATATTCACAAACTATCTATCACTGACACGATAACGATAAATATCGCATAAACGATAAATAATTATAAATAATACATATTTTGCTCACAGTTAGGTATTGGGTACATAAGTACCATATTAAGGAAACATAATCACGTATTTTTATGTACAGAAAAAATAATTACTCACATTGTTAAAAAAATATCAGCCTATTATATAATAGAAAAGAACGTTATTTTTTTACTACAGTATTACTTATGTGGAATCTGCATAAAATATCAAAATGAAAAATCACCACCTCGTAAAACTAAAATTATTCTCGCGTAACTTGTAATAACCACTTCACCTGCAAAGACGTGCTTTATATTTAGCGCCCAATTTTGGGGAATATTTTATTATACTGGCAGCACTGAGCACCTAGAGAAAGGCAGGTTTTTCGCCTTGTATTAATAATTCATGAGGTATCTTCCAGAGGCAGGTAGATTATACGAGCCGAAAACGACAGGCATAAACCAAATTTTTGTAAGGAACACAATGTGAGGTATTTTAATAAGAGATCTTGATTAACAGAAGCTAAATTTTTTATATAACAATATTTTGATATAACAATGATGAAAGAGGTTTAAGAAGAAAATATATTATAAAAATATATATTATCGTTTTCCTATTCACATAATCTCTATTAACGAATAAGGTCATTGTTTTGTTCTGCTAAATTTACAGAATAACATGTCGAAGAAGAACTAATATATGTAAAATTTCCGAATGGATATTATTTTCGAGACACTTTTAGTATCCTCGAACACACGGAAAGCTACGGATAACTTATTTATAAAGCTAAAAATATGTAACCGCCTTGGTTATACATATAGCTACATTATTCTTTAACGAAGAAACAGCTGTATCGGTAGATATGATATAAATGTATACGTAGCTCCTCATAATCAGCAGCTACGAAGCTACGTAAACAAGATTTTCCAAGCAATATATTATATTATATATTATGTAGGTACCAGTTACATACTCGTATGTAGCTACATACAGCTACGAAATACGTAGCTACAGCTAGCTACGAAGTACGTAGCCATTTTCAACTACAAGTAAACTAAGGCCCGTGTTAATAAGTCGGTCTCAGCTTTGGGTATGTGCCCAAGAGGAATACTAAGCTGCTGAGCTAATTAACAAACTGATCTTAAGATGAACTTTGAGACCTAACTATCATCAGTGGCATTATAAATAATATGGAGAGTTAAAGTACTTGCTATTAGCTAAGAAAATAGCACAAATATGATTGTTTTACTATCGTAAACAAAACAGATGAATATCCCACGACGAACATTTTTCTTTAGATTATTGTTTTGCACATATAACTTAGCTATGAAAGGCAATTGTTTGGCTAGGCGTCAGAATTTTCCATAAGACAATTGAATTTTTAGAGGGCTTCGATTTTAATACCACTTTTTCATTCCATTTATGCTTTTTTTTCCTTTTAATACCACATGATTTCCAGTTTCATAGCATTGTTCTTTTTATCAAATACTCAATTTTTAAGCCACTTCCGATTTAATGCCGCAATAGTTATCGTCAGTAACTTTAATTTAATCTGTGCCTTTACGATGACTGATTTGACGGTCATTGTATAATATTTGAAAATGTGTGATTCTTGAAAGAATTTCATTTTAAAAACTGTTGGTAACGTCATACAAAAAACATAATCCCAAATCTATATTAAGGTGTAGTTTAACTATTTTATAGTGAAACCTTGATTACACGAAATTTACACGAAAAAAATAAAAAGTAATCAAAAAATGGAACCGGCTTCAACACTCAAAAGTTTTCACTCTTTTTAGTGACCCTTGCTGCTTACGGGATCGATTGTCATTCACAGTCAACGACTATATCATCAAGATAGGATAATATTTTTCAGTTATTGAAGTGTAACTCAAAAATGGCTTGACTGATTTGGATAAAATTTAAATGGGACCAAACGACAAGCATCAACATTCAAATAAAAAAGGAAATAATCAAAATCGGTTTACCCATTCAAAAGTTCTGAGGTAAAAAACATAAAAAACAGACGAATTGAGAACTTCCTCCTTTTTTGAAGTGGGTTAAAAATACAGTTAATGAGTTTTCAACTCATCAAAAACAGGTTCTGATTTCAGGGTTCACTTTTTTTAACTGATGAAACAACCACTGAATTGCTTACAATGAATCAGCAGCGAAAGCAATTTGTAAACTTGTTTCTTGAAATCTTTAGTCAAATAGTTCACGTAACCAAACGTTCACCAAGCGTCACAAGACTAGAACCTTCTATTTGCTTACGCCAACGCCTTAATGTGATTATGTAAATGAACGTTGATGAAGGTTACAATGTCAAACAAGTCTATTTGTTATTTCATTAGGTTCTCTTGCTCTCATTTGGGTTTCCAGAGAGTTAACTTGTAGATGTTAATTGCTTTAGTTAAAATAAGGCAATTCATCAACAATACGCATTAATTGGACTGGAACCGAATAATTAGTTTCGTTAAACAATATTTTATATCTATAAACCACGCCTTACTGATCTTTGTACTTTTTTTATGTTATTGTGACGGAACAAGCTCGAGGCCCACCTGATGTTACGCGGTATCCTCTGCCTATAACAGATGCATTTCGTCACAAGTCACGAATTTTTTTTTTTATGCCTGATAGGTTAGCCTTTGACCACTATCTCACCTGATGGTAAGTGATGATGTGGTCGAGGATGTTGTTCAGGCTAACCTAGAGTTACTGGCTCTCAAGGACAATTGCACTGCGCCCGTCTCACTGATACGTAGTTGTTATGTCGCATGTGCCTGTAATTTCACTGGCTCTCAAGAACTGCTGCCGGAACATACCGTTAGGTGCTTGGCGACAGATTTTTACTTGAGGGTGGTTGCTAGCCACGCGGGCATACGCAAAAAGCCCTTCCACCATGCGGTGAAGTTTAAGCCCGCGGCGGGATTCAAACCATGGACCTGCAGCGCGGCAGTCCATAGCCAATGCCGCTGAGCCATCACTGCTTCAAAACCAGAGAAACCAGATACTGGTGGGTTCTTAGGGGGGCTACTACCGTGCCCTCAGGCAATTGGGTGTCTTGCCCACAAAGTCTTGACTAACAAGGACACAGTCGAATCATTCTTTTCTTGAAGATACTCAGGGCACTTTCAATCCCACCATAACTTAATCTACACTAATATTAAAGATTTGCATTATTGTATTTTTATATGTATAGAATAAACGTACAAACTACTGGACCGATTTGAAAAATTCTTTCACCATTTACATTATCCCTGATGAATATAGAATATTACATAGCTATCAATACTCGGCCATCTTTAACCACATACTTCATAATTGCCGAGTCACCACATTTGTTATAGAAATAAAGATGAAATAATTAACGATAATGTAGTACAATCGATATTTCATTACTAATGAAAATAACTGACTTGGCTTTTAAATCCACATTTTTTTATTAACCACATCAAGACATCAAGCAAGATAGAAACATTATTCAAAATTACTTACTAAAGTTAGTACACACATTATTTTAATTTAATGATAATATTCCACTACTACTGAAGTATCAATTACTCCATGGGACATCCCGTGGTTTTCTTATCATCGCTAGCAAAAATATTCTCACAACGAGAGAACATGGATTGTCCACTACAGTCCTTAGGATACTGTTGTCACCATCCCGCACTTGGCCTCGTTAATGTGTGTAAAATAATTGTGTGCGGTTTTATAACAACATTCCCAAACATAATTATTACAATGCTCACAGAAGGAAAATTCAAGTTGCATGCATGTGAAAAATATTTTGATTAAGAAATCATACTACAAAGTTTGTGATTACAGATGCTTGGAAAGTTCCGCCTCTGCCAAGCTATCACCTGTCACCTACGTAATGTAAACAAATATTGTAATAATCGTATTATATTGTATATAACACATTGTTAAAAGATGTTTAAAAGAATGGCCCCGAGTTTCTTGCCCGTTCTTCTCGCAGTGGCTCTATAAATTTTTTTGCTGAACGTGGCAGTACAATATAGAATATTTCAATATTAAAATTGACCTTCATAAGAGCGTCGTAGACGCCTAAATTGAATAAATGATTTTGAATTTGAATTTGAATTTGAATGATGCTATCTTTTCTCTCATAATTGCTTAAAAACCATCTAATCAAACATTTCTGAGGCATTACAAAGACAGGGTAAAGTCCCAACATCATCCTAAAGCCGTCATTAATTTTACGTTGTTAATATGTAACGACATCGTCTAACCATGTTCAGATTTTATGTTTACAATATATTGTCACCTATTTATACTTGTGGAAGAAAGAAAGAAGAAAATTTGACATGGATTCTATTGGATCTAAGGATGCGACACCATGCTGCTGCCACATGCTTCAGTGTTGTTAAGTTAACCTAACTCAAATATCCAAAAACAATGAACAGTGTGATCGTGAATTGCGATTTCTGCAAGGCCAGGATTGAAGTATTTATTACCTGCTGACTCTGAATAAAGTCAATGACAAAATGTTTTTGAATCTTCCCATTTGCACGCCACCTGCATGTTCGCCTACATTAACATATAATGTAATATAATATAACTCATATACTGTATTATATTCTTCCCACGTCGCGAATTAAATTATAGATGATCATGTTTGTATAATATCATAGTTGCCAAAGCAAAATAAATTCTCAAACCTTTGAATTTTCTGCCGTAGAAAATACCATTCAGCAACTAAGTGATTCTACTCGAGTTTCTACAATAGAAAAGATGTGTTTGTGACAAACCTTATATAAATAGATACAACAACAGCTTTTTGAAAAAATACTCATACATTTCTCTCATATCAAATGTAAATTGGACAAAGTGTCTTATAAGTATAACGGATTCGAAAATTTAATTCAGTATATTAAATGTATTGTGTACAAGAAGACACCTTGTAGGTGAATATAAATATTAGGTACTCCGTGCTTTTTGAGCTGAAGTGCATCTTATTGCTTCGTAGGTAGAGTCGCTTATTTATTGGAATGGCTTCGCGGAGTGCCCTTTCTGATCCTTTTATTTTGTGATACAAGATTGAATTTGATATAATGTGAAGTTGTGCTCCTGAGATTTTTTGTTTTATACAGTACTTCCTAATGGACCAATCAATATGTACAACTAGTTGTGCTATCTAAAATATTAGTTTCTTATGGCCTCACTTGGCACAACTCGTAGTGCTTATTGCTTATAACGCATCCGCAGTCCCTGTCGAATTAACTACACTCGTAGAGTAAGTATGATTTATAAAAAACGAACTTGATATTCCCACGTTGTGATATATACCAAAAGGCGTTCTGGATAGTGATTGAAAATGAATATCTGATATGGTTAAAACTACATACAATTGATCTATTACACTTCGCAATTGTGATCTTTAAAAAAATATATTAAAATATCAACGATTTCTTTTGTATGCCTCCATGAATAAATACATATTTATTCGTAGGTGTGATATATACATTGCTCACAGCGGCGGTAGAAAGAGTCTAGAAGCTAGAAATATATAGTTCAAGGCAAACAATCTTAGGGAAATATTACGCCTACTAAGTAGCATACATTTACGCCTCCGTTGTGGGTAAGATATTACTTGCACATTGGGTAAAAAATAACTGGAAAAACAATGTGCAAGCAGGAAAGCCATAAAAACATTTTAATTACCCTGTTATATTCTTTTGAAAATAACTTCCGAAAACGAACAACTCGGGTCATTTTCCTTTGAGACAAATCTTTTGTGTCAGCAAAAAACTGTTTAGTGCTATTTCAAGTCGTTCGAAATGAAATTCTCGAGTACCAATTCTTCTGAAGTTTGCAAAAGGTCGCACCGAACTCTCATTTTATTTGACGACTTATTTTAAGGTCTGCCTGTTCTCACTGTGTTCGACGTGATTCAGCCCAAATAATACGTAACTTATGACAACTACTTCACAATTTTTGTTAAAAATTACAAAGACAGAAGATGCAAACTCTAAAATTAAGACAAAAGTTTAAAAAATTATCCCTAAAAATTTCCCTGTTCGAGTGCAGCGTTAAGCAATCTGATCTTGTTTCAGTGCAATGGAAAATGGGCCAAATATAACCGTGGAAAACGTAGAAAATTATGTTTTGTAAAAGTTTAAAAACATAAATCTTCAGTAAAGAAGTAGCGTCGAGCCTCGCATTTTCTTGCTTTTTATGCGATAATGATTACTTAGGTACTGATTATAAAAATTGAAATAAAACGAATTCACCAATGAACTACAAAACACATCCTTGAAGAGGTTCTGTTGGTTTTTAATCTTAGTAAATCATTTGCAATTGATCCACGTAGGCCAATAAATAGGCAATACTTAAGCCTGCACCGAGGCAGTTTAAAAGACATATCGAATCTTGTAAGTAATCATTTAAAACAGTCCCGTGTGCATTTTTATTTTGTTTTTATTTTTTGTGGGAAACGGAAGCCGAAGCAAATATTCGCGACGCGCTACTGCGGAATTTTTCGGTCTTTCATCGCTACGATGCAAAATGCAAAGAATTTTTAGAGCTTGACGGAGCACGCTAAGTTTATTTTTTATTGCTCTTTTTCCACGCGTATTTACTTATTTTTTTTATGTGATTAAGCAAGACACCATGCAAAACGCTTTTTATGGGATTGTGACGTAACAAGCGCGAGGCCCATCTAATGTTAAGCGGACTAAACTCTGCCTGTAAGAGATGCATATCATCACAAGACGAATGACGAATTGCAATGCGCCCGACACCCCGAGATATACTTACAGTTGTTAAGTCTGTAATTTTACTGGCTCTAAAGGGCTGCTCCCATAACACTTTTTTAGGTACTTTGCGACAGATTTTCTACTTGAAGGTGGTAGCTAGCCAGGTAAAGTTTCGCAAAATGCCTTTCCACCATGCGTTGAAGCTCAAACTGGTGGATCTAACCATGGTCCTGCTGCAGCGGCACGATAGTCCATAGCTTCTAGCTACCGCTCGGCCATCATTGCTTCGACGCTTATTATAACTTGTTTATTATACTAGTATTATTAATTCAAAAAGTGTGCGACTTCAAGGCGCTCGTAACTTAGTCATTCTTAGCCCATCATAATTTTTTTTTTTTAATTTTTTTTATGCTTTAGAGGTTAGCTTTTGACCACTATCTCACCTGATGGTAAGTGATGATGTTGTCGAAGATGTTGTTCAGGCTAACCAAGAATTACTGGCTCTCAAGGACAGCTGCCGGAACACACCGTTAGGTGCTTGGCGACAGATTTTCAACTTGAGGGTGGTAGCTAGCCAGGCGGGCATTCGCAAAGTGCCCTACCACCATGCAAATTCATAGCGAAGCAGTGTTCGCTACGGTGATTACTTCGATGGTGCCACTGGTGGTCCTGGTACCACCAGTGGCAAAAAAGCGCGCTATTTTTTCCATAATTTTCGTATGTTGTTTGTATCGCATTTGTGTAATATATTTAATTTTTCCTCGCTAGAGTATTGAAAAAATGCGTATGAAACTCGTGAGCAACTTGCTCATTATACACTCAGCTGATTTATGCCTGCGCCTGCGGCTCGGGCTGCAGGCTCGTGTATAATGAGCAACTTAGCTCACTTGTATCATTATACACTATTATCACCTGACTGCAAGCTATTTTGGCAGTGTGGCAAGCATGCGGGCATCATTGCCCTGTTGAATTGCAATGCTACTTCTTTGAGCCGAATAGGTGCCAGCATTTTGATCAGGCGTCGCATCGACCAATACCCCACGGACCCATCGTCTCTACACCAAGCTGTAGTTCTTAGTGTTTTTAACTGACTTTAAAAAGGAGGAACTTTTTACTAAGAGTACCGATTTTGATGTTTTTTTTTTATCCGAAAGCTGCTCTCCACGTGGTCCCATTTAAATGAAGTGAGATCTGAAGAGTAGAGTTCAGTTGTCCATAATAATGCGTATTTTATGGTTGAAGTCGATTGTTTTTTGTTTTGGTTATGTTAATAAAGGCATATTGCTGGTTAAAAAACAAACTTACTCGTAGTTATATTTCACAAATGCCGCTTACATTTTACGTCATCTTGTAAACATTTAATATTTAATCGTATTTTATTCAAAGGTCAAGGATAAAAATCTTTTCGTTAAAATTGCCTTCATTTTCCTGAAACTTGTATCGTTAATGTTTCGAGAAAATGTTTTACTCCTGTATTTAATTAGAATGAAAATGATGACGTTTTTATATTTCCTTAAGCTGAATAAATGTTTCTTCTTAAAAATTATACGAATGTTTTTCAGAATTAATTCTGCCGTTGCGTTATTTTCTGTATTAATTTGAATATTCTTGGTATAACATAGAACAAGGGAGAATGTGTAATAGATAAGTGTAAGTTCTAACAAATATGTACATAATCTTTTATGAAAAGATTAAATCAATATTTCAGAAGATATTAAATAAAACAAACCTAGGACTTCGAGATTTCATAGCGATGTTTTACACCACTCATTTAATGATTAATTTTCATTGATTACGCTTATCGTTAGTCATACATAACACATTAAAATGTAAGCAATATGCATCCTGGTAGGGCATTTTACAAATGCTCACCTGGACAGCTGCAACCCTTAAGTAGGTATTCAGCCGCCAAGCCGTCAGATGTCCTTTAAAGCCACTAAATCTAGGTTAGCCTGAACAAGACCTCATCTTCATTTACTACAAGTTGAGCAATAAAAACTAAAACTATATCCACACTTATTTAACTATGTTCTTTATAAACAATTCAAATCTTTAGGCTAACAAAAACCAGTACAAAGAACGAGAAATTGCTTGCGTAATTCGTAAATATGACGCAATTTTTTCTAATTAAGCACTGTGCGAAGAAAAACTACTATATTTACGTTCCTAAGTATCATGAAGAATGAAGCAATAAAGGTGCCTACAGCTTTTACCACAGAATACAGCAACTGGTATTTACCAGTTGCTATGTACAAGAGTATACCTAACTGTAGTACTAAAACTTATTCTATAGAAAGTCTGGGGCCAAGAGGTAGAAAGCTTCATTACGTATGTGGTCACGTACGTATATAAGCAATATCGTAGGGGTTGCTGTGGAAGGATATAATAAGGATTAGTGGTGAAACAGAAGGGTTTCTGGTTCAATAACTTCTTAGTTATAATATAAAAGTTTCAATTGTGTACTGGTAAGCGTGCAAGTCCTTAATTAAGATACTTGATAAGGTTGTTTTTAGATTACTTTCAGACAACAATTGAATTCATTTTAGGTATGGATTTTTGCATGGTGGTAGAGCATTTTATCAATCGCTACCACTATTATGTAGAAAATTTGTTGTCAAGCATCTAATGGAGTATTCCAGCAGCATGAAGTTCCAGATTTCATTCTACGTTTAGCATGCTTACCATCTTTAATCACGCCATCACTTACGCCATATGAAACTGTGGTCGAAGCCACAACTTACTATCCAAAACCATGAAATTAATCACACGGTCACAGCAATTAAAATTTGCAATTAGAACAATTTCGCAAAGGTCGGATGATTATGCAATCAAAACACGAGCAAAGTAACACACAAAGACCTATCAAAATCAACGTTGTGAGCCGTAACTCAAATGGGTAAAACTAGGTAATTGCCGTGCAGTTTAATTTGTTCTAGGACATAAACCGGGTATAATGTACTCGGAATAAACATTACGACCACTGCCCGGGTAATCTCATAACTGGCTATTTATTGTGAACGTTTTACAGCGGCTGGTTGTAATAGAGCAGGAGCAAACATCTAATTATAGCGCACTATTTGTCTTGAAGTACATTTCAACTGTAATGGAAAAGCGTGACGCTTATCATAGGGCAGATCACTTATTTGTCTCATCACTTTGTCACATTGAATAGTAAAAATACAAAAGAAAAGCTTGTGAACGTTTTAATTGCCACTAAATATCAACTTATTGTTGTATTCCTGTAAAGATCAGCAAATGGTTATAATTTGAAAATATTAACTTTGTTTTTCAATGCTGTTAGCCCCTCATGTTGAGCTAGTACTTATGAGGTGCTTATTAGCGCAAGGAGGTGATTACTGATGGCATTATATCCAAAACGGTAATGCACCGCTTCTTCCGGGCGCTGAAAACAACCTAGTGTTACTGGGATAACTACTTATTGATGCTAAAGCTGCCAACGTAATAGCTGCAATGAAATCATATGTCATCCAATAGATTCTCGATCGGCAACAAGAAGGATAAAAGAAGGGTGATGACGGAACAGTTAGCTTTCGGGTAAAAAACCTGGAGATATTCATCGGCAGACTTGCCACAAGTAGAGCAAGACTAAAGAATCAAACCAACAGAATATTACGAACATAGTGCCACATATAAGAGCGAAGGAGAAAGGAAAGAAGAAGCAGACAAGCAGACGCCAAACTCAAGGGACTAAGTCCACCGAAAAGAGATTGAAAACGTAGAAATCTTTACTGCGCAGGCTTTTAATATTCACCAGGCGGTAACACTGTAAAATCAGATCGAAGAAAACAAAGACGTTATGGGGATAGACTAGCTAGAGCTAGAAATCTTAGGCCTGAATCTCTATCCCCATACAAAGTCATGTGTGTGTAAGATAACGGGACAGTAGAATATTTAGTAATTCCTTAGTACCACAGCTATACTTGAGAAAATATCCGTATTATTATGGAACTTTGAAGCATCATCCACTATTTCAGAATAATATATCTGCAGTAGCATCCGAAAGTGCGTGAATTTTATTATTTTCTGCTACGTATATGTAGACCTAGGGATCCCACTCAAGAAGGCGCGCCTCCAAATTTTTCGAATTCACTTACAACTACTACTGCCTACCCAAGCGCTCATATTTTCCATTTTATTGTTTTTCCTGTATGTATCATTATCATTTACATGCACACTAAAATCTATTGTACAAACGAGCTTTATTCGTTCAGATGCGAATCAATAATTTACCATGGAGGGGCGCTTTCGTGACTGAAAAGGTCTACACATAAACAGTTTAATCAACTTTTTTTTTTCAGATTACTTTACTGCGATAGCTTGGTTTAAATACAAATTGCAAACATTATCGTAAGTACCTATATTCTGATGTTAAAATTTATTGAAAGCAGCCATACTGTTATTTATCAACAACATTACCAATCACAACAAACGAATCTCAAGTCATGAGCTTTTATTTAACTGCTTGCTCCTATTCTACATGGAGGGTTTACGGCAGTTATTTTTGTATTCGTGTGACATTGTGGACGTAATGTTGTGGTGCTTATGTAAGGCGCAAAACGTGGCCAGGGCCAAGGCTAATTTCAGAAAGAACATTTTATATTCATACGACCTAATCCTACTTCCTACTTATATGTATGTATGTATAAGTATATGGGAGTGCGCAGGTGTGTGGTTTCGTGTGTAATAATTCCCGAGTTTTTTTTTATTTAGAAGACTCATTATTTTATAATAATAATAATACAACTAAGACTTGTCCTACTTTTTAATTGCATTTATCAGGGTATCTCTCCTATAGTCTATCCATCGAAAAATCAACGAAAGTTGCAGCTTCCTATGCCATTTTCCATCTTTTCCAGCGCTCGACGCACAGTGATGTTAACCTTACTACTTAGCAATAAGGGTGGCATATTCTGAAGAAAGAAACTTGTATGAAAAATAAAGCATAAATAAATACAAGTTACTGTACTGTAGTTTAACAGTAAGAATCTGCAATAAATTGCTTTTATCATACATAACGACATAAAATATCCACCTATATATTTTTTCTAGTAAACACTACAGCGTTATGAAAATTAACAAATTTTGAGGTAATTTTTTGAACGTCTAGGTTAATTTACATTACCTTTAGTGGCTCATATAAGCTTCTCGGTACCATTATAATCTTGATCCTGAGAAACAAATTCCTAATCTAAATAATTTTCCCGTTTCCGGGAAAATTACAGAAAACCTACCTTTATCATACTGGAAAAAGTGTTTTAAAAGAAAAGAGATTAAACGATTTAATTTTGATTCTACGTCTCTAGTGAAAAAAATGGACAACACCGATAAGGCCACACAGATTCAAGAAACGCCTGCTAGATGCAGCAGAATCAGACAGAAAATCTGCTCATTAGGTATTAGCACGCGACAAGCAAGGCTCTATATCTAGTTGAAGGTAAAACTAGGTTTTAATTCAAGGGTGTTTTAGTAACTACGGGACCGTAGCTTTTTGGGATCAAATCAAATTAAATCAAATCATTTATTTATTTGCTAGCAAGGTCGACAATCAAGCCAGACAAGGTCCCTTTTGACTGTAGTAAGATATCAATTGCACTACCATTCAGCGACCTATCAAAGCTCTTTTTTATCTGATAGGATAGCCTTTGACCTCTATATCAGCTGATGGTAAGTAATAATGAAATTGAAGATGTGGTACTGGAGAACCTGGAATTATTGGTTCTAAAGCACAGCTGCCAGAACTCACCGTTAGGTGCTTGGCTTGGATTTTCTACTTGAGGGTGGGAGCTAGCCAGGTGGGCATTCTCAATATGCCCTAACACCTTGCTGTAACGTCTGCCTTCCTAAGACAACAACCGAGACTGACGGCTTAACGTGGCCTCCGAAGCACGTAAGCGCTCAGTCGTGATGCCACAAGCAGTCACCATCCAACTCATGACCAGCGGACATAGCTGTTAATGGTTAAGAACAACAAACTAAGCTACGATCGCATCGAAATGGCATGTGATGTTAGGCGATAATCCTTCCCCATGATATTTTTACAAAAATGCAATACAAAGTGATGCCCGTCCAACTCGGAACTTGAATATAAAGTCCAGTGAATATGTTTTATTTCTAGTAAGTTATTCGTTAGGTCGAACTACGAATAAAATGGCTGGCACCCGTGAGAATGTTAATTGTAGACATGTACTTAGAGAAAATATTTCAGAGCATATTTAGTTAATTCTTATTACTTAATATTACTCTTCCACCAAGATTTCCAAGAGTAGTATGAAAAAGCACTAAAATATCAAAAAATCTGATTACAAGCACTATCGCGTGCTAAGCGAAAATCATATCAAACAAATTATTGGAGTACAACATTTTTTAAGCCCATACTGGGAATCGAACCCGCGTCCTCCGATATCTAATCGATAGTTGATGGCCGCGCACCGTCCCCTATGACGGTTAAAGTAATACAATTGGAGCACAAAGTTTCGGCAGAAATGCCAAGTCCCAGGATGGTGTTAAGCATCCGACGCGATATCGGAGGACGCGGGTTCGATTCCCGCCTTGGACAAAATTTTATGTCCTCCAGTAATTTGTTTGATATGTAGATTAATGTGAAAATTTTACTGCTTGATACCAGGACAATTTCAAGCAATAAAAGAATTGGGACGATGTCATATTTGAGTCGTATAAATTTACTATATATATACACCCTATATCACTGTATCTATTTAACTTCCTCTATTACACTGGCAGCTACGTGTATTGTAATCTATTTTGGGCGTCTCTTCGCATCGTGTCGCGTGTTAAGGAAATGCAGCTGTAGAACAACACGAGCTGCCGACACGCGAGGGTCTCAGGGTGAATGCTCTCGTCTTTAGCGTCAAACTCAAGATATCAAAGGCTTTTTTCACTAGCCTACGTGAGCTTAGCTTTTGGGCCTGCATTATGTGGTTAGGACATTTTATATATAATTGATGCCGAAATAGATGCCGAATAAAAGTTAGCTCTATTTTCCACGTACAATCAAAAAATATAGATATAGATAAATAAGAATATATATAACTTTTTTGTTTGTATATTATTCTTCTATATTCTTCACCGGGGCACATTATGTGTTATTTTTTTTATGTTTAAGGGCCTATGTATTTCTGTATTAGTATTCAATATAAATGAGTACCATGCCTGCCTATATAAATAGGCAAAACTACACTACTTTTCTACAGTTATGATGAATTTTAGTTGATGGACATGCAGAAAGCTTCGTGATATTAGTTTAAAAATAAATTGTAGAATTACTAAACTAAAACTTTGTTGTTCAGACACACTTAGCTGCTGAATTATTCACGACCCGACTAAACTTACTGGAGTATGGGGAATATGAACGTTAATATATGAAAGGGGTTGTAAGAAGTACAATTGAATGCACGAATTGTGTGAAGGTGACTATAATTGAAAGCGAGTATTACTGTGACGATTGGCAAAAGAGAGTGGATAAAAAAGTCTCCAACTGAATTGAGCCCATGAAGCATATTAAAACGGCATGAATAAATAAAAACACAATCTTTCGAGACTGATATATAATATTAGGCATTTGCAGTAGACCCATCCACGATCACTTGGTAGTATGATCGGTCAAAGAGTTGAATATAGCGTAAGCAGAAATATGTTGGCTCAAAACACCGCAAAAATACGAGTAAAATGGAAACTTCGTTTTTAAATAGATATACCTAGCAATTTAGCGGGTAACAGATGGCGTGAAGATTTTTTTTTCTCACGCTGAGGCTTTAAAATTTAATTCCGCTGCATTTGCGAATGAAAAACATCAAAAACTCAAATTTTCAAAATAAATTATATTGGTAACAATTTGTTTGATATATTGGTAACGTTATAGAATAATTTCTAGGTTAGCCTGAACAACATCTCCGACCACATCATCACTTACCATCAGGTAAGATAGTGGTGGAAGGCTAACCTATCAAGAAAAAAAAATCTTTTAAGTATTTGAAAGTATCCGCTTGGGGTGCTGGGGTAGTATTGCACTTCCGTAACTTCTTCTCCGATGGTACAAAAACCAAAAGGTGGGCAACATCGCCTTTTAAAGTACTACAATCTTACACTGGGTTCCTCAAAACGCCAAGCATCAGCCCGAAGGGGGAAACATTTGTTCTCAACTGTGAATGTCTTCTGGCTGTAAATGTGATTGTGTGATTTGTTATACGTTATGCATGATTACCATGCATTGTGCTTAAGAAATAAATAAAAGGCTTTCATTCTCTCGTCTATATCGTTGTGTAAAAAACAATGTATAAAACCCAAGTCAGAGTGTATTACCTCGCCCTAATTTTCCCAGGAAAAAGGGAAAACACAAAAAGGCACGTACGTAAGAATGATTACTTTCTGTATCGATCTGTACTCCACACTGGGGGATCCATTATTTAATATTCCATGAACCGTGAAGTTCGATAAACGACCAGGTAAATTCGACAGGATTTCGTGAAGTAATTGGTCCGACCGCTCGATTGAACCAAGTTTAGGTTCAGTGCTCAAGACGCTTCAGTGTTGAAGTGTTCTTTGAGAACGCTGCCAACTATTTCAATGTACGAAAGTTACTAGAACTATTTGTTGAGACGAGTAATTTAGAATATTGAACTTTGTGGTTAAGAACCAAGTTTCATGAATCCTATCACAGGAATATGACAGAAAAATGGCTATTTATTGTCTGTGTCTAACGTCACGGTCAGTCCATAAGATATGTTTTTTGTTGTGGCGAATTCATTTGTAGCATTAACAATGATGCATCACTGATATCTGACTCGTAAACAGTAGATAACAAAGAAATAATTATTGTACCTGAAATTTTGTATAATTTTTTATGTTGACCCAAAACCAAAACGGTGAAGGTAGCCGTAACAGAATTCTTTTTCGTATCCTTGCATGTGGAGTATCATTCTCAAAATCTAGTTAAATGGAGTACATTCATAATAATATATAAGTTATTAGTATAGTAATATATAGATAATTAATAAATATATGAGGAGCTTCTAATGTTATGTTAGAGCATTGTCGTTACGAAGTCTATCTCAAAAACTAAACTAGTTTGAAAAATGTTTTTTTTTTTTTTTTTTTTATCTTTTCTAGTTAGACAATAAATAATTTATTTGTAAAAGATAACTAAAGTGTAACAACAGATATTTCTGACTAAAATTAACATATTTAACTTAAAAAAAATAAAATTAAAATAAAAACTTAAAATTACTACAAACTAATCCAATATTCCGCTACCATTAGGCAGTGTTCCCAAAATACTGGCCGCATTGCCACGTTGTATGGCAATACTTATCCTCTGTCCAAAGTATATGCCAGCATTTTGGTCACAAGTAGCGTCGACCAGACGTTTTGAGAGGTCTTTGAATAATAGTTTGGCGCTCGGTCCCCACGGTCCCAGCGTTTCGACCCCAAAAGGCACAAACATGTAACAACTACTGAGATTACTATATTTGCGCCTTTTGAGGCCTTCTGCTAGTTCAGCCGCCGCACCGGCCACTTTTTGGGTAGCAGGAAGATGAGAAGGTGCTAAGGTATCGACACAGGTAGCGTCCCATACCAGAGGCCTTCCCATCCTCCACGGAACCAAATTATAATTAAATTAAATTTAATTATAATTAAATTATTTGCATATTATATAACATATCCTCTATTTAACTAACAAATACTGAAAATGTATAAGTAAAAAAATACAATAAAAAAATTATCTTACAAGAGTTGTTGCGATGCGAGGTTGCATCGCACTTGGCCAGTTTTTTCACTTAAACGTGACCGTGTCTATTTATTAAATAAAAAAGAATTGTGTCATGGCAAGTGTTGAAAGTTGTTAAAAATCGTCTATAAGATATCGGTACGCCAGAATCTTTAGTTTTAACCCTTTTGAAAACTATTTCCTTTAAACTTACTATATTTCTTGGCAAGATGTATTTTACTAACTCCACGATGACTGAGGGAAGGCAGGTCATATGATGAGAAGGTGTGGAACGTGCTACACTTTTATGGCTATAGGACATATAACGTTGTAAACATCTATGCCCTTGAACTCAGTCTACGGTCGTGACTACTAAAATCGCAAAACTCAACTTGTTCGATGATTACTTGTGAATACGGATAAAAAAGGATATCATAATGGTGTCTTAGGTTTTCGTGATTGTTACACATAGTAATTAAATAACTTGAAACGGTTTAAATCGCGTATATATATCATTGTTTTGTCACGACAAAGACATAGAGACATAGTTCTTAAGCCTCGTGTGACTGTAATCTCACTGGCTCTCAAGGACTGCTGCTGGAACACACCGTTAGGTGCTTGGGATAGATTTTTTACTTGAGGGTGGTCGCTAGCCAGGCTGGCATTTGTAAAATGTCCTTTCACCATGCGGTGAAGCTCAAGCCCGCGGCGGGATTTGAACCATGGACCTGCTGCGTGGCAGTCCATAGCTAATGCCACTGAGCCATAACTGCTTCCAAATTCCACCAACCAAGGGGTCAAAGCCTTTTGCTATCACAGAACGTCAAACCGAGCGGACGTTTTTGAATTATTTGGATCTCTGTTGTAGAAAATGGAAAACTCATTGGTTTGAATTTTATGGCATGTGACAGCCACAGCATGGGAATATGGGGTATTTCCAGCTGTTGAAAAGTGGCCATATTTGTTTTCAGATTAGAGCTTTACCGCCAAATTGGAGGTATATTTTAAGCGCGGGTTAGATTTTTTCTTTGTTACAGCCGTCTGTCTGATGACGATGTTAGATTTAATGAAGTCAATCATGGTAAATATACTGCAACATCATTGGAAATTTCTGGAAACAAAAGCCATAATATGTATCATATTATAAAAATAAAAACCGGAAGCTGAAGCGTGACGCGACCGCAGCGGACGTACCACACTCAAAATCCTGAGGAAGGCTTCCGGTAGAAGCCGAAACATTGTCGATAGCGATATCGACTCATAGTAAGTTCACGCTCAAACACCCGTGTTATCCATAATATGTATTTGAAAGTTTTGTTCGTATAAATATACAAAAATGTACATTTAGAATTTTTAAGTGTTTCAAATTATTTTTTCATGGTTTTTCAAATCAAATCAATCATTTATTTGCAAAAATACAATACTTTCATAATATTTACAATAAGATCTTATGTGTATCGACAATGGTATTCTGCCTGCAAGCAGGCGTGCAAATATAAGGTAAGTTTGTACATACTAATACGAATATAAAATAATAAAGTTAAAATATAAATAATACAATAATAAAAAGTATTTAATAAAGTCAAGTCAGCTTTTAAATATTTAGACACAGTATAAAAACATTTGTCTAACAGCCAATAAGTCAATATAGTTATAAATACATTGCCCTGCAGAAGTTTTAACTCATTTGGCAATTTGTCATACACATGTTATAAACATTCTTTTCTTCATAGATCCTTTTATGACATGGAGGATGATACAAGAGGTATTCATATATAACCCTTTTCTGTCGTGTGTTTGAAATAAGTTGAATGTGTTTTAGCGAAAAGAGGGAAGTTTCGGCGCTGAACGGTCGCACAGTACTCAAACGCGTTGCACACTAAGATGGTGGCTTTATTTGACATAATAAAACCGAGCAAATGTGGATCGCACACAGTGAGTTCCGGTACTGTTGTTGTGTGTATAAACGAAAAATACTTTTTTCTTAATCCAGTCCGGAATAACATAACTCGGATCGAAACGCTCGTAGCGAAGCTTGCCTAGTTACTCTTAACCAATCTAGATGAAGCATTTACCACCTAGTAGCGTCCGCTACGGTCATAACTTGGATTTTACTTCTAAGCGCTTTCGTGCTTCGGGTACGTAAAGCCGTATATTGATGGCAGTCTTTATAGCATGCTAGTAGGGAATTTCCCGAATAATCGCCTGCCAAGTGCACAATCTTGCACCATGCAACTATAGTTGAGTAACGGCAGCTGTCCTTGAGAACCAGTCATTCAAGGTAAGCGTGAAAAACACTCTCGACTGCATCTTAACTTACCGTTAGGTGAAATAATAGTTTTTCAAAACCTAATGGTCTTTAAAAATGTGAATGATTTTACTAAAAAAAATTCATATATAAGTGAGCTTTATAAAAAATATATATTTTCCAGGTATATAGCAACCATGCGATACAGTCGCATGATTGCTATAAATAAAAATAAGTTCTAAATTTGCCTTTTTGAGATATATAGTATGATTTTATCTTATATATGATATTTCTGTTACATTTTCGAGAAAAGCCAATTAAAAAAAATAACGAATTTTAAGTTGAATAACTGATTAAGCAACTCCTTCTTTATTTAAAAAGCAACCCTATAAGCACATAACGGTGACGAATAAAGTAAAATTATGTAACAATTACCTCATTTGCCTACCAATAGACGACCTGCCAGCTTAGCCACAATTCTACATATCTCGAGAGCAATGAATCCGGGTCACTTAAAGAATGTTAAAAATCTCGGAAACTAAAAATGATAGGTTAATGCAATAAATTGTATTTAATAGACAATGTAATACTCCTCAAATGAAAGTAAAAAAAATATGAGTCACCATACATTTTATTAACACAAAATTACATAAAGAAAAAAACTGCTGATCTCTCCTTAAAACAAAAATAGGAAACATGAAATTTTTGAACTTTATTACGATTTTCTTGAATTTTAATACTTCGTATTGCCTCCTCGTGCTTCCATTACTGCGTTTACGCGGTTTGGCATGCTGTACACCAAGTTCCTTATACGATTTTGGGGAATATTCTCCCATTCCTCTGTGAGAGCAATTTTGAGCTCACGAAGCGTGATTGGGGGAGGGTTTCGTTGTTTTACGCATCTGCCTAGCTCGTCCCAAGCATGCTCGATCGGGTTGATATCCGGGCTGCGCGCTCGCCACTCCATACGAGTAATGTTCATCTCTTGAAGGTAGTCATTCACAATCCTACCTGTATGAGGTCGGGCATTGTCATGCATAAATATAGCATCCTCACCTAAATTGACCATAAATGGACCAACGTGATCATTGAGGATTTCTTCCACATATCTTACGCTAGTTAAAGTGCCGTTTTCTATGATCACCAGCTCTGTGCGACTTTCAGAAGAAATTCCGGCCCACACAAGTACAGACCCACCACCGTAGGCTACTTTTTCTTCGATGCATGCTTGCTTGAATCTTTCCCCTGGTCTTCGATACACTCTGTGTCTTCCATCGTGCTTGTAGAGCATAAATTTTGATTCGTCGGAGAACATAACTTTTGACCAATCTTCAATACTCCAATTTACGTGGCTCTGGGCATATCTTAGTCTCGAAATACGATGCCCACGCTCCAGTTTAGGGCCGTTTGCAGGTCTAAGGGGTTTTAAGTTAGATTCAGCAAGCCGACGTCTTACTGTCCATGCACTTGGGTTACTTCCTCCGAGGCGTCGAAACTGATTGGTGAGTTCAGTTCCTGTGAGAAAGCGATTTCGAAGCATGGTGTTCACCAAATATCGGTCTTCTCGTGCTGTGGTACACCTGGTTCTGCCCGTTCCTGGTCTGCGTAGGTTAGAACCAGTTTCTTCGTAACGTCGGAGAACTCTTTGTACTGTTGACAGCGACACACCGACAGTCCTGACTGTATCGCGCTGACTCCGGCCGGTTTCCAGCATTGTAAGTATTCTGGTGCATTATTCAGGCGTAAGCGACATAATTTCAGCTTGAATAATGAATATAGAGCACTATCAACATGGTTTATGTACCCACATAAATGACAGATTACAAACAAAAGCAAAACCAAATGCTGTAATTTCGTAGTTCCATCTTCGAAAGTGGCCCTTTTTCAAATTTGATTTTTTTATGATATAACTTTACAATAACTAAGAAGTTTTAATACCTTCATTTAAGGTGTATTACATTGTCTATTAAATACAATTTATTGCATTAACCTAGCATTTTTAGTTTCCGAGATTTTTAGGATTCTTTTAGTGACCCGGATTCATTGCTCTCGAGTGTATTAAATCGCATCTTTATTGCACCAGCTTAAATTCAAATTCAAATTCAAAATCATTTATTCAATTTAGGCGTCTACGACGCTCTTATGAAGGTCAATTACAAATTTTAATATTGAAATATTCAACATTGTACTGCCACGTTCAGCAAAAAAATTTATAGAGCCACTGCGAGAAGAACGGGCAAGAAACTCGGGGCCATTCTTTTGAACATCTTTTAAAAATGTGTTATATACAATATAATATGACTATTACAATATTTGTTCAAATTACGTAGGTGACAGGTGATAGCTTGGCAGAGAAGGAACTTTCCAAGCATCTTTGTCGTTTAAGTAATCACAAACTTTGTAGTATGATTTCTTAATCAAAATATTTTTCACATATGCAACTTGAATTTTCCCTCTGTGAGCATTGTAATATGTTTAGGAATTTTATTATAAAACCGCACCAAATTACCTAAAAAGGACCTTTTAGTTGTCTTTCCTAGTCTAAAACTTGGTACTTTTATTTTATATTTATTCCTAATGTTGTAATCGTGGTTGTCAATATTTAATTTAAATTTACTAAATTTTTTCCGAACATACATAATATTTTCAAATATATACAGACTCGGTAAAGTTAAAATATCAATTTTTTTAAAAAGATCCCTTAGAGATTCCATAGGATCCATTTCATATATGGCTCGAATTGCACGCTTTTGTAAGATAAAGATTGTTTCCAGATGGAAACAATCATTTTGTAAGATAAAGATTGTTTCCAGATGGTGTATTGCTGTAGGGAGCTGCTGCTGAGATCAGCAGCAGCTCCCCACAGCAATACACCATACGACATAATACTGTGGAAGTACGCGAAATAAACTAGCCGTGCAGTAGCTACGTCTGTTAACTGTCTTATCTTACAAACTGCATATGCAGCAGAACTAAGTCTTCCGGCTAGATCATGTATATGTGGATCCCACTGTAAAGTTGAATCCACTTTGATTCCCAGAAAGACTGTCGCTTTGTCAATAGAGAGTTTATCTAAGCCAAGCTTAATGTTTGGTTCAACATAAGGAACATTTGGTAAAGAAAACTTTAAACATTTGGTCTTTTTTGAATTTAAGAGAAGATTATTAGCGGCGAACCATTCAGAGATCATAGATAACACATTATTTACATGAATGAGTTCACTATCTTTCCTATCTACTTTAAAAATCAGAGAGGTATCATCTGCGAATAAAACAATATCGCAGAAATCTTTGACCATGCAAGGCAGATCATTAATATACGCTAGGAACAGAAAAGGTCCCAAAATTGATCCCTGCGGTACATCTATTTTTACCAAAGACCCGGAAGAAGTATTGCCATTTATTCCAACCATCTGTAGCCTGTCTGACAGATATGACTCTATTAGATTCATAGCTTTTCCACGAATACCATAGTGTGAAAGCTTACGAATCAGAGTGCAGTGTTCTACACAGTCGAATGCCTTGGAAAGATCACAAAATACGCCAATTGCATCATGTGAACTCTCCCAGGCTTCAAGTATATGTGACATCAATTGAACACCTGCATCTGTAGTGGATCTGCTCTTAGTAAAACCAAACTGATTCTCATTCAATATATTATGCTCATTAAAATGAGATAAAAGTTTTTTGAGCATAATTTTTTCGAATACTTTACTCAGAACAGGTAAGATGGAAATAGGTCTATAATTGCAAGGGTCAGATGCAGCCCCCGACTTCAAAATTGGAGTGATTTTACATAGTTTCATTAAGTCGGGGAAATTTCCTCTATCGACACAAAGACCCTTAAAACAGGCCATAAATTGCTTGTATAATAAACCTTTCTCTACACTGTATACCGTGCAGGTTCAAATTACTCAGTTGTCAAAAACATACACTATGGGCAATGGGCAGTCTTCGGACCGCATGGGCATCCATTTCACTTATACCATTAGTCAGTAGTCCTTGTATATCGTCACGTAACTGATACTTAGTAACGTAAGAGCCTGCCACTTTACATTTAAGTGAGTATTTAGAATCTCAGAGTACACGTTAGTAACTTAGGACGACAGTCGTTACAGAATGGTGGTAGGGCATTTTGCGAATGCCCGCCTGGCTAGTTACCACCATCAAGTAGAAAATATGTGTTCCGGCAGCTGTCCTTGAGAGCTAAAAATTCTAGGTTAGCCTGAACAAAATCTTCGACCACATCATCACTTACCATCAGGTGAGATAGTGATCAAAGGCATAAAAAAAATATTTTATATTATGCGTAGTGATATTTAGGGCATAACAACAAACGATAGAAATGTTTTACAGCGAAACTAAGTAACATACGTATTGAAATGTTGTGGATTCATTTACACAAATGTGGACCCTGAAAGTGTGAAAGGATAACCTAAGCTAATATTACGTTTAGGATATATCGGCCTAACCAGCCCACGTTTTCAAATCATATCATCTGAATTAAATTATTAATTTTATTTCAGGAATTTTGATTTATATATCTAAACACATGCTTGCTCTTAAAATTTAAGCAATAGACAAATATACATACTAATTTAAAAAAGCTTGATGTGACTAGAAAAAGGTTAATTAGAGGCTAAAGCAGGCTCAAATGAAGTTTGCGATTGAGACTGTTAGTTTAAAGGGATTTAAAATGCCAATAATGATTATTACAGTTTTATAATTTAGTCAGTTCCCCAAAAGTCAAAGTGAGTATAAAGCAATATTAATTGTTAGTATATTACGACGGAAAAGTTACCTATATCTGCTCCGTCTTTACGAACTCTTTAGATCCAGTTGGGCAAATGCTAATTGAAAGCAATTATTAAACCTGGAGTTATTCTTTACCGATTTTCAAACATAGGGTAAAATTTTTTCAGACTGATAATATATCATATACAACCTACGAATAAATATGTAAAGAAATGTAAGTCATGCTCAAAAATAGCAGAAATAAAACCTGACCGCGGTGAAAGCGGTTTAAAAAGTTTACCGTGCGGCGACGCGATCAATCGGATGCGATCATTTCTAAGCGCCAAATCAATTAACCAATCCAATTGATTTTGGAAGATTGTGTGTGTTTTGTTGATGAGTCCGAAACCAAATCGATAAGAACTGTATATTACGAATACATATGTAAAGATACATATGTATTCGTAATATACAACCATCATTCTATCTATCTATATTGGTGTTGTATACTTTTTTCTTATCAACAGTTATTATTATGTTAAGTTTAGCGAATAAGGGCTCAAAAAATCGGGCCTCATTATGTTTTATAAAGGTTTTCCTTCTTTTTTCGGCATGCTCTCGTTCAGATTCCGTTTTGTCTGTGATGATCGCAAAAATTAAGATTAATGACCCATTGACCGTTTCTAAAAAACAGCAACATCATAATATTATATATTTGCAAAGAAACATAATTTCTCGCTAAATTATTTACGACTTATTTATGCTTCTCTTTGATAAAAAATGCAATGAAAAATGTGTTCGTAGAATATGAGTTTTGCAATATTTATTTTATATTTATTGCTAATCTTTCATGTGACAGTCTCGTGGGAAATATATTAGGAAATATACCTACTACACATAAGTTCATTGAGAATTCAATTTTGGATGAGTTCCAACTCTGTTTACTACCACAAAGTGTGTGGTACAATTGATAAGCGAGTTTAATAAACTGTTTTATTCCCGATTGGCTAGCCTTTGACATCTTACCGGATGTTCAGTGATCATGTGGTCGAAGTCGGGAAAAACTCTTTACCTAGAATAAGTACTAGGTTTTCTACCAGCCGTTAGGTTTTTTATTTAAGGCGGGCATTCGTATATTGGAGCGAGAACACAGACTTCTGTACATTGGATTGTTCTCAGCGTTCATCCATCAACCGATCAAGCAAGTAACGAGTTTGCAACACTTTAATGTATCGAAGTTATTCTAGTTTGAGATCACTGCTATTCTACTGTCATTTGAAAGACTGTGACCGTGACTTCGAAGCTTACGTCAAAAGACACTGCAGTTGACTTGGAGTCTTGTAGCAGCCGCCGAGGAGTGGACACCTCCTAACTATGGGGTGAAAATTGTGACTGTTAATATTGATAGTGAAGACCTTCCAGTATAAGAACAGTTGCTTGCAATGATAAGTATCCACACATTGTAATTTTCAATATTATGGCAAAAAAATCTGTTTCTCTATATATACAGAAGTATCTTAAAATCAAAGTATAATTTGTTTTCTTTTAGTCATTTTCACGATACCCATGTGTAGGTACGCCCATGTTAAGAGAACTTTGCCAAATCTGATGTCGAGAAGTTATGAATCTCCACCACATATAATGCACCCTACATGATGCTAAAATGACGATACTTTGTTCGATAACGTAGCTTACTTAGGGGGCTTTGAAGATACACCTAAACTAAGCAGCGTTTGCACACTGCTGCTCGGAGGTAGATTGTTGGACTGCGACGGTACCCAAGACGTCCTCTTGCTGAAGAGCCCTACCACCACTTACACTTTGTCACCTGATTGGCACCATCCGAGGCCCTCGATTCGATGGAGTGTCGAGATTCAGGGTACCATCCCACCAACGGAGGGGACTCAGCCCCCAAATTAAATCGTATAAATGTATGTATAAATTATCATCAACATATGGCATAAACACACTCATTTACAGTTACCTTCTTTCGCATTAATAATAATAGTATAGATGAAAAGAATTCAATGTTACTTTCATTGGTTGCTTGCTTCTGCAAAATTTGTAAATAACGAAAAATCATGTGTGTTTTTATATATTACAATTAATCTGTATAATAAAAATAAAACTCGTATCTTAGAAGTTATTATTTTTATATTGTTATTAGAATTTAATAATTTTCTATTTTTTTATTTCTATGCGGTTATAACTTGCACCTCCTATCGTATGAGCTGCGATGCATTTGTCACAATGTCAACCAAATGACGCTGAAGAAAACCACATTATGGTTTGGGAACGTTCTTCATTTTAAGACAAAGCATTTTTCCAAATGGAAACTGACACAAAAAGGGTATGATAAATTTTACGCCACCAACCGGTGCGAGAATTTTTATGTGCTAAACTGTTTTATGAAACCTCGATATGAAACCATTCAACGAGTGTGTTTATGTATAGAATATTTAAAATGGTTTGCTTTTCAGTTTTTCTACGACATTTTCTCGTTCTTGGTATCACAACAGTTGCAACAGTAATAGCATCACCTTGCCAAAAAAGCGAAAGATAGAACTTTACCAGTTCTTCTGCTCTTAGTGCATACTACCTACCAGTTTATTCGTGATCATTGCATTCATGGCGCTTCAGCAGTGCTAAAATATCGATCTCATAATCTAAATAATACATGAGAAATATCCCGTTTCTAATAATAACTGCAGTGTAAGTGACCGTTACAGTTTAAAAGCTTATATATCTAAGACGTTTTCTCTCATTTATAGTTTTATTGAATCCGTTTTGTTAGTTTGTTTTTGTAGTGGACTTGCGAAAAGACTTATTTTTTTGGCATATAATTTAAAAAGAAAATATAGCTTATATGTTTTTTCTTATTTCTAATAAATTGTCTTATTTTTGTGGATGACGATGAATCCATTGTGGATTCTCTGTAGCAGCCTGAAGTATTGATGTGACTGTTAAACGGTAATAGGTATGTTTCATCAATGTCATTGGCCTAAGCTTTGTCCTAACCAACGGACAACAAGATCAATCTCGATAGCATCTGGAGATTTATGACTCGATTAAATATGTTCATTCAGCTACAAATACTTTTGTGAAGGGTTTTAAACAAAAAACGATAACAATCTGGGTTGCGCCTTATAAAAACTACCACTACTTAATACAGTCAAAACAACATAACGTTAATTAAACAATTAACCTAATTATGTTTGTGGGCACCGGTGATCACTTACCATCAAGTGAGCCGCCTGCTCATAACTCGCATAAAAAAAACGTTCTTCAAAGCTGCGAATATTTTTTTTATTTTATTCAGAAGAGTGAAATTTTCGTGATACATTTGGGTATAGTTTGTACGCATGGTTTTAAAATATATTTGTAAACTCATATTTTAATATATTATGAACCAAAATTTGGATAGGTAAGCCTATCCAAATTCTAGATAATAAGTTACATCTTTCACCACAGTTTCACATTCCAACAAATCAAACTTAGGATAGGTTATTCTTTAGCACATGTTTTTCAACATCAAGGCAGACATGTCTGTCTTGTCCAGCAGTTCGGAATACAGAAGTTGTCCTAATGTGTGCATGGATTTGTGTATTGTTATCTCACTAACAATATTTTTCGCCCGATACGCTAGCGGCCTGTCTTTGCGTCAAGTGTGTTTTGTTTTCAGTCCTGAACTGCAATTTACTGAGCCGCCTATGTTTCAGTATACGCAGCCTCACCCATGCATAGTTATATTGTGATTTCTTTAATTATATAAATTTAAAAAAATTCACAACTCTTATTTTTGATCGGCATGATAAAACCCCTATCAATTCAACGATAAAAATCAAAAAAAATATCCATAAATTGGAAACTTTTTACAGCTCTAAAATCCATTAACTCCAAGTCGCAGTCCCTTTCCAACTTTGACGTAAAAAAGTACGCGATAGGGAAAATTCTTAGGAAAGGGTTAAATTACTTTTATTGAATTCCTTCTAAGATTTGACCGCTTTTCCGGAGGCAACTCGGACCTTTCAGGAGAAAGCTCAAATTGAGGCGAAAGCTATGTCAGTCTGTAGTCTGTATGTCAGTACAAACCTGTTCACACACGAAGGCGCGGCTCTCTTCAGTAAATTATTGATGTGCATTTGTAAGGGTAGGTCTCGTCATACTTTACGTCTTAGTGTGGGTACGTAGTATTATTATATGTTCTATGGTGTGGGTGTAAATGCTAATGTATAATAATATATTAATACAATACTATGTAAAATATGATCACAGCAGTAGTTGCAACTGTAGTATATGGATGGGGGCGCCTTCTTTAATGTAAATATCTGTAAGCGCGTATTGCAGCAAAACACCATACATATAATCGCTCCTGTATTCCCCGTAGGGGTAGGCAGAGGTGTGTAAACACCTACGTTTTGCCAATTGGGTTTTGGTCCATGTAATTGGGCTTTACCCCCTAAGCCTACTGCCATTGGCCGGGCACAGTTCAGGGTCATACAAATTGTTTTCTCTAACACATTAACGAAACCCAAGCAAGAACCGAATACAAATAACATGTTGACGTTAACAACATGTAATACGGGAATACACGAATGTATTGTATGAAACCCTGGCAGGCACTAAGATTTTTTTGGGATGCTTTTAAAAGAGTTTATTATTAAATATGGATTTCCGCAAAGTAACGCCTGAATCTATTCATTATATATGTAGTATGTACTTAACACATTGTTAAAAAACGTTTAAAAGAATGGCCCCGAGTTTCTTGCCCGTTCTTCTCGCAGTGGCTCTATAATTTTTGTTTGCTGAACGTGGCAGTACAATGTAGTATATTTCAATATTAAAATTTGTAATTGACCTTCATAAGAGCGTCGTAGACGCCTAAATTGAATAAATGATTTTGACTTTTGACTTTGAGATGGTATACAACCCTGTTGTGTGTCTAATGCACACTATATCCTACTCACACCCACGTGAGAAGTGGCATGCTGCTCATTTGACGCACTTTTCCCTTCGGGCAACTTATTTCTCTGGTTTATTATAATTTCATAATATAAGACACCATACGTGAAATATAATACGAGTAAATCAGAGAAATAAGTTGCCATCGTTAAGCCCAGCAGCTTGACCGTTACTCAATCATTTAAATAAGAAAAACTATTTGAAATTAAGTTTTTGACGTTACTATTGCTATATGGCATAGAATATATAAGTTAAAAATTATTGAATCTAAAATCTATATTTCATCATATTATCCTACCCGTATCCAATAAAGTGTTAAGACGCTGTCAAAACAGCGTAAAAATAACTATTTTCTGCGTTAGAAATTTTGTCACTTTCATCCTGCGTAGAAGTGAAAGAGAATGCTGAAATTGCGATCAATTTACGTAAAATCCGAAAGTAAGCTTAATAACACAAAACTAAATCGAAAATGAAGTTCTTTGAGGATAGAAACGTTAGTCCATTAATAGTTAGACTCCAAAAAATGTAGGGGTGGTCCTTCGTGATTGGAAAGGTCTGAACGATGCTGTTAATGTAACACATTATTTACAATGGATTTATACAAAGTTGGAAAACTTTCTAACCTCGATGCACTACGCAAACTCTTGGACTGTAAATTTAAGTTACTAAGTTTAGCTTTGATCTCTTTATGTTATGATGAGACATCTCAAAGTTTTAATTTCAATCACAATCTTAAATGAGATCTGTATTAGATTTGGAGTAACTTATTTTTGTCCGTATTAATAATTTACGAAAATTTGTATTGAATGTTAAATAAATAAATACTATGATACAATTTATAAGATGAGTTTATAACATGAGTTAACGTAAGTACCTATTGTTTTTAGATGTTTGTTTCTTCATGAATGCGGCAGAATCATATTTTGGCTTAAACGGTGGCTTAGTAATTAGGTACAGCCACTGGCTATACTTAGCCCAAAAAATTAATGTCGGACCGTACCTACTCCAGACTCTGAAAAATTTTCGTATTCATGCCTCGTATGGATTGACGCTGTTTTAAAAAGGTGCATTTGGTTAGGGCCAAAAAATATATAATAATATGCCAAAGTCAATACTGGCATCGGAAAACATAACTATATTTAAAAGGAAATTGTTTTAAAAGGAAATTGTTTTATTTGTTGATATCTAATTGCTATTATACAATTGAAGAATATATCGATGATAAAATAGAAATCATGTAATCTTTTTATATTTTTTAATAGTCGTATGACATTAAAAAATATAAATCATTCTCATCTTATTTTATTTGTTTGATATATTTGTAACCTTATTTACACGTGTTAAAAGTAATAAAACTAATTTTATTACGTACTTAACTTGCATGATAATTAAGAACTTTATTTATTATTGTATATCCGAAAAGGACGTAACTGTTGATACTCAATGAAACATTATTATAACACCATTTTCTGCACAGCTTATGCAATAAATGATTCTGATTCTCGACTGAAGCTGAAACAACTATTGTGAACAGTGATATAGGCAACAAAGTAGCTGTATAGTATTTCCCGGTAATGAAGCATTGGTAGAGGAGCTTGTCACGTACGCTACGGATGACCGCTAGAACATTTACTACTAAGCTCTTCCGTGCTTTGGAGGGCACGCTAAGCCGTTATCAATCTAAGTTGGAAGCTTCGAGCTGTCTGAAAACTTCTACACTAGAGCTGGCTGTGGCCCGCACTGGGTCCATACACGATGAAGAATCAAATGACCCATAGTTATTTCTTCCGAGGAAAACACAGTAACAGTCAGATATCTCAAACTAAGTAACCGTACGGTTCCCGGTTCAAAATACTAATGACCTATCCTTTCATTTGATGATCGCCTAAACTATCTAATGGGAAAAATGGGCGCACACTAACAGGGGCATTCCCAACTAAGGCGAATTAGCGTCAGATAACTGACTTGTCATAAAACTGACACAAAACATTAACAATACCTGTATACATATTTGTTTGGCGAAAGACATATTTCTCAGAGCTGGATATGATGATGTCGACATCATTAATTTTTTTTTACGTTTTAAGAAGTGACGGTTAAAATGTGCGTGATTGTACAATGATATTTCCATCAATTAAAGCTGTTCTACTCTAACAGGTCCTGTGGCTAAGCCTACTAGGAACTTTTATTGCATAGATGTCCGTTTTTTTGTTGTCTCATTTAAATTTCAGCAAAATCGGTCAAGTCGTTTTTGAGTTACAATCCAATAAATTTAAAAATATAATCCAATCTTGATGATATAGTCGTTGACAATGAATGACAATCGATCGAAAAAAATGTATCCAAAAAATGGAACCGACTTCAACACTCAAAAGAAATAACTTGTCGAAGTCGGTACCATGCGCACAATATTGTGATAATAGGTACTTTTGAACTATCATGGTACAGACTTCAACAAGTTATTTGGCACTTTTGAGTGTTGGAAATCGATTCTTTTTTAAAGTTATTTTCTTTTTTTAATTATTTTTGTATGTTGTATTCAATATTTCTTTTGTTGATATACTTAGTTATAAATTGTATTAGAGCATCAAGTGCTTTCATAAGAAGGAACTATAACATAATAGTTTGTTTATTCGCATATTGTCTTTGGCGGTCGTTAGTGTGGGTTGGAGTAAAAAATCTTATCCACTAAGCCCTTGACACTGTGAGTAGGGTTCAGCCACTTATTATGGAGAGTAGTTACTGGAGGGTTAGGTTTAGAAAAAAAGGAAATGTTTTCTTTTACGATTATTAATACTGATATCGATTCTAGCATTATATTTTACATGACCTGAAATTGAGTTTGATATTATTTAGTTCAAACGCAAATTACTTAGTAATTCTGAATTTCTATAATTTTTATTTTTATTCAGATACTCTAGACTTCCGTAGGTAGAGGTATACAGTTTTTTTTTATTAAAATCATATCGAATCAATCTTCAGTGTGCGTGTAGAATATAAAATTATATTTTGTAGAACCGACACCGTTGTCTAAATTAATTATTTTATATAAATAAATAAAAATATATGAATGTTATAATGCTACAATTTTAAAAACAATAACCTACATAAATAGAAATATCTTAAAATCAATAGGTAATGAATAGATAGTCTCGATCGTGCGCCCACTGAGTCAAAACCTCCTGAAGATGCTTCGTTTAGAAGCGTCACGTAGGCATAGCAGGAAAATGAGGTGGAATTGTCACTAGATATATATTTTAAATTTTAATACTTTTTTAAGTGTTTTATTAAATATTATTTTATGTTTTCTTAAGATACTTTTAAAAATATTTTTTATTATTAAAAATCACTATATGAATATTTGACGAAATCAGTTCTGGTGGCCATTTTACAGTGCATTATTTAAAATACTCCCTGTTGTTAACGTGGCAAAGAAGTAACAGAACAAATATGTGCTTCAGAATATGACAGCGTCTTCTGAAGCACATATTTGTTTTATTAGAATCCTTTAACACGTAGAGGTGTATAAACATACTCTCTCATGCTCACATTAATGTGAATAACTTCCCAAAACATGGAGGGAGGTGCTCAGGTCAACAAGTATTTTTTCTTTTATACATATGACGTTTGATTCCCCGTGGAGGGCCAGGCTAGCATGTTACTCCCCATTGATACCTGTGAGTGTCGTAAGAGGCGACTATAGGTAAAATATCGGAAGGTGGGCAGCAGCACCTTCTGAGGAACTGACATCTTAAACTGGGATCCCCAAGACGCCTACCAAGCGTGTGGATTATGGCAAATCCCACTTAATGGGGGAGGCTGTAATCAGCAATGGACAATCCGGCTGATACAGTACGTTTGATTACGCATCACAATATACTGCATTATCCAATCTTGATGATACATATTGTTCCAAATTGGCCCGATTAAAATTTCATCAACATTGATTTTAATTTGAAATTACAACAAAAGGAACAACTTTAATTACGAGTAGAATTCGAAAGCATCCGTCCCTATAGCCAGGACATGAGCATGATATAACAATTGACCTAGCACAATATGCGGCCACTGCGATATCGATCGCCCAAGCGCGGGCGACCTGGCGGACGGGCGGGACATAAAAGTTTTTTAAATTCTAGTATTGTAATTTATTTCGTTTTCGAGCTGACCTGCGACATATGGACAAACGGATTGACAGACGGCGGAGTCGCGTTAGACTCTGTTTTGCCCTTTGGGTACCCTGAAAATGTAAATTGAATGTGTAGTAGCATTTTGATATAAGATATTGGTCTTAGCAGGATGTCATATAACTTATTTTACACTGTTATTGTTAGAAGACCGTCAGCTTTCATAATAATAACATTTTCATACCCACAATATTTTCAATATCTATAAACGTATACACAATACTCGATCAATGATCAATTACTCATATACGTCACCTTGACCCTGTGTATTCAGTGCTGCTAGTATTTTATTAAAATAAAATACAGGACCGTCTACGATATCGAGAAAGTGTATACAATAATATACAACCAGTACAACATCCAACATATTAACAGTTGAAAGAAAGTAACTAATTGCAGATAATTATATAACGTTACACATGGTTCTAAGTGTAAGGCAGTTGTCCCACTATTGGCGATAAGCGATTAGCTATCGATTATTTCCTCACACAAGAAAAGTACAAAGATGCAGATGCCGTGTCAACAATTACATCTAACAGATGAATATATTAATGATGCATTATATAGTTGATCGTTGAATGTTCGCACTGCTGGCGAAATCTCACTCTCCACTAGTTTATCGCAGCGACCAGAGCTATCTGGAACGGTGATTCTCGCTGAGTAGTCATAACACTCACTGAGAATCGCTCCGAGCGAGTGCGTGTGATTTTTAAATCGCCCATCGCACTCTATCACTCACTATTAGATTAAAACTAGGTACTATTTGCCACAAGATCGCTAACCCGTTTCTAGTTCTACTCTCTTATATCTCCTCGCTTACGGTGGAACAAGTGCCTGAGTATATAGTGATTCTAACACGGAAATTGGTTTTCACTCGGATTCGGAATCTCATTCATACATACAATCCCTTTCTAAACGCTCTCGAATCCGAGTGAAAACTTGTTTCCGTGCGATTTAAAATCACTATGAAGGAAAGCTTATGTACGAATTTTAAACTTTGCGTCTTTGAACACAGACAATTGCAAAGGAATGTGGTAGTACTGATGTTCGATATACGAACACTCAAAATATGGAGCTGTGTGGACTGTACAATGATTAATGACGATGACGTGCTGAGGTAACGATCCAAATAAATAGACAAGAGGAGGCAAAGAAATCCACCACGTACCTTTAATACTCCCACGAACCGTCCCCAAGACAGGCTGGCTGGATCAGATTTATCTTATATGATGTTGACTTTGGACAGATCACACAAGCACAACAAAAATAAGTATAAATTCTGCACCGCAGTAGTTTAGTTCAGAGCTCACGGAACTAACAAAAAGAAATGTTGTTTTGAAAAAGGGTACGAAGAATACATACGAAGATAAGTTATATACATACACATAAGAAGCCCACGGGGCTGCTCGACGTAGACTGAGAGTAGAGTCTCTGTCGTGTCAATTCTTTTCTGTTTCCATCCCAAGTCGAGGGTAGGACGCGAAACAAATCTCGGCAGTAGCAAAAATCATTCACCAGCTTCAAATCTAAATGTAAGGATCGAACAACTGATTCTTAAGATTTAAATCTAGACCTTAAAAAAATTGGTATTTTATTAATCTACGAATATGCAGGAAATGTTTTTACTTTAGCCTTAGAACACTGATAATTGCAAAGGAATGTCTCAATACCGATGCTGAAAATATAAATCTGGATTTATAAAATTGGCATTTTATTAATCTAACTAAAGTTCAAGCTTTTTGATAACAAAACATGTGTGGATTATGTGTTCGAGCCTTAAACTATCTGGTATACGTCCAATTTTCTGAATCACCGCTAATTCACTTACGACCGTTCGCTTGAACGGTCACTTCTACGAACGAACGTTCCTTCGAACTAATATTGCCCGAAGCGACTTCTTCTCTTGACGACCTTTTTCCCCGAATGATCACTAAAATTGGTCTTACAGTGAGATTAAAGAGTTTTTTGGCCCTTCTAGCCACTGTTGTAGCTAATTCACGACTAGGGCAAAGGAATCGTATATGTACACTAAACAAGAAATTTTATCCAATCAATGATTTTAATATTTATGAATTCTTTAATATTTAAGTTGTACATACACCTTTTTCCAAGTAGCCTTGATGTTAATTTAATTGTGGCAAGTCAATTGTCATTTTCTGGTTCTATTTTTGCTAACCTCTTTTTGCGCAGTTGGATAAAAAGTATCCTATGTCCTTTCCCGGGTCTCAAACTATGTCCATACCAAATTTCATCAAAATCGGTTTAGTAGTTTTAAAGTTTATTCGTTGCATACAAAGCTACAAAAATACTAATCATTCCTCTTTATCATGTTAGTCTCGATGTAGATCAGAAAACGTTAACAGGAACTTTGAAAATGTATATTTCATTTCATTGTCACCGTTTCGTTTTTTGATTATTCATTCATTTTCGTAATGCTTATTGATTACAAGATCATTCACTCGCCTAAAATACTGTATCATCGACAATAGCAAAAACCATTAAAACATCCACGCTAAGAAATATATTTTTCAGTCAATTAATACTTAAATATTACTCAACTGATTTTGATGAAATGTATATGGGACCACCTTTATCCAAGAAAAATAAAACATAATAATCAGTTCACAATTGGTGGAATGATTGCGTAACTCACACAAAAAAAATATAATCGAATTGAGAACTACCTCCTTTTTTGGAAGTCGGTTAAGAAAATAAAGTTTCATCCATTTCCATACTGTGTTTTAATTCTTCTTTTATTAACTCGCTTTTCCTGAATAAAACGTGTTTGTAGGTTGAATAAATATCAGTCGGAAGCGAATAATGTGCTAATTTTAAATAAGTACTCCTTAAAAGCTACTTGATGTAGATTTGTGATATTTTACTAGAGAATTCTTCTTTAAATATTATAAATAAAACCGACAAAAAATACTCACGTTGGGGATCGAATACGTCGACCCGGGTTTCGAGCATATCAGATGCTCATCATCAGGGCGAGTGCACAGCTGCGTCTGAGAGCTCCCGACGGGCACTTTCACAATTCTTCTTTACTATATAAAATGGTGTTTCAAATAAGTAAAGTTTTAGCGCCGTCGGCTTTCTTCAAGGATATCTTTTCCTTGTTCCCTTTTTTGGGTTTACGCCTCATAACTTACTTTTTGTGTTATTGAGAACTACATTAGGCATACATTAAGGTGACTGCCATGTAATTTGTACGATGCTAGTTCGAACACCTTTTTTGGAATATTTTTGGTAAATTCAAATTTGTAGTTTAAATTGCTAATCATAACCCGACATCTAACATAAGTATATGTTCGATCCTTTAAATTATAAATTTCTGTGTAATACATCCAATGGGAATTTTCACAGGGAGTAGACTAACTATTTAGGAGGGACCCACTCAACAGGACTTACTACTCAGTTTTAGCGCAAAAAAACATTATGAGCTTCATTGTAATTGTGAACCTAATTTGAAACAATACTGGAGTATTTCTAAATACGCACAATCGTTTTGTTCCGGACGGGAATTGAAACCGGGTCCTCGATTTAGCACCGGATGCCTCGATGCTGGCTCAATTCCCGTCCGAAACAAAAATTTGTGCTTCAATAATTTGTAAATGTGATTTTTAGAAATTGGTTCTGTCCTTCTGAAGTTTCAAGTATGATTTCAAGCACTATCATGCAAGAAAATGTCATGTGGGCAGTGTAAAGAACAACCAACAGCGCCCGCAATTTCATTTCAGAAGTATAGAGTAGGTGAGCAGTGATGAAATAGTTATTTGTGCAACAAGAGAGCAAAGTCTTCTCTCTTTTTTTGCTGCGAGTGCTGATTTTGAATCCTGAGCAAGCGAAGTGTTCAATCATTGAATCACGAGCGCAGCGAGTGATTCTAAAGTTAAATCCTGAATGTGGCGAGGGACTCAAAGACACGAGATACAAAAAACTTTACTCTCGTGTAACACACATAACTTTTCAATTCAGCAGCAAGAACACTTTAGGAGATAAAACAATAAACCGGAATAGAATGAAAAACTATTAACTTATTTAACTCTTTTCGCCATCCACAAAATTTTATTCCCGTTCTTTTATTTAAATTAAGGCGTGTTCGGAAATAGCACTATTGCACTCATAAGATTTTATTTTTCAAAATATATTACGTAACATTTTTCTCTCTCTTTCTAATGGCGGGAAAGAGTTAGAGTGTGAATGTTTCGAATTGTATGATTAACCCAAGGCTGCATAAAATATTCGAGGCTATCTGAAAAAAAAAATTACTTTGTCTCACTCAGTGAGCAAAATCGCATTTTGCTCACTGATTTCAGGCAATAAAACCTTCATGTTTGAGCTACTGATGTGAAAAACGATTGTGGTGATGAAAAGTATTATAAGTATTAATCTAGGACCTTAAATTTCTATATTCCAAGTTTCATACAAATTGATTCAGCTATTTCATCTTGAAGGAGTAACATTTTTTTTATGGATTGTGACTGAACAATCACGAGGCCCACCTGATGTTAAGGGGACTAACCTCTGCCTATAACAGATGCATTTCGTTACGTGACGAATTGTACTGCGCCCGTTACATTGAGACATACAGTTGTTTAGTCGATTGTGCCTGTATTTTATCTGGTTCTTAAGGAGTGCTGCCGGAACACTGCTGCACGACAGATTTTCTATTTGAGGGTGGCGGCTAAGCAGGCGGGCATGCTCTAAATGCCCTTCCACCATGAGGTGAAGCTCAAGCCGCGTGGCTCCACAGCCAATGCATCTTCATCCACATGAAGAAGTCGCAACACACACTCACACCCTTACTGACTAACTTTCACATTTTTTATATTAGTAAGTAATTATCTTGTTTTTTTCGGGACCGATAGGTTGGTACTACCGATACCAGCTCAATATACGACTTTCCGACTTTTTGAATGGAAAATTTTCCGATTAAGTTTTATAATGGAAAAATATCTGGCAACTTACCAAGATAAACGGACGATTGTGGTATCGATTTAGCCACATTATTATGTCGTTGAGCCTAATCGACGATTTGCCGGATTAAATGGATTTATTCAAGAAAGAGGTTCTGTTGCCAAATCCGAAATGGGCAATTTCAAGTAAATAGCGAAAGATTTACAAGTTCATTACGAATGATCATTTAACTGTAACAGCCTCCCCAATTAAGGGTGTATTTGTCATAAACCCCACGCTTGGCAGGCGTCTTTGGGGTCGCAGTGTAAGTTGGCAGTTCTTTAGAAAGCTCTAGAAAGCCCACCTTCCAGTATTTTTCCCTTAGTCGCCTCTTACGACACCCACGGGATGATATGGGGAGGTGCGATTCTAACCCGGCACCCCACGGGGTGTATCATTTAAAGTAAAACTAAGTTTTCAGTTGTTGGAAGTTAAATATACAAACTGATCCAATTTGAAACTTGTGATGGTGGTGACAGGGTATACATGACATATAGGAAAAGTAACCTGTTTTTTTTAATACTGACTGTCACTATCTTATACCTATAGATTATATATATCTTATCCTATACCTTTTGGTAAAAGATGATGTGGTCACAGGTGTTGATGATGACCTTGTCTACACTAATATTATAATTGGTGGGTGCATGTTGCATATATAACAGTACGCTATATAACGTTTTTTTTTCACGTTTTGGGTTACATTATCGAAGTTTTCATACGGGTCCCTTACTTTTTGAAAATATTCTATAACCTATGTTCATCAGGAGTAACAAGAAATTTTAATGGCTAATTATATTTTTCAAATCGAAATGAAATATATAAATAAATTGTGAACCGACATGCACCCTATATTGCACATTCCACTCCTTTCCTGCCTAATCATCATCTCTTTCGTCATAGTGCCTCAGCCAACCATATTTCTCCTCAGTATTCACCCAACTTCCAAATCCGACGGTTGCCTTAAATTTAATTTTGTATTTTATTTCTTTTTTTTAAAAAGCAAATCAAGCCCGAAAACTCATAGATGTACGCCGCGAAAATGATTGACAATAGAGCAAAGTAATGTACTACAATTTTATAGAAGACATCAATATCTACAAAAAAAGTCCGCAATACCATATGTCTAATCATTACAGTTATTTCACAATATCTACTTTATGTGTTTAAATTTATAATTTTTGGTAAATACCCATGCGAAACAGGTGCGGGGCGCTAGTCAATATTTCAGTACAATATTTACGTACCTAGTACTTTATAAGTTTACTTTGAGAGTTTTCGTGAGCATGAGATGTTCAAACGTTCGTAGCTAAGTTTTCTTTGCTGTTCTTAACCGATCAGCTAAGTTAAGCAACGTCCACCGCGGTCATGACTTGAATGGGTGACCGCTAGTGACATTACTACTGAGTGATTCTGTGCTTCGGAGGTGAAGCCGTCGGTCCCGGTTGTTGTCTTACGCCGGCAATCTATATAGCATGGTGTTACGGCATTTTTAAGCAGATATAAACAATAATATCCATTACATTTTATTATTAAACTATTATACATTTATACGACCTTTGAAGATGGTATAATATATGTATATTTATAATATATATATATATATATACATCCTGTAACCGGTTGTACGTCCTCTATGGCGTTATTTGCATCTAATGTGGCGTCCACCTGCTACGTCCGTATAAGGACGCCAAATAGGAGACCACGCGCAATGTGCGTGAAATGACCCACTGATACCAGTAAAGTCAAAATAAGAAAAGTGAATTGGACGTCATTTTCGTTCCAATCTACCTACACTGCATATTTACGTATCTATATATATATATATATATATATATATTTGCTTTTCAAAAATGAAAAACTTAATTATTACATTTATACATTTTAGGACACACCGGCTTTGTATACGAGGTGACTAAACCGCTCGGGCACTTGACACTGTCAGGAGAGACGTGATTGTTGTGCTCTAGTTTTATTATTTCAACCGTCATAGGGCTACCATCTACCAGCCTTCTAGACTTCATCTGACCGAAAGAAGTGCTTGCTCCTGAAGTGTTGGAGCAAGCTCTTGTAATGACATCATTACGAGAGTTGAAGTGTTCAAGAAATGTGCCCTTGTATATTTCAAAAACATACACCCAATTATTTAGTCATAATTTTCCAACATGATCGGATGATCACACACATATTTTTATACCACTATTATTATTTCTTTGAGCATCTACAATTTGCAGAATTAAATATATTATCCTAAAAGGGGATTTGTTTGTGTTGCCGAATTCTAAATGGCCAATTTACCGTAGACAGCAGAAGTTTCGAGGGTTCATGAAGAAAGATAATTTGAGTCATAATGAAACAGCTGATGCCTTGAAGGGGAAAGCTTGAGGGTTGGTCATAACTTTCAACTTGATTTTATCTCGGCATTAATCCATCAAGCAGCTGTCTGTACAATCAAATGAGACCACTGAAATAAAACTCGCAAGAGATAATCTTATCTTGGATTACTGTGAGGCTATACTTTTTACTACGTAAAAGGATTCATCGAGAGGTAAGCTGCCAATCAGGAAGCTTATTATTGCACTGTTCCGGATTGAAAGACATTACGTTGACAATTTTAGAGTTTGCGGTACCCAAAAGGAAACATAAGGTCTAAAGACTCCGCTGTCGGTCTGTCCATACATTCTTATATGTCAGTAGATATTTTCTGTATAATGTTGACTCAACATTCGTATGTTGTACAAGAAATCTGAATAAAATATTTTTGTCAGTCTCCAATATTTTTTTGAGCTCCTAGCTGGTTACTAAATTACCTTTATTAATATATTATTTTTATTATGTAACAATAATAAGTTATGTATGGTAATTTATATATGTTACTCTACACAACGTACATACGTTTTGATCACTGAGTGAGACAAAGTAACTTTTTTTTTTCAGATAGCCGCGAATATCTTTTTCGGGGTTAATCATACAATTCGAAACATTCACACTCTATCTCTTTCCCGCCATTAGAAAAAGAGAGAAAGAGAGAGACAAAGACCAGCCCTTTCGAAGTTCCTATTTTACATTCGACCTCAAAGACAAACACGTTCGGAATTTCGTACCAGCTTTGAAGCGCTCGTAGCGAAGTTTGCTTGGCTATTCTGAATCGATCAGCAAAGTTAAGCAACGTCCGCCGCGGTCAGGAGTTGGATGGGTGACATTACTACTGAGCGCTTCCGTGCTTCGGAGGGCACGTTAAGCCGTCGGTCCCGGTTGTTGTCTTAGGATGGCAATCGTTACAGCATGGTGGTAGGGCACTTTGCGAATGCCCGCCTGGCTAGCTACCACCCTCAAGTTGAAAATCTGTCGCCAAGCACCTAACGGTGTGTTCCGGCAGCTGTCCTTGAGAGCCAGTAATTCTAGGTTAGCCTGTATAACATCTTCGACCACATCATCACTTACCATCAGGTGAGATAGTAGTCAAAGGCTAACCTATCAGGCATAAAAAAAAAAAAAGTTAACTAAAGACTTGAAAATTTTGAAAAAAGATAATTATGTCTTTTATTATAATTTAATGAATTTTTAACTTATTGTTGTATTTAAACGAAAATAAGTTTTTACTACAAATAAAACTGATATTTAAACTGTATTTATTTAATCCTAGTTTAAAAAATGTTACGTAATATATTTTGAATAATATAATATCATGGGTGCTATTTCCGAACACGCCTTATTTCAAATAAAAGAGCGGGAATACAATTTCGTGGCTGGCGTATATAAAAGTTGAATAAGTTAATATTTATTTCAATGTATTTCTGTTTATTATTCTATCTCCTAAAGTGTTCTCGCTGCTGAAGTGAAAAGTTATGTGTGTTACACGAGACCAAAGTTTTTTTTGCATCTCGTGCCTTTGAATCCCTCGCCACACTCAGGATTCAAAATCAGCACTCGCCGCAAAAAACGACTTTGTTCTCTTGTTGCACAAATAACTATTAATTTATTACTAAGAAAAAAAAATCTTTGGTAAATACAAAAGTATGTTTGCTTCACAGCTATGCGAGTATGTGTACAAAATCACAATTTATAAGAAAAAAATTAACCTTCAGTTTAGTTCAGAGGTCCCACTTTTTAAAAACCATAATGGAAAATCAGCGTCATTATTTCAATCTTAAATAATAATAATAAATTAGATTCCTACCGTGTCCGTCACGAAACAATCAGTACTAATTCAGTACTATTCAGTACTATTCAGTACTATTCAGTACTATTTAGTACTATTCAGTACTATTCAGTACTATTCAGTACTATTCAGTACTATTCAGTACTATTCAGTACTATTCAGTACTATTCAGTACTATTTAGTACTATTCAGTACTATTCAGTACTATTCAGTACTAATATTATAAATGCGAAAGTAACTCTGTCTGTCTATCTGTCTGTCTGTCTGTAACGCTTTCACGCCAAAACTACTGGACCGATTTCAATGAAATTTGGTATGGAAATAGTTTGAAACCCGGGAAAAAACGTAGAATAGTTTTTATCTAACTGCGCAAAAAGTGGTTAATGTTTTTGCGCGATAACCGACATAACGCGCCCGGAAAGCTAGTCATGTTCATAAAGCGCAATCTTTATCACACAAAGGACAATGCGTGCAGCCCACTATCACGTTGAGTTGTAATGTTTACTACAACGATATTTCGTAGTGCGAAACAAAATTGTAAATATAATTGTAAATGTAAATGTAATAAAATAAGACTGATTAGAGATATGGTAGTTGGCTCCCAGACAAGACTCCAGAGTAAGCATTACAATAGTATGTTGGTAAGTTTGTATCTCAGCTTTTATGAAAAATGTTGTCGCAATTAAATAAAACCGTACCTAAAATTGCACCCAAACTACAGATTTTATAGACATGATGTCATATTCTATCAATCTGAGATACTGGCAGAAACAGGTTGGATTTTTTGTCCAGCTAGCTCTATCATATATAATATACAACTGTTTCTAAAATAACCTTTTGAGACATCTGTATTGGCGTGTTGTCAAAAATTTTTCAGTGACTCTAAATTTTATAAGTCTAGATAAGTAGATAAGTTTTATTTAAGGTTGGCCTACTGTGCGCTTTGGGTATCCTGTAAGCACAGCATGCATTTGATAATAAATAAATAAATAAATCTATTATTCACAACACATTTTTCTTTCTTGAAGCCAGATTTGTGGCCAACACAGTCAGTACAGATCTATGTTCTATTCTTGTATACAGCTATTGTAGAAACTTGATTTATGCCCATAGTAGTACCTACAGATAAGCAAATATATTTGAGTAGGTACAGCTGTTTATTCTATTCTTTTTAAGTAGCCGTTTGTTACTTACATCCGTCTAATCAATAAATTCTCCCACCAATATATTTTGTGCACCCACTCAATTATAATGTATTAGTAAGTATATTTTCCTGAAGTCATCCACGAGTTTATACAATATCTGTAACAATACTTGTACGAGTTATGAAAACGTGAATAAGAAATAGCTGAGTCGAAGCAGAACTCCTCAAAGTTCATAAAACATTAATAGAGAAGCGGATTTCCTTAAATCCTTCCTTACGGGATCCCACAATAATCCTGGCTTCGAACTTCGTTGCACTAAACCTCCCGCCAACGGAGATAGGTCACGTCCCACCCCGAGATATATACTTGGACTTGCTCATCGCATTGGTCTGATAGTCCACTGTTGTCTGTTTAGTAATTAAATGAACTATGTAGGTACATATACATATATAACGTGGTTTTCACTTATTTTAGTAAAAAATACGGTATAACTTACAGAACAATAATATTGACGCACTGCGTCAGTATTATTCTTCTTCGATTTTTTATTTGTTTTCGGGTTTTTTTTTATATTGCTGATAGGTAAGCCTTTGACCACAATCTCACCTGATGGTAAATGATGTGGTCGAAGGCGTTAAGACCCTTGACCGAGAATTACTGGCTCTCAAGGACAGCTGCGGAACACTCCGTTAGGTGCTTAGCAATAGATTTTGTTCTTGAAGGTGGTTGCTTGCCAGGCGGGCATTCACAAAATGCCCTTCCACCATGAGGTGAAGCTCAAGCCCGCGGCGGGATTCGAATGATGGACCCGCTTCGCGGTCAATGCCACTGAGCCATCACTGCTTCTATTTTTTGTTTTATGTTTTAATTTGTTCTTCTTCGTGACTTCGCCTTTTTAAATTTATCAAAGGTTTTGTAAGTTAAAAACATAATAGAATACCGGATGCAAATTTTCAACTGCTTTCTTTACATGAGCTCTATTTAAAAAAAAACCTTAAAATACCAGAAGGTGAGAAGCAGCGCGTTCTGAAGAACTGCTTACTGAAACCCATCTTATCCTGCAATCCCAAAGACGCCTGCCAAGCGTGGGGTTTATAGTAAAAATGGTATAAGCTGTGTTCAGCAGGTGACAACCTGACTGATACAGTATATTGCCGACTTCTACATGTTATACCGGTTAATTTAATTTTGAAAAAATATTTCATAATTTTGAGTATATATCAAGATATCTAAAGCCTTTAAATTATATTTAATATTTCAAGAATATTTAACCCTCTTCGAATATACGAAGGTAGGTATATAACTTTTCTAATGGAATCGATCCAAAATGGCTACCGAAATATAGATGCATCGTAAAGTAACCAATTGGAAGAGAAACACAATATCAAGTAATAGTTTTCTTTACAAAATTACGATAGGAAAAATTACAGTCATGTGCGGGATTCGAACCCGCGGCATCCACCCCTGCTGTGGTATGCTGTGACCGCTAATCCAAAATTACATAGTTTTTTTAGGGATGATTTAGATGTTGATTACCGCTTTCGGACGTTCAGCTCCACTGGATTTTGGGCGAGGGTAGGCCCTTTATAAGCCGTCTCGGGAGAAGTGCTGAAGACACGTAGATGGCGAAGAAGGGCGTAGATGGCGAAAAGCGCCTCCGTCTCCTGCGGGTGCCGAAAACGTACCGCTACTTACGGAGGAGTTGACAGCAAGCTCAAGGGCACCACTGTTTGGACCTAGGCTTGAGTCGCTGCCGAGAGATATTGGGGGAGTCGGAACGAATTGCCTCTGTGCAACTGCAGTGTTGCACCGTTGAGAATGGGCCCTACGGTAAATTACTCTGTGACTATTTGGAGAGACACTAATCGGGACTTTGCTTTTGCCTCGAGCTCGCCGGCGAGTACAATGGAACTACAGGGGTAGTACAACGTAAGTTGAACTATAGGTGTCGCTCCATCTCCATACGTCCGTTAAGAATGAGATCACAAATTAAAGTCACGAGTCGTATGTCATGTTAATAATTGATTAAAACTAACGAAAGCTTGACTCATATTAAAAGATTATTTCAAGCAGATTTAACTTACGGTTGTTTACGTCGAGAAGGCGTCGGCTTAAAATAATCTTTTATTATATGTCATGTTGTTTGAAGCGCTCGTAGCGAAGTTTGCTTGGCCGTTCTTAATCGATCAGCTAAGTTAAGCAACGTCCACCGCGGTCAGGAGTTGGATGGGTGCTTAGTGACATTACTACTGAGCGCTTCCGTGCTTCGGAGGGCACGTTAAGCCGTCGGTCCCAGTTGTTGTCTTATGATGGCAATCGTTACAGCATGGTGGTAGGGCATTTTGCTAATGCCCGCCTGGCTAGCTACCACCCTCAAGTAGAAAATCTGTCGCCAAACACCTAACGGTGTGTTCCGGCAGTTGTCCTTGAGAGCCAGTAATTCTAGGCTAGCCTGAACAACATCTTCGACCACATCATCACTTCCCATACCAGGTGAGATAGTGGTCAAAGGTTAGCCTATTCGCAATTAAAAAAAAAATGTTGGCTTAGCTGTCAGAGTATACCACGTGTTATAGGGGTGGATGGCTCGGGTTCGACACATGATTATATTTTTTTCCTCTCGTAATTTTGTAATGTAATACGCGAAGCATGCGTTAATGCAAAAAAAAAATATTGAAATCATTGTTTTCTATTATATCTACTACATGTCAGTTTACGGTTATTAGGGACCCGCCACAACTTCTCACTTAGAGAATCACGTTGCGTTCTCGTGTCCATCTAAGTTGATAACAACGTTCATATTGGGCACTCAATTCATACTCTCTAACTTGTTAACGAGTTGTACCATGTAGTACTTCACAAACATAGCTGTTAAATTAATCATAACCCGAGCATACGTCTTCACATTAATAACTATATCGTTAAGTATCCTTATATAATTAATTCTCCTCTTTTCGATTGATTAAACATTTAATTTATTATTTGTCTAAAAGTTCTTTGTGGAATCTTTTGTCTTATGTTTTTTTTTCCTTTATATTGACTATACTTATTTGAAATTGTACTGTTCTTATTTTTTTCTACTGTTTAATATGTATTTGTTCTTCTAGCGTTTAATATGTATATGATTTTATTTTTGTTTCCAATTTATTGTAAATAGTTTTATCAATTCCTGCATTACTTATTGTTATTACTTTTTGTGTAATTAATGTAAATGTATCAGTATTAACTTAAATAAATAAATAAAATAAATAAAAATTGACACTATGTTCCCAAGTCTAAAACTATTTCCGTTAACGATTTCTTACAATAATTTATTTGACTTCCACAGCGCATCATTGATGTTTACGACGTAGTCAATTGACTAGAGTCAATTTCCGATTTATTCTAGTAGCTAAACTGACTTTTCGGCGGGAGTTGTAAGAGGCGATTCTGCTTGGGAACATAGCAGTCTAGACTTATCTGTCGTACAGTGCAGACGTATTGGTACATGGAATATAGTGAGCTAAGTAGATATTGCCGGAGTATTATTTTAAATGACCTCGGTCGATTAAAGAGCTCTTTTTTATTGCTCAATTTCTGCACGATAAACATGGCATGTGCGTTACTAAATCGCTCATTATATGATGCACTCTCAGTGTTATGTACCAATTCCGTCAAGTTCACCGGTATAATTTTTAAACCAGGATAAGATTTTTCCTTTGCTACAGTTATCTGCTGAATATTAAAATGCATTTAAATACTGCAGCCTCTTTGGATGTCTATAGTGATAAAAGTCCATCTTATATTGTAGTTTCAGGACATAAAAGTTATCCTCGTGTAACTAATATACCACACAATCAAAAGAACCAAAAGGATCACTCTATCTATTCTTTCTCTCTACATTTCTCAGTTTTGTCCGTCATAAATTAGTAAGAGATAAACAGTGGCGAAATATGCTCAAGAGGCGAGCCATTTCTTGAGGTTTGATAAGGCTTCCGTATTAGCAAAGGAAAGGTTCCTGATACCGCGTAAAGCACGGGAAGCCATTGAAATTGACCGCCATCCCAATTTCAACCGTGACCGTGGGTAGAATTTACCACCAGCGTGGAAACCAGTTCTTAATACTGCCTCTTGGAATAATGCACCCGTCATCTTGCAGCAAGATACAGTCAGTGCGGCGTGTACAGGACTGGTAGTATAGAACGATAGCAGTACCAGTGACAAAGAAAACAGTGATGCACCTGCTCCGGCGCCGCCGCCGGTGACGTCAGAGCGCGCGAGGAGGGCCGCTGCCGCGCGCCGGCTCCACAACCAGTACATGCGTCGGCGCAGTCGTGAGCGCACGCACTCCGTGATGAAGCGACACTGAAGGTCGCGAAACCGGTCGAGACGCCTTCTCGACGTTAACAAACCGTAAGTTAAATCGGCTAAAATAATCTTTTAAAATAAGTCAAACTTACGTTAGTTTTAATCAATTATTAGATAAACAGTGGTCAAAATCTTTCCTATCAGTTTAAGTAGGACACATTTTTCTTGTCAACCTCAATTTTTCGAAGCAATAATGGCCGAGCATTTATGGCTATGGACTGTCGTGACTCAGGTTCCTGGTTCGATCCCCACCGCAGCCAGTTTGAGCTTCACTGCATGGTGGAAGGGCTTTCTACGAATGCCAACCTGTCTAGCTACCCCCCTCAAGGAAAAAATTTGTCACCAAGCACTTAACTGTGTGTTCCGGCAGCAGTCCTTGAGAGCCAGAAAAATTACAAGCACATGTGACTTAACAAATGTATGTCTCAATGTGACGGGCGCAGTGCAATTCGTCACATGACGAAATGCATCTGTTATAGGCAGAGGTTAATCCGCTTAATATCAGGGGGTCCTCGTGCTTGTTCCGTAAAAAAAACTTTTTTATGTTCAACGCCAAAAATATACGGTCGCATATTATTATCTTTTTGTTTTTTTTCTCAAAATGAAGATAGGTAAAAAATTTACAATGACATTATATGAATTTCCCAAGGGCTCTGATATCTATGACGACAAGAGTCAAGGTTATGAAGTACAAAGATACGTCGGCAAATATATCTATGCACGTGGTACCAAAAGGTACTAAAGAAATCTTACGCTATATGAAAAGAAACTCATTGTTTTATCTTCGCCTGTAGATCTTTAATAAACGACACTGTTAAGTTGGCATTCATTGCAAAATTTGCATTTGTTTGGACTGTAGAGAAACCTCCTTCGCGTAGAAATTGTTGAGAGCGTTCTGCTAAAGATGCAGGAATATTTTTTTAACACACTCGCTCGTAACCAGCCTTAAAATGCACCGATTTTAGTGTCATAATACAGTCTATTACGCACTCGTGCTTTTTGTTTACTTTACCGCACTAACTTTTAAATAAAAAAAAAACAACGTTTCCATACTTCTCACCAAGGAGATTGTAGTTTGTTTCGTTCGTTTTTCATATAAAAACAAACCAAAGAGTTTTTTACCTACTGAAGTAGAACTTTATAAGATTTAATTATAAACCTTCTTAATCAGATTATTATCAAAAAATTTTTAACAAAAAATGGAACCGACTTCAACACCCAAAAGTGTGAAATAACTTGTTGAAGTCGGTACCATGATGGTTTAAAAAGTACCTATTATCACAATATTGTGGGCATGGTACCGACTTCGACAAGTTATTTCACACTTTTGGGTGTTGAAGTCGGTTCCATTTTTTGTTAAAATTTTTTTTCAATCATTTTAGTGTAACTTAAAAACGACTTGACCGATTTTGATGAAATTTAAAATGGGACCAAACGACAAGCATCAGCTTTTAAACAAAAAAAGAATTTTCAAAATCGTTTCACCCAGTCAAGAGATCTGAGGTAACAAATATAAAAAAAAAAAACAGACGAACTGAGAACCTCCTCCTTTTTTGGAAGTCGGTTAAAAAAGATTAAGAAAATATTTTCGTATCGAAATTTTCGTATTCATTCCTCGCAAGTGTGTTGAAAAACATTGTATGAAACTCTTGCGCGTTGTTTATTACAATCTCGTGCATAATGTACTATTATTATGTACTTTGTGAAACTTAAAAAAATTTCGATGTTTCTTATATCTTCTTCACAACATAAATAGACTTATTCAATGTCAATTTATGATTTCTCATAACGGTTGTGCCGCCCGCGCAAGTATTAGTTTCGTTATACGTGTGAGGATGCAGGTAATTGTATATGAACATGGCTAGGCATAGTGAAACTCGACCTCATTTCACTGTACGTAGACTTTCTTTACGTTTTTGTTGCCGGCCATATAACTAAGCTGATACTTTTACAGTGATTTCCATTTGTTCTATGAAATGAATTATGTTGAATACTGACACCGCATTGGTGGAATAAAGGTAGGGAAAGGACCGTACCTAATCGATTCCTTCCGAAATCCACGTCAAATCCTAAAATCACAATGACAGTATATGCTAAGAATATTTCGCTCTCTAGAACTGAAAAGGAAGAAAATAATGTTGACACTGACTTTGAATAAATTTCCCAAGGGCTCTGCTATCGATGACTGGAATCAAGGTTATGAACTATGTAGAATGTGCATCTGTTGGATGCTCTGGAGAAATACACGTTCGTAACTTAACGATATTGTTATTGTAATGTTCTGAGCTTTTAGTTGAAGAAGGTTCTATGAACTGCAAAAATCCAAGTATATCCGATTTTAGCGCGTCATTTTTTTAATATTTAAAGTCCGTTTCAGAATGTTCTAACACATAAAGTAACTAAATGATTAAAATGTCATTTAACATGCAGCGCGTTTCAAGATTTAACCGATGGATAGGCTAAATCGATGATTGTGAAACGCAAAGATAGTGTTTATTTAATAAATAAGTTCTGGGTAGTATGACCGGAACTTACTCGAACATTCTGAAACAGACCCTTAAACTAGCAGATGAAATCAAATGCAGGTCTGCGTACAAGAGAGAATCGTGCTGAATATCTGCGCTTCATGGCAATCACTGCTGTAAATAAGTTGTCTTTTCTGTGACACAAATGCTGGGTGCACTAAGTTACTAGGAAGGGGCATGGATGTGACGTAGTGGTTGGGAACTAAGTGCGGCTTCGCCTGTTAATGACGCCCGATTGACAATTGCAAATGTTTTTATATCCATTTTACTTGAAATTATATTCATGCAAGGATTTAAAATATGCAATAGATAGATAGATAGAACACTTCATTGAAACACCACGGTACAGATATATGATTAATTTTCCTTAGGAAATTGCCGTATAGAATTTTTTTTGTGGTATGAAAAATATTTATGAAGGTAATCAAAGTATCTGTCCTTGTCGTCTATACATTTTGGCCACATAATATAAAGATTACTTTAACCGTTCCGATTATTTAAAGAATATTATCACCTGGACTCCACCGATTTTTTTTTATTTATAGGTGATAGGTTAGCGTTTGATCACTATCTCACCAGATGATAAGTGATGATGTGGTCGAAGATGTTGTTAGGTGCTTGGTGACTGATTTTCTACTTAGCTAGCCAGGCGGGCATTCGCAAAATACCCTTACCCATGCTGTAATGACCGCCATCATAAGACAACAACCGGGACCGATGGCTTAATGTGCCCTCTGAAGCACGGAAGCGTTCAGTATTAATATCACTAGCGATCACAGATCCAAGCCATGACCGCGGCGGATGTTGCTGTTAAGAGCGTGCCAGACAGTTCGCGACCATGGTCCCGAACCATGGTTTCGAACTGTGGAGATGATGGTTTGCGACCAAATTACGTTTGACTTTCCAACGCCCTTGGATTGCGAGCATGCGTTGTCGACCGTGGTTCGGGACCACTATTTCCCACTGTGTAGACGCCGGTCGCAAACCACGCGAGGGCAGTATGCCGCTGCCGCCGGCGAGAGCGCATGCATGGCGGGAGCGCACGCGTAGCGCGTTTCCCTCTTTGAGATACGTAGGTATAAATGCCACGACCAAATATAATGCATTATTTATGACATAGTTTTCTTCCAAATTTCAATCGTGTGTAGTTTGGCCTTAGGTGGATGCGTGTTATCGGCGCGAGAGTCCAAAACACACTGTGGTCCCGAACTGTGTAGTAGCAAATTCCGACGGTGGTTTGCAACAAGCCTCTGGCCAAGGTCAATGGGCGGAGCCCGTGGTCTCGAACCGTGTAGATCCTACTTAACTTAGCAGATCGATTAAGAACGGCTAAGCAAACTACGCTACGAGCGTTTCAACTGCGTGAAGAAGAATTTTGTACTACTTCCTAAGAAGCATATTTTTTTTCTGTCACAAAAATCTAGAAAATTATGGTACTTTTTTTATTACTTTTTATATGGAATGCTATAGTTTTCGCGTGATAAAACTTTCAATATGAGATCTGACACAATGCAGTTTAAATTTTCATTCAAAATGATTAATTATTGCTTGAATTGCTTTGAAATCTCGCTTTATTTAATAATGAACCTGAGTACATTGGTCAAGAGGGCCTATACAATATGCAGGTTTCAATTAAATAAACAAAGTAATAAAGAAATCATATAAGAATATTATATACTTATTCGAGAGAAATCATCAATCTTTGGTTGAATCTTAATCAATTAGAACCCAGTGCCAGCTGCAAATTATGGCCAATTCTGGCGAGAGATATTTGCCTGCTATTCTGTAACTAAACGTGGGTTACTGACATTTTGCGAGACCACAGACAATTCAAAGAAGTAAGTACATAAAGTTGGCTCGACCAACCAATAAATCACACCACCACACTGCCGCACCGCTGCGCTACAACTGGCTGACTACGCATAGTTTTATTAATTATAATCACTCTACCTTATTGTATAATAATATCGTGTTAATGAAGCGCTCGTAGCGAAGTTTGCTTAGCCATTCTGAACCGATCAGCAAAGTTAAGCAACTGCAAGCGTCTGCCTCGATCATGAGTTGGATGGGTGACCGCTGGTGACATTACTACTGAGCACTTCCGTGCTTCGGAAGGCACGTTAAGCCGTCGGTCCCGGTTGTTGTCTTAAGATGGCAGTCGCTATAGCATGGTGGTAGGGCATTTTGCGAATGCCCGCCTGGCTAGCTACCACCCTCAAGTAGAAAATTTGTCGCCAAGCACCTAACAACATCTTCGACCACATCATCACTTATCATCTGGTGAGATAGTGATCAAACGCTAACGGTGTGTTTCGGCAGCTGTCCTTGAGAGCCAGTAATTCTAGGTTAGCCTGAACAACATCTTCGACCACATCATCACTTACCATCTGGTGAGATAGTGGTCAAAGGCTAACCTATCAGGCATAAAAAAAACCATTTGTATGCCTTGTGTATTTAAATAACATTATAAAATTCAAATTTGCCGCTCATATGTTGAGTTGTTAATGATTTAAAAAATAAAAGCAGTTAGTTTAATAGGATGTTGACAAGTTTGGTTTGTTTGTTTAACATTTTTAAATATGGATTTATTCGATCAATGTTCTTTTAAAATGATGTGAATAACATAGCAAATAAGTAATTATTTTATCGTACGTCCATTAGTTATCAATTTAAATTCTAAAAATGTAAGTATTATCATTTCCGGTTCCGCACGCAATACCGCCAATACTGCCATTTTGTAACAAACGGTTGAATGCAGGCGGAGCGCAAAATGGCAATTCGTGTTCCACGTGTTTGCTGTATTTCCTGACTTGTATTTTTCTTACAAGTAATATTAAATCTATTACTAGAATAAAGTCTACTCTTGTCGATGGGAACCAAAAGTGACGCTTGTAGCCATGCACTCGGCCGGTGTCGCCTTCCGCACGTTCCGCTGACTCGGCGCCTCGTGTTGCATGTAGGTAGGAACTACGCAGCAGTTTCCGTGGTTGTGCAATACGTAATTAACTCAAAAGGAATGAAAATAAATAGTTCCATTTATCAAAATACTGATTAATTGGCCAACAGATATACGTGAATTTGCAATGACAGAACTGTGAGTAATTATTAACAAACGAAATTCGTAAATGGAGATACTTTTTTATGATTAATACGGGATTCAAACCCCCATTTTCTGTTTACAAGTATCAGAAGCCAATACATATAAAAAGGTTGACTTTTTTGGCTTATAAATACATTATAAATTCAATTTTGTTTGAGCGCCTGATAGAGCTTTAAAATAAAATAATGCAGATAACTTTGGAGAACAGCGAAATAGCAAAGCAAAACAACATACATAACATAGAGATATAAGCCAATAAAAAAAAGTATTATGTTAATCAACACAATAAAATCTAAAAACAAAACATTTATCATCACACCTGTTTCTACATCCCTGAGTGGTAAGCAGAACACTTTAATTAAATCCCCTCATTGCCCTAGACGAGTCATTTTAGATTATAATGCAATATATGGTGAGCCTATTGTCATCTACCAGGCATTGTTCCTGACTGCAGACAACTACTGTACATTTCTCAGATAACACTCAGACACGGGAGTTAACACAGGAGTTAAAGATTGTCACACAACGCCAAGTAAATGTCACAATATAAAAATATGCTTACATAGGTTTCTTGACAGTCTACATTATTAGGCAGGCATTCTCAGTGTATCAAAAAAAGTTACGTATGGGTCTTAGGAAAATTAAAATAAGACAATAGTATGTCTACTGATAATAATGTTACTGTGGCGATTGCCCTGGTTATAGCCGGGTTACTTTATGGAGGTAACAACAGCCTGGGAGATTGTCACCCTCGGCGCCATTTACATAATATTTGAATTTTAATAAATGAAAACACCTGAACAATTAAATTATAAAGGAAAGCAGTGAGCTTGTTTTGCAAGAAATTGATAAAGTAGCAATTTTTAATGGGTAAATAATAATTTTAGTCTTGGTATCAACAATTTGCAATTATAATTTCGTTTAATTTAATACAGAGCGCCATTATACATACAGTACATTGGAATTTATTGTAGTGTTAGAAAAGATTTTATATTGTTGTCTTAGGATTTCGCGATTATTACACTTAGTAATTCAATAACTATAAACGGTTTAACCCGTCAGGCGCCGGGTTAGAATTGCACCTCCCCATATTATCCCAAGGGTGTCGTAAGAGGCGACTAAGGGAAAAATACTGGAAGGTGGGCAGCAGCGCCTTCTAAAGTACTGCCAACTTACACTGCGATCTTCAAGACGCCTGCCAAGCGTGGGGATTATGGCAAATACCCCCTTAATAGGGGAGGCTGTGTTCAGCAGTGGACGATCCGGCTGTTACAGTAAACGGTTAAATTACTTATGTTTATTTATCATTACTTTTTCCCGACTTCAAACAGTTTGCAGGGATCGTGGTGAGAGGGTGACTAATATATTTATTTGTCACTTCAGTAATTAAGTTATTATACTACAATAACACATTATATTTTTCATCACAACGTACAGGCTACGTTAGGCAAGAATTAGGCCTACCACAGTTGAGCGACAACCTGCTATCTTTCCTTATATGTATCAAGGGCGTCACTGACTAAATTGGTAATGTCTTAAGACAAGTTTCAGTAGAAATTTTGTTCAAGCCGCACAAGATTAGCCAATTATTAATATCTGTGAAAATTTTCACTGCAAGACGCAAGTATTTACGAGCTTGATTGTGAATGTGGGCTTTCATAAATTAAGCAAACAAAGAGGATCATCCGGGTATCCGAGTATTTGGTTTATGCCAAGAATGTTACGCGAGGTTATTGAAATCAAAAAGTACCCAAATATCAACAAAGATTGTTGGCAAGTACCCCTGCTTGGGACCTGTTATCAAATTAATTAAATCCTAAATGCCTGGGGCCCGGCTGGTCATAAGAAATTATCTAAGAATCTGTTTCTCTTTACAGCGATACTGAAATCGGCTCCTTACCAGGTGAATTAGCAGGGGAAAATCTTTGAAGATACGGGTTCTAGCAACGCAGCTCGTGTTTTAATTTCTGGTTTTTGCTGTTTTGTGTGAAAATCAAGCCTTTGGTCATGCCACCTCCTCTTTAATTACACATATCAAAATAACATGGTTTTGAACAATTTGATTTCCACCTCTGATCATTAAGGATCATTCAGGTTTTGGACTGCTCATTTGCTTAGGTAGCAGTAGTGTTGATATTACTTATAGTTTAAACTATTATTTTAATCAGAGTCAGATGTATATTATGCACATATACTAAATATAGCATACAATATAGTATAAATGCTTTGAATTGGCCCTTCAATCTGGATTTAATTATTTTCAATAAAATTATTCTACTACTTACCATTGTCTCTTTGTGGGTCAATTTGAGCTTGCAAGATAGAGAAACCTGGCGCGATGATGGCGGGAAGAGTGCGCGAGCGCAGGAGCGGCGGGTGCACTCGTCTAGTACCCCCGCCGCCAAGTGCCTCGGCCGCCGCAGCAGCCGCAGCTGCCGCACTGTGAAACGAAAATACATGTTTTTTTTAAATATTCAAAACCTTAAAAATATTTTTTTTTATTACTTGGTGTCTAAATTACTCACATCAAAAGTGCCTACGGATCAAGTACGTTTCAATTATTGTCGTAAGAAGACTGGCGGTGCGTATGCTTTTCTGACGAGTCTCGTATCGGTAGACCTCTGAACATCAAGAACGCTTATAATTCTGTCAAGAAGTTCACTTACATGGAGGGGGAACAATAATGGTTTGGGCCGGTATCTGGGTCGGCGGAAGAACAGATCTCATTTGGATCAGGGGCAATCTCAATGGTCAGATTTATGCGGAAAATATTGTTTCAGAAGTGATCATCCCTTTGCGAAGCCTTTTGGGTAATTCGTTTCGTCTAATGCACGATAATGCACGTCCACACGGCTAGAGTCGTAACTCGCACTCTAGCCGATGCTCACATCAACGTTCTGCCGCGGCCTGCTCAATCGCCAGAATTCAACTCCATTGAACTTGCATGGGATATGCTACAAAGAAGACCTCTGCCTAGTTGAACTTGCATGGGATATGCTACAAAGAAGACCTCTGCCTAGCATGGATTCCGTACATACACCACAACAGCATTTTGACTTTTTATAAAGAACGTGGTAGGGCCTCCTCAAAGTAACTTTGATGAACTCATTTTAAGTATGCCACATTGCTGTGCTTGTATGGTTATTGAAAATGGTAGAAACACAGATTATTAATTAATATAATTTTACAATAAACATAGCAAATATCCTAACTTTTGGATTTCTGCCATTTTATTGACGACATTAGCTTTGGTTAAATTTCTTCAAATAATTTCTTTATTTATACATAATATTTCGTTATTAACTTACACATAGGAATGAAATTAAAAAAACAGTCTGTATAATTAGATTTGGTAAATATTACTTGAATATTTTTATAGTTAAAAATATACATGAGGCACTATCATCCCTAGGCATTTGATGTGTGTATTATTTGTGGCTTGATAGCATAAGAATATGGTATATATAATATTATTTGAAAAAAAAAACAATTTGTATTGAACCTGCACTGCACGTTGATATGCTCAATACGTCGATAAACTGGCAGTAGATTGGCATAATCTAAATTAATACTTGTGTATTTATTAAAATAGTCCAGTAACGGCATTACTAAGTGCAGGGGGCCGACTCCCATGTCTTAATTCAGTCTTATTTTAACCTTATATTTACAATTTTAATTCGCACTACCACATATCACTATAGTAAACTTACATTAGAACTTCAACGTGAGAGCGAGCTGCATGCATTGAATCAAGTCATCTGTGCGATAGAGATAGCGCTATATGAACATTATTATTTCGTGATGGCCACGGTACGAATTTCAATATCAATATTTTAAGCTTAAAATAATGACGTTGGTTTTCTATAATAGTTTTTAAAAGGTGGGAGTTGGGCCCCTGAACATTTATCCAGTCCCATCGATTGACAAACCTCAGAATAATCTGAGCGCAAACATATGTCCGAAAATATGCATAAATTTAAAGCTGAAATGTGCAACTGAATTATTCATGTTTAAAAACTCTTACATACTTTCTTACTAAACAAGTATAAATTAATTAAAAAAATAAAAAACCTGACTGCAAATTATTTATTTTTGTTAAAAATTTTATCGTTCCATTGAAGTTAAAACTGCAAGTTACATATACGAGTACGATTATGTTTAGAATCGTTTTTAAAGCCCGTCATGTTGATATCTCATTCGTTGGGTTTGGGTGATAAAAAAAATATTTTTTAACGCACTGTACGGCGGCGGCGTCTAAAGTCCGCCAGTTTCTCTTTTTATTATGTACATAGTGCGACTTGGGTTATCAAGACAAATCGAACGATATCTCATACATACGAGTACATTTAAATCAATTTAGCTGTTTAAAAGTTGTGGTCTATTAAATAAACTCACAAACACACATACATACATACGTGAACTCTAAAAACATAACTCTCCTTTTTTTGGGCAGTCGTGTAAAAAAAACATCTGTAGGTCGGTTGGTCGTTGCTTCGTACCAAATTTCAAGATTCTGAGTTCACAAAATTAGTACCCTGTAAGATTTGGTTCTCTTGCGTGTGTGGAATTTATGGTTTTCGTTTGTTACTAACATGCTTTCGACCTCCATATCACCTCTAAAATGTATGATTTTGGAAAGTCCAAAAATATTTGTTTCTTAATTACACGCTTATAATGGTGTCGATTCATTAAAAAAATTAATGAATAAAAAAATAATATTAAAATTATATAAAAATATATTACATTATATATAACATATTATATATAATATTTAATATTTAAATAAATATTATTAATATTATATTTAAAATAAATATTAAATTAATATTTCAAAACACATTCTTTAAACAATTTTTTTATATAGGATAGAAGGCGAGTCCTGGACCTTAAGCGAGATCAACTTAAAGCAAGGCCGCCTTCTAACATTAATTATAACTATATAAATGGAATCCTAACGTGTGGTGCTTGTAACCGCACGTTTACCGCTAAAATCGGATATGTTAGTCATATAAGGGCTAAACATCAAAGTCCCTAAATAAAATTTAATATAAAAAAAAAATCCAAAGCCCAAGTCACTGCAGCCGAAAACGGCTAGGTGGGATTATTATTATAAATAATGGTAGTTTTTATTATATTCAAGCAAAAATTGTAATTTGTAGAACGCTTGTCCAATAAATATAGTAGCTCTTATTATTGTTCTATTTGGGGTTCCGTACCCAAAGGGTAAAAACGGTTCCCTATTACTGAGACTTCGCTGTCCGTCCGTCCGTCTGTCACCAGGCTGTATCTCAGGACGATGATAGCTAGACAGTTGAAATTTTCACAGATGATGTATTTCTGTTGCCGCTATAAAAACAAATATAAAATGTTGGCCAAGTGCGAGTTGGACTCGCGCACGTTATAACAAGTCTAATGTTGTATGGCTAATTGTACGGAACCCTTCGTGCGCGAGTCCGACTCGCACTTAGCCGATTTTAAAATTCAAATTCGTATAATCTCGCGAATGACGGTCCTTATTGCTGATTTTTGTTGTCAATTGTGGTACTTATTTTTTACGGAATAATTGTAAACTGAGGTACTATTGCCAATGCTTGAATAGAATAATTCTATTTTTAGAATGGCCATTTTAAGTGTTACACGAATGGATTTTAGTGTGAACAAAATTTGAACTATTTAGTTAGAGAATTTTAAATTTAAAGAATTTGTGAAGAATTGACACCAATTTTGATTGAAGTAACGCTTTTTATAATTTAAAATTTGAGCTCTTATTCACCCTTTGGGGTATAGGTTAATTCATCTTATCACCTAGTTTCTCACAACTTGTTTGCTTTATTCATTATCTTCTATTTTACTGTGAACCATCGCGAAAGGGGGGTAACTTCAAAAACATCCCTCTAAGCATACATTGAATAAAAATAATGATACAAATTGGTTCACAGCTTAAGCAGAGTAACCACGTAATGACAATACTTAAAAAAACGGCCAAGTGCGAGTCTGACTCACACACCGAGGGTTCCGTACAAACTTGTGGGTATATAGGTAAAAGTTATGGAATTTTATATTGCTAAATAAAATCCTATTCTCCTCCTCAGATCTTAATCTAAATAAAATAATAAAATATGAATTTCAGCTTGGGTATCAAGCTGGAATTCATATCAAATCCACGCGTTCCTGGGAAAAAGGATTTTGACAGACAGATGGACAACAAAGTGATCCCATAAAGGTTCGTTTTTTCCTTTCAGGTCCGGAACCCTAAAAATGCATTGAACATCCTTTTTTGGTTGAAATGTAGTTGCAATGATACACTGATATCAGATATATTGATCATGACACCTAGTTCAAAAAGTATTTTGAAAGAATGTGTAACAAAAACCCCCCCGTGGGGTGCCGGGTTAGAATTGCACATATCTCCAAATCTTCCCGTGGGTGCCGTAAGAGGCGACTAACGGAAAAATACTAGAAGGTGGACAGCAGCGGCTTCTAAAGAACTGCCAACTTACACTATGATCCCCAAGCCGCCTGCCAAGCGTGAGCAAATACCCCCTTAATAGGGGAGGCTGTGTTCAGTTGACGATCCGGCTGTTACAGTGTAACAAAAAAAAATAAAGGCATAAAAACACACACTCCTAATTTACATGATACGTGACCTTATTTGGAGCGTTTTCTTCAACTTGTTTGTAGCATCGGGTTATTAAATTCACGAGACTCCAGGTTCCAGTGAGTAAACAAGTTATAAATATTAGACACGTACTTGCTACGTGCCGAATGAGCACAATATTATTTTTGTGCTAGCTTCACAAAATGTCGACTCTTCTCTTTAACTAAGCGCGCCAGTTTATCACAAAGTATGCGATTCTAAGATATTGTGGGTGTCTTTTAGAATTAAATTTTCAAAAGGGAAATCTTTTTATTTACCCATACAGCTGATACGCTAGCCTTAAGTACTATCTCACCTGCTGCAGTGATGTTGTAGTCGAAGATGTTGTTCAGGCTAATCTAAAATTACTGGCTCTCAAGGACAGCTGGCGGAACATGGTCTCGACTGAAGACACAAGTTTGTTCCGACCCTTGACAACGTTTTCCTGAGACTTTTTAGTACGGCCTGTGTATGAGGCATGTCCGGTACTGTCATCTGAATAGCAATGAATATCGCTGAGCTGCAGCATGTCATTGATGTGCAAGAGAAATAGAGTCGGAGAAAGCACACAGCATTGCGAAATGCCAGCATTAATCGGCTTCATGTTAGAGCTTGCACCCCCGACAACGACCTTGATGCTCCGATCCGCCAAACAACTGGAGATCCACTCGTACAATTTCTCGGAAAGCACAGTATTTTTTACTCCGAACTGCGTAACACTTGACCACTAACTCACCTAATGTTAAGTGATGATACGATCTATAGTAGAAATGCTTTTATTTTAGTAGCTGTAGTGTTGTATATAGTTCGTAGTATTTTAATATAGACTTATATTGTTAAGGCATACCGCCGGTAAAAAAAACTACATCTTATCCATCCCACAGTACAATGACATTGAAATGGAACGTGCCAAATGAACACTTTGTTTTCTTTCACGACACCTAACATTTGAGATGAGTGTTTAGACGAGCTCACGTCCCGAGACGTTCACGCTATTTTCACGCACGGCCTTATGTATGTAGCACTTAAGCCGCTGTGGTATTATTACCTGTATTATTACACAGAAGGTGTAGGCTGAATTTACAATACTCAAATGTTATCATGGGGTTTGTCTCCAAAATGTTTTAGAGAATATATAAGTACCTTCATACCTACCTACACTTCCATTCACCATAATTTTTCAAAGGACTGGACTCATTTGCGTTTGACGTGGAGTCAGGTGGTATCCAACGATTTTTAGGAGTATTGAAGAATTTAAAGTAGGAAATCATGAAAAACGTCCGCACAAAAATAGAAGTAGGAACGTGTCAAATATTATATGGCAATTAATACGTCATTTTCTAAGACAAGGTGAGTAACTCGTATGGGAGGCGTCAAAATGAATCTGCGAGTAAGCATTTTATTTAAATAATTACCTAATTAAGTAGTAAGTAGGCGAACGTTTTGTCGTTAGCCTGGTTGAAAAAATATATGCAGAATTCGTTTATTTGTCACATTAATTAAAATAGACTCCAAACATTAAAATAATCAATTAACTTGTCGAGGTCGGTGTGTAAAACCAAACGTTGAACTCGATCAAGTAAGATTATCAAAAATTAAATGTAGCAGTCTTCTTGGGAATAAAAATGGAATCTAATTTACAATAAGGTCCTTAAGGTTAAGAGCTAGATTATAATTCAAAACATGTGTACATAAAGAAAAACGATTGAGGAAACTTCGAAGTAAATAGTAAATAATTATACATATTACAAGAAGAAATTGTAAAAACATGCAGACTACACACAACCGCGAGCAATTTACCGCCGCTGGGATGCACGCGCGAAATGCCTATGTCATTTCTTAACTTTTGTTTAGAGCAACCAGACTAAACCCAGAGGTTGAGGCTGATTTAACAAGTTTGGTAATGAGAATATCTTTGACCGTTCTAATATATAATGAGAATTTAGGAATAAAAATATCAATCTCCATCTCATGACCAATACATTGATTATACTGACGAGCCATTCTTACTAGCGGATTATAGAAGGAAGTGTTATTATTGTAAGTCTGTAGAGCAAAAAGATTTGTTGGATTGGATATGCTTGCTCTATATTTAATATTAAAATTTATATGAGAGGGTAACTCTGGGGTGTCCGATATGGAGTGAATTATTTTATAAAGATAAATGAAATCGAAATATTTTCGACGTGTTTCTAACTTTTGTAGGTATTGTCTACTAAGAGCATGCGTCATTGCAAAAATAAAAATATTAAAACACGGTATTGAAACGTTGCTCCTCATAAGGTGAAGTTAACCCTAAAATTCTCATTGAATCCCAGTCTTCAAAAGTTTGCATGACGAGAATAAGACAATACATTTGTAGAGGTATAATAAGTAATAACGTTGTAAACAGGAGATACGCATTTACAAGCACCAGTAGGTAAGAACGTGCCGAATGAACACATTGTTTTCTTTCACGACGCCTTGCATTCGAGATTTAGACGAGCTCTCGCCTCAAGACGTTCACGCTCCGGCTTACGTAATACCTTTACGGAGAGTTTTAGGTGAAAAAAGGGAGACGTTTTCGCGAGTTTGGTAGATATTTACTTACTCGTGCCTACCTACTTTCGTGAAGTAGACTCCCAAGGAATACGTATGGAGATGCAGAAGAACTATTTTTCTTTAGCTTCTAAATCCCCGTAAGGTTTAGCACAGGTAACCAACTAAATAGTTCGTAACACACTGATTTCAAGGTTAATTCTTGAAAGTAAGGTTGTTGTAATTTTATTATGTCAGGCAAACTTTTTTTGAACAGCGGGTTAGTTTCTGATCATTATCTCACTTGCTAGCTATTTTTAAAGGATATTCGTAGTCAATAGTCTTGAAGTGCAGTGAGAAGACTTGAAAATATGCAGTTACAAAATTGTGTAACTTTGATAGAAAGTTATTTGGAAGGTGACCTTAATTACACAATTTTTTTCATGCCTAATAGGTTAGCCTTTGACCACTATCTCACCTGATGGTAAGTGATGATGTGATCGAGGATGTTGTTCAGGCTAACCTAGAGTTACTGGCTCTCAAGGACAGCTGCCGAAACACAGCGTTAGGTGCTTGGCGACAGATTTTCAGGCCTAGCCAGGCGGACATTCGCAAAGTAGAACCTTTGCTCTTTATTTTGTAATCTCCTTGCACAACGGTATTGGATTGTTATCCTTGACAAGTTGTGATCTCATGCATATAATAAAATAAGCAATAAATTTTGAAATAGGAAGATGCGTGCACTATTTTTATAATCAAAGTTAATTTTGCGCCATAATGGCGAGCTAGACAAAATTAACTTGTCGATAACTTGTCGCATTATCTTCCTAGACTACGTATAATAATTATTCATAGCCTATTGTAATCTACCTACAAACAAAAAAAGAGGTTTTTGTTCGTATGTACATTGTAGAAATTTATTTACATTACAAATCACTACGTTTTCTTTCTTGAGATGGTGCTGAACTATATAGAAAAGAAATTTCATAACGTAAGCTGTTAAAGCCAAAAGGAGTAACAACAATGCTGCTAAAATTAATGGAATCCCGTCTTAAATTGGATATATATATACCTACACTGACTATATGGTAGAAGTCCAAGGGAGCAGCAATAATGTCTATTGACTTCCCATACTAATGAGCTAAAAAAGTAAATACATTTCTATAAGTCGTAGAGCAATAGTTCTGTTATTTGACTTGCAAAGCTGTTCACTTAAATATTTTACACGAACTGGGAGGGACTTGTAATAGGATATGAGAGAGTAGCAAGCAAAATTTAGATACATACATACATATAACCACGCCTGTATTCCGTGAAGGGGTAGGCAGAGGTATGAAAGAAAGAACACACGTTTCGCCAATTGGGTTTTGGTCCCATGTAATATGGCACTTTGCCATTCACCGGGCACGGTTTCAGGGCCCTACAAAATGTTTTCTCTAACACACTGGACCCAATATAATAACATATTACGAATAATATGTTAAAGCTAACACAAGAACATTACATCACAAGAACATTATATAAAAAAATATATATATATATGAAACCCTGGCAGGGCACTAAGATGGTAAAGATACCTGTTGTGCATATAATGCGCACAACACCCCACTCACATCCACGGCAGAAGTAGTATGGGGCTCATCTGGCGCACTTTTAACTTTGTCGACACCCACGGGAAGAAATGGGGAGGTGACATTCTAACCCGGCACTCCACGTGTATATTAGTATTTAAAGAGTTGTTTCCATAGATTTGCCATCTTGTCATGGCTCACCACTATTACCAATGAAAAGCACCTCAAAATGTTCGAACATTCCAAAGTTTCCAACGTTATTTATATTTACTATACCTATTTTTTTATCACAGTTTGGTGCAGATGATACCGTGTGCCACCATATTCATTAAAAACAGGCTGCAAATCATGGCTGTTCCATTTTACTAGACACAAAACAAACAAAACGCTGAGCGTCTAGACGTGCTTGTATAAGAACCCTTATTCACAGACAAAGCTGCAAGAACGTATGTGTCAACCAAAATCTAGGGTTTATTATGTTTGTTTTTGAATCAGGGAAAAGAAATAGGAAACGCAAATATTATAACTGTCACTAAGAAATGTTTAATGCTATGTTGTGGTCAAAGCTGGCTTGATGTAAAGCTACTTCCACTATCCCTTATATTCTATACTAGCTTTCCGGGCGCGGCTCCGCTCGCGCGTATGTCGGTTATCGCGCAAAAACATTAACCTCTTTTTGCGCAGTTGGATAAAACTATTCTATGTTTTTTCCCGGGTCTCAAACTATTTCCATACCAAATTTCATTCAAATCGGTCCAGTAGTTTTGGCGTGAAAGCGACAGACAGACAGAGTTACTTTCGCATTTATAATGTTAGTACTGAGTACTGATTCCACTGTTTTTCTTAGCGCTCGTAGCGAAGTTTGCTTAGCCGTTCTAAACCGATCAGCAAAGTTAAGCAACGTCCGCCTCGGTCATTACTTGGATGGGTGGCTGCTGCTAACATTACTACTGAGGGCTTCCGTGCTTCGGAGGGCACGTTAAACGTCGGTCCCGGTTGTCTTAGGATGGCAGTCGTTATAGCATGGTGGTAGGGCATTTTGCGAATGCCCGCCTGGCTAGCTACCAGCCTCAAGTAGAAAATCTGTCGCCAAGCACCTAACGGTGTGTTCCGGCAGCTGTCCTTGTGAGTCAGTAATTCTAGGTAAGCCTGAACAATATCTTCGACCACATCATCGCTTACCATCAGGTGAGATAGTGGTCAAAGGTTAATCTATCAAGCATAAAAAAACCCTGATAAGTACACACACATTGACAGTATAAGATTGAAGATAACAATGCAATGAATTCCTGTTGAGCCAACGTGACGTCACAAACGCTACGCAGTCAAAACTGAAGAATTTTCGACGCGTCTCGCTTCTACACGAAGTGTCCTCAGGAGGTCTAGACTCTACGAACGCACGATCGAGACTAAGTGACCGCCGTTTTTTTTGTTGACAGGACATAGATGCTTGCTACCGCTGTCGGTCGTCCAGCTCCACCATATTTTGGGCAAAGGAAGGCCCTCTTATAGCCCGGGAGGGGGAAGAGCCAAAGAAAAAAAAGAAAGAAAGCAGAAGAGCGAAAAGCGATTTTTTCTACCTCAGTCTCCTGCTTACAATTGGAGAGATACACGCTTTAAAAGTGACAATTACATCAAAATGGTTTGTAAATTCATAATAAATTTTCAAATAATATATTATTAAGTTTTTTATAAATTATTGGACATTCATGTAATAAATCTCAAATAAAAAGTAAAGAATGAATGCGTTTATGTAGTTTCGTTTAATAACTTCTAAAATAGAACTCATTTGAGAAATTCTTTATGCAACAGTGTTCAAATTACTACTTTGCGTAGTTACACTACTTCCAGTTACTGTACTTGTTGAACTGACGTCTCCAGCAATCGGAGTAGTCTTATCAGTAGAAGCTGTCACGGCTGTACTTTTCTCTACGTCATCAAATAGTTTAGTATCATTAATCTTCGTTTTATTTACTTCAGCTACTGTATTCACGATATCCGCTTTTCTCAGTGATCTCTCATCTAGTCCACCCGCTTCGATGTGTTGTTCAACATCGGGTATAGAGACAGTTGTAGTATCCTTTGCTGTTTCTTTCGCTTGATTGTCACATAACAAGTTATTCAAGCGTGGTGGTTCAGCTGAAAAAATATATTGTATTTAATGCATTATTATATGTAATTGATACTGAAAATGCACGAGGTCAAGACAATTACGACATTTGTAGCATATAAACGGAAGGTTGTCCTTTTCCGGATCTCAAAGAGAGCCAAAGGAGAGAGCCTTTAAGATGCATTTCTGCACCTTAAAGGCTCTCTCCTAGTCCACAGAATTACCCCAGATAATTAAATCATAGCATAACAGAGATGACACACAGCTATTGTAATTACTAAGTGCGGCATGTGTCATGGCTATGTGGCTCTTGCGGTCTATTATTAATTATTTCCAAGGCTGCTTAACAACTATTGTAGCTGTTATAATACATTTTGTATTATTTGTTTTTTGAGCAGAACATATTATTTATATATTTATGTTGCTATAACGATGGTACATTTTCTCATTTTCACGTTTATTAGATCTTGAAAGATGATATTGTAGATAAAGTCGACGCTTGATGATAGACATCCTTCTAAGACCTATTTATATGTAATCTATTTGTTTTTAATATATTTATTCGTCAATTTGATTCTACCTACATAAATACATCTACATTTCTACATCTACACGAATATTATAAAGAGGAAAGATTTGTATTTTTGTAGGTAACGAACAAAATTAAAAACTACTGGACCGATTTGAAAAATTTGTCACCTTAGAATTCTAAATTATCCCTGATGAAAACAGGCTATAAAATATTTTCAAAAAAATATGTTTTATTTTTGTTAAATATCATGCTGAGCCCGGGCGGGTCAAATAGTCTATACTAATATTATAAAGAGGAAAGATTTGTATTTTTGTATGCAACGAATAAACTACTAAATGGATTTGGATGAAATTTGGCATGGAAATATTTTGAGTTCCGGGAAAGGACATACGATAGTTTTTATCCAACTGCGCAAAAAAGTTTAATGTTTTTGCGCGATAACCGAAATACGCGCGGGCGGAGCTGCGGCTGGAAAGCTAGAATGTTATAAGGTTAGATCAAAAAGTCATGGAATTTATTATAGGATTTATTCCACTCGTCAATGAAAAATGTATGATGATGATGTACTGGATTTCTTAATATTGTCTTTGCGAATTTTTCCTTCTATTAATCTAAAAGTAGCGCTGTGTGAAGATTTGGTTTGGCTGACCTGTGCCCATCAACATTCATAATGTTCACTGTTGAACAAATCCTCCCACGTTAAGATGGGTTTGCAATAATACCTGCACTTGACATGCGTCTTGGGAATCGCACTGTAAGTTGTCAGTCATTCAGATGGCGCTGTTGTTCACCTTCTGGTATTTTGCTCTTCGTCGCCTACCTTATTTCTACCTCGGCACCCAACTGAGATGGCAATTACCTACACGGGACATACGTCTTTACTGAATTGTGACAAATCAGGGGTGTTTAGACACCATATTAGCTTACCCCTTCAGGAAATACAGTGGTAAAAACAAACAAAATTAAAAAAGTAAACATTGTTCTTTTTATATAAATATACAAGCTCAGTAAAGCTCTATGCCGTGAATACGCAAGAATTTACACACAAAAATACATTGATACCCAAACCGAGCGAGCTTAATAAGCTTTGGTGTGTATTAGCATACCAAAGAGAACCCAAGAAGCCGGTTCAAAGCCAAGAAAGTTTGTTCAACGAAATGCTCGCTTCAAGTAATTCAATGATTCATTCCACCGTTTCCAGCATTTTGAATGATATTGAGAGTTTTGGTTCCAACAAATAATCCTTGTATTTTAAAGCGAGGCTGGCATTGTATTAGTGTTTATTTTACGTATTGGAATGAGGCAAAGTTTCTTTGACATAAGTTTGCCAAGTGGCCGGTTGCTATAGTGTGAGTTTTGTAAACAGTGAAGTTAGTTCTATGTACATTATATACTTCACAGATACCTTCAAACCAGTCAAAGTCAAAACCATATATTATGTTATTTTGGTGTCTACGACGCTCTTAAGTTGTTTCAAATTTAATATTGAAATATTCCACAATCTATATACTGCCGTATTCAGCAAACTACCTACGCCATAAGACACATTTTTATTGGTGTTGTAACTAATAAAAAACATTATATACACATAGTGAAAAAAATTTCGAAACATTAAGATTTCACGGAAAAACCCAGTCAAAAGGTGATTTAACGACGGCGTAGTATTCAATCATAAAATATAATCTAATAATATCATCATATTCTTATGTTTTCCCAGACATTTTTTTGGTCCCATTTATTACGATAGAGAGTATTGCCATGCAATCGACGAAATTTTAGACTTTGGTTGTTACTGAAAATGTTTTTGTTTTTGTCAATAAAACCCAATAACTGTCCAGCCCGGGAATCGAACTTATAAATTTGATATGCAAAAAAATCCCAACGACAAAGACATCGCTGTACGATTCTATCTCTCTTTTACAAGTGACTCGAAAGACAAGGTAGTCACGTAGATAAACTTTCAACTACTTATATATATCTAATACATATTGTGTTTATATACAAGTCATAGTTCCAGTGGATTATTGTTTACTCGCCACAAAGTTAATTCGTCACTCTTGTATATTACATTCTCTTTGTACATTGAAAATAAACTTGCAACATTAAAAAATGTGTTAAGTTCGTCAACAAGTTTCCATTTTACAGAAAGCATTGTCAGCAAACCAGGCACAAGATTTCGCCAGAGGCACTTTAGCAGGGACCTTTGAGAATGGCCAATCAATCACAGATGGCTTGTTTTTATCAGAACGTAAAACTTGACTTTGTGGATTTGACACGTGTAAGGACTCAATGGAATGGAAAATCTTGCCAACATGCTTGTTTCCTGATAGTTATAATGTGGGAGTATTTAAGTTTATAGTGAAATGGTATTTACATCTTTGACGCTGTGCTGAACATATTTCATCTTCGACCACATTCTCACCCTCCATCAAGTGAGATATGGCCTAATGCTAGTCTATTTCGGATATAAAATATATAATCACCTTTCATAACAACTCAATATTTTGGTTATAATAATTTCATTTCTAAATTATTTCGGTAACTTCTCGTTTCAATAAACGTGAGCCGCAATCCCGGATCGTTCCCCGATTGTTTGATCGCAAACGGTGCTATACTTTTCTACATGATTTCATTTAGCACATAACGTGGGTTATCATGGTACAGGTCAATCTAGAATACGACCATAGTAATATTTTAGAATAGCGTAAAGCTTTGCTTTGAAGAAATCTTTAGGTACTGGATTCCTACCCGGGCCGTCTGGCCCGTCTAAGTAATCATTGTATTTTCTGACAAAAATCTTTCACTTTCTTTCTTTTGGACACGTGTCTAGTAGATGGCGTTAAGTTTGGAACTGATTATATAAGAACTCGAACATGTCCGGTGAAAAGTATTTGGTGAACGCTACGTTTATGGTGGAAAATTCTACATTTAAACATTATTTTTGTTGCTCGGTAAGATTTTGAGTTTTTTAAGATGTCTCTAAGGAATCAATGTATATATGTATGTGAAATTACTGTTCAAGGTAGCACGAACAATATAATTTTAAACTAGCGAAAACCATGATCATATAAAATAAACATGATAAAAGTATATTTTTAACTTCGAATTTCTTGCTCGAGACTTGAGTTACAACCTTAAGATACACCTATCTTCCCCTCCGGGGAACTTAAGACCTGACGTTATATGATTCAAAACTAACCCAATTTACCATAATTGTGATGCCCCAAGAACTCTGCGCCTAATGAAACCTAGTACAGAATACAAACCAGTTACAAACATTATTCTTACCAATGAGCGAGTTACCAATCCCAGGTACATTGACGCCCCCTTCCATCTCCACGTCTAAATGAGCCCTCCCCACATTGGATATTCCATCGGCGTCTAGTTTCAACTGGCCTTTGCCTGGAAAACAGGGGTTTTATTCTCTTACATTTTTCTACAAGGATTGTGATTCTTTAAGAGCCCGTTTTGTGGGCTTTGAAATGTTTGGGAGAGTTTTGTGAAAAGCTGAGCTTTTCAAACGAATGAGGCTGCCGTTTTGCTCGAACAAACTTGAGATAAAAGTAAGGTTTCTGAAATGAAGATCTAGATTGTAGCTGATTGCAATTGTCCAAAATTCTTTTCATATAACAAATATTGATGTTTTGTTTTGAATGTGATGAGAAGGCAAGTCATCCGTTAAATGAAATGCGTTACGCCTGCCCCATAAATTCGTACTTAATGTCATCTTTCTAGTTCTGCTTGACAAAGAACTCCTCGTTACACCGTAATGTTAGTTCTTAGGTTTCATTTGCCCAGTAATTTCCCTTGCTTCACGGCTAAACACAGTATTGATCGCACACTACTGCTTCGAGGCAGAATATCTGTTTCACCAAGACTGACTTTTATGACCTAAAAATGTAATGACAGTTTCATTATATCCTTCGGTTGGATGTCGAAAAAGGCTACTGCACAAAATGAACAGCTTGCCTCTTCTTACGTCATCGTCGTGTAAAAGACGCATAACTGGCCTATTAACCGACAGGTAGCTGTTATACTACCAACATGAGCAATCCCAAGGAAAGGAGCATCAGGAAGGCAGTTGGTCAAAAAACTGTATCCCAAACTTAGTACAAAATGTTCTGGTGTGGTCTTTAATGTTGCGATAGAAAACATGTTTTGTTATGTTTGTAAAAAAAAACGTAAGTAAACCTTCAATCGCTCAATAATCACACATAATTTGAAATTATTAATTTCACTTATGCAGTAAGAATTTATGTTCACATCGGAAATAAGAACTAAAGGGAAAGAACCAAACACTAAATTAGTTGTTCACTCTGCGCTTGTCAGCGATCAAATGAGCGTGCTGGCTTTTCTTTTAAAAAGGTTACTTTAATTAGCGACTTGACTATTAAACAAGTGGAAGGGGCTAGTATTGCCACTTCATGAAATATAAGGTCGCTTCGTAAATTGCCGTAGTGTCATAGATCAAATATAATTGAAGCGAATACCCATAGACTAGATATTTTGTAACAGCTTCGATATTTTGTACTCGTAATAATAGTTTTATAATTTGATGTATGTCCTATGTGTTGAAGAAACCATTATTTAAACATCTCACGTGGCGTGGGTTAAAGATATAAAATTGAGCACGTGCACAATTGCACACCCACGATCACAGTATGTGGTTAAAAAATCGCTCCAGGACAACAATGAAAAGATAATTTTTGGTAGGGTGTGTGTTTGTGCCTACTTTTTAATTAACTTCCCGAAAACGAGAAGGTTCTCAATTTGACGGCATTTTTTTTACTGTCCCAATTATGAACTGGTAAAGATGATTAATTTTGTTGTTGTGTAGAGTATATACCTCTAGGTTAGTCTTATTCGAATTTCATCTATATTAGTTGCGCTAGGTGCTGTTTTTGAGCTAGGTGGTTTAGTGGTAATCGCACGCCTCTTTCGACGGTAAAAGTTTATTAGGCGAGTGGACGGTCTAGTAAACAGCATCAAGAAAAAGAGTGAACAAAATAATTTAAAAAGAATTGGGACCTACTTCCAACATAAATATGAAATAACTTGTGGACTCGGACCATGGTAATGTGAGGTGAGTTTTGAAACAATCAGCATTTGAAACAATCATACCATCTTCAACAAGTTGTGCTGGAATTCGCTTCCGTTTTCTTACCATAATCCCCTACAATAACCTAACACGTGAAAAAACAATCCACACCCAAATGTATCCACATAATTTTTTCACGTTTCTCTAGTACAGCCTCCTCGAGCGAAAATTAGAGATTAATATATTACATAATCTTAGGTCTCAAACTAGTCATAAAACAGAAATATATCATAATAATTATGCAGACTGTGGTGTGTTTTGGTACCTGTACTTGATAATGAAGCACTCACGAGATCTATTTGATGTTAAGCGGTAACCTCTGCCTGCTAACTGCACTGCGCCCATTGTCCTGAGACATACAGTTGTTAAGTCTCATGTGCCTGTAATCTCATGATTATTTAAAACTAGCTAGTTCTCTCGCAAGTTTAAGCCTCCTTACACCACATCATCACTTACCATTAGGTGAGATAATGGTCAAAGGTTAGCTTATCAGCAGTTATAAAAAATACCCACTCCACATCCAGCGCTCATATCATAGTTTGCTGATTATTATATATTATATAGCCATTATTAACCGATCAGTTAAGTTAAACAACGTCCACTATGGTCTAGAGTTTGATGGGTGACCACTAGGGCATTACTAACTTCCATGCTTCGGCGGGAGGGCACATTCATTCGTCGATCTCTGTTGTTGTCATTGGATGGCAGTCGTTATATCTTAATGGTAGGCTATTTTGCAATGCCCGCCTGGCTAGCTACCATCAAGAAAAGATAAGTAAATCTATCGCCAAGCACCAAGCGGTCCTTGAGAGCCAGTAATTCTAGGATAGCCTGAACAAACAATATCTTCGAGCATATCATCACTTACCATCAGGTAAAATAGTGGTCAAAGCTTATCCTATCAGCTATATAATAAAAATACATAAGTGGTATGGGAGCAGGAAAATAACAAAGATGTGGAACAAAATTTGATTGATGGAGCAAGAATGCCTTGGATAATGCGGAACAGTAAAGCCCTCCTAATGCAGACATGTGGCAGCCTTGACCCTACGTCTGCTGTTATGTTCACCTTACCCGATAATCCATGACTCATGAGAAGGTTAACCACGCCTACGTTGCTTATGCCATTTGCTTTCAAGACTAAAGTCTGTCCCTTCGGTTGAGTATCACATTTATTCCCACCATTGTTGGAGTTATTTTCAGGTTTTTCTGAAGCTTTCTTTTTCTTCTTGTCTCTCACTTCCTTAAGCTTGGCCTCAAGCTAAGATTAAAATAAAATTTAAGTATATTACTTTGATATACTCATTATATAAAACTAAATCGTTCCACATATTCAAAATAAGAAATTAATTCAATATAAAAAAGTAATTTCCTATTTTGGAAGCTAGAGTTGGTGACCGTTCTACATGATCATGGTATGCGCGAGTCAAAAATAATATTACTTATGAAAATAGAATGTACGTGATTCCATAAATCACCACAAACGGACAAAAATTTTAAAAACCACGTTTAATGGTAACAAATGTAACGAGTTCAATAATAATTGCAAAAATAAAGAAGGATGTAGACAATACCAAAAAAATATCGATTTCTAAACATACAATGAAAGGAAAAAAAATACTACGAGCGATTCTTCCCCGCGTCCATATTTCCGGGAAATGCTCTTCCAACTGAACTATCGTAGTGAGAGAATCATAGCTTATGAGCTATGATTCTATATTACTTTATATTTTTTAGATTCTACTATTCCTTTTGTTCAACTTTTTATAGAGGAGAATTTTGCAAGCTGAAGAATTTTGCATTTTGAGTTGCTTTAAATTGCAATGTTAGAATCCAACAAATGTTATAGAAGTTATGAGTTTAACTTAATATAACGTATTTTTTTTTATGATATCGTAATGGAACATGTACGAAACACGAAAGTGGCAATCTCTGCCCATATCAGATGCATTTCGTGACTAGTACTGCACTGCGTCCATGACCCTGAGATATATGTACATTAGTTAAGTCTCTAATACTTGCTACCAAGAACTGCTGCCGAAACACATTGTTAGGTGAATGGCAACAGATTTTCTACTTGAAAGTCAATTAGCTAGGCGAGCGTTTGCAAAATGCCCTTCCCTTAAATGAAGCTCAAACCGGCGGTGGCGACCGAGCCATGGACTTAAGGCACGGCGCGGTCCATAGCTATTACTGCTCCACCATCATTGCGTCAAATATAATTTAATTATGAATTACTATGAATAGTTCAAATTATCACTCATTGTGGTGCCGTGGTGCCTTCGGCACCGCGGCTACTTCAGCGGAACAACTCAAGCGACCAAATATGCAAACCCTAGTAATATTCAGATAATATATAATTGAGACGTAAGTAGATAGATATATATTATAAATATATATATTTGTAGATTTTAAGTCCGTGGAGAGCAAGAACTCATTAAAGTAACCAAAGGTATTATAGAGTGCGTGAACGGTGCGACGCGTGACCATGATATCTGTAGCCAAGCACGAAAATTTCGATAGTCCGTAACGTAAACGTATCGAGTTTACAGTACGTTTACGCAGGAGGCGGTGGTTGACAGCACAACGCATCGTTTGTTGGCTAACGTGAACTCGATAGCATTACAAAAATGACGTCATCCGGCGTAAATCAAATTAATTGTACCTTCTTTCTACGAGCTAATGATTCATTCCAAAAGAGGTTGAATTCTTTTTCAGCCTAAACAAAGTCCTCTATGATTGATATTTGTCAATTTTGGCGTTTTATTTCTTCGATCTTACGTTAAAATTAGGTTCGTGCTCGCGATTTCATACAAAACTTTTTACGTGAGAAAACGTTTACGTTAAAATCTCGTCACGTTAGATGTCAAAACCTTTCAATCTGCCAAAATTTAGTTCCTTTTACGCACTGTAGGGGCGCTGATCAAATCCTATACAAAATGGTGACATTTCGATACGTTAACGAAATGGTTTCGTCTTTGCAAGTTATTCGTGCTAAAGCTACAGATGTGATATAGATTGTACATACTCACCATATCCAATAGAACGTCTTTTTGTTCTAAAAACGCTTCGTTGACCAATTCTTTCCTATGCTGAGGGTCATTGAGACCCGTATTAGTTAAGTTGCCATTTGCTTCAGTGGACTTTATTATGACAAACACGATCTAAAAATTAGAAATGCCTAGAAATATAAATGCACTAGATACAGTTACGCATTAACTTTTGTATTCAGGTTATTTGGATTGCACGACGTTGCCTCTGTTGTCTAAATGGCACTTATGGCAATGTTTTTTTTTGTTTGGAGCTTCAGTCGCTTTTAAACGGTGGCGGCTTCATTGTATACTTACATTCTATTCCTACTTTAATATATAGTACATTAAAATAAAAAGAGAACTTATCGCGTCACTTAATGGTGCGGACAGGACACCTCGATTAATAATTTTAATGTACTATAAAAAGTGTAATCACTTTAATGATTATTTCTTATTAACTAGAATTCTTATTGACTAATATGTTGGCTTATTTTAAAATCATGATATATTTTAATTCTTTGTATTATTATTATTATTTGACATTTCCATTGAGTTTTATAGTGAATAATAATAATTTAGGCATGCCATTTTAAGGACATATACCCGCCAGCCAAAGCGTGAACTTTTATATAAACTCGTTATTTAAAAAAACTCGCATGTAAATATAGTGTATTATTAGACCTATCGTTTCTGGCTTAAATCCTTTTTCTTTTGGACTAATAATAAAAAATTTATTATATAGCGTTTAGTATATAGCACTCATTTTTAGGAGTTTGAGCCAGTTATTCGTAGCTCCCGATTTATTTAAAAAGTATAGTACACATGTATAAATAACTTCCCATTATAGAAAGTTCATTATATTCCCCATGTTTGTGGTGCAATAGAAATATTAAAAACATGCTTATTTTTCTTCAAAGAGATGCTTAAAGTTGGGTCTTTCTTTTATCTAAAATTACGAGTTTTTGAGCTAGTGCAATTTCAAAACTGTATAATTTAATGAAAATCTGATGCACCACAAACCTAGATATTAGGGTAGTGATTACGTAGGTAAAAAATCATTGAGTTTTATTCGCTATTATTAAAATGAGATTGGAGCTGCGTTTTGTATGGGGGCGTTCGTCTAAAATATACCCTTAAGCGTTAATGTTGATGAGTTCTAGTTGCTCAAAATAAATAATAATTTTTTTTTAATTTGAATAGTATGAAGAAAATTGGAACTGTTTTTATTTTATGTGATTGTGACGGATGGAGTATTATGCCAACCTGATAATAAGCGGTAACCTATGCCTATAACAGATGCATTTCGTCACCAGTGACAAATTGCACTGCGCTCGTCACCCTGATACATACAGTTGTTAAGTCTAAAGTGCCTGTAATTTTACTGGCTCCCAAGGACTGCTGCTGGAACACACTGTTAGATGCTTTGCGACAGATTTTCTACTTGAGGGTAGTAGTGGGTAGGTAGACATGAGGTGAAGCTCAAGCCAGGCGAATTGAACTATAAACCTGTGGCATGTCAGTCCATAGCTCAAACTCGTCAATTGAATTAATTAAACATAAATTGTGTCTACTAATGCTACTGCAAATTTGAGTTCAGAAGAATGTAAATTACCTACTACATATCTTCATATAACTTATTCTATATCGACAATACTATCGATTAACACAATATTATTCTAAAGCAATTTTGTATTATTGACATACGTTTATTTTTTATGAAGTTGCGTGGCGACAAATTCTCACTCGTTTTAAATCAAATTCGCAGTCAAATGTACATAAAACTAAGCTATGGAATAATGCAGTAAGGATATTATTAAATTTTAATATCATTATCATCACAAATTTGAACGAGTTCAATTATGATTTGAACCACTGTCGCATGTTTAGCATGGTTCAGTTATCACATTTACAAATTCTTATAGAACCAAATTCTGAAGACCTCATCTAGCCGCCAAGATTTTGTAAATGTGATAACTGAACCATGCTAAACATGCGACAGTGGTTCAAATCATAATTGGACTCGTTCAAATTTGTGATGTTAGTAAAATAATAAAAGGCAACCGCTACAGAAAAATAATTAAATCATATTTTTGGGCTCATGAATTTCTTTACGTATTTAGATAATGCGCTGCCACAAAACTATAAACGGTGTTTTTTTTCTCAAATGGCAGACTAAAATGTACCCAAGTGAAAAAAAGAATTGCTGCTTATAAATCCAAAACAATATAAATACTCATCGGTATAAGGCTATCACCAAAATAAAATCAAAGACAAAGAAAACATACCGCGGTTGCTGCGAGTATCAAACACAGCGCCATCGCAAGTTTAGTGCTTTGTTGAAATAAACCAATACAACCCAGTATATTTGGAATAGGGATGTTCGTTTATAAATGTATCGATATTTTGACAATAGCACGATACAAGCGATATCATATTTATTTTAAAACAAATACACCGTTGAAACAACGTTATAATCATATCATGTTATGAGGCATGGATATTTTATATACATTTATATATAAATAACAATGTCAGACTGAATTAGTATACGTTTGTATTTCTAAATAAATAACTACTAATTATTACACGTAAGTTACGACGTGTAAGGGACAGGTTAGATGTGAAATGTGAGTGTGGTGCCCCTGAGCAAAATATGGCACGCTTACTGTCCTATCCCCAGTGCCCGACTACCTGCAAACAAGATGACCTCACATATGCATCTCACAGGGCCGTGAAGGTGGCCTCCCATTGGGCAAACATCATGTAAAGTTCAATTAGCCATTGATACGAGATGAATAAATGAGCGAAAATTCGTATATCGGGCAATATTTCAGATTCCGATCTGAGACTGAAAAAAAATCCAATAGATATCTGATGATCCAAAACTTCAACATTCCAAAGTTATAGTTTTTCACATGAAAACCAACCACGATATAATTTAAAACGTATTAATATAATTCATCTCCAAATTTATTACATCATCACACATCACGAAATTATAATTAGAGCTCGTAATAAAAAATATTAGCCATAAAATGGAACCGACTTCAACAGTCAGAAGTTTTATATATTAACTTGTTGAAGTCGGTACCAAGATAGTTTAGAGTACCTATTATCACAATATTGTGCGCATGGTACCGGTTTCGATAAGTTATTTCACACTTTTGAGAGTTGAAGTCGGTTCCACTTTTTGGTTAAATTTTTTTTCACTCATTTTATTTACCCTTGCTACATGCTGCGGGCTTTCATCAGCTTTCAAATAAAAGAATTATAAAAATCGTTTCACCCAGTCAAAGGTTCTGAGGTAACACCATAAAAAAACAGACGAATTGAGAACCTCCTCCTTTTTTTGAAGTTGGTTAAAAAGAGAAGAGTCGTGCATAGCTATAATAAATGAAGTTTGTTTACGTTCATTTTAAAATTGAATACATTTTAAAATACTTAGATTATGTAAGTAATAAATATTGTTACTATTAAATCGATACCTGCTAAAAAATTCAATAGGCATCCCTAATCAGTGCCAATGTTACAAAATGGCAACCGGTAACGTGACGGTAACATATCGACGGTTTTACGAGCCGGAGAAAATCGACGTTTATAAATAAAACAATTGAACATTTATGGCGGTATTGGCGATGCAAGGCAGGGTGAAGTGCAATGCTATATCAGTTAGGCAGATTGCAACGACACTCCAGGAGGTTTCAGCACTTTGAGCCAATTGGAAGATGACTCATTCTTGTATGATAATAAGTATGATTGCATGAGAGGTGATATTGCATGGACATTACAGTACCTAAAGTAAATTATATTCAACGAGCTGATTAAATAGTCTATATATATTTAGGTATTGCACTCTTGATAACCTGATCGTTAATTCCGGGTAAAATAAGTATTTCCATTAAACGTCCAAATACCAAAAAGTCTGATTTGTAAGGAGTTACTTGTGACGCCAAGTGGTCCAGGCATTTGTTTGTCAAATCAATAAAGTTTTCATTGGTAAAATGTTAATTTTGCGTCTATGTACCAATCGCCATTAAACAAGTTTTACAGTACATTCATAGCGTAAGAAGTAAAATAGAGTTTACATTATAAAAGGTATATTAATAGGTCAGGTAGGTACTGTTGAATTTAAAAAATAACATTAAACTTTTGATGGTGACAAATCCTGTGAATAAAATTTTTCAATTGACTGACGATTCTTAAAAAAATTAATGCTTAGGAGAAAAACACAAGATTAGAAATTATTTTTAAACCGAATAAGTTACTAGTATCAACTGATCAAGGCAAGGTAAAAAATTAAGGTAATATTTATAATTCAACATCCAATAAAAATCGATACTTTGTAGTCATATATCCAAATACAACATAATCGGAAAATCAAAATCCAATCGGTTCAATTTGCTCACAATTTGAATTCCCAGTCATAAAACCGAAAACCAATAAAGGCCCAAATCGAAATTACGAAACAACTTCGAATTTGATTTGTTCTGAATGTTCTGAATTTCAATCGATTCGTTATCTCTATTCCGAGCGAGCCGGACGAATGGTAAGCAAATCTTAAAGTTAGCTACTTTTCCCCAAAACTTTCTGGAAACTTTTTTGGACAGGCTTTTGTAAATGTCTAGGGAAGTTGCTGTCTTGTCTTGTTACTTTAAGAAATTGAAAGCTTTATAATTTGTTGCTTTTATTAAGTTTACTGGATCGAAGTAATTCAATTTATTAGCGAAGAATTTGTAGGCAATGTTATAAACCAAAGAGTCTTTATCGCAATCTCAAACAGTTTAAATATTTTTTTCTTTCAAAGGCGATGATACTTGAAATACTCGCTGCGTTGCTAGCCAGCTTGGCTCTGGCCAGTTCCCGGGATGCTGGCAAATTCATGAAGACTGTGCCTACAATTTCCAACTCGCTCGTCAACCTTGGCAAAATGGAGATCGCCTTTTATTTCAACGGAAAACATCCAGGTAAAGTTCAAAAAACAAAAACTTACTTCGTAATACAGACAAGGTAGCACGAAGTTTCAAGTTTTTGGTCTTATTATTTCATCTTTTCCAAAAATGTTACTTTGCAAGAATGTCTTATAGGAATTTTAATAGATACTTCAATATTTTTAAAATCAGCCAAATATAATCTAGGATGTAAATTTGTACGATACATATTATTTTGGTTTCAGATGTGCCACCAAAACACGAACACAGCGCAGAAATCTTCCCCATCTCTCAGGCAGTTGAACAAGCTTGCCCTTGCACTAACTTCAAACCTGGCCCCTCTTTCCTCTCCGACCCCAGTGATATTCTCAATAAAATCTTGAAAAGCAATGACCTATTCAAAGACCCTACATCATCCTCGTGCTGCGGCTCCCACGAGCACATGCAAGAGAGCACAGTTTTTTTTGAGCTTGGCCCTCACAATTCACCAAACCTGAACGTTCCACGGAGTTTGAACTCTTTTCCACTACCATTAAATTCTAACTTCCAGAGACCACCTCTGCACCTTCCGTCATTATTTCTTAATAAACCAGATTCCATCAAGCCTAAATCTGTAGAAATACTATTGTTCCCTAGGAGAAAAGATATGGCAACATTTGAAATTCCTTCTTCCGATCCCTGGAAAAAAGATATACACACAAAACCAGAAATCCAGGTTGTAGGTGACAAAGATTTGAGTGAAAAGCAGCCCTCGGCTTCCGTAAAGAAAGATTTGACATTCCTAGAGAAGAAGAGTAATCAAGACCAAGAGCCAATTGATGATCTTCAAACTGATTCACCACCAATCACTAATAGCAATAATACACTGTAAATAACATTTAACTTTATAAACACTGATTTAATCTTTGGTTTTTATTCTATTCATGTACAAAAATTCCTACTTTATAAATTTATCGATTTTGTTGATATTTATTCTGTTTTTTATTGCTGGTAGGCTAGCTTTTGACCACTTTCTCACCTGATAGTAAGGGGTGACAGGGTCGAAGTTGTTGTTCAGGCTAACCTAGAATTACTGGCTCTGCTTGACACCAGATTTTCTTCTTGAGAGTGGTTAGCCAGGCAGGCATTCGCAAAATACCCTACCACCATTCAAAGCTACAACCATTTTCCCTAGAACCTGCTCTTATGTAATCAGTAGCCCTACTCCGACTAAAATGTTAAACAAGCTAGACCAATAATGAAAATTATCTCTTTGACAACTGCCAAAATACACAGTTAGGCGCTTGGTGACAACTTTTATACTTAAAGACGCTAGCGTGTTAGGGTTATTAATAATTAACTGATAAATTGATTATGGAATAGGATCAGGACAACGAGTAGGCGGATCGCCTGTTGTTCATCGTCGCCAACGGACATCCGTAACTCTAGAGATATCAAGATGAGAAGAGAGAAGATGTTTTCTTGAAGGTTTCAAGGGGCTGAAAATGTTATATTACCTAATATATATGATCATTTCTATATGATATCATATTTTTGGCTGCCAAACCAGGAAATTACTGGGCCGTTCGTGGTCATATTCTACGTGGTACATTAATAATATATATCCGAGTATATTACGGTGTCATAGAGGCCTAAGACATATCGGTTCGGAAATAGTTGAAACTTCAGAGTTGAGTTGAGTTCTTAAATAACATAATAACATATGCCTAACAGTAGTAACTATTTGAAAACCTAAGCAGCGTTTACTATGGACTCATAACGTGACAAGCGTATGTAATGATTCGTCTACAATAATGTTTAAAGTCAGGAAAAGCACAAGACTCATTCTATGATTCCTTGGTAATCATTGGAGCATTGATTCTCTCATTTTTACTTAGACATTTATGATGTCGATACCACTAATTCAGTACAATATCAGTTTTATTGAAAAACTCATCAACCAAGGAAAACCTGATGAAATTTAAATGAGACCAATCAGGTGCAAATCAATTTTGAACTCAGGTATAGCGGAGCATAGCGCGCGATACAAGTAAAGCAAAAAAACATGCTTGTATCATAGTGTCCCTCTCACGCTCAACAGTATTGCCATACTGTTGAAAGTGACTGTATAATAGTAGCATGTTTTTTAGCTTTAGTAACATCGTGCGCTGTGCTCTGTTTAAAATTCTGTATTTATCTTAGAGGTCATAAAAAATCACCTAGACTAGAGGAATACCTTTCTCTGTTTTTAGGGTTCCGTACCCAAAGGGTGAAAACGGAACCCTATTACTGAGATACGCTGTCCGTCCGTCCGTCGGTCTGTCACCAGGCTGTATCTCAAGAACGGTGATAGCTAGAGAGTTGATTTTTTTACAGATGATGTATTTCTATTGCCGCTATAACAACAAATACTTAAAATAAAAATAATATTTAAGGGTTAAAATAAAATAATAGCTTAAAATAAAAATAATATTTTTTAACCCATACAGCAAACAAGATTTTTATACCGTTTCTTGCTCGATACTAATAACCATGACAGGTAGACGCAAAATAATAATAATAACTATTCACAGAATATGTAGTTTTATGTTCTCTTAAATATAATTATTTAAAATAAAATAAATAATTAAGGGGGCTCCCATACAATTGAAAAGGTTTTCGCCGTTTATTTAATTTTAAAGTGTCTGTATGCAATTTAAAATTAATTTTAAAGTGTCTTGCAAGATTATGTTAACAGATAATGGTACGGAACCCTTCGTGCGCGAGTCCGTTGTCACTTGGCCGTTTTTTTTTGTTAGTTGGTTCGTACTTATACACCGTAGTCGGTGGTAGTTAACTAGTAATATAGTTGGAAAGCTACAGGCCCTAATATTATACTACGGAATTGTTCATTGTCATGTGTTCTCACGATATCCCGCCCGTGTCTCCCGCCCGTACGTGAGGGTAGTACAAAATTCCTATCCTTTATACTGTACACAATAGAACCGACTCTGATGTAGGTAAAACGTTCGTAAAGGTGACCTAGCGTTTAATTATAACATTTACAAGAAATATCTCGTTGCCATTTTTTATTAACCTTGCCCTTTTTGCTTTCTTTGTGTCTTTTTACAGGCGGGTTTTATCGTTTTTTTAACGGCTTAATTTGAATGTAAATTGAGGGCCATTTTAATTGGACGAATTAAACACTTCGCTTAACATGAATGGTTGATGTTCAACTGTTAGCATTTTCGTTTCTGGTGAAATAAATGTTGGTTTTTAACAATTTCTGGTGAAATCGTATTTCACGTAGAACGTACCTATATGGAATAAAAATCAACAAAGGTAATCGTATCAATTCCGAATGGCTGTTGTATTGCCAAAGGGAATTGCTATGTTGGCTGGGTATAAATGTGAAACGTTTTTAAATGTTCGAGGCTAGAATTTAAAATCAAACTTTGAAGCAGGGTTCGCTGTGACTGCCATGCAGAAGGTCCATGGTTCGAGTCCTACCGCGGGCTTGAGCTAGTCGCTGTGTTGGTAGGTAATTTTGCGATTGCATACTGATGAGTGATACCTATCCGTTAAGTATTTACACCGCACTAAGGGTTTATTTAGTTTTTTAGATATAAGTTTTTTTTTCTATCGTATTTATATAGGAAACTTTAAATAATCGTGTTTCCAAAGTGTATGATTTATAGAATGAATCCTTAAATATAATATATATTAAATGTATAACACAAAATTAAGAAATAAAGATACAGCAAGGGATCAAACGAATCACAATTACGTATCGCTGCCTCGGTGCAGGCTTAATTACTGAATACTCTAGAATGAATAAGACATGTTAGGAATCTTGCTTGTTATACACTGGTAGGTATATCCTTCACCCTTTTCTTTCACAAGTGGCGATTATTAGCATCTTAATGCTAACTTATGATTTACTATATTTTGGATTCACAACAAGTAATTTAATTATACCTTAAAAATATGCAAATTGTGCTACTTTTCTATACGGTTTTTTATAAGTAAGTACCTCAATAATTATATTGTTATACCATCATTTGTAATTATTTTTGTTATTCTATGGCATAAGATTTGCATCTCCTCAAAAATTCAAATTTCAATATCTGTTCGTATTTATACTAAAAATACTACTTATAAGTAAGGCTTATTATGAAGTTAGAGAATTTTTAAGACGACTTTTCCACTATCACTCATGGTAATTTTTTTTATGCTTCATAATTACTATTTATGAAATTATAAATCTATTTTTACCAATACATTATTTGTAGGTATATGAAATCAAATTGAAATATATACATTACAACAAATTGAAATTGTGCTAGCTATTGACCTGCAAGAAGGTGCAATACCATTGAGGGTAAAATATAAACGAATTAACTTACTGTTTCTCCTTTCTTTGTTGCCTCTTCTTTTTGAAAGCTCTCTTTACCCTCAAAAGAAGGAAAGCAGCTCGGTCGATAGTAAGCACTGAAGGCCGCTTAGCGGCGCTAGGCTCGTCCATCTCCTCCTCCTGCGGCTCATCGCACAACTTCAGGCCAAGCCATCGCTGTTTAGTTGCAGTACGCGTTTTGACGTCACCGGGAACACACGCAAAGGAGCACTCTAGGCGAGCATTTATGCCAATTTATGAATCACTTTTTGCTTTATATGTACCATTTTTTGTCACATACACACTTCAGTACGATATTTTAACACCGGATTCACACTTTCCACTTTACTAAGCTGCACAATCACGTCAATTTAAGTACCTGAAACAAACATAAATAGTTATTGAATAACTTAACATTGTATTAATTATTAATCACTATCTCGAAGTTTCAAGCACTTTGCAGTGATCGAGATAACAATGTACCTTATCGTATTTTTTTGAATCTTGAGTCGCGTAGAAATTATTTTGTACTAGCGTCAGAAAACTTTATTATATTAATGTTTCCAATGTACGCAGTATTCAAACATATATAATGAAATTAATGCGATATCTGCAGTAATTATACGATGTTTTAAAATTTGATCATGTATATTTAAAAAAATGTAAGTAGGTTATCGCTACTAGGTCTCTTAGGTGTCTTCCTAACGAGATCATCAATGGGCGCTGATGGACGCAAGTAGCTGATAATTATTATGTTGGATCGGGGAACCCTAATAATATCTTCAACCACATCATCACTTACCACCAGGTGAGATAGTAGTCAAAGGCTTGCAAATTCTTTTGTCAATGTTCAAATATTATACACTATGTACAATACTAGTATGATATAAAATATGAGTAATTAATTCTAATTAAACCATGTTCTGAAGTTTCCAATCTTGAATAATTCAATTATTGTACGCTTTAGTATTACCAATAAAAAAACCAAATAAGTATAGGTCTATTACCAATAAAAAACAGTGGGTGGTTTCCAACTGATGATGATATAATCGTGAAAACGTAATATGTAACAAAACTATATATTTTACTGTATTTTACAAATCTCGACATCATTTTACAATTATACCTACTGTCGAGAGGCTCTATTTATTACAAAAATAAGTATATAAATGTATTAAATATGTAAGTACCTCAAGATCAGTCTAATTGATAACAAAACTTTTAGCAAAAGTTGTGAAGGAGTCCAATATAATTATAAAATTTGCTTGTTGTACTCGTACGTAGAAGAAACTTTATCGCCAGGAACGTCGCTAGGTTAAGCTAAGCTTATCTTCAAAGTTGTTATTTGACGCGAGTATAGGTTATACAATCATTTACCAAAATCGATACTGGAATCAGTGAGTGTCATGTTATTTAAGAGAAAATTGTTTAAATTGTTGGTATCGAAATGTTATTACACTATTGAAGAATATTTAAATGACAAATTTGTATTAGAATAATGAAAAATAAATAATATTTGACTAATGTATGTAATATTAAAATGTGTAAATAAGTATTAATAATGTAATATAATTGAAATAAAATTAAAACTTTCCCATGTATGTTTGAAGGTTAGAATGTATAATTGGGCATGTAAATTTTGTAATTTTGTAATTATTCTCCTAATTGAACAAGTCACCTTTATAATTATCAGTACTAATATTATAAATGCGAAAGTAACTCTGTCTGTCTGTCTGTTATACGCTTTCAAGCCAAAACTACTGGACCGATTTGAATGAAATTTGGTATGGATATAGTTTGAGACCCGGGAAAAAACATAGGATAGTTTTTATACAACTGCGCAAAAAGAGGTTAATGTTTTTGCGCGATAACCGACATACGCGCGGGCGGAGCCGCACCTGGAAAGCTAGTAACGTATAATTCTAGGTTAGCCTGAACAACACCTTCGACCACATCATCACTTTCCATCAGGTGAGATAGTGGTCAAACGCTAACCTATCGAGCATGAAAAAAAAAAAAAAAACCATTATAGTGGAATGTGGAACACTACATATTTTCTGTAATACCTTATACACATACCCATGTTCAAGCAAATAAATAATTTTGAATTTGAATACTTGTTTTGAAACGTGAGGGAGCGAAAGATTCTAGGACTAGACCGTGAGGGCAGCGAGTGGTTCAAATATTGAATCCGAAACGTAGTGAAGGTTGAAAAGTACGAGACGCAAAATAATTTTACGGCCTTGCGCAACATACAATTTTTTATCTCACTCCAGCGAGGAAAATACTGGGACCAAGAAAAACAGCTTATATAATATAATAACAAATACTTTTAAAAGTATCCTAAAACACATTAAATAATATTTAAATAAAACACTTAAAAAAGCATAAAATTATATATCTAGTGACAATTCCGCCTAATTAATAATTACTTAATTAGTTATATAACTAATTAATAATTACTTTATTTAAATATTATAAATAATATTTAAATAAAACACTTACAAAAGCATAAAATTATATATCTAGTGACAATTCCGCCTAATTAATAATTACTTAATTAGTTAATACATATTATTTAATGTTGTTTAGTTATATAACTAATTAATAATTACTTAATTAGGCGGAATTGTCACTAGATATATAATTTTATGCTTTTTTAAGTGTTTTATTTAAATATTATTTAATGTTTTTAGGATACTTTTAAAAGTATTTGTTATTATTAAATATGGATTTCCGCAAAGTAACGCCTGCATCTATTCATTAGCTTATATAATATGATAAATTTACGTTAGACGAAATTAAAAGTTGATAAATAAAATTGATAATACATAAATTGAATTCATTTTTGAGCAACATTCATAGAGATTTAACTAAAAAAACACGCTAGATGATAAAAAGTATACGCAGATTTCAAATGATAAATAACACCATTCTAGCTTGTAAGCTGAAAAATATTTATTGATGCAGTTATCAGCAAAAAAAGTTTACAAACAGAAAAAAATCCGCAAATATTGTTCCCTACGAAATTGAATAATTTATACGAAATAAGCCCCACAAACTATTTAAAACACAAATGAAGCTTTAGGCAAGTCTAGACATCAAGCAAATACTAAATAATATGCAAAAAGCAACGTTATTGTTTAAAACTTATTACAGGGACTGTAGCGGTATCAAAGTTAATTCGATAAGCTTGCGATTAAAATTCGTTAGTTAAAATTAATGGCGACTGTGGTACGCTGGGAATGGCACACAGTAAATCTCGCTAATTGCTTGATTAAAACAAGTTTTGATTATGACATTTAATTAACCACGACTTTATTCCAGTTTTATTCAAAATCTACAAATAGATTTGGCTAGGATTCAGTATAAAGGTGTAAAAGTGTAGATACTTAGTTAGGTCACTATTATAAATTAATACATTATGTACCTTGTATAAGTAATGTCTATTTTGTTAACTGCCAAACTGGCGAATTTTTGCCAGCTTTTTTCCTTCAGATCGGTTGTCTGGAATAAATTACTTGAAGCAATAAGACCCTTTGTATTTGTTGTTTCTTTGTAATGTTATTTTTAAGGTATGCAAGTAAAGAATTTTCGATCTATATCGTTGATTTCTTTTTCTGTACTGCATGGCCCATTAGCTGTCGGAACACATCTAAAATATTTGCTGAAATAAAAAATGGAAGCAAAGAATTCAAACAGCGTCAAAGTCAAAAAATACAGCTCTTTAAGGTAGGATGAATGGATGCCAGCAAATACTCAAATACTCATTTATTGATAAAGCTTGTTTACACGTCAAGAAATATATTAAAGTTTAATTTAAAATTTAAATAATTGTTAACATTTTAAGTACCTACATGTTATACCTACCATGCGATGTTATGCTGAGTAAAAGTAAATATAAATTATAAAAAAGTATTACTTTTACAAATAAAGTCAACACAATTATACAATAATGTAGTCAACATATCAAAATAAATATACAAAATTATGAATAATAATCGAGATGTATGTAATAATAAATTAATAATATTATACATTATATCAAATTTTAATAAAATAGTCAAAAGTGTAGAAGGTTTGGTTGATAAGCCAGCGTTTCAGTCTGATCTTAAAGGCAGCGACACTCGGAGCAGAGACAATATCAGCAGGAATCTTGTTATACACAGTCGGCCCCATGACGTGGGTTAGTTTAGATGATTTGGTAAGGGAATGGGATACACTTACGAGCTTATCCTTGTTACGTGTATTGTATAAGTGTACATCACTGTGCTTTACGTATAACTCGGAGTTCATTCGCACAAAGTCAGCCACTTGGAAAATGACAATAGCTGGCAGAGTCATAATTCCCAGTTGTTTAAAGAAGGGCTTCACAGAGGTATCTACCGACACTCGCTCTGACGGCTCGCGTCTGCATACGGAAAGCACGTAATTTGGTTCAGTAATATGGTCTCGTCTTCTTGCACGGTGCCTAGATAAATGAAAAATACATCGATAAGATAAAAGCCTTTGCTTTATTTTCAAACACCATCAAACCATCATCAACTAGCTCTAAAAACATAATGCCTTATAAATCTACCAAACAGAGTGCACCATGTTTTATTGGCACAGATGTGTGTCCTACACAACATATCCATTTCCTGGGGTGTGACACTGGTGACGTATTATGATATGTTGTGATTTTTATACATAGCTGTCGCTGGAACTTTTACGACATAATGCGGTATGCGAGTTACGTAATGCTAGTTCGTTTATCATAATATGTTTGGTTCAAGGGTTAAAGTAGCTAGTAAGTGGGTGTTTTAGTTAGGAAAGCCATAAATAAAGTATGTTAGCTTCTGCTCTAGACTTTGCCCGTGTAGAATTTATTGTTGTCGCGCTTTTTCGAAAATTACTATGGCCTACCTTGAGAAAGAAAGAGTATTGCATCCATGTTTAAAAAATAGGTTTTTATGTACGCGAAATTTAAACTGGTACGTAGTACCCGCAAATGGAGGTTTGCCATAGATTTAGTGTCCTCAATTCTATTTTGGTTTAAAATTAAGCTTAAAACAGTCCTTCTTCCGTATTTCGTAATAATAGTATTGTTGAATTGTGTATTAAAGCGATAATTCATTATTATTTAATCACAAATATGATGAAATATACCTATTGAATGTTCCACGGGCGGTACGGGAATTACGAACCTCGATTCAGAGAGCCCTCAGTCTTCAATTTCGGGCTTCTACTTGAGCTTCGATTGTAATTCACTTACGGCCCTTAATAACTACTAAATGAGCTATTGAATACTAGTAAATATTGTTAAATAAAGCAACCCCTAAACCTTCACAAACATTTTCGGCGTAACAAAATTAATTGGTCGTTTAATTAAATAATCTTTATTAGAAAATGTGCGTACAGGGTATTCTCTGAAGCTCGCGTTTGACATGCCCATAAAATTACCCTAACTCGATACAAAATGTATAAAAAAAGTTTAAAATTTCCTACCAAAGACGTCAGTTTTCACTAATAACATAGGCATAGTAAATAGCTTGTCGACGGCGACTGCAATCAAGACCAAAAATCAAACAAACTAGAAATATGGTTCATAATAGTGCGCACAGTGTTTAGTTATGATAATAGATCGGTCAGAGATGCGATAAAAGCAATATTTTTTGCATTGAAGTGTCTGATTTCTTTTTCAAGGTTTCGTATTAGAAAACGGGATCCAATTAAGACAAATTGACGTATTTACGATACTAACAATCGAGAAGTTCTGTGCAACTAAGAATATTATAAATCGAAAATGTATGTGGTGAATTTATATTGTGAGTTTATCAATTTATATAGTATATTTCTTTTTTATTGCTAATAGGGTGGTAACCTTTGACCACTATCTCACTTGATGGTAAGTGATGCTGTGGTCGAAAATGTTGTTCAGGCTAACCTAAAATCATATCATATCATAGCTCTCAAGGATAGCTGAAGGAACAGACAGTTAGGTGCTTGGCGACAGATTTTCTACTTGATAAAGGGTGGTAGCTAGCCAGGCGGGCAATCGCAAAATGCCCTTCCACCTTGTGGTGAAGCTCAAGACCTCGGCGGGATTAGAACCATGGACCTGCTGCGACCTCATTAACCATAGCCAAAACTGAGCTATCCCTGCTTCGAAATATGTGTAGAAATTAATGTTATATATCTTCTTCGAGGAGAGTTCCATTTATCATCTATAGTAATAGCCAGTTGTTGTAATTTTTTTTTTAATTTCTGATAGCCTTGGACCACCATCTCACCTGATGGGAAGTGATGATGTGGTCGAAGATGTTGTTCAGGCTAACCTAGAATTACTGGCTCTCAAGGACAGCTGCCGACACACAGTTAGGTGCTTGGCGACAGATTTTCTACTTGAGTGTGGTCGCTAGCCAGACGTGGATTCGCAAAATGCCCTTCCACCAAGCGGTGAAAAGCTCAAGCCCGTTTTTTAAACCATGGGCCTGCTGCGACCTCATTAACCAAGCCACTAAGCTATCACTGTTTCGAAATCTATGTAGAAATCAATATTATCTTTCATCATTCAGGAAAGTTCTATATTTCATCTATAGTAATAGCCTGTTGTTGTAATTTGTGGTAGTCAATTAAGGCACTGACACGGTACCATATTTCACATTACTCATAGTTATTGAATTGATATATTAGAAATTACAGATCTTTTTCATTTTCTTTGATAAATCGATGTATTTTCTCAATACCAGCCATAAAAACTGTCAACAGAAAACAATTTTATGTTTTCGCTCTGGTAATTTAATTTTGGTCTAGCAAGATTGTAATTTTGAACCTGTCAGCATATTTTCATTTAGGCTGATATTCGTGCGTGATTTACTGGTGACGTCGCGTGCTATATCACTCTTAGTTTGGTTATTAAAGAATTTTCCTGAACCACAAGTTGATGAGTAATGTAATGTTTACCGTGGTAATGATTTGCAAACTTTCGTCATGTCAGCCCCTTCTAATATAATTTATTTTAGTTATAAATTTTATGTTATATTTACTATGTTATTATATTACTTAGACACCTATATTTTTTGCCAGAAATGTTGTGACATTACCCTATTAGGCACTTCATTTTTTTTATACGGAACTGGGTTGCACTTGACCACTATCTCACCTGATGCTTAGTGATGATGCGATCGACGATGGAGCGCGCTTACCCAGAAGATACCTATTCACTCGCGTTTTTCTATCTTTGTCGTAGATAAATATGTAATAAGCACCTTAGTAAGGTTTCTGAAACCTGTTTCTGAAATATTCTTTTCAAAACATAAGTGTGATCAACGTCTGTTGATCTGGTTTTTTTACTGACTTCCAAAAGAGGAGGAGGTTCTCAATTCATCTGTTTTTTCTTTATGTTTATTACCTCAGAACTCTTGACTGGATGGACCAATTTAGAAAATTCTTTTTTGTTTGAAAGCTGATGCTTGTCGTTTGTGCCCATTTTAAATTTCATGAAAATCGGTCAAGCAGTTTTTGAGTTACACTCCAATAACTGAAAAATACTCGCTTATCTTGATGATATAGTCGTTGACAATGAATGACGATCGATCCCGTAAGTAGCAAGGGTCACTAAAAAGAGTGTTTTTTTTTGCCAAAAAGTGGAACCGACTTCAACACCCAAAAGTGTGAAATAACTTTTCGAAGTCGGTACCATGCGCACAATTTTGTGTTAACAATACCGTTAGACAGAACTCTAAAAACATACGAAAACTCTTAACTACCTGTTTTTATATAACAAAGCGACAGAAAGAAATGTGATAAAAGAACAATACGAAAGAAAGAAAAGTGGGTGACAAAACAATCACAGGGTGCCTTCTGATCAAATGTTGATCGTGGGCAGACAGGCGTGAATATTAAGGTGCTCATCTGCTCCAATGGTTATCGATTGGGAAGCCTTTCTCAATGTTTCTCTCTCAAACTGAGCTCCGAACACGTTGGTGAAGAATTTTATTTCAATAAGGGCAGGTTTTTCGTTTTTTTTAGCCATTGTATTGGATGGAGCGACATCTATGGTTCAACTTACGTTGTACTACAAACAAAACTAATTTTGCAATTAGCTTAAGGGTCCGTTTCAGCATCTCATAACAAAGTTTCGGGTTGCTAACCAACACATAAAATAACTGGATGACAGTTGACATGCAGCGCGTTTCAAGCTTTAACCGATGGATATGCAAAATCGATGACTGTGAAACGCGAAGATAGTGTTATGTTCAATAAATATGTTCTGGGTAGTATAACCGGAACTTACTCAAACATTCTGAAACAGAGAGTAAATTTCAAAATTATGGCAAAGATTTCTGTTTTTCTCTATGTTCACAGAAGTATCATAAAATCAAAGAATGATTTGACGAATTTTATTAATGTTTATGTAAGCTACGATTAAGTACTAAGAATTCAGTAACATTGCATTAATTTGAAAATGACGAAGTCTATAAATCTTATTGCAGGCGACTGTACAAACGTACGGGAGGTAGCTAGTCAGGCGGGCATTCACAATATGCCTTACCACCATGCATTACGACTGCCTTTCTGAAACAACAACCGGGACTGACACAGTCAGCCGTAGGTAAATGCAACTAGATATAACCTGGAAGTCTTCAAGAACAGAGTAAATAGGTATCTGCTAAGCAAGCATATTCCACTGTTGACTGCGTCGTCACTTTCCATCAGGTGAGACAGTGGTCAAATGCTTGCTTATCTAATTAAAAAAATATTAATTAATATTGAAAATTGCTGAACCTAGTTTATCGGTTATGAACGACTGTATGGTTGTATAGGCATTATGCGAATATTCACCTGGCCAGCTAACCCAACCCAAGAAAATGTGTCGCCAAGCACCTAACAGTGGGTTCCGGCAACAGTCCTTGAGAGCCAATAAGTAATTATGAAATTACAGGCATATGAGAATTAACAATTGTACGTCTCAGATGGGCGCAGTGCAGTTCGTCCCATTTGTCGAAATGCATCAGTTTATAGGAAGATATTACCTCTTCACATCAGGTGGGACGCTCAATTTTAGAGCGCCTCAAAGTAGCTACTCAGTCGATTACAAAGATAATTATATGAATATATAAACAATCCCTATTTATGGTCTGTACGTCGCGTTTCCTGCATAAAAATGATATATTCAACATTAAGGCGAAAAATCAAGGTCACGGCCGAATCCTCATAATGTCTACGAAAACAACGATAAATAATTCCCCCCCTACTTGTGATAAAAAAAAACAGGACAAATATTAAAAGAGGCAGATAAGTTGTAAAAGTGAGTTTCGGCGTGAACATCGGAAATGTGACTTTATTTGATACTATCTTATTTCCTATTTGTGTTTATTCTAGCGTTATTTATAATGTTAATACATGGCTTCGATTGAATGTACCGATGTGAAGTTAGCGGCCTATTATAACAATAGATTAATATATTAATATATTATAGCAATAAGACCGCCCTTTGTATACCTAATATGTGTGTTAATTTTCTGTAATGTTTTTTCATGGTATGCAAATAAAGTGTTTCTATCTATCTATCTATAACCCGACCAATTAAAAGAGTCCCTAATATTGGACCGCTATTTTTTTATATAGTAAACGTAAAATACCTATACAGCATCTTACGAATCAATATATATGAGGGGTGAGGGTATATAGAAAAAAACTATAGCGATTCGTAAACCGTTAAAGTCAAACTAAAAAAATTATGTCTATACTAAAAAATGGCGTTTATATAGACCTTTCTAACGTAGTAACTATAATTTCTTCGACCTCTTAAAAGTGGTCGAAAATCGAAAAATTCTTAGACCGCTAAACAACTAATGCATATTTTGCTATGTTATCGACAAAGTATCAAAATGTGTTTTACACTGGAAGATAGCATTAATAATAGTAGTAACTCAAAATTTCTTCGACCCCTTAGAAGTGGTCGAAAATCGAAATATTCTTAGACCGCTAAACAACTACTACATATTTCACTTGTAACTTATCGACATGACTGAATTGACTGACCTTGTCTTTTCTCCAAATTTAATAACATGACCTGACGAATAACAAATGTACAAACCATACAAGCACAATTAAGATAACATTCATTCAGTCATGTTTTTTTTACTATAGCCGTTAACGATATTGAATTGAGTTCTAATTTTAGAATGATACTGTACCATACCCCTCATATATTCACGTGAGCAGTCTGTTAAATAATAGTATACCGTTCAGCAAGGTAGGAATTTAACAATAACAATTTTCCGAGCGATACATACTTAGTTAAATGCATAGTTATTATTTAGTAACCGGCTAGGACTCACGTAATATTTACCGGATATAGCTCCGACCAGTTTCGAACTTAATTGAAGTTTTTCGACGACATGATTGTGCACAGCGTCGAGCGCGAGCCTCAGCACGTAACTGTCAAAGTCAGAATTCCTCCGTCCGAACTGTCACTTATCTGTCACTATCACTGTGATTGTCACTGTCGGTTTGATAGGTATGGGAGTGTTGACACACTTCACTAGTACGGTTATCTTCGCGGTTTCACAACCCCGATGCCGTATCACAAATATTGAGGACTGGTAGGTATCCAGGGCAGCGGAATGTTCCACCCACTATCCCGATTAAAATTAGGATTGTAAATTTAGACACTTGTCAAGTGTTTCTATTCCCTATGATATTCGTTTAAGATCTCATAACCTCGAGATACTGCTACCAATTGAACTTGGCAGACATAACTTTGTATTTTCCCCTATTCACTAAAATACCTCATACAATTGTCCCATACATCACTTTTACCCCCATGACCTTCTAGGAGAACATTTATGTCATGTCTGTCAACCATTAGCTTGATGGTCGACGCGACAACAATGAATTTGCGTATTATTTCTACCCGCTCATTACGTTTACAATCGAATTTTATACGTTAAAAAACCAGTACCACTAACTTAAGATTTAGTCTTTATATATGTCCATTTAGAGAATTATTATATTACCTTAACTTAGAGAATTGAGGTTTTATTTTAAATTCTGATTCAGATTATTTATTATTCAACTTATAACAATGGTATGTTATACTAGGTATGTCATTAATCATAATACATAATTTCTTAATTTAACATTTGTACATCAATAATATTCGCAATTATTTTAAATTAAATACAAATGAATTAACACATAAAATAAACTAACATGTCAGATCACCAAATAATAAAATTATTTTTTTTCATAAATTCTATACAGATTTATAAATAATTCAAAAATAAAATAATAAATGGCTTTGGAAAAATCTTTTTAATTTGGTCTTAAAATCTGGCAATGGTAATTTGGATAATTATGGTAATTTAGACCTAATTCAGCAAAATTATACAATACTTGGGCTCGATCTGACAGAGGGCAGGCTAAAGTACAATTAATAAATCCGATATCAAATACTTAGGTCGGACTAAAGTACCTGAAAATATTAAAAAGTCAATTAAAGGGTGATTACATCATGCTACGAGTACGAAATCACTTCTATAGAGAGCTGTCAATAAAATATCGAAAACGCCAACTATGAATCTTCATTGATGTGTCATCTGTTAAAACTTCGATTTCAACTTTAAAGCACGTTTGATGTCGTGAATCTGACGTTAACGTCGGAATTTACTTATCTCAATGGTAAATCATTAAAATTTGTAAATAGGTATCCAATTATAGCCGGGCCAAATTGAAATGCAAAAATTCCTTACTCTCTACTATGTAATCAAAACTTATGTAACTTTTTGATAGCTAAAATTGGTTTTTAAAATATTTGTTTAATATGAAAAAAACACACAAAGTTATGTTTTAATATTTATTTAGTACCTAGTACTCAAGACATTTATCAGCAATATTACAAAGTAGAATGAGAAAAATGAGCCTGAAGATCAATTAATGTAATTTTGTTGTAACTAAGTTAGCTATGTGATTGGAAAAGTGCAATTAAATTTTTTAACTAGACTGTGATTAGTGACTGACAAAAATATATTAAAATATACTTGTATCTGCCTGTGAATATATTTCCTTCACAATACAAAGGAGTATTCCACGATTTATTAATTTACATGCAATTTTTCGCACATAAATTTTATTAAAATCATCCCTAACGATGGAGAAAAGTACGTAATTAATACAACAACAAAAAACACACATTCATACGCGACACCACCCTCGTGCAAGTCTTTGATTTATAATATAATAATGTGGGAATGAAAAACAGTTTTTAATAATTTAAAAGTGAACTCTAGGGTCCGTTCGTTAATTATGCTCTGCCTAGCCAAAACTTTAATACCTTTGGGATCGGCCAATTATTGGCTAGCTGTCAAATGTGAGAGATTTTACAATTAATAATAAATTTTGTACAAGATAAGCCAAATATTAGTGATTACTAAATTACGAGTAAATTGACAGTTACAATAATGGTTGTTCCAGGAGCATCGAGCAAATCCAGCTGCACCAATATTTGCCGAAAGCATTGCTGGAACGAACCCCTGTACAGTCAATACAACTCTCGAATGAACAATACGAGTATAAACTCCTCGGATCGGCTTGATGCTCAGTCCGGAGAACGGGCATTTGTGTGTGTCTATAAACACGTCTTTATCTAGCAAAGTTACGAAAATATAGAACATAACTTTTCGCAGATCTTATGTTCGAAGTAATCATGGCATTGTCTAAGAACACATGATAAAATACTCCGCATCTACAACTTTCAGGCACGCGAATTTTCCCAACAATACGAGAATGTTACCAAAGTTTCTGTAAGTATATTCCGTCATTCCTTTTCACACGTTCCGGATGCCCGGTAATAATAATAATAAGGTTTATAATAGGAATACGGTTTATTGTTCAAATAAACAGGTACATAGATCAGATATAATAAAACCGACCAAGTGCGAGTGGGACTCGCGCACGAACGGTTCCGTACCATTATCTGTAACCTAATCTTGCAAGTTAACGAGAAAATCACGTTTATTGTAGATATAGGCACTCCTAAACTATTTAAATTATTTTACTTTTAAATAATTTTACCTAATTGTTTATTTTTAAAGTGAATATACAACTAATATTCGGTGAATATTTCAAGTTTCTACCTGTTTTCATTATTATTATTTTTATTCATTTTATTTTTATTAATTATATTTAAAGAGAACATAAAACTAAATATTCTGTGAATAGTTAAAGTGTCTACCGGTCACCGTTATTAGTATCAAGCAAGAAACGGTAAAAAATCAAGTTTGTTGTATGGGAGCCCCCCTTAAATATTTATTTTATTTTATTTTATTTTTAGTATTTGTTGTTATAGCGGCAATAGAAATACATCATCTCTGAAAATTTCAATTATTGAGCTATGACCGTTCTTAAGATACAGCCTGGTGACTGACGGACGGACAGCGAAGTCTCGGTAATAGGGTCCCGTTTTTACCCTTTGGGTACGGAACCCAGAAGACGTTATTACATCACAAGTAATTAGAAACTATTACGATATAACCTGTTTGGAATGTAAAATAAACATTGCAACGAAGCTAAACATCAAGGATCTCTTTCGGATATAAAATGAACACTTTATTATAAACGAAAGAAAAACAGGGATAAACAAAATAATATACATATTATGTAAAAATACAAGCTTATTTGAATTTAATAAACAAGTTTGAACATACCCTTTAAAATGTACATGCACTCGTATCACACTCATACACAGATAATGTGAATTTTTAGCTTACATAAAATTGTCAACATCCTTGCACGTAGGTTTACATACAAACATTACAAACTTATTTCTAATGTTATTTAAACTTTTTTAATGATACATACAGCATTACAAGCGGTATCCGGGGCCAGATACAATGTACTTTTTTTTTACTCCTGATAGGTTAGCCTTTGACCACTATCTCACCTGATTAGTGATGATGTGGTCGTAGATGTTTGTTCAGGCTAACCTAGAAATACTGGCTCTCAAGGACAGCTGCCGGAACACACCGTTAGGGGCTTGGCGACAGACTTTCTACTTGAGGGTGGTAGCTAGCCAGGCGGGCATTCGGAAAATGCCCTACCACCATGCATTAACGACTGCCATCCTAAGACGACAACCGGGACCGACGGCTTAACGTGCTCTCCGAAGCACGGAAGCGCTCAGTAGTAATGTCAACAACGGTCACCCATCCAACTCATGACGCGGCGCACGTTGCTTAACCTTGCTGAGCGGTTAAGATTATTCGCCATTCGAATCACAGTGGTACATAAAGCACAGTACAAAACATATTACCCGCCGTACGGCCCAGATTCGGTAATATTATCTATATGTTACCGGTAATCTGTATAATCCGGTATTCTATACAATACCTAGGTAATGTATAGAATACCTAAAACGTGTAAGTAATGTATGAAATATTATTTATTTTATACTTTGCCCAGGTATTCTATACAATACCGAATTTGCAACTGGTTAAAGACGAGAGCAAGGAAGGAGGGGACGTGCGGGCGGCAGGCAACAATGGTTAGGTTAGGTTAGATTTTTAAGTTTCACGTTAATTTTATTGTGAATTTACTGTAATAATAGAAATATAATTTTAGGTACCCTTTTCATAAAGATTATTTTTAAGTATTATAATTGTTAATTTTAATAAAGATGATTTTATGCAACAGTACATGTTTCATTTGCCCGTTATTTTGTATGCTGGTTAACATTGATAAATAAGGACAAAGTTCTATTTATTTTACACAATGCTGGTGCAACAGCAGGTACTCTATACAATCACTAAGAATTGTATTCATTGTCTAGGTAAAAAATGTAATGGACAATCATATTCATAATATTATTATACAGATGGCCTGGAAACCCCAGTAATTCTACACATTGCCTAGGATTGGCATAGAATACCTGAATTATACAGATTGCCGGTGACATATATATTATCGTGGCCCGGAGGTAGAATTTGCTTCCTAAATAATTTGATTAAAATCGAAGATATTTTTTGTCGTGTAAAAACTTCAGTTCACATTTTAATATTATCTGGTTGATCTTTAACAAACAAACGGCATACATGGTAGGGGGAGAATGTTTTTAACTTGGGTCTACAGTATTGCCTGTCACATCTTCGGCCACATTCATTTACAATCAGGCGAGATTGTCCCTGTGGTTCAAGTCACGCAAATATGCGCTATTTGCACTGTGTGCACGCAAACGGTTGGTTCATAACTTGCTAAACAGACACCGCGATAATAATACATAATGACGTCATCTTTGACGTCATTTCCGGCCGCAAACAACGCTCACAGAAAAGTGGTAGTGCATTGTATGCACAAACGTCAAACTCAAATCTTGACAGATAGATGAGGAGATTTTTATTGTTGTGGTTAGAATGTTGATCGTACAAACATCTGTTCACAAAAGAATGCCTTGAAATGCAATACTTCTATTATCAATTATTGACGTAAAGGTTATTTTGGGTCAATTGCCAAAAAGCAAATTGACAGTTAGCAGATGTTATAAGCGCGGCTACATATCGGTTCACATCGTTTGCGCGCAAACAGTGCATATTCTCGTATTTCAGTTATAAACCAAGCTTTTGTAATGTATGCAGTGACAGCAGTGTTTGCGTGATTTAAACCGTAGTGTGTGATTAGAGACTTACAAGCAGCAATAGCAAGAAAAGGTAAACATAGAGATGTTGTCGCCACCTATAATCGAAACTTAAGAGTAGGGATTTGGTTAGGAACTACCACTGTAGCATCAAAGACTTGCTTCCGATAGTCTTTCTCTATGACAAAATAATTACGTAATATCCGCACAATGGAGCTCACTTTTGACTAGGCGTTCAGTGAGAACAGACGTTTAGCTATATTATATTTAGTTAACGAATAATCTGGTAATATTAACGAAGCTAACATTCACGCGTAATAAATTCGTGGTCCTATACCTACATAATAAAATCTTGTAAATATCACAGGTACCTACTACGAATATACATTATTTATTCGTAAGGTACCTACCACAAGAAAATCTATAACCAGTAATGGCGTAAGCTTAGTGCAAAATTGACCTTACCTAAGCGGTCAAAAGAAAGGTCCGTAAAAGGATTTCTAAGATCCTAAATATACTATCTTGACCTTATGCCTTCATTTGTAAAAAGGATCAAGGATCATCGGAGTGGTTCCCTTATACACTTGAATTCAGCTTTGAGTTTTTTGTTTGTAAAGCAGTGTTTGCTCTCTGTCTAGTCGATTTAAATAAAGCCTGATGGGAATACAATATACAGCTATTTTTGTAAATAATCAGTACTAATATTATAAATGTGAAAGTAACTCTGTCTGTCTGTTACGCTTTCACGCCAAAACTACTGGACTGATTTAAAAGAAATTTGGTATGGAAATAGTTTGAGACCCGGGAAAAAACATAGGATAGTTTTTATCCAACTGCGCAAAAAGAGGTTAATGTTTTTGCGCCATAACCGACATACGCGCGGGCGGAGCCGCGCCCGTAAAGCTAGTAACTAATATTTCTAGGTTAGCCTGAACAACATCTTCGACCACATCATCACTTACCATCAGGTGAGATGAGATAGTGGTCAAAGGCTAACCTATCAGGCATAAAAAACTCTTCTTTAACCGATAAGCAGAAGCAATGATTGCCGAGTAGTAATAGCTGTGGACTGCCTAGTTCGATCCCCACCGCCGCGAAGCTTGAGCTTCACCGTATGGTGGAAGGGCATTTTGCGAATGCCCGCCTGGCTAGCGACCACCCTCAAGTAGAAAATCTATCGCCAAGCACCGTAACGATGTGTTCCGTCAGCAGTCCATGAGAGCCAGTAAACTTACAGGCACACGAGACTTAACAACTATGTCTCAGGGTAACGGTTGCAGTGCAAGTCGTGATTTGGATGAAATGTATCTGTTATAGGCAGAGATTAGTCCGCTTACGACAAGTGAGGCTCGTGCTTGTTCCGTCACAATAACATTTAAATCAAAAAACTGATCTTCAGGTTGAACAGGCCGGTTACTTCAAATCAAATTAAATTCGTAACTAACATAAAGAGAAACGAAAAAGATAATGTTTTAAAAACGTATATCTTTACCAATTGTAAGCTACAACAAAGAACAGTGAGTCACGATCGGGCCTATATAAAGGCGTGTTTAGCCTCTGGCCGTTTCGAAAATCCGGTGGAGCTGGACGATCGCATAGACAGCATCTCTGTCCTCCCTAAAAAAAAAAGGTGGCCGTTTAGTCTCGATCGTGCGCTCGGTGAGTCAAGACCTCCTGAAGATGCTTCGTTTAGAAGCGAAACTAGTCGGGTATTCTTCCGGTTAGGCTGTTTGTGATGTTTGGGACGTCACGCAGATAACAGGAAAATTAGGTGGAATTGTCACTAGATATATAATTTTGCTTGCTTTTTTAAGTGTTTTATTTCAATATTAGATATTTAATGTTTTTTTAAGATACTTATAGAAGTATTTGTTATTATGAAAAAGATAATATCATATACACAAATATTGTGCGCAAAAGGAGAATACTCTGCATTAAGTGCGTACACATGTTATTACACATGTGTACGGACGCTGTTTTTCCCTATGTGCTCGATATCAGCCGGATTTTGCCCACTGCTGAACACAGCCTCCTCCATCCTTATCGGGGATTTGCCATAATCACCACGCTTGGCAGGCGACTACTCCGGATGTTGACTAGAAACAGAAAAACTCAATAGCTTGTCTCAATCAGGAATTGAAGCCCAGAACACGAAATTCCATAGCAGCGCTTAAATTTACCATGTAGCTTTCAAAATATGAATTCAAGGGCTATCTGATATTGACTGGATAAGTTTTGATTTAACCTAATAATCATAAGAACAAAGTAAAGTCCCAAACAAAGACAAGGAGAAAACGAATAAATCCCTATCATAATATTTGTGAGAAATAATTATTTTTCCCTACTCAAGGGCAATAACTAACTTATGAACCATAAAGAAGCAAGCAACCTCTCAGTTGAGTTGCTACGAGGTCGGATGAGTACCTAAGTTATTTAAGAGGACCATAAATATTTATGTATATAATATAGACTTATTTCTATTACAGGTTTTATGTTTTAACGGTCTTCTTCTGAAAAATCCGCCGAAACACGAGTCGAAATCGTACTCCGACGATTCATACTAACACAATACATTAAATGCTATGTAATTGCAAAAAAAAAGTTATTGAACACCATTCCATATCATATGCATAACGGTTTTTTAACTGGTAGTATACCTTTTTTAACAAAATACTAAGTACTATATACAACACTACAGCCTACAATGCATTTAGACAACCAAGCCATTGCCAACTCATAGGCTAGGCAGTCCAAATGCGCCAGCCCTCTCCCAGTTGGCAGTGCACCCAGAATGCTGCTAACATTGCCAATAGACGACTGAGCAACAAAACAAAAAAACCTCCCATACACGTCAGTGTCCAAGCGACGAATGTAATGTTACCATTTAAACGACATAGCAAAACAAACATTAAAAATAAAACACATGCGTTTTCATTGAGGTTAATTCCGTAATATTTTACTTTGTTACTGTCAACAATTCACCATAACAACACATATTATACGAGTATGGTAATATCTATGATAAATCGCGCGGGTGACAGATAGACGCTGGAGTGAGATGTTCCTACTCTGGAACCCCATGGAAGACTGCAGATCGTGAGGGAGGCCGAGGAGGAGGTGGAAAGACGATCTTATCGAGGCAACGAAGCGCGTGATCATGGAGAAGGCCTTCGCCCAGCTATGGGTGGCCAATAAAAATAACAATAATAATTTAAGTAGTTTAAGTTCTTCTTAATACAATAACATAGAAACTATTTTTTGTGAGAATCGGAAATAAATAGCTTTAATTTTTTTAATGGTAATTTCAATCACCTATCTATTACAGTTACATCGGATGTAAGCTGACCAAAGTAGGCATCCTATACACAGTATCTACTTATGCATTTAATATTGTAATCTGGTTTATGTTAATTGTAGTGTTTGTGTAATCTGTATGAACTATGGGAATTCTAAAATAAATTAAAACGTTATTATTAAATAGCTAAGGCTATAAGGTATATTTTTTAGTATATATTCTTTAAAATTTACAAATATGTTCAGCAGATTTGGAGCAAAGATACCACGACATAGAGGTCACACACTCACAGACAAAAGCTTTCAACTTATAACAACCCTCTTTAGACAATCTTTTAATGGACAAAATATGAAAGAAAAGGTACGCTTCTACAACATAGATATACAGGAATCTATAATGTTGTAATCAAACCATTAGAATTAATAAACCCACACATAATTCTACATACATTTAAGCAGTGGTTCTACAGCCATAGTAAAATTTTATTACAACCTTTTTAAATGCTACACCTTTATTTCTGTTTTAATAGAGAAGAATGTAAAATATTTCAATATAATATATTGTAAAATCTTCATAGAGCGTGGTAGACAGACGCCTCCGAATTTCATAAATCACTTTGAATTAATATTGTTAATAAACAAAACTTCATTTGAGACATCATCATTTAATTTTGTTTACTAACTGCGGTATTAATTTAGCCTTAGAGAATAATTAAAAACCATTTTAATCAGTTTGGGCGACACCGAAGATCGTAAACTCGGACGGTATCGTTCACAAGTACGGTTGCCATATGTTCGGAATTTTCCGGACATGTCCAGGAATTTGTTTTTTAACTCGGTATGCGGCGAAATTTAAACACGAAATTGACCGGAATATTCAAACAAAGTAAGAAAGAAAAATTATAAGTCGTATTTTATAAACATTTTTCATTAAATCTACGTTAATAGTAGGCATTCAATACAATCGTAATTATTTACCAAGTATTTATAATTAATACAGAGGATAATATTGTTATCATGTCTGAAGCGCTCGTAGCGAAGTTTGCTTAGCCAATCAGCTAAGTTAAGCAACGTCTGACACGTTCAGGAGTTGGATGGGTGACCACTAGTGACATTACCACTAAGCGCTTTTGTGCTTTAGAGGCACGATAAGCCGTCCGCGTCGGTCTCGGTTGTTGTAACGACTAACCAGTAATTCTAGGCTAGCCTGAACAACATCTTCGACCACATCTTCACGTGATAAACTACAATCTTACAGAATATAAAGAAAGTGCTTTTCTTTTCCTTGGCCTTTGCTTGGGTCCCGGTAGGGAATGAAACCCTTTTGACAATGACATTTTCTGATTGTATCGAGAGTATCTAAAATAATTTATACGAATCCATATAATTTTTAAGCGAATGTCCGGAATTTCTCCTAATGCCCCGAATTTTCTCCTTGCTTTCTGTTTTCTGATATGGTAACCCCATGCGGAAGTCTATTTTTATTGAATAACCGTACTCGGACATAAATAAAGATGTCACGAGCAATGTCCCTGAATACGGATAAAATTTAAATAAACGCTGGGCTAACTATAGATATACAAACAGGATATTTTTACTATAAATACAATAAAAGCAGCCATGTGCGAGTTTGAGCCACACAACGTGGGTTCTAGGCAGCAATCATAGAGAAATTTCCTCTATGGTAGCAATACAAAATCGTTATTTTTACATAGCGCATTTGGGCACTCTTTATTATTTGCTGTCAGTCACACTAATATTATCAAGAGGAAAGATTTGTATTTTTGACATAAAAACTAACGTGAGTTGTCATGATTATTTACTCGTGAGTGCTAGCCGGCATATTAAAGAACGTTATTTTAAAAGCAAATATTTTTTTATTTTTATTAAAGAGATTTATTATTCATATTAAAAACGAATAAAAAAGTGTGCCCAAATGCGCTATGTAAAAATAAAGATTTTGTATTGCTACCTAGAACCCACGGTGTGAGACTCAAACTCGCACATGGCTGCTTTTATTGTATTTATAGTAAAAATATCCAATAACACCTTTAGTCGAAGTTTGCTTAGACATTCTTATCCTATCAGCTAAGTTAAGCAACGTCCGCCACGTTCAGGAGTTGGATGGGTGACCGCTACTGAGCGCTTCTGTCCTTCGAAGGGAACGAGAAGCCGTCCGCGTCGGTTTTGGTTGTTGTCTAACGATTAACCAGTAATTCTAGGCTAGCCTGAACAACATCTTCGACCACATCATCACTTACCACCATGTGAGATAGAGGTCAAAGGCTAGCCACGTTAGCTGTGTTAGTAGTGTAGCGTTGTATGTAACGGATAAACTTAAAAAACTAATGGACCTACTTGATAAATTCTTTCGCCATGATAGAATCCTAGATTATCCCTGATGAACACAAGCTATAGAATATTTTCAAAATAGTTGAATAGTACAAATTTTTGTTAAATACCTATGTGAAGCCGGGGGGAGCCACTAGTACACGATATACTTGACTATAACCGTACCATAGTCTGCAATCGTATCAAGTGCGATGTTTGTTTGTAATACTGTTTTAAGATATTACAAAACCATGTGTAACCACCAAGTAGAAAATCTGTCGCCAAGCACCTAACGGCGTGTTCTGACAGCTGTTCTTAAGAGCCAGTAATTTTGGGATAGCCTGAACATCTTCGACATCACTTACTATTGTGATAGATGTCAAAGCCTAGACTACCAGCCATAGAGAAAAGGAATACATTGGCTAGCAGCTATAAAAAAACAACCTATTTACGTCAATCTGAAACACATTATTTTCCTAAAGGTGAACGATGCCGAATATGACGGTAGTAAAGTATATAAAACTAGCCTTCCGGGCGCGGCTCCGCCCGCGCGTATGTCGGTTATCACGCAAAAACATTAAACTCTTTTTGCGTAGTTGGATAAAAACTATCCTGTTTTATCCCGGATCTCAAACTACTTCCATGCCAAATTTCATTCAAATCGGTCCAGTAGTTTTGGCGTGAAAGCGTAACAGACAGACAGACAGACAGAGTTACTTTCGCATTTATAATATTAGTACTGATTACAAAATTTTGTTGCTATAAGTTGTCTAACTGTACCTGATCACACTGATCCTGTTCACTGTATTCTTTTCTCAATAATATTCTAATATATTTTGTAACACTTATTGATTTTATTATATTTGCTATAGTTTACTCGTAACTTTAAATATTTATTATTAAGGGATTTACGAGTATATAGACAATACCAGTAAAGTTACTACAGCTATAAACTTGCAAACACTGTAAATAAAGTTTAGAAAGGCTCTTATCATTTTAAATTATGTTTTAAACTTTCAAATTTGTCTGATGGTCTGTGATCATGGCGGTGAAACGTAGATGGCGCGGGTTTGAATCCCGCACATGACGAAATTTTTTCCTCTTGTTATAATTTTGAAATAATTCATTGCTGAAAAATCTGAAGTAACACGGGCGTGTCTATAGTAGGCCTAAATTTTATGCATAAAAATAATTGCTCTAGAGGCAATATTAAGTAGATAATGGGGGAATAACATTGTAGAGATAATTGCACAAAGCATTTTCTCGCGTTTCACTATATAATTTATGCACAAAATGCTTTTCAACCCAATTCCAAAAAATAAGGAGAAACCTTCTTCTGAGTCGACGAATTTGTTGGGATAATCTCACACATATAACACCAATAATATTATAATTAATGTGAAAGTTTGCGCGTTTGTGTATTTCCTTTTAAAACGGTTGAACAGATATTGATGAACTTAGGTATCTAAATCTCCTTTATGTTCTGGATTAGTTAGGTAACCTACCCTTTTGTGCGCCTAACGTTCCTATGCTAACTATCAATATCGGTCATTAATAGTTCAGTCAGCGAAGCCGAGTGGAATAGGCATCCGGTGCGAAATCGGAGCAAGCGGGTTTATTTCCCGTCGGGACAAAAAAAAATGTGCTCCAATAATTTGTAAAAAATTAAAAGACTTACCTTTTTTTGCAATTATTTATATTTATCTGTGAAATGTTCTGAAATATTTAATAAACCTGTTTTTTTGGCATCTCTGACTACACCTTCGAGATTTATACGCGCGGTGATACGTAAGTCTATTCACCACTGGCCTTCTATTATTTATTCTAGGTTTGTAATGAAACTCACCTGCCACGGGCGCCATTAAAAGCAAATCAGCATTGTAATTACAATGAAAAGTGGCAATTTGTTGTGGCACTGGCTGTAGACAGGAACACTTGGATTAGTTAACAACCGCTAATAACTGGTTAGTTGGCTATTGTATAGCTATACGTTTGGATAGTTTTAATCGATCGATGGTGGAAACACGCCATTGGCGGGTAATTTGAAATAGGAACAGATTTATCGCGCTCGTAGATCGGTTTGGTATAAACAGGTTAATAAAGAAACTCATTACAAAATTACAAATTTTATTTCTCACTTGTAAATCATAGACAGCAATAGCGTGCGAGTGAGAGTCAATCATTTTCGGCGCCATTTCAGATTCCTTTATTTATGAACCGAGTTATAACCATTCAACGGGATAAGGGTACTCGCGAGTTTAAACTAACTCAATACAATGATTCAAATCACGCGAATATATGCGCTATTTGCTTTGTTTGCACGCAAACAGTCGGTTCAGTTCATGTGCTAAATAAACACCACGATAGCAAGCAATACATGTCATCTATGACGTCACCTCCGGCTTCATATAATGCTTCCAGAAAACAGGTAGTGCAGCGTGCGCACAAACGTAAAACTCAAAGTTTGAGAGTTAAAAATTTTGACAGGTATGGAGATTTTTGATGTGGTTAGAATTTTAGGCGTAATACAATCTTGTTCAGTAAAAAATGCATTGAAGTTTAATTAGTATTATTATATGTTCTATGATTTAATACTACAAATGTCAATTACTGTATGGTGAATCACGAAGAAGCAATTAAGCGCGACTGCTATAATATAGGTTCAAATTGTTTGCGTGTAAACAGTGAATATATCTCTGGTCTATGGTATATATTAACGTTTTTTAATCATTTTCAATGTATTCAATGCCAATTAAAATTTTATTCCGACTTCAAACATATAATACTTCTTATTGGGGATACTATTATTGGGGATAGCTTAAATACTACTCGTCAAATCTCAATTAAATTTAAATGACCACGTGACAAGCACCAGCTTTCAAACATAAAAAAACATCAGAATCGGTACACCATGTAACGAGTTATGAGTTAATAAACACAAAAATACAGCCGAATTGACAACCTCCTCCTTTTTTAAAGTCCTATTTTTAATTTTTAGCTCATAGGCTAGCCTTTGCCCACTATCTCAACTGATGGTAAGTCAAAATGTGGTTGAAGGTGTTATTTAGGCTAACCTAGAGCTACTGGCTCTCAAGGACAGCTTCCGGAACACACCGTTAGGTGCTTGGTGACAGATTATCGACTTGAGGATAGTAGATAGCCAGGCGGGCATTCGCAAAATGCCCTACCACCATGCAAACGATCATGCATAAATTTGGTTAAAAAATTATTCTTTCAGTTCATTTTTTACAGTAAACAATGAATTATTTTGATTTGCTTTTCTTGAACGCAACGTTCGTTGTTAAGAGTGATGATGACGTCATAACCATCTGAAGCTAATACGCAACGTGTCAAATACTGAGACAAAATATTGAATCAATTTATAATCTTGACTGCGTAGAACGCGTCCTTCAATATTATGGAAAAGATTATTTGAGATGGCAGCTCCAAAACCTTCGTCAAAATTTCGCGTTCACTTATGTTTTATGTGATTTTCTGATTTAATATTTGACAGTTTCACTTATTTACAAGAACGGTTATATTGTTTTTTTTTATTCCTGATAGATTAGCGTTTGGCAACTCTGCCTAGAATTGGCGTATCAAGAACTCGCCTGATCGTTAGTGATACGGTCGGAGATTACTGGCTCTCAAGAACAGCTGCCGGGACAAACCGTTGGGCGCTTGGCGACAAATTTTCTTCATGGGAGAAGTAGCTAGCCCTGATTTCGCAAAATCTGCTTCGCAAGACTGCCATCCGATATACAATGCCCGGGAGCAATGACTCTCAGCCTCATTAGTCAATGCCACTACAGGTAACACATAGAAGTATTCAACGCAGCAAACGTTGACCTGATTGATCGGTTAAGAACATCTAGGCAAGCTCCACTAGGAGCGCATTAAAATTTTCACTAATGTTTTATCTCTTTCATAACATACCAAAAACGAGCGACGCGGATTTGAGGTTTTCTTTATCTTGAAGTCCAGGCTTGGATATCCTGGTTAGAAGTAATTGCGTTGACAAGGAACAAAAGAAAGAGAGGACAAATTACAGTTATATGTCATGTAAGCTTAGTTGGTCAGTACCGGCTATAGGGATGGATGGCTCGGGTTCGGATCCTGAACAAGACTATAATGTTTCCTCTCTTGATTTTGCAATACCTACTGAAACTCACCTACTTATAACTTTTTATTTGAGGTTGGTACTAGCAAAAAGAGCTTAGCGACAGATTTTATGGTAGTTATGAAAGATTGGTGGTCATGCAATCTTTCCTGGTGTGTAAATGCAGTGTAAACTCCATGTATCGCCACTTAATTGAACGACAAACTCTCGAAATCACTTGGCTTTGGTTGCTTTAGCTTGTCTTCCGAACAATGATACACTTTAGATAACATTACACCCACTCTCAATAACGACAAAAATTAAGTGATACGCAATAAAAAGTACCTTTTAAGTTGCCACAATTAGTAAAAACTGCGCAGCTCTGTACGTTCTTTTCTCGCTTTAGTATCCTAACTCGTAATAAACTCTACTGTCAGCGTGATGCATACCGAACTTACTAAGGAGTTTGTTCTTTTATTTACAAATTGGGATTGTTTGCACGTGTAGACTGTTGTTGACTATTAAATACACAGGTTATCTATACGTTATCATAAACTTAGTTGCTCACAAACTTTTTTCTTCACTCCATTTAACGACAACCTTCTATAACGCTATCAATTGCACAGTGCATGCAGTATCTTTGTATAGTTTACACTGAATTATAATTTTACTACGTAGGGACATATAAAAGTCATTGCAGTGGCATTTTGTAAATCGTCTACATTCTATAAAACATCACAAAGCAATTTCTGTCAAATTGAAATTCTACTGGATGGCAGATTATATTCCAATCTTATCGCGTGTTTTTGATCGAATATACGTTAATAATACGTTAATTTTGAAGCGCTCGTAGCCAAGTTTGCTTAGCCATTCTGAATCGATCAGCAAAGTTAAGCAACGTCCGCCGCGGTCATGACTTGGATGGGTGACCGCTGGTTGGGCATTACTACTGAGCGCTTCCGTGCTTCGGAGGGCACGTTAAGCCGTCGGTCCCGGTTGTTGTCTTAGGACAGCAGTCGTTACAGCATGGTGGTAGGGCACTTTGCAAATGCCCGCCTGGCTAACGACCACCCTCAAGTTGAAAATCTGTCGCCAAGCACCTAACGGTGTGTTCCGGCAGCTGTCCTTGAGAGCCAGTAACTCTAGATTAGTCTGAACAACATCCTCGACCACATCATCACTTACCATCAGGTGAGATAGTGGTCAAAGGCTAACCTATCAGGCATAAAAAAAAAAAAAAAAAAATACACGAAAAGAATGTTGTAGATATTTGTACACATACATGTGCACGATTATACGTTTGATTTTTACGATTATGACAAGTTCAACTAGTTAAGAACTACATCAAGCCTGCCACTAGTTGGTTGTTTTAGAATAATAATGGGACCGTTAAACCTTTTATTGCTGATATGAAATAGACAGGTTTATGATGCTTTTGGATGAGCACTTTCATTCAAAACTATTGTGGTTGTTAAATACGTTATATGTACAGTCGCCTGCAATAAGAAGTATACACTTCATAATTTTCAAAGTAATTTTTTTTTTTTTTTGTTTATGTTGCTAATTTATTTATTATAGAAGTTATTATTAACATAAATAAAAATATACAACTTATTGTTTGATTTTGAGATATATATATATATAATTTTGTGTATATAGAATTAAACTAAAGTCTTTGCCATAATTTTTACAATGTGTATACTTCTTATTGCAGGCGACTGTACATAATATGTCATTTTCAGGTGAAAGGTCTTACGGTGCTCAGGGTTAAGGACATATCTTTAGAATCAGTGATGGCTGAGCGGTTATAGCTATGGACTGATGTGCCGCAGGTCCCTGGTTCTATCCCCACTACCGTCAGCTTGAGTTTTACCGAATGGTGGAAGGGCATTTTGCGAATGTTCGCCTGCATGACTACCAAAACAACCCCTCATGTATAAAATCTTCATCAATTCCATTCAATCACTTAACAGTGTTTAGTACAACGTAAGTTGAATTATAGATCTCGCTCCATCCGAATACGATGGTTAAATAAGAACGATGGGAAAAATGTGAGTTTATTTATTTTATTTATTTATTTATTTCAATTACCAGTTACATTTACAGCGACGCGCAACGCCAAGGCATGCAACTAGACAACAATTAGAGAACAACTAGAATTATTATTTTTATATGACAAACTATCATAGAGTCAATTAATCAAGTATCTAACTATTATATAAAATTAATAATGTCAAGTTTTAAATATCATAAAATTATTAAATGTAATGTCAATGTGAAACTCACGATAATTTCATCATAAAATTAATCAATTTTTAGGTATAGTAAAATTATTTAAAGGTATATTCAGAAACATCCATGATCTTATATTAAAAATGTCAAAATCTGTTAACCAAGTATCTAAATATTATATAATTAATAATGTCAAGTTTTAAATATCATAAAATTAATCCATTTTTAGGTATCGTAAAATTATTCAAACATATATTCAGAAACATCCATGATCTTATATTAAAAATGTCAAGATCTGTTAATTGAGCAACCAGGGCATTGAGTAGAGAGATGGCATGACTGGTGGGAGCAAACTGTGAGGTGTTATGGACTCATTGTCATGATAGCTGAATTGGATTAAAGCATACCCCGGCTGAAGGGGTGGATGGACGCGGGTTTGAATCCCGCATGACTTAAATTTTTCCTCACGTAGTAAATTTGTAATTTTGTAACTTAACATTGTGTTCCGGGACGGCAGCAGTCGTTGAGAGCCAAAAAAATTACAGGCACATGAGACTTAATGTGCCGGGCGCAGTGCAATTCGTCACATGACGAAATGCATCAGTTATATGCAGAGGTTAATCCGCTTAACATCAGGTGGGCCTCGATCTTGTTCCGTCACGATCACATTAAAAAAAAACCTTCCTATAATTGATAGTAAATGGAAATTCGTCCAGTTGAGTAGGAATTTATTAATATTGGTTAGTTGCAATTTTTTTTGTTTTCTATATTACCTTTTGGATTTCATATTGTGCCGGGGCATACCACTCTTGATAACACATTAGATATTGCCCTAAAACACACCATTCACACTAACGCTGCGAAAACTTTCATCCTCGAAATATAAAATGAAAATGCGGGTAGCAAGGTTCTACGTTGGCTGGTTTATAAATATTTTAGGATGGATGCGCTTACTGAGCAGCTTGCCGCTATTTACCTCAACGTAACTAGTTGTTGATCATAATTGCACAATAGAGCTCTTTGCCATTTTAACTTTCTCATGAAGTAACCAATCTGAGGTTTTTGGTTGGTAAAGTCAACACTTTTCACGATCACGTTATTCTCATGTTACAGAAACATATTTTGGTGGTTTTCTTGTGTTTACATTTGTTCGGTTTGAGTATAAGTACAAATAGCAACAATTGCTTTAGGACTTGTAACTAATTATTGCTAAAAAGCAATAATTAGTTGAAGCAATGACGGCTCAGTGGCATTGGCTATGGACTGCCGCGCAGCAGGTCCATGGTTCGAATCCCGCCGCGGGCTTGACCTTCACCGCATGATGGAAGGGCATTTTGCGAATGCCCGCCTGGCTAGTGACCACCTTCAACTAGAAAATTTGGCCCAAACACCTAAAGGTATCTTCCGGCAGCAGTCCTTGAAAGCCAGTGAAATTACAGGCACAATGAGCAACTATGTCTAGAGGTGACGGGCGCAACGCAATTCGTGACTTGTGACGAAATGAATCCGTTATAGGCAGAGGTTAGTTCGCTTAACATCAGTAGGGCCTCGTGCTTGTTCCGTCAAAATAAGATAAAAAAATTTAATAAATAAATAATATATAATCTGCAAACGTGAGGATTATGACCACGTTAAGCAGAAATAAATTTATAGAGCCACCACGAGAAGAACGGGCAAGAAACTATGGCTGCTGACGTGGATTATATCATACTTTTAATGTCATGTCCATAATTGTATCTATATCGCTATTTATTTTACTTTAACTTCACCTATACCACGAGACATGAAGCAAGTTGTTATCCGGAATTATGTGCTTCCTGCAAAGCCAACGAAAATTCCAAATCCTTTTTAGCAACGCGTTTTAACCAAATGGCTCTGACCGTCTGAACCAAAAACTTCATAATAACATTAGCTGTAGCACCAACAATCCAGCCAGAGCCGTGAAACTGCGCACTGAAAATATTGTTCCTTTAAAATATCACACGAAAATACGGGTAGCGAGGATCTACATATACTGGTTTCTGAAATCCTTTCAAAAAGTAATTAAAAGTTAGATTATGTTGCCTTACCATTGTTTGTGTTAAACATTGAATTTAATTGAGCTTTGAGTAAGAGAACACTGCAATTCATTTAAGTATGACCTTATAATAATATCCTTTTAATAACATAAAAAAGATAGAAATAGAAAGAGATCATAGTCTTTGATTCTACAATTCCATATATTTAACCAGTATCTAGTTAAATAAGATTATTGAAAAGAAATATTGAGAAGAATAATACGAGTATATGAATAATCACTATATATCTTATTAATAAATATGGATTCCCGCAAAATGACACCTACTTATAAAAGTTAATTGCATTTATACAAGATAAGATTGAAGTATAAAATTTCATGGTTCAGTCATGCCCTACCCCAGTAGGATCCTACTGATAGAGCAATTATTTGGATAAATCACAGATAACGTCACGACACGACTACTGACTACAATTTGACAAATGACAAATCTTCATAATATGCATACCATATAACTTGACAAATAGCAAATCGACAAAACACACGAGTCCAATATTTTGTAAAAAAAAAAGAATAGGTAAGTGTCAAAACCTATTTAAATATTGAAACTCATGTCTTCCTTCCGCTGCGATAGTAGGTACTCAGCGCATCACATAACCTCTTGAGGCCCTACTTTCACAAGAGACGAAGAGAGCCTGAACAATACCCGTGCGTGACGGCAAACTGTCTTTGACACGAGAAGCTTCGTGGTGGTAAAGAGCATATGGGATCAACAAAGGATGGATAGATAATAGAGCCTTAAGACAATGCAGGTGAGGAAACCTATTCATCTGTAGGTTAAAGCACATTGACCTATAAATGTCACTCTATCGTCGTTCGACGCGACGCGAGGGTTAAATAATGGGAACGAAAGCATAAATTTGAACTATGACTCATCACCACTGTAGCTCAGATTGATGGAGGATGTTTTGTTTGGGCCCTAGGGACGGATGGTGGCTGGTTTGAACCAAACGCGTTGAAATTAAAATATAGTTTTTGTTCCCCTTTTGTAAATAGAATTTATATTTATTTGTAAGGTTATTAGTTTAGCCAGCGTTAATGCTTATTTACATTATTATTCTTGATGTCGATAGGTCGCAGGTCCATGGTTCGACGCCATGGTTGAAGGGCATTTTACGAATGCCCCATTAGCTAGCTTGGTAGAAAATTTATCGCCAAGTACCTAACAGCGTGTTCTGGCAGCATTCCCTGTAAAGTTATGTTGTCAAGTTACAGGCACATGAGACTTAACAACTGTGTATTAGTGTGACGAGCGCTACAGGCAGAGGTTAGTACGCTTAACATCAGGTGGGCCTCCTGCTTGTTCCGTAACAAACACATATAAAAACACACACATTGCAATATCACGCAATAAGTAACAGCAACTTTATAATAAACCGTATCATCGTAGCGGAGAAATGCGTCGGCGCAGTCGTGAGCGCATGTCCTCCGTGATGAAGCGACTCTGAAGGTCGCGAAACCGGTCGAGACGCCTTCTCGACGTTAACAAACCGTAAGTTAAATCGGCTAAAATAATCTTTAAAGATTATACAGTCTCTATTTACCCGGGAATGGAGATGTAGATTTAAGGCCGCTCCATACAATCAGTGCCTCAAGGTCAATGACGTGATACCGAGCCTTAATTTAATTGCCCACGAAATAATACTAAGAATCAACCAAGAGCGAGTCGGACACATATACTGAGGATTCTGTACTAACAAATATATTTGCATGAATAAAAATCGTTGATCAATTTATTGTATAACTACTATATACCATAAACTAACAAATTTTGTTTTCTTTTTTCTAATTTGTTATTGTTTTTTTTACCTTGTAAACAAATTCGAGAGTAACGTTTGTCTTATGTGGAAAAACTTGTATGTTCTAATTATTTAATAACTAAAGTGATCATGGTCAAAATTATTCTATAGTATTGTTATACGTGTTGTCCTATACATGGCCCTATGTTTCTAAAAATGTTTATTTAAAATTGTTTACAGGCTGTTGGATGACCAATAAATAAATATATTTGTATGAATAAATATCGTTCGGGATCCTCTTCGAATTCAAATTATTCTATTTCTAGGTTAAACCTGCTAACACCTACGACCACATCGTCACTTACCATCAGGTGAGATTGTGGTCAAAGGCTTACCTATCAGCAATAAAAAAAAAAAAAAAAAAAAAAAAAACAGTTACTAATAACCCTTATTGCAATGACATTTATGAAGATTTAAATTTAGAAAAATAGCATGTCATGTCGCAATTCTACATACTTTATTTTATTATTCATCATTGACATTCATTTGTATATTAAATTTGACTGACCATAAAGTCAAATTTAATATACAAATCAATGTCAAAAATAATAAGACAAAAACAAACAAATCAAAACTTATTGATTAAGATGAGGCAAAGGTGATGCCTCATCTTAACTTGTATTTAGGCCTGGAACCGGAGTACTCAATTTGCGGCCTGGTCCAGTGATGAAATATTGGACAATCAATACACATCCTGGAGGCAATCAGCAGCTGGTGGCTACTGAAGCTGTCGAGCTTGCGGCGAATCAGGGATGCGCTTGCGCACTATAGCCACAAAATATTCTAGACGTGCAACTGTAAACATTCCCGATACGTTACACTACGTGGGCTGTCCCACCAGAGCTCTGTAGGCATTATTATACTGTACCTATACGCTGGATATTTTGTGACTTTTGTGTAAGTGACCCCACAGACTTTGGGCATGGCAGGAGTCCGACTCGCGCTTGGTAATAATTTCTAACTGGTTCTAATACTGTTGAATTTTCACTAAAATCAAAGTGAAAATTCTTGTATCTTTGTATATAACATGCGGTCAGTCTCTTCAGCAAGAAGGTTTTAAAACGGATTTCTATATATGGGATATATATTAATATTTGTTGATTCCAACTACAATCGCGTGCTAAGCGAAAATCATATTCAGAAATTAGAAGAGCATAAAATTTCGTTTCGATTCCCGCTCGGTACAAGAATTTTGTGCTGTAATAATTTGGTAATATATTAATGTTTGGAAACAGGTCTTGTCGTGTCTGTAAAGTTTTCACTATGTAACCAGCTGTTACCATACCTTTAAGTCAAACTTCTAGATATTCTTGTAGTTATCTATGTAAGTATTCATTTGTTAATACTCTCAATAAAACAACTCTAAATAAACAAACTCAACCATTTTTGTGTTAATATCTACTAAGTTATTACAAAGTCGTTCTATGTATGCTTAAATATTGACTGTCATTGAAGTTACACGTGCATACACGAATATCTTCTATGATGATCAAACATTTCATTTAACAGTCAACTCTCTCGTAGTTCTAAAAATTTCAATAAGAGTATTTCCCTACATTTATAGATGCGGAATCCGCTTAAATTGGCCAGAAAGCTACGACATCAAGGTATCATTGATATCGTTCTCATCGGCTCAACTCGGATGACACGCTTCCGTACGGCACTGAAAGTAGTTGAACGACCACGTCGTCGTCGGCCACCTCACTTCAAACAGTAACTGAAAGTATGCCAATCGTATTTCTAAATATTATGATTAGCACAACCGCATACAAAGCTAAAATCATAAATTTACAAATTATTGGAGTACAAAATGATTTTGCCCCGGGCGGGAATTGAACCCGCGTCCTTCCGATTTCGCGTCAGGTGCCTAGACCGCTCTGCTACCGGGGGGTCGGCTATTTCGCCGAAATTTCGGCAGGGAAAAACATTTTGTACCCCAATAATCTGTAAATTTATGCCAATCGTAGCTTGGTGATACGTACTCGCCTTAAACCGATTCCGCGTCGATAACTGTGCAGAGGCCCTAATAGTCCAAAGGCTGGTACTGTGTTCAGAAGACGGCAATAGTCTCGCCTATTTAGCGAAACGTGGGTATTTAGTTACCCCTGTTTCCCCCGTCAGGTAATACAGATGCGATTTTACAAAAAGAAGTCTCCTCTTTAACCGTCTTCAAAAAAGGAAGAGGTTCTGAATTTGTCCGTTTTTAGGGTTCCCAAAGGGTAAAAACGGGACCCTATTACTGAGACTTCGCTGTCCGTCCGTCCGTCTGTCACCAGGCTGTATCTCAAGAACGGTGATAGCTAGACAGTTGAAATTTTCACAGATGATGTATTTCTATTGCCGCTATAACAACAAATACTAAGAATAAAATATAATAAATATTTAAGGGGGGCTCCCATACAACAAACTTGTTTTTTTTACCGTTTCTTGCTCATACTAATAAGGGTGACAGGTAGACGCTTTAACTATTCACAGAATATTTAGTTTAATTTCTCTTTAAACATAATTATTTAAAATAAAATAAAAGGAATAATTTATTTATTTATTTTTATTTATTTATTTATTAACAAAATCCACAGCTCTTAGAGGTAAACAATAAATCATACTTACTCAACCGACAGCCAATAACGGATTTACATTATATGTTGTAATATGTAAGTCGACAAGTCATCAAGAACATAAATAATAATAATAATAAGCTGTAAAGTTGTACATCACAAAAATTTAAATACAATCATAAAATACATAATACTAATTGTTTATTACATAAGTATGTGTAGAGTGAGTGGATATGGTTGTGGAGTGTAAGAAAAAAGCATCAATGCTTTTTGGCAAAGGCATGTAGTTTTGTAGAAGTGTGAGAGTGCTTACTTTAATAACACCAAGGTCGCAAAAAAAAAATAAACGAGCCTGGGTATAAGAGAGCCTCATATGTGTGTGGTGTATTTTATGTGTGACTTCCTCTTGATAATACTAGTCTCGTTAGAGTCTGGGTACAAGAAGAAGACCATGGGTGTACGCATGCATGTGTGATGTGCGCAGGAGGGTGTGTGTGTGTGTGTCTGTGTGTGTGTGTGTGTGAGAGAGAGAGAGAGGTTTTTGTGTATGTGTGTAGATTTGAAGTCTATAAAAGGTGAAGGTGAAGAATAATAGAATTTGTAATATAGATGTATTTATGTAATATTTTTAAATAGTTATAGAAAAGCAAGATCAAATATTGTGTATATTCATTATTTTAAGAATCTCACGCTTAAAGACACACCTGCCGCAGTGGAAAATATCAACTGAATCAAACATTTTGTTATAATTTCTGTGCATTCTGCTAACAAGCAAATTTTGAGTGTAATTAGTTTTTGTGAGTGTAGACGCAAATAGCTTTGTATGTCTTGTTCTATATATAGGGCAGCAGAACCTTAAGGTTTTTGATATTAATTCTGGACTATCAATGTACCCATTACATAAACCATGTAGGAATGACATGTGACAGAACACGACGGTTTTTTAGCGTTATGAGATGATAATGACTACAAGATTCTTCATAGTCTCTAAAGCCACGATAAGAGCGATAATTTAAATGTTTTACAAATTTTTGTTGAATATATTCAATGCTCTGGATGTATGTAATATACTGTGGATTCCATATGTTACTGCAGTAGTCTAATATGCTTCTGACATATGAATAATAAAGGATTTTTAAGCAAGTCACGTCAGTGAAGGGGTGACTTACTCTTAATATAAATCCTAAACTTTTGTAGGCTTTACTCATTACAGTAGCTATATGATCAGAAAATAATAATTTTTCGTCCATCATTACCCCTAAGTCTCTAGTTGATATCTTTTTGCTGATTTTTACTCCATCAATTTCGTAATTAAATATTATTGGGCTTCTCTTTCGAGTAAATGAAACGAAGTGACACTTACTTATATTAACTCCAATGCGATTATGTGTATAGTAAATATTAAGTCTATTAAGGTCTTCTTGTAGTTTAACACAGTCGTCTGAATTTCTAATTTTCAAATATATTTTAGTGTCATCAGCATACATGAGAAACTTTGCATAACGAAAACACTTACCCACGTCATACAAGTAGGATACATATAAAAGGGGTCCCAAAATGGAACTTTGTGGTACACCAGATAGAATTTCAACAAAATCGGAGCAATAGCCCTCCACAACATCTGCCTGAGACCGGTTACGCAGGTAAGATTCCGTCCATCTTAATAAATTTCCACGTATACCAAGTTTAAAAAGCTTTCGCAAAAGTATGACATGGTCTACACGATCAAATGCTTTTTCAAAGTCCGTGTAGACCACGTCTACCTGTGATCCTCCTTCCATATCACCACCAACATCTTCAACGAAAACCCCTAAATTAGTTACCATTGATCGGCCTTTTATAAATCCGTGTTGCTCAATAGGAATTGATGTGGATATAATGGGATATATATGGGAGTGAACAACTCTTTCAAACATTTTACTCAGGACGTTAAGAATTGAGATCGGACGATAATTCTCTACTGACGTCTTCAATCCTTTCTTATAAACAGGAACAATATGTGCTTTTTTCCATTCATTAGGGAAATATCCCTCTCGAAGACATCTATTAAAGATCAGTGTGATAGGGACAGTAAGAGATTGAGCGCATTTCAATAAAAATATAGGCGGGATTTTGTCACTTCCTGCACCTTTGGTAACGTCTAACCTTTTCATCATTTTCAGTATAGTATCTTCATTAACACAAATTGAATGAATATAAGTGTTAAGTTGATTACTGTCATCTAATTGATTGAAAGAATACTGATGTGCCGGATTACAAAAATTCCCTTGAAAGAACATGTTAAATGCAGAACAGATATCAACTTGTTTGTTGAAGATGCTGTCACCAAGCGTCATTTGCTGTGGGTAGGAATAGCAATTGTTTCTTCTTTGTTTAACATAGGACCAAAAGTATTTAGGATGGCTTTTTATTTTATCCTGGGCAAACTTTAGATAAGTTTGATAGCACTCACTTTGCATTATTTTTTGTTTCATCCTAAGGTCAGCGAAGTCAGCATAGTCTACTGGATTATTGTATTTTTCCAATCACTATGTTTTTTTGACTTTTCTTTAATTAAACTAATTAAAGGGCTACTGTACCAAACAGGATAAACAAAACTACCAGAAATACGGGACTGTGGCACAAAAGTTTGTATAATGTTATATAGGATAAAGTATAGCTGACTTATTGCCATATCAATATTGATCTCATTTTCTATAAATGACCAATCTTGTTTACTAAGAGTCTCATTAATAACCGCATAATCGGCACGCTTATATTTATAAATTATACGAGGCATAGGTTTTAGTAGAGGTATCAGTAAATCTGACGCTATGAAGCATAAGGATGAATGAAAAGAGTCCTCCTTAACCAGCGACGATACAGATCTGTGCATAGTCATCGGAAAATCAGAGAAGATAAGATCTAATACATTGCCACGACTATTAGGTATCGTGTTATATTGAGATAGTCCTAAGAAAGAAGTCTGTGCTATAAGATCAGACGCTGAATCCTGTATTTCAATCGAACCTTTCTTAAGTACCACTGGTTCACTTGAATTCCAGTCGAGACATGATAAGTTAAAGTCCCCTGCTATTATAAAATGATCCCTAGGAGCCACAGAGCTTATCATTAATATAACTTCACAAAACAATTTAATACGGGCTGGTATTGCAGAATCTGGAGGAATGTAAACAGCGGCAATGTGTAAGTTATGAGATGAACCAAGAGAGTGCCCAGGGATAGTAGCCCAGATACACTCAAGGTCGTCTCGTTGCCATTCAGGCCTAGACCGAGCTTGTAAGTGGTTATCACATAAAAGCATTACGCCTCCTCCAAGAGATCCTCGATCTTTACGAAATACATTGTATTTGGGATTACAAAGCTCAGCGTCAAATATACCTTCGTGAAGCCACGTCTCCGTAATCATGAAGATGTCATGGTCAAGTAATAATAGATTACTGTAAAACTCGTTGGTTTTCGTCCTGAGTCCTCTAACATTCTGATAGAACAGTTTTAATTTTTTACTATCCATTTTTATTCATAAAAATATATTCAAACAGTTGAACATTAATGATGAGTTGTAAAAAATAATATTTCAGGCGTGCCTGAATCTTGTAGCAAGTAGTGAGATAATGATTAGCCTTTTCTATATTATGAACTTTCAAGGTGATATTCTTCGTATTAATGAAAATATTTTTGTATGGTGTGTGTGTGTATGGAATGAGTTGTAAACTATTGTTAAAAGGTATGTGTAACCTACAAATATGTATCGTGTGCTTTGTATTTTTTTGAATTAATATAAACAGTGCATGTACTCGCGCAATGTAATATATAATATTTACAAATATCATGTATCCTGTGTGTATCTGTAAAATGTGTTGAACAGGTATTTAATAAGAGGCTAACATGATATAGGTATTTACCATTATGGTAGTGGTAAATAAAGTACATATTAAGATTTTTCGAGATTCTACAGGATTAATATAAATCCTCAAAAACTTTCTAAAACAATCTATACTTATACAATCTTGGTTAGATCTGCTGATGAGTTTATTGGAACTGGAGGCGAATTTTCGTTTCTTCGCACAAAAATGCGGCAGTTTTTTGTCCATATATACATATAACCAGCTTCTTTAGCCCTTTGCTTACATGCTCCCAAAAGCATTTTATTATCTTTAGTTAAGTGCTCGTTCACAAATATTTTATGTGCGTCACCTCCAATTCCTACATCTTTTGTTGTCATATCGCGATTTTTACGAGCTGCTGCAATCATCTGATCCTTGAAAACACGCTGTCTCAGCCGCACGACAATGGGACGAGCATGAGATGCACTCACGGTACGCCGCGGCTGGACTCGATGGGCAAACTCAATGTCGGAAGGTTGAATAGTTACTCCAATGTGCTCGGTAACTTTCATGACAAGGTCAGTAGTTGTCTCACCTTTTTGCTCAGGAATGCCTGTTATTTCCACATTTTGAATTCTCGCCCATTGCTGCTGTTTAAGGTTTTCTTCCTCCAATAGCTGCAAACTTTTCTTCAGTGACTTACTTTCCTCCTTGAGCCCCTTTATTTCTGACACAGAATTTCCAAACAACTGCTTAAAGTCAGATAGTTCCATGCGAAGATCATCATACTGCTTGCAGACGTAAGATAAGGAAGCCTGAAACTCAGCACACTGGCCATTGATTACCTTCAGCTGGCCAGACAACTCATGGACAGAAGAATCGACCACAGATTTCAAATCGTGTTTCATATCTTCCCTCCACATTTCCCTGACTCTTTCCTCTGTAATGAAAGAGCTCGAAGCAGGTGATTTTTTACGAACAGTGACGTTACCGACACTTGTCACTGTAGATGTATCATATGATTTTCCATGGACAACCCTTGACGGAGAAACAGGACGCTGGAGATGGGTCGAACGCACAGGTGTGTCACTGTTATCTTTTTTTGGGCGTTTGCATATACACTCTGGACATAGCCATTTACGTTTCTTCTCTTCATTGAAAGATCTAAATCGCTTCGGCGAAAGGTTGGCGCACTGTAGATCATATTTTTGTTTACATTCCTTGCAACTCATAAAATCTTTCTGATGCAGTGACCCACAGCAACCAACACAGGTACTCTCGTTATCGGCCATGTCGCTGATAAACAATACTAGCTAGTTTTAATGCGTGTTCAGTTACAATCCGTGCAGTAAAATAACGTTCAAATAGATGTTAAGTACACAAGACAGCGTTGCACGGCGAGTACGTCACAGCAGCGGGGCGCTTGCGAGTTGTCCTAGGTCAGGAACGAAATGCCGGCAGCAGCAATTTTAGTAAATGTTTTTGCTTATAACTCACTTGTTTATTTATGATTATATGTTCCACAACCACCAAAATATAGCTCATGAACACAGCCACACAACAATGTATAACACTTCTAATAAATATCACTTTAAATACAACTTTAGCAATAAAATATCCGAACGAACAAGCAAATCGTTTATGTTGTGACTGTTGTCGACGGTAGAATGAACAAACAAGCAAATCGAAAATAAAGGGGCTCCAATACAATAAAAGAGGTTTTCGCAGTTTATTTAATTTTAAAGTGTCTGTAAATTGCAAGATTGGGTTACAGATAATGATACGGAACCCTTCGGGCGCGAGTCCCACTAGCACTTGGCTGGTTTTATTTTATGTTTGTTACCTCAGAACTTTTTATTGGGTGAAACGATTTTGATGTCTCTTTTTTATTTGAAAGCATGCTTGTCGTGTGGTTCCATTTAAATTTCATCAAAATAGGTCAAGCCGTTTTTGAGTTACACTTCAATTAAATAATCGATCCTGTAAGTAGCAAGGGACACTAAGAAGGGTGAAAAAATATGTCGACCGAAAAATGGAACCGACTTTAACACTCAAAAGTGTGAAATAACTTGTTGAAGTCGGTACCATGATAAATCAAAATTGCCTATTATAAAAATATTGTGCGCCTGGTATCGACTTCGACAAGTTATTTCCCACTTTGAGTGTTGAAGTCGGTTCCATTTTTAACCGACTTCCAAAAAAGGAGGAGGTTCTCAGTTCGTCTGTATTTTTTTTTTTTTTTTATGTTTGTTACCTCAGATCTCTTGACTGGGTGATCCGATTTTGAAAATTCTTTTTTTGTTTGAAAGCCGACGCTTGTCGTTTGGTCCCATTTTAAATTTCATCAAAATCGGTCAAGCCGTTTTTGAGTTACACTAAAAAGATTGAAAAAAAAGTTTTTAACAAAAAATGGAACCGACTTCAACACCCAAAAGTGTGAAATAACTTGTCGAAGTCGGTACCATGCCCACAATATTGTGATAATAGGTACTTTTGAACAATCATGGTACCGACTTCAACAAGTTATTTCACACTTTTGTGAAATAACTTGTTGAAGTCGGTTCCATTTTTTGTTAAAATTTTTTTTTCGGTAAACATTTCTATCAAAATGTAAAAAATAAGAAAGCAAACGAAACAGCGAATCTCAATTATTTTCATTTCCATCGGCCCCATGTCCCATGCTAAGCCCAATTAAGAGAGTCTACAGAAAATTACCATGCTAAAAGCTTTTGTCCAACTTTCCAATGCATTTAATCTCAAAGGCAATATTAGCATGGAACAGGATGTCGCATTAATTCATGTATTTCGCTAGAATAATTACACAGAAGTCGATGGAAATTGCAGTAGGACAGTTTTGACTTAGACACATAGGATTTTTTCCATGGAATTAAACAAATAAATAATAAATTGTTTATTTTAAATTAAAAACTATTTTCTTGTTAAAAACTTATTTAACTAGCACAGTACTTAATACTACTAGAATTCTCATACAATCATATTTTACAAAATATTGAAGCACAAAATCTTATGCCCAGGGATCGAACCGGCGTCCTCCGATTTCGCGCAGGACGCCTAAACCGCTCGGCCGCTATTTCTAACCGAAATTTCGTAATCCAATTGTAGTTTAACCGTCATAGGCGACGGTGCGCTCTTATTTGCTTCTTATACAATACCAGCGGCCCGCCCCGGCTTCGCACGGGTAATTACGACTATAAATTGAGATGTTAGCTATCCTATCTTTCAAAATGGATCAATTGCACACGGTGTGCAAATCAAACTTAAAATTGGTTCAGTAGTTTAGAAGTTCATCGCGGACAAACAACGTGACACGTGATTCATATAACAACACAAGTGACGAACAGCACTGCGCCCGTCACCCTGAGACACTGTTGTTAAGTCTGGAACATACTGTCAGGTACTTGGTCAAAGATTTTCTACTTGAGGGTGGTAGCTAGCCAGGCGAGCATTTGACGATTATTGCTCCTGTTGAGCTTTTGTTGGCGAATGCATCACTCAATCAAATGTTTTTTTGCCTATTAACCTACTTTTATTTCTATACAATGGAAAGTCAAATGTAGTCTGGATCATGAACGTTATATTTAGTCATAGAGTGTTCGAATGAGGTATGCAATTGTGGTACCGACTTCAACAACTAATTTCACATATTTCAGCATTAAAAGTCATTTCCCCTATTTCACCGTATTCAACCGCGGTTTCACCGTGACCATGATAAGTAATGATGAAAAGTAGGTATCCTATGTGACCTATATTATCATTATTTCATGTTTCATCCAAATCAGTTAAGCCGTTTCAGCGTGAACGTGTAACAAATATACACACACACTCACATCCTCACTCACACACAAACTTTCCTATTTATAATATTAGCTGAATAATAAGTTGTTTGAGCATATTATTTTTGGAAACCTTTACTCAGAACAGGTAAAATGCAATAGATCTATAATTACAAGGGTCAGATGTAGACCCAGACTTTAAAATTGGAGTGATTTTACTTTGTTTCATTAAGTCATTTTATTGAAGTGTGATTTTCAATACCGCTATAGATACTACTAATATTTTGAAGCGCTCGTAGCGAAGATTGCTTGCTTAGCCGTTCTGAACCTATCAGCAACGTTAAGCAACGTCCGCCGCGGTCTTGAGTTGGATGGGTGACCGCTGGTGACATAACTACTGAGCGCTTCCGTGCTTCGGAGGGCACGTTTAGCCGTCGGTCCCGGTTGTTGTCTTAGGATGGCCGTTATATCATGGTGGTAAGGCATTTTCCGAATGCCCGCCTGGCTAGCTACAACCCTCAAGTAGAAAATCTGTCGCCAAGCAACTAACGGTGTTCCGGCAGCTGTCCTTGAGAGCCAGTATATCTAGGTTATCCTGAAACAACATCGTCGACCACATCATCACTTACCATCAGGTGAAATTGTGGTCAAAGGCTAACCTATAAAGAAAAAGAAAATCAAGATTCTTGTTGGCCTTCGTTATTATAACTTACTCGTAATTAGCGCTGTCTTGTTTGCAGAACGATAATAATTTAGGAAAGTAAATATAACTCAGCTGACTACCTTTCATTAATCAAGCAGTACATATTAACTATTATTTAATCTGTGGCGTTACTATTTGAAACTCTTTGCTGAGACAAGGAACACGTTCCAATTTATCAACGAAAACGTTTGCGAACTTGTAAATGCTTAAATTCTTGGTCATAACTTACGAGTCTAGACTTCTAAACGGAACGTTAAATAAAAGAGAACAGACGTATTAAAGTTTTGAAAAGAATACAATTTTACTCGTATGAGCTGCTTTCTAAATTACTGTAGTAATATAAACAGATAATAATAATGACAGATGGTATGACTTTGTCACGGTAATGTTATCTATACAGTATCATAGCTCGGCTCTGTCGTTGTAATAACTACCTACAACCGCGCTGTACGTAAACATGCGATAGGGTTACCCACCTCCAGTATTTTAATTACATTTGCCTACTTTGTGTTTCCAGGCCCAAGTCCTGTCCTTGCAACTTTGAATCCAGGAAGTATGGTTAAGGGGCCCCTTTACAATGTCATCAATGCCCCGCCTCCACTGCTTAACCAAATTTGATAAGATTCCACTAATGCCGCCTCGATACACGTTCTGGGATGGAAGTTATTGTTCTTGACAAGACAAGGTCTTTTAGTAGGTTAATTAGGGAATCGCAAAATATTTTATATGTATCAAGTAGTTCTCGTGATATGACATATACACCTATCTGTCGCTTTACTGAAGGAAAGCAAATTTGTTTATGCCCTACACAACATTATCGATTGGCCCATGTAGCTATGTATAATATAATTAATAGATATATTGTAAATTCGCGAAATGGTTATTATTAAGTTCCGACTCAGCATATGCTAGGGTTACCACTATAGCTCTGATGAAACTCACTTCTGACATGATGAACGTTTCTATTGTAATTTTACAATAATAAAAAGTCATTTAACTTAACTTGACTGACGCTGTATTTATCTACCCATAGCGTTACGATACCTTTTTTATGTTGTTGTGACGTAATAAGCAGGAGGCCCACCTGATGTTAAGTGGTATCCTCTGTCTATAACAGGTACATTTCGACACCAGTTACTAACAGCACTGTGCCCGTCCGTGCTCCATCTGGACAACTTTATATATCTGAGACCTAATCCTGAAAATTTGTGATGAATTGGGAACGCTTTTTGAAGGACGCTGTCCCTCTTCCATCTTACTCGTATCACGCAGAGCCGAAATCGTCCATTTATTAATGAAATTTTAACCGTTAAATCTCGCCTACAGAAATTATCACAAAATGTGTATAAGTTGTTTAAAAATAGCATGTGCGGCCTCACAAGGCAACAGCTGCTGAACACATATGTGCCATTCCGCGCTAAAAACTCTCGGAGACAAAGAGGCAAACTCATATAAAGGTAAAATCCTCATGGGCGTTAATATTCAGTAATCTGCTAGGATTTTTGAACTTGTCATTCGATAAAAGGTGACAATGAGTCGTTAGGAATCAATGAGTGAACCCAACAGACGAAGCGAATTTTTTTTATCAATTTTATATTAGGCACAAAGGAATAAAATGTTTTAATAACGAGTACTTTCTCCGGAAACGTATTACAAATAAAAACAGAAAACAAATAGCTTTCGGCAAATAAGACGGAAATCGTCAATAAGTACTGGCAGAAGTACCGTCGTAGTCCAAATATCAATCTACTTTTGTATTTATTTGTTTATTACATTATAGGAACCGAAACTTCAAATTCGAAACCAATTAAGTTTTTGACATCGACTGTGTAACAAAAATGGTCTATGGTCTAAATTGTCAACTTTGACAACCCAACAATTCTTCGTCTTCTTTTAAATAAAAAAGTTAGTGTTTCGCAATGGTTTTTTTTAACTATAATCAATTTATTATTATTAATTCAGACAATTGTTCGAATACATTGTATCTAAATTATCATCAAGTCGATATTACGAGTAGCTGTATTCCGATATACATCTACAGCGTACTTACACCAAAATAATATATTTCAGGTTTGTACCTCATACATTTTACGAGATAGAGACCCATGACATACGGTCGGACGGATGGACACACAGACAATACAATAAAACAGGACACCAATAATAGGTTTTGAAATTCGAACTCGTGGAAAGTAATGAAGTGTTTTTCTATTCCGATCGATATTTTCTCGCATTCCGCAAAGTCAATTGAATCTATTATATACCTGTTAACACAATAATCTTAATTACCTGCTGAGTTTAAAGCGTTCCTGTTAACGACATTTAAAAAACGTGAATGTTGAATAATTGAACAGGAAAATATTTACGATGGCGGATACGGAAACATTCAATAAGTAATCAAAAGACGGCAGAGGCCATTGGCTCCGCAGGTGTTTTTCAAGAAAATATTGATAAGTTGAAATTGGTGTTTTTGTGACTTGTTTGTCAATTCTGCCAAACTTTCATCAACTTAATCGAGTTCCTGGAAAAAAAATATACTTCTAATATGTATATAGACATTTTACACAAAAACTACATGGAATTATTTTCTGGAATAAGAATTATTTTCCGAAGAATATCCTGTTTATCTATAACGCATAAGTAATCAGAGATAACTAACGTGTTAACTAAGTCAGGTACCATAGACAAGTTTACACATGTTTACAGTGCGAAGTGAGACGTCAACACGCTGGTCTCGAGCTCGATTTTTATATTTTATGCATGAAAAAAGTTTAAAGAATGTGTATCTGCTGGAGAAACTTAGGTATTTTTTTGTGTGATGTGTGTCAGTTTCAAAACTATATTAAGTAATATATATAAAATTCTAGGTTAAGCCTGTTAACACCTTCGACCATATCATCACTTACTATCAGATGAGATAGTGGTCAAAGGCTTACGTATCAGCAATTTAAAAACTTACAGAACTTCGACTGGCGGCAGTGGCTCGTAAGCTGTGTTTGAAGTCGTACCATGATAATTTAAAAGTACCTAATATCACAATATTGTGCGCATGGTACCGACTTTGACAAGTTATTTCACCCTTTGAAGTGTTGAATTCGATTCCATTGTTTGGTAAAAAAAATGTTTTCACTCTTTTTAGTGACCCATGCTACTTACGGGATCGATTGTCATTCACTGTCAACGGCTATGTCATCAAGATAGGAAAATATTTTTCAAATATTGGAGTATAACTCAAAAACAGCTTGACTGATTTTGACGAAATTTAAATGGAACCAAACGACAAGCATCAGCTTTCATATAAAAAAAATATCAAAATCGGTTCACCCAGTCAAAAGTTCTGAGGTAACAAACATAAAAAACGGACGAATTCAGATCCTCCTCCTTTTTTGGAGGTTGGTTAAAAATTTAACGAAGATTAGGATACTAAGACACTGTCACTGAAAATTCAGGTTTCTAGCTTCATCAACAATAAAGTTATACTCGGATTCAAAGTGCTCTGAGTGACTTTGAGATAGGGAAGGTTGTACTTGAAAAAAATGTTGTTGCGACCGAGACTTGACGAGGGCACCGCCGCCATGCCCCAGATAGTAAAAGGATTTACAAGAAACGTATTTTTTTCAACCTTCTCTCTATCGTTGCAAGGGTAACATATACTATTATAGTGTCAAAATTTGTATAATTATAATAGCCTTGTGTGCGTCAGACACTAAGAATCCGAACTGAATAAAAGAAAACACATTTTATGTGGTAAATACATAACGAACATACTATATATAGGTATGATATGGTGGTACAGAAACCTTGGTTTGTTCCAACAAAGTTCATAGATTATTATAATATATATTGGATAAATTAAAGAAAACCTTACCAATGCATTCCACGATAACTAGCAATATTGTGAACTTGAAGGAAGCAAACGCCCTCGATTCAAGATTGTTCTTAGTGAGGACTTTGCAAGTCATGTATAATTTAGTGAGTAAAACATACCATACTGTTTTGAAATGTTTAAGTAATTAATTGTATTTATGTGTGTGTTTTTATGAACAATAAACGTATTATTATTCACAATTCACAGGTTTACAGACTTTTCAAGGCGCATGAACCTCAAAAGTTTTTTCTTTTTTTAAATGCCTTTTATAAACAAAATACTATGAACTACATGCAACACTACAGCTACTAAAATAAAAGCATTTAGACAACCTATAAGTCATAGCAGACTCATAGGCAGTGCAAATGCTCCAGCCCATATATAGGATAAAGTATATATAGTCGCATTATAGATATCCGCGCCGAACTGCAACATTGGAGAGCGGAAATTTATTGCATCTTTTTAGATTTCAAACACTTAGTAAGCTTACAGTAGGAGTTCTGATATATCAAATCAGTACACGCAGAGAACATTGTTAATCTCTACATTGAATGAATATATGACAACGAAGCAGTCTATGTCCAGAATACATCTCTAAGGGAAATTGCGTCCAAGAGATAAGTAGTGGCCTACGAAAATGGAAGACGTTTAATCCCAGACGAGTTCTAAGCCCAATTAAGGACCGGCTATAAATTCTGCAGACTTATTGTTTCTTTACCTTTATCATTCTTTCTATTACTTTCAAGGCTGAAAATGAAAAGAAAATAGACGTTAAAAACACATCTTGATGTTACTTAGACATATTTTGATGTTGTGTTTTGATGGTAGTGAATAAAAAAATATTGCCCCGTGGGGTGCCCGGTTGGATATGCACCACCCCATATCATCCCATGGGTGTGGTAAGAGGCGACTAAGGGAAAAATACTGGAAGGTGGGCAGCAGCGCCTTGTAAAGAACTGCCAACTTACATTAGGGTCCCCAAGACACCTGCCAAGCGTGGGGATTATGGCAAATACCCCCTTAATTGGGGAGGCTATGTTCAGCAGTGGACGATCCGGCTATAACAGTAAATAAATATTGCAAATATGTGCTGGACTCCTTTTTTATTCCAGAACTATGCGACACGGAGAAAAAGTACCTGCTCCAAATATGCAACATTCAAAACTTTACCTGAGTCATAACTATAGTATCCACGGAAAAGTGTAATGCTACAATTTTTCGTTTAAACAAAATAAATCAAAATTAAACAATACATAATGTTATTTTCAGAAGTTTCAAGGAAGGTTATACGTTTAAAGTAGTTGTTAATATTTTTATGTTTGCAATAACGCATGCTCTATGGAAGAAAAAATTCAAGTCATGTGCGGGAATCGAACGCGCGTCCATCAACCCCTTTAGCCGGGGTATCCAATTGAGCTAACACGACAATGAGTTCATAACTCAAATTTTTCCTATCGTTCTTTTTAACTATCGTATTGGGATGGAACGACAAGTTCAACTTACGTTGTACTACATTTGTAATTTTGTAAAGTTTAAAGAAGGCTTGAGGTCTGTCAACTTGAGGGTATGGTATTTTTTTTTTTTATTCTTTATAGGTTTGCGTTTGACTACACCCTGCCTGATGTTAAGCATTGGTGTGGTCTAAGATGGAGCACGCTTACCTAGAAGAAACCTATTTACTCTCGATTTGAAGACACCCATGTTGTATTCATCGGGAAAAACTGACAGTGGTAAGGAGTTCCACTCCTTCGCAGCTACTTAGGAGAGCACTATAAATTCCCCTACCACCACGTAAAATTTTAAAATGCACATAAATGTTGCTAACAAAACGTGAAAAAATTAAGAAAAACAAATCCATCAAGCGATCCATTCGTGCGACCTAATCGCAAGTCGAAATCGAACGCATTTCTTTTCATTCTTCGAAATAATCTAGCTGTATGATGAGCTTGAATATATAAAGGTATGCTATCAATATTTTTTGTGACACGCATGACCTGAATATATTTGCAGGAAAAAATCTCTCGTATATTGTAAAACAGTACAAAGTATCTTTTAAACATGTCGAGAACAAATTTTCCTCTCATAATTTTGTAATGTTACGCGAATAACAAACATCATTGCAAAAATATAAATATTAAGACTAAAATGTTTCCAACTACAAGTCGTCTTCCTCTACTTCTTTTGCTTTTTAACCGACTCCCAAAAAAGGAGGAGGTTCTCAATTCGTCTGTATTTTTTTTTATGTTTGCTACCTCAGAACTCTGGACTGGGTGAACCGATTTTGAAAATTATTTTTTTGTTTGAAAGGTGATGCTTGTCGTTTCGTCCCATTGTAAGTTTCATAAAAATCGGTCAAGCCGTTTTTTGAGTTACACTAAAATACCTGAAAAAAAATTACCTATCTTGATGATGTAGTCGTTAACAATGAATCATAATCGATTATCGTTATGATTCATTTGTATCACTCGTTGTATCACTAAAAAGTGTGAAATTTTTTTTTTGCAAAAAGTGGAACCTACTTCAACACCCAAAAGTGTGAAATAACTGGTCGAAGTCCGTACCAGGCGAACAGTATTGTGATAATAGGTACTTTTGAACTATCATGGTACCGACTTTAACATGTTATTTCACACTTTTGGGAGTTGAAGTCAGTTCCATTTTTTGCAAAAAGAAAATCTAGGGTAACATTCCGTTATTATTCTAGTCCATTTATCTTTCTCGATGACTTGAAGCAAATAGCTGGGCCAGAATGGTTACGTACAGCAAAGAACAGAAACACATGGAGATCATCAGAGGAGGCCTTTGTCGAAAGACAAGCTGTCAAGGGAAGAGATCAGCTGAATGTCGGTAGTATAGGTATATTAGTTAATTTATAGTTGTATAATATTATTATCATTTTCATTTCTCTATTAATATGTAATGTTTAGTTAAATTATGGTAAGAGCAATAAAGGCTTACATTATTTATATTTTAGTTGTTTCCAACATAATAGAGACCCGTCAGGCCTGGTTCACCCCGCACTTTAGGTACAAAGCTATAGGTACATCGACGTATCCGTCCGGATGGGATTATACTACGGTGCGTGACGCGTCAGAAGAGATCAGAGCTAATGCGTGGCTATGCGATAGAAAGAGAGATGCCTTGTAGGCGAATATACATATTAAATACTCCGTCGTTTGTGAGCTGAAGTGCACTCTAATGACTGGTAGCTAGAGTCGCTTATTAATTGGAATGTCTTTGCAGGGTGGTCTTTCTGGTTTTTATTGTGTAGTCCCGTGCTAAGCCAGTACGCTGCGGAAATTTTTTGTAATACCTAAGTCAAAATGAAAATAATTTATTCCATTAATCAAATTATTCCAATTATCATTAAATTATTCCAATTATCAATCATTTATCAATTAATCCAACTTATTAATCCCCCATCCCCAGTTTTTTGCAGACTCCTTGGGACCTGTAATTTCGTTGTCACTGCTTAAAACGAGAACTCGGCATTATTAACGAATATGTATCATTTATAACATGTTTGAATTTTCTCTTTGATTTGCTTACCAAACGGTAAAATTGCAGATCCACTATTCCTTAGTACATGTTGATGAACATACTTTATCAATTCATATGAAGGTGAGGTACTGTTTATATCATACTGCGCCGACTCAGCACCTTATTAAAATCCGTCGCGATCCACCTCATCAATATTGCGGCGTCGACCTGCCAACAACACGGGATGGGAGTACCCAGGCAGTGTATAACTATGATAATGAAATTTTATACCTCTATACCGACATTTTATTGATTTTTCTAGGTGTATAAATATCAGCTATTTGAAAACGACAACCAGAATGAGTATTTTTAATCTTGCCTAGTCGATAATTAATGCTCATTTACCATTGAGCACATCCGTGCTTAGGAGGCACGTAAAATCGCGCTGAGCGATAAGACCGCCCATTGTTATTATGTTTTAGTAATAAGTTTGTTTTTGTTATTATGCTGCTATCAATAAAGTTACCTATCTATCCAAATGCGTCGGTCATCGACCTAAGTTACAGTCTTAGAATTCATTCTTCAGGTGGCCGGAAAACTATGACATTTTACAGAGTGGTAGGACATTTTGCTAATGCCCGCCAAGCTGTCCATTTCCCTCAAGAAGAAAATATGTCACCGAGCACTAAACCGTATGAATGAATGTAAATTGTAAATTCTAAATGATGAAAGAAATATAGGTACTCTTTTGTATTTTGCAGGTAACGGTAGTAATTGCTTTTCAAACATCATAAAGCGTCTGTATATGTTGCTAGTTCCCCGCCAAAAATCGATATTTGAGGTTATAAATTAACCGAGTTGTTTCAAACATTCGAATAAGTTAAAACTACAAAAAAAAAACAACTTCACGCTGAGGCTTGGAACGCGGCCCAGTTCAAAGCAAGTGAAATTTGCTGCTGTGAAAATGTGTTACTACCCAGCGTCTTGCACCTAACTTCGCAGCCGGTTTATCCCTAGGGGCATAGGTGAGCGAAAATCTTCGTAACGTTTGCCGATAAAATAAAAAGAGCTCTTGAAATCAGTTTTACAGCTTATTTGATAGCGCAATAAAAGCTTAGTAAAGTGGAGATGTGTGCTCGCTTTTTTTAGTTAGCTCGAGTATTGGACTCTGAAAATTGCCTTAAAAAACTACGATGTGATGTAAATTGAGTTACATACACGTTTGTTACACATTTGTATGACATAATACTTGATCATTGTTTACTGCCCCGTGTATTAAGGTCATTTCATTGAATACGTGAGTTCTTTTGTTTTCTATATAGCTGAAAGGCTACCTCTTGTCTCTATCTAAAGTCGAAAATGTTGTTCATTAACCAACCTAGATTACTGGCTTTCAAGGACAGGTGCCGGTGGAACACACCGTTAAGTGCTTGGAGATAGATTTGAGGGTGGTAGCTTGCTAGGTGGCCCTCCGAGGCACGGAAACACTCAGTTGTAATGCCACTAGCGGTCACCCATCCAAGTCTTGACCATAGCGGACGTTCCTTTACATAGCAGATCGGTTAAGAACGGTTAAGCAAAATTCGCTATGAGCACTTCTTAATACGTATAATGTAATAGCCCCGTAATAGTCCCCGTGTTTCTACCAGGGTACGTAAGAATGGGGCTAATTTTCCGCTTTGCCGCATCCGTTCCGCACCGCGTCTAATCGTAGCCTGCTGTTGACAGAAATGCAACGTCGATGGCTCAGACAGACCGTGAACTGAAACTACAACTGAACAAAAATGTAAATAGGCAACTGAAGGCATTATTCTACTATAAACATTTGTTTTTTTGTAATTTACATAGGAAGTTATTAAAAAATTAACAGTTATACGAACACAAAAATAAATAAATAATTTAACTATACTTACCTAAAAATGTTACACTTAAAAATTGTGAGCTCTATTTTCTAGCAGGAGGCAATCATAAGTACAAAACAGAGCTCAGGTCACTGACCACGGGTAGAGTACCTAAAAGGCTGGCAGCATTACCCCGTTGTATGGCAAGACTAATTCTCTGGCCGAGGTAAGCGCCAGCCCTTTGGTCGTTTGTCTTTTCTATCAGCCGCTTTGACAAATATAACATTTGTTTAAAATATTCAGAATATATCCACCGTTTGAAGATCAAACGTATCTAATACTGCACTGCTATGGCAAAACGTATAATTATAAACTAAAGTAGCTCTCTTCACGACATAACAGTTTTTTTTTTCGTTATATATAGATCTTGGTTCGCCACCTGATGTAAGGAGAAGTTAATATTCCTCCTCTGCCGCATAAACCATCCATAGCGTTTCTACTGCGGCAGGCCTGGTTTACTCTGCACTATAAGTACATAGCTACAGGTACATCGGCGTACATCCGTCCGAACGGGATTATAACGGTGCGTGCCGCGTCAGAAGAGATCAGAGCTATACGTGGTTATACGATAGAAAGAGAGACGCCGTAGGCAAATATAAGTCGCGAATACACAAGTGTAAATACAGCTACAGATATATCGAAACTAAATTGAGACACAAACTTTGCCGTCGGTACCTACATAGAATAAAACGTTACCCGCATTTTATAAATCCAATATCGATAAAAAATTGCAAAAAATAATAGTTCCATATGGATTTTTACCGTAGAGATTCCGAGAAGGCTTGAGGTGATTTAGTACGAACGTATTCTGAACATTCGCCAAGCACCCCTGGCTATTAGTCGTAAATCACCCTCCCGGTACTTACATTGCAATGACTGGTATTAATATGGCAATGCAGAATGTAAAGAACATTGTATGTATATTGGACTTCGGTCAATGCGATTGAAACGCCAAGTTTAATCAAAATGTTATATCAATATTGATTTTTGATTAAATAGACCTATAGTGGTATATAAACATAAAGTACTCTAGGGTAAAACTATGAACTGGCCCAGTTTATGAAAGGGTCCTCTAGTTCTAATACCCATTTAATAAATACTTGTTTTGAATATAGGTAGTAAAATCTTTTATTTTAAATATGTAAGTACTTGTTTTTGTTGACCAACCTATAACTGATTGTACAAAAATTGAGTTTTTGTAGAACCATTACTAACCGCAAAGTGAGAGAGAAGCGTCTCTGATTCAGTCTGGGCAAAAATGCTTTCGTGTGTCTGTCCGGTGGACATCCGGGTTCTCCTTTACAATCCGCATTTTGCAGCAGATTCTCGTGAAATATTGTGAGCAGGAATAGAGTTTTGTACCACAGATAACAGAGTACGTCTTACTATGATCAGAAACATTACGACCGTCGGACAAAACCAACAATAAAATATTTATTGAGTACTTTAAAACCACCATGCATTATATACTTCATACATATGTACTTACTACATTAAGTAGGTACACATATTTAAAAATGCTTATACGAATGAATATGAGAATATAAACACATACAAACTACGAGTATAGTGTAGAAAAATGAAGACAGGGTTCGAACAAAACGAGTTGAGTACTGCGATCAACTGCTGGATCAATATTGAGATATGAAGTCATAGTGAGTAGGTAGTCAAGATTCAAGAAGTAAGCAGTGATGGCTCAGTGGCATTGGCTATGGACTGCCACGCAGCAAGTCCATGGTTCGAATCCCGCAGCGGGATTGAGCTTCAGCGCATGATAGTAGGGCAAACCTCGCATGACTAGCGACACCCTCAAGTAGATAATCTGTCGCCAAGCACCTAACGGTGTGTTCTACTCTTTGAGAGCCAGTGAAATTAAGGGCACATTGTCTCAAGGTGACGGGCGCAGTGCAATTCGTGACTTGTGACGAAATGCATCTTTTATAGGCAGAGGTTAGTCCGTTTAACATCAGGTGGTCCTCGTGCTGGTTCCGTCACAATAACATAAAAAAAATGCAGTAACGTTACATCATCAAGCTGAGAATTGTTAAATAATCTAATAAAAAAATACAGAAACATTTCCTTATAATTAATACTAAGTGATCTTCCGACAAATCATCATATACAAAACATCTAACTTCGTATTGAAGTACCTATTTCAGCAGCAACAGTGAGAAATAAACATTAAAAAGTACAATTCCATTTTATAAACATCTTCATTTTGTCGTTTATAGTCTACTCCCTAGCTTAAACCCGTTTCAGTATGGGAAATGAAATACTCCTTCCCCATGAATCTAGAAAACAATTTGAAAGTGAATTCTCCCAATTTCAGTTGGAACGGCTTTGCAGGTTTCAACAGAACGAAATAAACGATATATCACCCGAACATCGAGCTCCAATCCGACATGGTGTCGTACTTAATAAACAGTGTTGTAACTTCTTACAAGGAAACTTCAGAACTTTGAAACTGTTCTGTGATTAATGGACCGTATATATAAACCAAGTTTCTGGTCGCGGCTCCGCCAGCGCGTATGACGGTTATCGCGCAAAAACATTACCCGCTTTTTGCGCAGTTGAACAAAAACTATCCTATGTCCTTTCCCGCGTCTCAAACTATTTCCATACCAAATTTTATTCAAATCGATTCAGTAGTTTTAGCGTGAAAGCGAGACAGACAGATAGACAGACAGACAGAGTTACTTTCGCATTTATAATATAAATATGGATTTTGTGGGCTAGAATTTCCGGCGTCTGTAGGTTTACCCTTGTACTCCCACACGTAGCCTGTAGGTGGTGCCAAATGGGTTGCAATTTCCTGGTGGCTTCGGCCGTGGCTCGTCACTACCTACTGAACAAAGCCTTGCACCAACCGGTTTTGCTGTGTTCCGCGCGGCACTATGTCCAGTGAAGTTTTATTACGGGAAATAACTGTAACACAGCTTTGCTAGACCCTACGGAACTGAACAGTTTTACTAGAGCAGGAAAACCTGTTTGACACAAAATGACACCATGGAATCGGGAGGCTAGTCGCAGAGGGCGTCGAGACACGGTTCTTTGCCTACCGATCACAGTTAGTAGGCCCAATTAGTGTCCAGACATTCACGAAAGGCCGCCCCGCCTACTAACGAAAAGTCTCGGAATGCGCCATTTTGTCTCTTGGTCCTTTCCCTAACCTTTTAAATTACTCTAAAAACTTGCGAAAAGGGAAATAGAGGTGGATTAAACAGAGGATAAACCTCGCTATCATTGAAAGTGCACCTGATCAAAAGTTCAATTGGCGACCAAGAAGCGGGTCACGTTTTTAGTATTGCCTGTATCATAAAAACAGTTATACAAACGTGGTGTGACTATAGTTCTAATTCTTAACTATGTTATCTACCAAGTGCATTATCACACTCAGGCTAAGGACCCCAAATTGAATCAAAATATATGTATATCTGGTTGATGCACTCAACAGACACACACTCGTTGTCTAGGTGTGCGACTCGCATGTAGCTGGTTTTATTGATAAACTTTCTATTTAACTATCTTTAGTACAGCTAAAATTAGGAAGCAAATGATGTGACTAATCTGGCTATATCCAAAGGAATTTGGACGGATCTGTCTAGATCAACATTGGTGCCTGATTGCAACTCCTAATTGCAGCTTTCAAATTGTTATAGTCTCAAACCGGAAAGAGATGCTATTCAGAATTATAGTGAAGTTTACGTACTGTATAGTTTTCCCTATATCTGTGGCTCTGACCCTCGATTCCAGATATTACGTCCGATGTGAAACAAAAAAATCTGTAGTTCCCAATGTTTTCGCCATTCAGCGTTTATTGTACACTCGTATCTCGCGGGCATTTGCTTTGTTAAATCAATACTTGTTTTGCTAGCCTAGTTTGTTGTTCGTTGTGAAACTCAGAAAATATATATATCTAAGTTTTTTATATTATTTAAAGCATATATCACATTTAAAAGCAAACAAAACAAAAAAAAATATGAGTAAGCTAAATCTAGGTTAGCCTAAACAACATCATCAACCACATCATCACTTACCATCAGGTGAGATAGTGGTCAAAGGCTAAACTATCAGGCATAAAAAAAATGCCCCGTGGGGTGCCGGGTTAGAATTTTACCTCCCTATATCATCCCGTGGGTGTCGTAAGAGGTGACTAAGGGAAAAATACTGGACGGTGGGCAGCAGTGCCTTCTAAAGAACTGCCAACTTACACTGGGATCCCCAAGACGCCTGCCAAGGGTAGGGATTATGGCAAATACCCCCTTAATAGGGGAGTCTCTGTTCAGCAGTGAACGATCCGGCTGTTACGGTAAGCTAAATGTAATGGGTTCGAATCTCGCACATGACTATATTTTTTCCTCTCGTTGTACTTTTGTAATGTGATATTTTGGCTCAATATTTAAATTAATTTTTGCATCTGAAAAGTGTTACTTACGTGGACGAAGTTTGAAAAAAAAAACATATAGGTATTATTCTTATCTCCCCTATATATTATTATATATGTGTGCAGAAACAAACTTGGGTTTCATGTATATCAATAAAATATTTATTTTCGTTTGAGTTTTTAAGAAAAGCATTTTTAATATGAATAATAATAAATGTACTTATTATTATTCATATTAGTATTATTTATTAACCATTGTGGTATAAAAATATATTTTTTTTGATAAAAATCGTCATAGTTCTTGAGATGATTTAAGGTGAAAATATGGCGCTAAAAATATATTATACATCTGGTGGAGTGAAAAGTGGGCAGAAAGCTAGCACTTTTCTAACTTTTTAGCCAAGATACAAGCCAGCATTGTCTTCACACGTCGCTTATGAAGGTTATTATTGGGAGTAGTTTAGTATGAATATTTTAAACATTTATTAGATTAGACATTAGAGTTCTGCATGACAATAGAATCGAAACACGTTGTTTGAATGTATGAAATAAAAAATAAATCGCATTGCAGTAAGACCTAGATCTGGGGATAATATAGAATAGCAAAATTGTTTGTTTAACTTCTGTTAAACTTTTTAATATATTTCTTTTACAATGACGCATGCTTCGTTGGTTACATTACATAATTTTATCGCAATGAAAAATTATCCCGCACATGACTATAATTTTGTAATTCTATTAAACTTTACAAAACTACAAATTTACGAGGGAAAAAAAAATAGTCATGTGCGGGATCCGAACCCGCGTCCATCCACCCCTTTAGCCGGGGTATGCTCTAACCAATTGAGTTAACATGACACTATTATTTTCTATTAAACTTGCTATTGGTACATTAGATCCCCAAACCACAGAATAATGAATAGTTACTGTTGGCGACTGGCTGGAAAAAGGAACAAACCTTTTTTAAATTATTTTGTATTTTTTATACTTTGACATTAGAACATGTCAGATCAGTTGATTGTTTTCTGTTGTTGTGTAAAGTTTGGCTCTGGATTAATAATTTTGTACCATATTTTTCATTATATTCGTTCAACAGATCTTTATCTCTTCATTTACACCTCAGTATCACATACAGTCCACCATATCGTTAACAGTTACACAATACGTCCTAAGCTAAATGATTAAACCGCAATCCGGTTCCTACCTAATATTGGTAACTCGAGAGATCCCAAGGGAATTAAGTAAATGAATTGTTTGTAGGAGAACTTTCGCAGAAACGAAAAAATAAACGGCAAAGGAAAAAAGTGGCTCCTCATTTATTCCAATCTCCTATTTTCCTTAAATCTTTGAATTTTCTCCAAAACTCAACAAACTTGGTAGACTTACAAGATAATTGACATGAAGGTGAGCCTTGCTATTTCCAGTTGATGTTTCTAAACATTAGGTGTAAGGGATCTTCACCTTCCAACGTTATATTACATATCTGCCCTATATATTATTATTAAGAAGAAGATTTCTATTTTTGTATGTAACGAATAAACAAAAACCAACAGGATGGATTTGAATAATCTTCCAAAATTAGAATTCTTCATTAACCCCGATGAACATAGGCTATATAATATTTTCAAAAAGTTAGGGATCCGTAGGAATACTTCGATAATGTAACAGAACGAGTGAAAATAATAAAAAAAATAATCGTAATATCGCGTGCGGTGCGGAAATGGATGACATTAGAGCAAAGTAATATATACAAATTTAGAGAAGATATCAATATTTACAAAAAAGTCCGCAATATCATATTTAGACATGGTATTGCGGAATTTTTTGTAGCAAAGTTTTTTGAATACTTGTGTTCGCTATAGCAAGTCAAATTACTGGGCACACGACATGTAAAATCTAACTTCTCGGATTGACGAGCAGAATGCAGGGTCAATAGGGACAAGGATGGCAATACTGCATTTGTAACGGACAAACATGACCACTTACTATCAGGTGTGCACCTTGTGCGTCTCATCACTGCATTACTTTTAAAAAAACACTCGCCCCATAATAAGTTTTTATTTAGTCGAAGGTTGTTATCATACTGTATCAGCCGGATTGTCCACTGCGCAACACAGCTTCCCCCATCAAGAGGGGGTTTCCCATAATCAAACAGAAATAAAACAGGCCTCTTGAGGATCGCAGTATAAGTAAACAGTTCCTCATAAGGCACTGCTGCCCACTTTCCATATTCCCTCAGTCACCTCTTACAACACCCACGGGAAGAGGAGAGGACATACAAACAACTATACTAATAACTAACATGAAACATAAATACCTACTTATTTAATAATCTACAATCTAAACTTATAACTTCTTATGGTCTAATACAGTAAATCACTGCTTTGGAATCTTGAGGTTCTGAGGCTGGATTTGATCTCCAGGGCTTTCCAGTGTCTTGGAACTATGGTTCTTCTTAGCAATTTGGTACACGACTGCCCAAAAGGTTAATTTTTTTTTTAATCTCTCTCAATTTTTAAATACCAGAACAGATTTAGATTTATAGAGTATCGTTAAAATCCTTACATTATCCCAAGTGCCACTGAATATAAGTTTTTTAACAGGTCAATCGTATTTTATAATTTTAATAGATTTGCTTATTCTCTCTTGTTGTCAGTCTTCTTGTCTTATTTACAGCGGGTTTATATTACATGGAACCTAATAACATAACGTACGGTAAAATGTGTATATTTCACTACTGTTTTGGTGATATACAGAAATGACGATTTGAGTTAACAGGGTAAAATTATCAATTTTCTACCCGTTACATTTAAGGTGACACTGGCTGACATGGGTTTAATGATAAATCCGTAACAGGCGGATGGAATATTGAAACGCCGGTGTTATTGATTTCAACACAAGCTATTTTCAGTGATAATTCTATTCTGTGAACAAATCCAAAATTTTTCAAAATAAACAACCTGACTTTAGTTACAGAATATATACTCAAGTATACAGGTGACATCTAACTGCTCCACGTTGGGCGCCATTTATATTGCGACACATAAAACCATTTGCCAGATATATTTACAAAAAAAATAATTAGTTCAACCCATACCTGTCATTATACGTCTCTGGTATGATCGGCTTTAGTACAGTAAAACTAAAAAGTTGTTTCACAATCAAATCGACAACCCTTCCGCCTTTTTATGCTTGATATGTTAGCCTTTGACCAGTATCTCAACTGATGGTAACTGATGATGTGGATCACTTTTAGTCCCTCAGGGATTAAAAAATTATTTTAGTCCCTGATTACGAATAATTAACTAGCTCTTTTCGAATAGATGTGATAAAAGAACAATTATTTATAACTAGCAACCTCAAAGTTCCAATTTTAAATTTCCATTCACATTAATAAACGAGCTAAATTGAAATGCCCTGGCTCTTTGACAAATAGAGCGGCGTCGAGACCACGCGATGTTTTTATACGATTTCAAATGTGTCCTTAAAAGGGACAAATCGTTTGACTGGATTCAAAAAGTATATTTTTGGATAAAGAACTTGTTGTAAAATACTATGAGCTGCTAGATAACAAAATTATCCCGAGCAGTTAACGTCGAGGGATGAAAAAGCCATGTCCGCCTTTTTAACCAACTTCCAAAAAGTAGGAGGTTCTCATCATTAATTCACCCGTGAGTTTTTTTTTATGTTACCTCAGAATTTTTGACTGGGTAAACCAATTTAATTTTCTTTTTTGTTTAAAAGCTGATGCTTGTCGTTTGGTCCCATTTAAATTTTGACAAAATCGGTTAAGCCGTTTGGAGTTGTCGTTGATAATGAATGAAAATCGATCCCGTAAGTAGCAAGGGTCACCAAAAAGATAGAAAAAATGTTTTTTTTAACAAAAAATGGAAGCGACTTCAACACCCAAAAGTGTGAAATCACTTGTGGAAGTCGGCTGAGAGACACGTTGTATAACCCCCACGAACCATGATCAGAAGACATTTATTAAACATTATGCAAATAAAAAGTCACCATAAACATTGTCTCTTGCAAAATGTTGAATAATTCAATTTAATTATTACTTCGTTTTAGTCTACTGCCCGTGACATATTTATCATTGAACCCATCTCAGCTAGTGACACTTTAAAAATAATGAGTGGAAGAATTGTTTTATTTTTATCCAGCTATAGTAAAAAGGGGCTTCTAAAAGTGTCACCGTCTACATTTTTCGACAGTTGGCTATAACGATCACTGCACTAAATATAATCAAGATCTTTCTTTTATATTTTTATTATTATATTATGATGGAACACGCACGAAACCCACCTGATGATAAGCAGTCACCTCTGCTTAACAGATGTATTTCATCACAAGTGTTTAACTTAATTGATCGGAACCACAAGGCAAGCTCTTCTATGAGCGCTTTAAAACTTATGTTCTTATCTTTATAGAATAAAAGTATGTATCACAAATTGTCCTGTAACAGTCCAAATAACTACTTAAATAGGAACGCCGACTGTCGGGACGTACTCGTATTTATGTTTCCTCTGAATTTTTGAAACTTGGGCGGCATGCACATAATACTGTAATAGCGTAAAAAATACTTAGAATTATCAGATCTTTGACAACAGTTTCAAAGTATGTACATTGTCTGTAGTGCCAAAACTTCTGGAGTTAAGAATTTGTTTGTGAAATGAGGTTTCCTGAATCCTTAATGAAGCTTTATCCTCCTAAACGATACTATCTACTTTCTTCCAACACCATATCAATCTGTAGATATCTGTAATCTATATATTTTTATATTGAATACAGATTTTAATATTGAATTTTACGGTGTGATCTAAAAGCTTAGTTCTAAGTACCATTTAAAAACATGTTTATTATTTTTTCAATCCAGAGGATGGTTTTATTTTAGCTGCATCCTGGAATCCAGTGCTAAGGAGCCAGAGCACCAAACGCGTTTTACTTTCACCAAGACCTGTGGATGTTGTCAGTGTTGTGTGTCGAGATGATACACATCGAAATCAAATGCGGGTAGTTGGAGAAAATACCCGCCCTTCCACACCTTGACACATGCCTTTTCATTCCACCTTCAGAGACCACGACCAATGCAACTTGGTCTAAACATTTAGGTAAATTAATAATATAGATACATATTTTTATCGCAATTAAGTCGCTATAAATACTTATAACTATGTGTTCAAGTCACGAAAGTCTTAAAGTTACTGTTCCAGAAGATGTTTTTGAGAGTAAGTTCTTAGGACAAAACGAAGTACCACGGAATCCCTACAACAAACAGGGCAGTTCGACTTTATAAATTAACCGTCACATAATAAACTTGTTTACAAAACTAATATTAGTCAAGGTGACAGTTAATTTTAACAGATTTATGAGGCGGTTGGGATATTTCAAATTAAAAAAATGAGGCAATGAAAACAAAGTATTTGAATGTTATTTTGTTGCGTTACAAATGACAGATATATTTTTTATGACAGCTTGTTATTTTAATGTCGTAGGCATAATAACATTCCAAATGTTATTGTGCGTCGCATCGACCAAGCGCTCTCATAAGTTTTGATAATATACGATGAGCTCTCGGTCCCCACGGACCTGATGTCTTAATCAAACGGCTCAAATATGTAACCACTACCAAGATTAACATACTTTCGCCGCTTGAGTCACTCCGTTGAATTAACCGCGGCGCCTTCACGTTTATTTCAGAAATATATGGTGGAGTTAAACACAATTCGCATTTTGACTGGGCAAAGCTACCAACATGCTGGGCACCCTGTTAATTACCAGTAGTTGGCTGGAGCATTTAGACTAAATGTAGGTCTGCAATGGTCTTTGAGTTGTACGAGTATATATGTTTTAAGTGCAGTAGCTGTAGCATTTTATATAGTTATACACCCCCGGTATTAAAAAACAAAGTACTTATAATTGCAATATGTGAAAGTATTATTGGAATATGGGTCCATTATATTAATTCAAAGATACTTCTTGTTGTATATGTTGTTTTTATGTCGTGAAATGTCGCGACGAAAAACGCGCCTGTCTCCATCCAGTGTCACTTTCCTCAATCCCAGTTCCCCGTAATTTCACTTACTACTGCCTCCTTCTTAACTAAAGTAGTAATGCACCCTTCTGCTTCGAGGCAGAATATCTGACACTGCGGTAGTACCCACCAAGATGGACTCTAGCCGAAGAGACCTACCACCTGGTAAAATAAATCTGAAATTATGCTACTTATATTCCACTGTCATAAAAATGACAATTTATTGTGTAGCTTTGAAGCTGTTATGAAAACCAACAAATATTATTGCTTTTACGAGCTTTTGCAGTGCGGAACCCGAATAGAACAAGGCCCGATTCCCAGTAGTAATGCCACTATCGGTCACCCATCCATGTCATTACCGCAGCGGACGTTGCTTAACGCTGAGGAACGGCTGAGCGAATTACGCTACGAGCACTTCGAAATTAATGTTTTATTATTAGCCCATGTGACAGTTTATGTCTTACCTAAGCGAATGTAGGTTATATTATTTGTGTTATAAGAGAACAGTTAAAAGTATATCTATAGATTTCAAAATCATACGGATAACGTATGAACTTACTAAAACAAACGCCCAAATTCATAGAAATTTATTGCAAAACAAGCATATGCTCTGTAGTTAAAAGGCTTTGTCAAAATTATTTGTTTGAGTTCGTTATGAATGTTATCAATACATGGAACTTTTTCAAATCATTTGTAACAACACAATTCAAGCGATAGAGAAATTAAAATGGGTGTTTGGTTTACTTTTTGAACGTTTTCATACACTCATGTATTATAAGCACTCAATTTCAATACATTTGAAGTATTTTCGAATAGATACGACTTAGAAGCCTTCAAGAAGAGAGCATATACCCTCCTCAGAAGCTGGCAACGCATCCTTCGGACCACTCTGGTATTGCGGCTGTTCATGGGCGACGGTGATCACTTACCACCGGGTGAGCCGTCTGCACGTTTGCCCTTCTACGCCATTAAAAAAATATTTTAAAATAAATTTAAGACACTCAAGCTTATTAAGCTGTTCCTCCGTGAGATCAAGATAGCAGGTGTCGGCATAATCCAGGAAAGATATTAGAAGATATTGAACTAGCGCTATTTTAGTACTAGTAGGGTGCAGATTTCGTAGTCAACTTACGACTTGTAGTTTTCAGCTGTATACTCCAACTTTGAAGAGAGACAGAGAGAGTGAGTATTCTGAGGAACTGATATCTAAAACTGTGATCCCGCAGAAGCGTGGGGATTATGGTAAACCCTCCTTTACTGGGGGAGGCTGTGTTCAGCAGTGGACAATGCGGCTGATACAGTACCCCAACTCAACCTGCAATCCAAAATCATTATGAGTTGGGTTAAGTTCCAAAATTTTAATGTATTCTTTGTAAGGGATGAATACCCCCCAAACTTAGGAAAGAAGGGAGGGTCGCCCAGTCTCTCTCCGAGATGAGCCGTGAAAATCCAACAAACATTCATTGACCCTTATTAATAATAAGGGTCAACGAATAAGCATTGCAATTCAACGGGGCAATGCTGCCAGCATGCTGGGCACGCTGCCAACTGGGAGTGGGCTGGAGCATTTGGACTGCCTATGAGTCTGCTATGACTTATAGGTGTCTAAATGCTTTTATAGTTCATAGTATTTTGTTTAATAAAGGCATACCGCCGGTAAAAAAAAAATTCCCTTATTAGGAATTATTTCAAGTCCGAATGTGTGGGCCCAATTAAGTACTTAAACTAAATCAGCGTTGAAGAAACTTATTGCTGCAGAGAGATCAAAAAGGGGGGCATCGCAAAATATTTGAATTTTATCACCGTATAGCAGGACAAAGAAAGATTTTCTCAGTTTTAATGTATTTACAGTTACGATATGTAAAGAAGATATAATGCAACGTTGTGGGACACCACCACTAGCGTGAAACCTAGAATAAAAATTATCTTTGAGAGGGACCCGAAGATATAAAAAACTATACCATCTGAGTAACATTGAAGAGATGTTAAGTGAAGTATAGCTATGAGTATGTCTAAATCCAGTGTTAAATGCATTGGTAAAATCCAACAGCGTTAGCACAGGCAAATGTCTATTATCTATGGAAAACCGATTGTCATCGGTGACCTTTACTAATGCAATAATTGTGCTGGGGCCAGAACGGAAACCAGATTACCAGGATTTCGGGAGATTATGATAAGATAAGATCGAGATCTGCTGACCTGATTGTTCTTATGACCCTCTACGATATAATATAGTGAAAGATGTATAGACATAGAATGATATTCGCAGAATGACTTAGGTTTACGTGTTTTGGAGGAATAATTTGAATATGATTCCAGATGTGAAAATTTTTTAAATTAAAATATGCCATAAGACTGGAAGAACAATATCTAATAAAGTCACTAATATGTCAGCACCTAATGCATACGAGGTGAAGAACAGTGCTATGCTTAACATTGCAAGTGGATACTCGGTTTAAAGTAAAATGGCATAAATTAAGAAATAACAAAGTAGAGAGGTAATGTATTATACTCGATATAGTCCAGTTATCAATAAAAGATGATATCAATAGTATAAGGTTAAAAGAATCAATGTTTTGGTCTATAGGGACTCTATCGTGCTGAAATTTCCCAGTTCCTTAAGAACTTATACCTTAGGAACTAACAGACTCTTGATGGATCATCAGTATCGACGGACTCGATAATGAGGCGACGTAAAGAATCACTACACGCCATATTGCATTTGTTATGAACCTTAGGCCTAGTTTCACCATGCTCTGTTATTTATTTGACGCCTTGTTAATCCTTTTAACGGACTGTTAACTGAACCGAGTGTCCCACCAACTGTTAATGGATGATTAATTCAGTTAACTTCATAGAACGTAGACTGATTTAACAGCTCTGTTATTTTGAAAGACCCATTAGCTAATGCCTGATTTAGCATAAACAAACATGGTATGGTGAAATTAGGCCTTAACATACCTAGCTTTAGCAAAGACATTCGGGTGACATTTATATTTACGTTTAGTAGCAGCCTTTTTGTGCAATAATAATTGAATATCGTCTGTGACCCAAGGGGCTGGGAGATGCTTCAGTTTGACAGGTCGCAGTGGGTCATGTCTGTCATACAGCTGAGTGATTATTAAGTTGAGGATGAATGATGAATGTATCCATCTGTGCCATGATTTGTGTTGTGCTGTTGCATAATGTTTATCTAGAAGATTTATTTCTCGTGACATGTAAAATGTTATGTTTATAATGTTAAACATTATATATTTTTTTGGCATGTCAGTTTATTTTTCATTCTCTAATGTAGTATGGGCTAATTATATGTTTGTGACAAGTTTGTGAAACTATAGTATTGTTTTAAATATAAATAACATTGCTATTCCTGTCATAATTATAAATAGTTCGTCTAGTAGATTTGTTTCTAAAACAATTAGTGGCTTTCCCATGTAGATTTTTCTCATTAATCTACTGTAGTAGTAGTAGTTACGAAAATTCCTACAAAACTAAGTAATAACTAGTTTAATAACATAGTTTAGTGGCCAAAACTTTTAGCCGTAGGTTAATAAAGGCCATCCTTTGTCCTTGCCCGCATGAGATACGCGATATCACGGCTCTAATTAATGTAAAGTAATTACTTTAATTAATGATAATAGACATACACGCAGTGGCTTGTTTAGTTAAATAAATGCTAATAAGTAACTATAGTAGGTAATCTAGTTTGAAGAGAAATAATGCTAGACAAATACAGACATTGGTTCAAAACGATGATGGCTTAGTGGGATTGAGTTGTGTGAGGCTGCTAATAAGGCAGTCGTAGGTTCTACTGGTAAGAATTCTTCTGGTCAGCTAATAAGGCAGTCATACCGTTAAGAATTCTACCGGTCTTGTAATAAGGTTCTACCTGTAGGAATTCTACCAGTCTGCTTCACAGTATATTAATCGTAAGAGCACATTTTGCATGTACTAGTTACCACCCTCACATATTGAATCTGTCGCCAAGCACCTAGCAGTATTTTTAACATTGTAATTTTTGTGTTAAAGCTTGCTAAGCTTACCTACATAATTAAGGAAAAATATATAATACTATTTTAACACGAGCGGGATTCAAAACCACTCGTGGTAAAAAGTTTATTTTCGTTAACTCATTTAATTTTGTAAGCACATAACATCATGGCTCTCTAATTAAGAAAATGTTAAGAGACTTGGACGGACGGACTGTTATGTAATGCAGTAGCATTAGTAATAGTTTCTCGTTTTCTAGGACAACGCATCTCAAAATCCGGTATATGTACAAGTATGTCACAAGTAAGTGTAAGCGTTGGTTTTAAAACCCGACTTGATTTATCCCATGCCACCGTGCCGTCGACCTACGCCATTCCAAGCAATTCTCGGTGAGTTATCGCCGTTCCCCCACTTACCCCCTCGGCACAAGGTTAGGTGGGAGTTGGACGCTAATACCGGAAATGGTTTTGTCCAGTGCAAAACATAAGAAACTAAACAATACATAACCTGCTTCAATTTGACAGGTCGCAGTGGGTCATATCTGTCATGCAGCTGATTATTATGTTGAAGATGAATGATGAACGTATCCAATTTGTGGTATGATTTGTGTTGTGTTGTTTTGATTGTCCGGAAGATTTGTTTCTCGTGGCATTTTTAAACATAATAAAATTATTTGGCGCGGCTTCCACCATGCGGGGAAGTTCAAGCCCGCGCCGGGATTTGAATAATAGACCTACTGCGCGGCTGTCCATAGCCAATGCCACTGAGCCATCACTGCTTCAAAACTTAAGCGCACATATAGTTAAGTTAACCAAGTTACTAGAACGCTGCTCAACAAGACCAGAACTGTACTGAAATAATAAAGAACCATTTCACCGTCAGTAGCCACTAGACTTTAAAATATCATCTGTTTTACAAAATTGCGTCATATTCTCAGCGGAAATTTTCGTCTCCTAAAAGCTATTACCCTTCGTTTACGATCTTCAGATGGCTATTGTATTCCTTTTAAGCACAGGTTTATAGCTTCGCATGTCAACCTATTTCATACATTGTAATTTGTAATATTAAAATATAACCTGACTGTTACAAGACGTATATCATTATAATATGACAGAGCCGCGTTGTTCCAAATTTTATTAGTATTTTTTCGTCAAAGTCAAAGTCAAAATCATTTATTCAATTTAGGCGTCTACGAATTACACGAAAAGCATTATTACACAAGTCAGCACAACTATACGAAATACGTGAGATCTTTTAAGAGCCATTTCACAAAATCACGCTACTGACGTTTAGGTAAATGCCAGCGCATCGCTTACACAAGCGAAATATGTGACGACGGAATAGCGTGACTGTGAGTAACTTATTTTGATATTTGCACTCATTAATAAATAAATATAAGTTGTGATATGAAGAATTGTGTAATTGGCATGAGTAAACAATGATAATTTAGAGTTATGTTAAATATTCTTTCTGACCAAGAAAACAGAGTTAGTATCACAGTTAATTGAGATTAGATTAATTGAAGAATGCACTTTCTTCTGATATAATATCTGTTTGGAATTACACTTTATTTAACGCAATAAATCGTGTTAAAATGCTTATATAATTCGTGGAAATTAGCGCAAGGTCTTTAATTTTTATTCCATAATTATGATAAATTATCGATATTCTAGTACATTAAGTGTCAAAAAGATTATATGCCTGCTTTATAGTTTTTTTTTAAGTTAATTTGATGAATTTTTGTACAAGGGATAGAGCTCAGAAGATGGCTATGTGTACGTTAATTCGTAAAACAAGGTGCGGGAGATTGGTCACTACAAAATACTTGAAGTAATATTTGTAAATGTGGTACATTAACTGAAAAGGGAACAAATTATTCTATTTTTAACAATTATTGAACAATTTGTAGATCTTTCCTATGATAGTAAATTAAGCGCTTAAAATCTTCGATACACGCATCAAAATGTGAAATACCTCTTAAAGCGGATGGCGGGCTTTTTGCCCACACCACAGATTATACAAATGTTTCGTTCATAAACGTTAAGAACAGATACTTACGTAGGTTACAGCCATGACGGAGTGTAAAAAAATTAAATATTTTTAACATTTTGATACAAAACCTATTTAAATCATTATTAAGAACATTACTTGAGTATTTAAGTACGATGTAGCGAGATTGCATTGAAATTCCAGTTTAGATAACGTTTTAAGACAATTTTTCAATTGCGTGTCAATTCCTTGCTTGAACTTCCATGACCTGTGTGTAGTGCTATATTTTTTTTTTAAATTACTTACCGACCTGACGTTTCATGACATCAGGTCGGTCAAAACAAAATAACGCTAGCAGGGCAGTGATGGATTTTCATACAACATTCCTTCACTGCTACAGAGGGAAGGAATTAAATTCCATGTATTTTTTCCCGCCGTACATTTATAAGGGAGAAATGACGAACTTTATAACACGTTTTTGAACTAGCAATGAGACACTTTCTCAGTGGGTGTTGTATAAAATTATTTAACTAACGCGTAGGTGACAAGCCATAGCTTGGAAAGAAGATGCAAGAATTAAGTTATGCAACTCCATCGCACACTCTATAAAACGATAGCGTATTCGTTCAGTTCGTTACTGATTATAGGTACATTTGGAACCCACGAGAATTTCATTTCAAAAATATCTATGCACTTAATTTCATGAAAGTCATACAATAGCATGCAAAGGGCACCTTACAAACCAATAAGGTTGATCGTCTCGTCACCCTGTTTTAAGCATGCGTATATAGCATCGCAAAACAGAGAGATCGTCAACCTATTACCAATATCACCTCGGTTTCAACATCTAAATTTAACATGACACAGACTGCCAGAACTCAAGTGGATTTTCATTATCAGAAGTGAACCTATCTGATATTAATATTGGTTATCCATGGGAGTGTTAACAATGGATTAAATGCGAATATCGATATACTTCGTGGAAACTCTTATCCCTTCATGATTGATTTAACTAGACTTAGTATTCTAGTTTCTCACCCCAAAAAAACACGTTTTATTGCAATTTTCTTAATAATTATATTGTACACATTTCATTACTTATATTTATTTTCAATAATTATGTATTTATCTAATGATGTAATATCGAAAATGCTTATCATTCGGAATCGGAAAAGGAATTATAAATTACAAAAAAAATATAGGGTAAGTTTGTAATACAACGTAAGTTATAGACATACTCCATCCCCATACGTTGGTTAAGAACGATGGCCTTCCTAAAGCCAACCCTCTTAGGGAATGGTTTAGTTGATACTACTTAAGAATACTGCAGTACATATATATCTAGGTCATATAAACGTTGCTCCTTTCGTCGCCATTGCCACGGTAATGTTATCTATATATATAGTTTTACGCAATGATAGCTCAGTGGCTTTGGCTATGGACTGCCGCGCAGCAGGTCCATGGTTCGAATCCCGCCGCGGGCTTGAGCTTCACCGCATGGTGGAAGGGCATTTTTGCGAATGCCCGCCTGGCTAGCGACCACCCTCAAGTAGAAAATCTGTCGCCAAGCACCTAACGGTGTATTCCGGCAGCTGTCCTTGAGAGCCAGTCATTCTAGGTTAAGCCTGTTAACACCTTCGACCACATCATCACTTACCATCAGGTGAGATTGTGGTCAAAGGCTTACCTATCGGCAATAAAAAAAAAACTATATAACATTACCGTGCCATTGCTAACGGGTTACGGCTCTTTCCGAGGCTATTTTTGTAATCGGCGAGTAACTTTAATTGACTAAGGAGAGTACAATTAACTCACAATAATCTAATCATAATGAATAAAAAAGTTATCTACGATAGCATTTAAGTACATAACATCAGCAATGTTAATAAAAATTTTAATTTTACCGTGATCCGTCTTTAAAAGTTCACTAAGGCCTTTTAGTGTTTGCTTCAGCTCCTCCAATTCTTATCAAAGGGCCGAGTGCAGACTGGAAAACGGATAGGAAAATTAAAAAATTAAAACTAAGAGCTTTATAACAACAAAATTCGTAACTTAATCATTAAAAGCTTTGTTGTGAAACTTTTAAGATGAAATTGATTAGTTCTGAATATTTAACAGTTCACTGAGTATGAGGGTATCATACTTAATGAAAATCCTTCAAAGGTTCACCTCATTAACCTTCAAAATATCCCTCATATACTTAGATTCTAATTTAAGGTTCCATCAATAAGTCTATCAAGCGTTTTGATCTTCAGCATATTGAAAATAATTCAAAGAAATCTTTCCGATATTAACAAAGTAATTAAAATGATATTATACTTTCTTGGAATTTAAACGGTTAAGATAAACTAAAGGGTAATCTTGATCTGGATACCTAATTTCGACTGCCGTTTCATGTTTGGCATAAAGTATTTTTTAATTATTTTTAGCCATATTTACATTATTATTATCTCATATAGTATTGACGTCATATTCATTGAAAATGTTATAGTTCTTACCCTTATCTCACCATTGTGGGGTTTCTACAATATATCATCTGTAACAACCTAAATGACAACACAAAAACAAATGACAATTATTTAATCTACTATAGAACATAAACCTAGCATATTTGGAGTAAATAAAATAAACACGACCATATTAAATGAGACGACGAGCAAAGCGAGGGGTAAGTACCGGTTTATATTGAATGTTTTGAGATAAACATAGGCAATAAAACTAGACTAGTAGTTTTTTTTAAGTGACACACGTTATTCTTATATATTATAACACATAGTTTGTGTATAATAAAGTTATTAAAAAACGAATATTAAAGTTGGTTTTAATACAATTTGCTTAGACATTTATTTAGCAAAATTTATGCGTAAGCATGTATTCGGTAAAAACGTTAAGCTATTGGACTATAACTATCCCAAGTTTGGCGATTACTGGTTTAGACGTAGAGCAAAAACAAAAAAGTAAGATAAAAATGGTGTTTCTTTTATACGAACCTATTTTTATTTTAAAATTTCTGTAACTATTATGATCTCTAGGAAATCCGACACATATTCTGTGAAAATTCCAACAAGGTACCTATTACGATTCCAAAGATACTGCGCTTTAAAGGTCAGACAAAAGGACGGCAAATGCTCAGTCATAGGGTCCCGGGTAAGGCTCATATTTTTCGCGCACTATGATAAAACTGGTTGTCTGAAGACTTAGATTTAAAAAATAAAATCAAGACATCTATTGTATAATTTATATTTATAAAATAGAAGGTTATCTTCCCAAAATGTCTAGGTATTTTTCATTGATATATATCGCAGTTAAATAATTTTTAACATTTAATAATAATAAAGGCCTACTTTTACTTCTTTGCAATTTGTTGGTGTCTGCCTACGCCCACTCCATACAAATCATGAGATATATTTTTTTTAGACAACTATGACTTCTTATTTTCGTTTATATCTTATTCTATTGATTCTAACTGACGAAATCATACAAAAATAACTAAAATAGAGTAAACCATATTGGTTTATTTACCGAAATTAAATGTGTCCCAAATTCAATTCCGTTGTAATACTACAGTTGTGCGACACGATATTTCTAGGACTTATTTATATTCTACCATGAACAACTAATTTATTTGAAGTGTCGATACTGATCCATAAAATGTGACACATTTTTAAGCGATTCCGCCATTTTTTCTTTGTGTCATTTGGAAAATGGTGTTGGAACATTTTTTGTGTCGTTAATAAATTGTAAGGTTTGTTTATTTATATGGTCATTAATTGAATAGTTATTTTGATTTTAGCTTTAAATCATATAAACCAATCTTTTCTTTGTTCAAATATGACAGTGTTTAAAAGCCACATGTAGTGATTTTTGTGTTATGAATTTTTTAAAGTTAGGTCATGTTGAAATTTTGTTCCATTGTGCAACAGTGTGACACGAATTGTGCGACGTGTCACAACGGAAATTATAAAGGTTGCTTTATATTATTATATTTTAGTAATTAATTTTTTTTACCATAGTAAAAAAAATATTGTGAAAATATATTAACTATGTAAATATTAAAATTATTAAACTTTTGGCTTTTATTTATACTACTGCATTAGGTACCTACTATTTTATTTTCAATGAACTAATAATTAATGAATATTTCAGATGCTTTTATCTGCGGCAAAACCGTGTCGCAGATATCGTGAAAGATTAAATGACAACAATACCTTATGTTTCGTTAGGTTTTAAGTAAATAACGTAAATAAAATGAATATTTTGTGTTAAGGACATTTAATTCAAGAATTTAATATTATTTTGCGGTACCATTTTACCCAGTTAATGATGTTTTAGAGATATTTTTTTAGTATGTTTTTTTATATCTGGATGATTTGGTAATTGAATTGTAAAGTTTATTATTAAAAATACCTAAACATTATGCCATAAAGGCAATAAATAGCTAAAAACATTAAATAAATGAAATGGAAATATTTCTATTTAAAAGCTTGCGATTCCTGAACTAAAGCGTTATTATAGTAATATATATAGGTAACCAAATTTTTTTTTTCTATTTTGTCCTTGTCATGTGTACAAGGGTTTACAAATTCCGTTGTAACACATTATTTCATTTGTGACACATTCCGTTGTGATCTCTATTGTGCAACTGCTCGAAAAATATGAGCTTTACCCTCCCATTTTCGAGTACAACTCCATCAAAACAGTTACACAAAACTAGGTATGTTTTTGAACGACGCGTGGATAGATTTCGTCCGCCACGTCCTTTAACGCTCCTGCCATTGACACTGTGATATATGCTTGATCAATAAAGATGAGGCTCGACTACATACATCCTATACATCCGATATGTCCTCCAGTATCAGTAATTCCAATTCAATTTGTTTGCGTCATGTTTTTATCGGTTTAATCAGGAGTTTATCGGACGCCGGAAGTTCTAACGCCCAGTGGGAAAAAATGAATGAAAATTACAAGACTTCGACTTCTATAAGTTTGTGGTAGAGAAAAAGTAAAAATGTACACCTATACTGACTTCGACAAGTTATTGTTTTGAGAATTGAAGTTGGTTCCATATTTTGGCAAAAAAAAATTGTTCACTCTTTTTAGTGATCTTTGCTACTTACGGGATCGATTATCATTTACTGTCAACGAATATAGGAAAATATTTTTCAGTTATTGGAGCGTAACTCAAAAATGGCTCGACCGATTTTAATGAAATTTAAATGGGTCTAACCGACAAGCATCAGCTTTTAAATAAATAATAATTATCAAAATCGGTTCTCCCAGTCAAAAGTTCTGAGGTAACAAACATAAATAAAAACCAAAAATATACCGACGAATTGAGAACCTCCTACTTTTTTTGAACTCTGTTAAAAATCTGGCTTGGTGTAGCAAACTAAAATATAAGATATGAAATTTACTTGTTTGAATATATTTTTCGGATAATGACATGATTTGAATCTGAATTTCAGTTGAAGATTAAACAATGCTTAGCGGATGGAAAATGCAGGTAGTTTAAAAAAATTACACATTTCTGTTTAGTATAGAATACATTTGATTTTAGCTAGTCAGTGTCAGAAAACCGTAAATAAATCTGAAACCAATACATTTAACAATAATAAATGAATAGCTAGTAGCGTAGTTTGCTTAGTCATTCTTAACCGATCAGCTAAGTTAAGCAAAGTCCGCCGCGGTCATGACTTGGATGGGTGACCGCACCCATCCAAGTCATGACCGCGGTGGACGTTACTACTGAGCGCTCCCTGCTTCAGAGAGCACGTTCCCGGTTATTATCTTATGATGGCAGTCCTTTATAGCATGGTGGTAGGGCATTTTGCGAATGCTCGCTTGGATAGCTACTACCCTCAAGTAGAAAATCTGTCACCAAGAACCTAACGCTGTATTCCGGCAGTTGTCCTTGAGAACCAGCAATTCTAGGTTAGCCTAAAGAATATCATCGATTACAGCATCACTTACCACCAGGTGAGATGGTGGACAAAGGCTTAGGCAAAAAAAAGGCTTTTCAGCCATAAAAAAAATAAATGATAGTTATAGTGACATCAGTCTCAGAAGGATAACTTCGTCTTATCACATATTAAAAATATATCAATCTTTATTAAGCCCTTTTTAATTTACTTCCACACGGAGTTTAATTAAAGATTTAATATGTCGGCCCTCGAGTATGAAACTGGAATACTAATTCCAATACCAGCAGCTCAAGGCTCATAAGCTTGGTGTAATTTAAAATAAGTATATAGATATCTGTATCATAGAACTAAGCTAGCCTATAAAAACTTTGGCTACGAAATACACATACTTAGTAATCACACATCCTACTTATTAACATTTCGTTTTAGTATATATGTATTATGTTAATCAATGTAGCCCCGTGGGTGCCGGGTTAGAATGTTACCTCTCCATTGCTACCGTAAGAAGGTGTCGGAAGAGTAAGGGTAAAGTGCCGGAAGGCGGGCAGCAGCGCCTTCTGAGGAACTGCTATCTTAAACTGCGTTCCCCAAGACGCCTGACAAGTGTGTAATTATTGAAAACCCCCATTCAATGGGGGACAACCCTGCTGATACAGTATATATAAAGCTATGTACTTTGTTATAAGCAAGGTTTTTTCCAATTGTTCAGAAAAAACAGGCTGTACACAATTATCCGAAAAGACTACGTAACATATTAATATGGTCTTATAGCCGGCTACACGGCCTTTCTTTACAATATCAGTAATCATTGAGTCGCTAGACATAATAACAATATATGGTTCCAGACTCGTTGTGTGGCTAACAACATTTGAAAATGTTAAGAAATCATGTAAGATAGTCCCAGATTGCTAATACGTCGTTAATTTGCCAGGAATTCAACATCAGAATCTTAATCATTTATTATCTGAAGGAAATTACATAAATATGAACCTTAGAGTGCAATTTTTTTAATAAAGCGACTATAAACCGGTGCTCTTTAATGAGATATTATAAAAAAATATTAATTATGCTTCATCAGATCCTTGTCTATACATCTATAGCACCGAAAACTTCAAGTTAAATATTCGTTCGTGAAATCAAACTTAGTTAACGCGTTATACAAAACTCGTACGTTGAAACAGAAGTACAGCGTCCATGTGAATGTATCATTTTCTCTAATTTTCTCGTGTTTCGGTCTCGCGTAATCGACGTTGCAGAGTGCGCTATTAAGAACCATATTTCAACAAAGGTAAGTTTGATTTTCGTACGGATCGACAAGCTGCTAATTTGGGGACTAAAAGGTACCTAATTCAATTTGTAATACCCGGTTGCACCATTTCTTGAAAATAAGACTGGCTGTGTGTACCGCTTCGTAACAGCTTCGCTTCGATTATACAGTTGTCTTGTTCTATCTTATTTATACTAGTGGCTCTCCAAGCTATCAACGTCGCAAATCTGCTCTTGCATAGCTTACAATTTAACAAATGTTCACTGCGCAAGCTCACAAAATCCAAAAATCTACATACGTAATGTAAATAAAAGACACGCGGGCCCCAGCGAAAGCTAATAGTTGTATCAGAAATAGGAAGGTAAGTACTTTAAACAATACTTTTACATATTGGTAATGTTTTAATTACACAATTTTGTTGTTTGTGATTTTATTTCCTCACGTATTTATCTCAAATTATTAGGAGAGAGAGACTATCAGTTATAGGCTACTGACGCACGTATCATGGACATTGCCATTAAATTAAGCGCAGCGCATACTTTCAACGCCATATAATGTTTGGAAAATATCCAAAAACTGAAACTACAAAAAATATTTATGGACTTATCAAACTTGCTCACACAATTTCGTGAGAATCGGTTGAGAAATGCGACCTGTAGAGGAGAAAAACCGGACATACGAAAGCATTTTTGTGTAAGTTAAAGCAGAGACTCGAACTTAGTTCGAGCGAGGCGTCTATGCTTTAATCATTCTTCAGCGAATTTTTGTATTTGCTGTCAACCAAAACACATCTAGGAAAACGTTCTTAGACAACTCGGTCTACCTCTTCGAGGATTAGCATCTCTAATACTACCAGGCCAGGGGCACTCCACGCTTTAGGTACAAAACCACAGGTACATTGGCGTATCCGTCCGAACGGGGTCAATCTACGGTGCGTGCCGTATCAGAAGAGATCAGAGATATACGTGGCTATACCATATAGAAAGAGACACCTTGTAGATGAATATAAAGATTAGGTGCTCCGTGCTTTGTGAGCTAAAGTGCACTTTATTGCTTCGTAACTAAAGTCGCTTATTCATTGGAATGGCTTTGCAGAGTGATCCTTCTGGTATTTTTTAACCGACGTCCAAAAAAGGAGGAGGATTTTAATTATTTTTTTTATGTTTGTTACCTGTTTGTTAACTTTTGACTAATAGGTGTCTAAATGCTTTTATTGTAGTAGCTGTAGTGTTGTATATAGTTCATAGTATTTTGTTTAATAAAGGCATACCGCCGGTAAAAAAAAAACTTTTGACTGGGAGAACCGATTCTGAATTTTTTTTAGTTAGAAAGCTGATGCTTGTCGTTTGAGCCCATTTAAATTTTATTCAAATCTTTCAAGCCGTTTTTGAGTTACACTCCAATAACTAAAAAATGTTTACTTATATGAAAAATAATTATCTATCTGATATAGCTATTGACAATGAATGACAATCGATCCCGTAAGTAGCAAAGGTCAATAGAAAGGGAGATTTTTTTAAACAAATAATGGAACCGACTTCAACACCCAAAAGTGTGTTGAAGTCGGTAATAAATTAATGTTTTTATTATGTGCTACTACTGTAACATGCGTGTTAAACAATAACAACAAATTAATGCTGCTGTTATTGGGTTGTTTAAGTAAGATGCTGAAGGGCTTAGAAATAAAGCCAAAACCCCAATGCAACAGGCGTTCTTGTAAAAGTTAATATTTTCGCGTGATGAATGATATAATGAAAGGGAATTAAATCTCGCCTTATGGCGCCAACATTCCACCGTAACAACCAGCCCCTTTAAGCCATTTTCATAAAACCGTTTTATAACATGCCGGTAATACCATCTTAATACCTTTTAAAAAGGTTTTTGAAGAATGAGTTTTAATTATTAATTACAAGCGGCGCACCGCGGTTTTAGTAGCTTAGACAATGATGAAAATTAATAATGATGGTAAAAATATCGTATGAGTCCAGGACCTAATTAATGGTCAAAGGTCACCAGGATAATCAGTGGTCAAAGGTCACCACGACAAACAGTGGTCAAAGGTCACCAGGATAATCAGTGGTCAAAGGTCACCAGGATAAACAGTGGTCAAAGATCACCAGGATAAACAGTGGTCAAAGGTCACCAGGATAATCAGTGGTCAAAGGTCACCAGGATAATCAGTGGTCAAAGGTCACCAGGATAATCAGTGGTCAAAGGTCACCAGGATAATCAGTGGTCAAAGGTCACCAGGATAAACAGTGGTCAAAGGTCACCAGGATAATCAGTGGTCAAAGGTCACCAGGATAATCAGTGGTCAAAGGTCACCAGGATAATCAGTGGTCAAAGGTCACCAGGATAAACAGTGGTCAAAGGTCACCAGGATAAACAGTGGTTCAAGGTCACCAGGATGAACAGTGGTCAAGGGTCACCAGGATAAACAGTGGTCAAAGGTCACCAGGACACTCAGTAGTCAAAGGTCACCAGGATAATCAGTGGTCAAAGGTCACCAGGATAAACAGTGGTCAAAGGTCACCAGGATAAACAGTGGTCAAAGGTCACCAGGATAATCAGTGGTCAAAGGTTACCAGGATAATCAGTGGTCAAAGGTCACCAGGATAAACAGTGGTCAAAGGTCACCAGGATAATTAGTGGTCAAAGGCTTACCTATCAGCAATATAAAAACTATCTAGGTATGTTACAAGTCCCATTAAAATCGTTTTTTATGTGCAGATCAAGCACGAGGCCCACCTGGTGTTAAGCAGCAACATCTGTCTCTAACAGGTTCATTTCGTCACCCTGTGATATGTGCTTGATGACAAATTTTCTCAGGGTGGTTAGTTAGCCAGGCGAGCATTCACAAAATGCTCTTCCACCGTACGATGAAGCTCAAGCTGGCGGTGGGAATCGAACCATGGAAGTGCGGCGCCGCAGTCCAGAGTTATTACCACTCGGCTATCATTGCTTTAAAACTCAAAGTTGAATAAATGTATGTCTATGTCTAGTATAACAAGCTGCCCGCTGCAGTTTCACTCGCCTAGATAATGAAGAAAATTGACGGTGATCATGATGAAATATTACTTAGGAATAGGAAGCGAGTCTTTAGAATTAAAATTTGATGAATTTTTTTTTATCTTATAATGGAACCGACTTCAACACTCAAAAGTGTGAAATAATTTGTCGAAGTCGCTTTTCAGTGGTGCATACTCCTTTTAAACTAACAAGACCGATCTTCACTTACCAGCAATGGTGACCACCATAGAGATATAAATTGCTTTATCTTTTCTGTGGTGACCACCATCGGCAAGAGTTGCAATTACCATGTACACGTCGACATTAGCAAGATTACTATTTTTTTAGAAGTCGTTTAAAAGTAAAATATTTTCTAAATTCGTGACACCGTACTACTAGCCAAATGTACAATGTTTCACGTCACCATAAAAATAATTGTGTCAAAAAAGCGACAATGAAATGCCATTTGAACTGGCTGGATATAAAACGAAACAATTGATTCAACTCAATTCGAAATTTAAAAACAAAAAAGAACATTCAAATTCTCTGCCTTCCTATCTCCATAACTCGATTATTCGTAATGCCTCAGTCAAAGGAATATTTTCTTTTTTTAAATAAAAAACTTCGTTATGCCAGCCAGATTTATACCTTCTGTATTTGGGTCATCGTCCATTATGGACAAGTCAAAGCCATCTGAGTCTGCCTCATTTGACTCGATTAGAGAAAAAAAGAAACAGCCAATCTCAGCCCATTGAACAATTTGTGTTCATAGACTAAGACATCGACAAAAATTACGTTAAATTACTTTATAAGCTGAACAAATTGCCAATTGGGAACGTCATTATTTAAAGTGCCATTTTCTGCTTAAACATTGATTACAGTTAATATTAACTTAATATTAGGAACCGGCTAGGTATAGTTAGTATGTTTGACAATGACGTGTAAATAGTATAGAAGCTGTAGGGTTTCATATGACAATAAGAGAAAATTTATTTTTTATTGACTTTTTTTTTGTAACTCTGCATTAATCGTGGTAACGATGCGACTGGAGATCACTGCAAAGCCTTTGAAATATCGGGAAAAATAATTATAAATATTTACAATTTAAACCAATTATGCTTTGATTATTAATAATAGCAACTTATCTTATACTATTGATTGTGAATTTTGTTCAATGGTGTCCGTTAGAAATGTTGATGACGATTATGATGATGAGAATAGTAGATAGCTGCAGCCAATGGAAAGTGAAAGACTATAAAAACACGAGTTTATTAAGAAGTGACTCTGAACTAGGCACGCAATTGTTTTTCTACAAATATAACGGGAAAGTTATTTATTAACAAAAAACTGGAGTCAAAGTATACATAGTAGTCGATAACTTTCAAGAAAATTTCATTATGTGGGCCCAGAAAGACCCAGAAAGCTCACAGAAAAAAGAATTTTCTGTCTCTATTGGTAGGCCGATTGAATAAAAAAAAATTCTGAACAGAAGCTTATGAAAACTTTTTGGTTTTTAACATTTTAAGGTATATTTTCTAATTAAAAATTACTAATTCGCTTATATCCGTTCCAAAAAGTACCTTGACAAATTTTTCCACTGGCTCCTTGTTCCTCAGATCTTCGATATCTACAGCGTTAACTGGAAACCAGTCAGTCAGCTTTTTCCTAATATCCGCCTTCTCCCCTTTGAAAAAGGACTATTCAAATGGCTGCGGTGGAATGGTGATCGGAAAACGCATTCAATAGGATCTTGGGTATTTGGTATATCTTTCTTTTACTTTTATACTAACTTTTATCTCTCCGACCTGATTAGCTATTCATATTCGGAATAACTTATCGACATTTTCACACAAGCAAATATCGGTAGAGTACCTATGCTTTCTCTCAGTGTCAAAGCTTTAATTACCTTCGATAGAAGATGGCACAATAAGAAGAAAAGATGCTTTCCCTAAAACCTTTGAGTAAGAGAAAATCATCATAGATATTAGACTCAAGGAAATGCATGCAAAATTTCACAGAATTATACGCTTGATATTTAAAATATGATGAAAGTCGAAACTAATTTTGCACGAAAAGTGCTACGTGCACACTATCCTTAAAACAGCCCAGGTTCCTGATGCATGTGTGTGAGAATTCGCACAGCCGATCTTAAGATATAAGATATATTTTTAAGTGTTTTATTAAAGTATTAATTTAATGTGTTGTTTGAAGCAGTGATAGCTCAGTGGCATTGGGTATGGACTGAAGTGCAGCAGGTCCATGGTTCAAGTAGAAAATCTGTCCCCAAGCACTTTGCGGTGAGTTCCGGCAGCTGCCTTTAAGAGTTAGTAATTCTAGGTTAAGTTATTTAGCTTCGACCACATCATCACTTACCATCAGGAGAGATTATGGTAAAAGGCTTAACTGTCAGCAATAAAAAAACTAAATATTTTCAAATTTTTTTTTTTATCGTCGGTATGCCTTTATTAAACAAAATACTATGAACACTACAGCTACTACAATAAAATTTAGACAACCTATAAGTCATAGCAGACTCATAGGCAGTCCAAATGCTCCAGCCTACTCCCAGTTGGCAGCGTGCCCAGCATGCTGGCAGAATTGCCCCGTTGAATTGCAATGCTTATTCGTTAAGCCAAATATGTGCCAGCATTTTGATCACGCGTAGCATCGACCAAGCGCTCAGATAAGTTTTGGAAAATACGATGAGCTCCCGGTCCCCACGGACCCAACGTCTCTACACCAAACGGCTCAAATATGTAACCCATACCGAGGTTAGCATATTTGCGCCGCTTTAGTTGCTCCGCCGAAGTAGCCGCAACGCCAGCCCTCACGTTGGTTTCAGAAAGATGTGAAGGCGCTTAAGTGTCTACGCAAGTAGCGTCCCACACTAAGGGCCGTCCTAACTTCCACGGAACCAGAGTCATGCCGTCAGGTCTTTTACCATCGTCACGCATCAGACCATTCGGTTCCAGAATAGCTGCAACATTGGCGCTGGCAAAAGCCCGGCGAATGATATCGTTAAGGCTGGCGTGGCGAAACTTTATCCGGACAAGTATCACAAACAAAAAGTTCACATTTGGAAAAATTTAGTTCAAGGCCAATAAGACGAAAATCGTCTATAAGTACTCGCAAGTTATCCAAAACCGTGTTCGCATCGCCTCCTAAGGTTCCGTCATCCAAATACCAAACGTTAAGTTTTGATTGAAGACGTTGAATTATTGAGTGGATCACAAGGCTAAAGATGGCTGGTCCCAGAGGATCACCCTGTTGACATCCTACGGAAGATAAAATAACGTTATTTTGGTATGTTAATTTTGACGGTTTGCCGTAGCATTGCCAAAGAAAAGGGTATAGTTCCGGAATTGTATCTTTCACTTCAGTCAAAAGAGTGCCTCTATCTAAAGAGTTGAATACATTTTTAACATCCACCTTTATAAGCACATCTCCACAATTTTGAATTTCAAGAAATGTGCGAAGTGAATGTACAGCAGCCTCACAGCCACCCTGTGAACCAAAACCGAGTTGCGGTGGTTGAAAAAGATTACTTAAAAAAGCAACCTTTTTCCTACAACCACATTTGGCTGTGAGGCGACGATAAGTGGTGCCTACTGCTATTATAATTAATATTAATTACTATTCTCTTTTCAAAATATTTGTAATTATTAAGGATTATGAAGTCTCCATATGTTTTATTTTCAATTCCTATGCACAGATTGCTGTTTGACTCCCATTGAGCATGTCAGTTCCAACCAGTCTCAGCATGAAATCGACACCGTTTTGTACTTTAACCGAACAAAACACCCTTTCAGGGGAAGAATCTAGACGGATTGACCTTTTACGTCGCTAATGGCTGTGTCGGTTATTGTCGTCTGCTGCAGACAATGGTTAATGGCGGACGTATCAACACGGACGTGTGCTGTCGTACGTATGGCCGTGACGTCATTTATAAGCTGAACACTATAGAAGCTTCAGAGTATCTGAAAGAACACAAATATCTATCTTTCTGAGGACATTTTTTGTAATCAATGACAGTAGCCTTTGACTACTGGCTCGTCTGTTTGTAAGAGATGATGCGGTCGTAGATTTTGTTCATGCTCAACTATTTTTTTGTACTCTATAGGGCAGTATTTGGAACAAACCGTTATGTGCTTGGCGATAGATTTTCTCATTAAATGCAATTTTATTGCAAAATGCTCTCTCTACCACTATGTTATAATGACTGCCGTCCTAAGAAAGCAACCCGGACCGACTTCTATTCGTGGCCTCCAAAGCATTGAAAGAGCTTATTAGTAAATGCAACTAGCGGTCACCTGGCGGTAGCTAGCCAGCCGGGCATTTGAAAAAATGTCCTACCATCGTGCTATAACGACTGCCGTCCTTTGACAACAACCAAGACCGACGGCTCAAGATGTCCTCCGAAGCACGGAAGCGCTCAGTAGTAATGCCACTAGCGGTTATAACCCTTCAACTAATGACCGCAGCGGACGTTGCTTAACTTAGCTGATCGGTTAAGAACAGCTAAGCGAACTTTAATTGCACCGCAGATTTTTTTTTTATTTTCTTGCAAATTTGAGAATAATTTATGGTTAAAAGAACTGACCTTCAGTGAATTTCAACCTTAACGAGAAGTTACATCTGAAAAGAGTTATTTATACGTGGTACGTATTTCATTATACTGCATCGTAACACATAGCAACAAAAAAAAAAAAAATACTACTGAAATTGACGTGTTGTAGTTTGGTGTAGTACTACAGGGTGGGCGGGACTATAAATCTTTTCAGATGTAACATCTCGTATAATTGCGAAGCGCTCGTAGCGAAGTTTGCTTAACCGATCAGCAAAGTTAAGCAACGTCCGCCGCGGTCATGAGTTGGATGGGTAACCTCTAGTGACATTACTACCAAATGAATAAATAACTTTATTCATGAACAAATAACTTTACTACTGAGCGATTTCGTGCTTCGAGGGGCACGTTAAGCTGTCGGTCCTGGTTGTTGTTTTAGGATGGCAGTCGTTATAGCATGGTATTAGGGCATTTTGCGATTGCCTGGCTAGCTACCACCCTCAAGTAGAAAATCTGTCACCAAGCACCTAGCGGTGTGTTCCGGCAGTTGTCCTTGAGAGAGTAATTCTATGTTAGCCTGAAGAACGTATTCGACCACATCATCATTTACCTTTTTTTTATTCTTGATTAGCCTTTGACCACTACCTCACCTGATGGTAAGTGATGATGTAGTTGAAGATGTTGTTCAGGCTAACCTAGAATCACTTAATACCATCAGGTGCGATAATGGTCAATCATAATATATCACGCATAAAAAAATGTTACATCTTTAAATACGTGGTGGACGATAAGCATTTGATGCAGAATTTAAAAAAATATTTATCGTTGACAAGAAACGTTTCACTTTTATTTAATTCAACAGTGAAATATTAAGCGTGAATCCACTTAACAATCATACAATCAAATTTAGGTTTACCTCGGTAATCTAGATGAACTTAGTTATTCTGTGAGAATATTGCCTCTGCAAAGGCAGAGTCATTGTCGGGATTTAGGACTGGTAGATTGTAGAATTTAGCGAAGCACAAAGAATTGCCCGTCCTGTTTTCTGAATCCTTCCGGACCTATGACACAACTACAATGCTCAACTGGTTGTGCCATGGTACTATTGATTTTCTTCTACACAATTGAGGTACCAACGACTCAACCAGGATCCATGGCACAACTCTATGCCCAACTGGTTGAGTCGCAGGCAACTTAGAAATCTCTATGATTACCCATAGTCGCAGGCAACTTAAAAATCTCTATGATTACCCATAGCACAACTACCTCTATTTTCTCAATCTATATTTGATCTTCCAAACTATATTTAATTAATTTTTCATTCCAAAACTATATTTGAATATTTGGGTCCCAGGTTGTAATCCATTTTGGGAAATTAGGGTTAAAAATAATTATTACCTATTATTATTTTTAACCGAATTCCAAAAAAGGAGGAGGTTCTCAAGTCGTTAAGTTTCATCAAAATCGGTCAAGCCGTTTTTAGGTTACACTAAAATTACTGAAAAATATTTGCCTATCTTGATGATATAGTCTTTAACAATTAATGATCATCGATCCCGTAAGTTAATATTCCGTTCCTATCAATTCTGGCAGTATTTTATGAAAGATGATGTATTCATTCAACCATGGTTACACACAACCATCGAAACGAAATCACATTTCAAAATGGCCGCTAACATATTCAGTTATTGAAACTTACGACTGGCCACAAAAAACAATACATTATACTAAAGAGGTAATAAATATTTCAAAAGCCGTCGACAAACACGACGGAGGGAAAACTACCAGTTGTGGCACCAATATTGGAACTTTGAAATTCAAATTGCGAATGCGATGCCACGAATCAGATGATTACAATTCCAAAGTATTGCAATACCAATTCGCTTTCAAAATTCATGTCTATAATAGTAATTTTGCTAACTGAAACTTACTATATATGTGGATAAAAAAAGACAATTACCGTAATGGAAAATATTTTATCACATTCTCTCATTCTTCTCGTAACAAAGAGGTTTACGTTTTTTTAAATCTCAGGATTTAAAAAACGTAAACCTCTTTGTTACGAGTCATAGTCTCCAAAAATCCTGAGCCTTGCTCTATCGTTCCTAAACTTGTAATTTCTATTGTTTCAACGTAGCATACACTCAAATAATTCCTGTGGCTAACTTTTCATCACTATAGCACCCGTAAGTGATGCACAAATCAAATACATATGTTGTTAAGCTTAACTACTGGACCATATCATTAGTTGCTGACAGATTTTCGACTTAAAGATGGTAACAGTATGCAGGAGAGCCTTTTCAAAATACTCTATCGCTAAATGGGCATTCTCAACCCTGCTGTAGTATTAGAATGCTATAGTGGGGGCCTTGGTCTCTGCGCGGATGCCCATACTTAGTTGGTGACTCTATGCTGACTGCCTGCTGGTCTCGCTGCACTCAGGATTCCACTTTAGAATCCCTCGCTACGCTTGTGATTCTACTCTAGAATTCTTCATTATTCTCTGGAAGCAAAGAAATACTCTCGCCTTTAAAATGGATGTTTGCTCTCTTGGCAAACAATCTACTAATGCTTTCCAACACGAAAAACATGAGTATATTCGTAAATTGAAGCTTGATGGCTGATATAGGCAAGATGGTAAAGTACCCACACAAACAAAAACCTTACTACCTGGACTTTGCATAACAGAACAGTCGTTTTTAACCGATCAAATAGGTTAGGCAATGTTCTCTGCGGTCACTACTTAGATTTGTGACTGCTAATGCAACTGCGATTCTTTGCTTTCGGCATTTCAAGCGGTCGGTCCTGTTCGTTGTCTTAGGACGGCAGTTGTTACATTGGTCTGAAATAGTCGGAGGTATGAAAACTCTGACAAGGGCTAGTCAGGGGCCAGACCTACAGTATCCACTAAACCACACTGAGCGCGCGTGGTGGACCATAACCTATACCTTCTTTAACTCTCCGAATGAACCCAACAGTAGGGCTATACGCTGATACGGTTACAAATATTTCCATCACCTAATCTTCAGTAACAGTAGGTTATATATTTGGAATATGATATTAACAATACACAGAGAATACATTACGCAGAGCATGCGTTATTGCAAAAATCAAAATATTTAAATCATAGAGTTGCGTCATCGCTATCAAGTTTAAAGCTTATTGCTAAATTAGCCTTGTTTGTAGAACAAAGTAAGATGAACTATAGGTGTCGCTCCATTCCCAAACGATGGTTAAGATCGAAAGGAAAAATAAGTTATGAGTCATTGTTATGTTAGCTCAGTCGGTACGAATAACGCACATGACTATAATTTTTCCTCTCGTAAATTTGTAATTTTGTAATGTAATCCGCATGTGTTATTGCAAAAATAAAAATATTTATATATGAGATTAATTTTGTGTCCTCCAGCAGATAATGATGTAAATCAATTTAACAAAGTAAATAATTCATCATGAAACTTCTCATTATGTACACTATAATGAAAATCAACATCACATGACTATTCCACAGAAATTAAATTCAAGATGTAACCTATTGCGTAGTTAATTATCAAGCTACGAAATACGACATCGCGTAGAATATCGTAGTAGGCTCTACGACGCTCTACAAATAAACGAAATTGTAGTCCCTTCTTGTATTATGAAACATCGCATATTATAGTACTGTAATTAATAAATCTGCAATTACATTTTCACTTCAGCTTATAACTTCATAGGTTTAGTAATTTAGTAATTTCTAACAATGTTGAAACTTCGGTATAATATAATGTTAACACACTCGAATTAAATCACTCAAAGATGTTTAATTACTTAATTAATTATCACGAAAATTTGAGAAAATAATTCCTTTTTATATAATGAATAGATTCAGGCGTTACTTTTCGGAAATTAATATTTTAATAACCAATATTTCGTAAATATTTTAAGAAAACAATAATTTAATATTTTAGAAAAATAGTTAAAAAATATAAAATAATATATCTAATGACAATTCCTCCTAATTTTCCTGCATTTTGTGACGTGCCGTCACAAACCACACGCAGCCAAACCGGAAAAATTTTCGACGTGTTTCGAATCTGCACGAAGCATCCTCAGAAGATCTTGACTCTTCGAGCACACGATCGAGAAACCACTTAAGAAATATTGATTATTATTCTGTTTTATAATATTCATAGACTAGCCTTTGATTACTCTTTCACCTGATGGTAAGTAATGATGCCGTCCAAGATGTTTTTCTGACTAACCAACAACTACTGGAACACACCGTTAGGTCCTTCGTGAGAGGTTGTTCATTTATCAAAGATATTCAATTTTTATCATTATCTGTGATGCGCAAGGATTAATAACAACCCAATGAATACACCTAAGACCGATGGATTAACGTGACCCCGAAGCACGGAAGAGCTCAGTAGTAAAGTACTACTAGCGGTCATCCATCTAAGTAATGACTGCAGCGGACATTGTTCAGCGGTTAAGAAGTCTCTACAATGAGCGCTTCACGATTCCCCTACATACATTGTTTCAAATATATGTTTATTTAGTTGATTTGTGACGCCCCGTAACCAAAGATTAGGTTATCTTTGCCAGACTTGAGCCAATAATAGTCAATTTACACAATCTCGCTACATACAATGTGTGTAATATATTTTTATTTCGTCTATTTGTAATGCCACGTATGCAAAGATTAGGTTCTCTTTGTCAGACTTGAGCCAATAATACTCAATTTATACAATCCCGCTAAAAACAATGTTTGTAATATATTTTTATTCAGTTGATTTGTGACACCCCGTAACCAAAGATTAGGTTATCTTTGCCAGACTTGAGCCAATAATAGTCAATTTACACAATCTCGCTACATACAATGTGTGTTATATATTTTTATTTCGTCTATTTGTAATGCCACGTATGCAAAGATTAGGTTCTCTTTGCCAGACTTGAGCCAATAATACTCAATTTATACAATCCCGCTAAAAACAATGTTTGTAATATATTTTTATTCAGTTGATTTGTGACGCCCCGTAAGCAAAGATTAGGTTATCTTTGCCAGACTTGGGTTAATAATACTCAATTTACACAATCCCCGTACATGCAATGTTTGTAATATTTTCATTCAGTTGATTTGTAATGCCCCGTAAGCAAAGATTAGGTTATCTTTGCCAGACTTGGGCTAATAATACTCAATTTACACAATCCCGCTACATGAATGTTTGTAATATTTTCATTTAGTTGATTTGTAATGCCCCGTAAGCAAAGATTAGGTTATCTTTGCCAGACTTGAGCCAATAATACTCAATTTACACAATCCCGCTACATACAATGTTTGTAATTTATTTTTATTTCGTTGATTTGTGACGCCCCATAAGCAATGATTATGTTATGTTTGCCAGATTTGAGCCAATAATACTCAATTTGCACAATCCCACTACGTACAATGTTCCTTGTATATTTTTATTTAGATTTGTAACGCCCCGTAAGGTCCTTTTTATTCTTAGTCAGAAGCAAAGATTAGGTTTATTTAGCCAGACTTGAGTCAATAATTCTCAATCTACATAGTTATGAGTTCCGACCTAAACTATGAATATAATTTTCAAATGTGTGAGTTTAAAGAAAGCCTTGTCAAGGATGTTTTAACATAATAAGTGGTTTATTTGGTTTAGAATTATGTGCAAGTATTTTCTTGTATGATTTATGGTGGAAACAGATTTTTAATAATTATGTTCTTGTGTGCCAAAACGAACAGGTATCCCGCCTGGATGTGAAATTCAGAATCACAGTATTTAGTACCGATTGCGATGGTCATGGCATCCCTATTGTGATCAAACATGCCCGCCTGACTAGCGACCATTCAAGTAGAAAATCTGTCGTCAAGCATCTAACGGTGTGTTCCGGAGCCAGTGATATTACAGGCACATGTCACTTAACAACCATGTCTCAAGGTGACGTGCGCAGTGCAATTCTTGACTTGTGATGAAATCCGACTGTTATAGGCAGATGTTAGTCCGCTTAACATCAGATAGGTCTCGAGCTTGTTCCGTCATAATAACATAAAAACAAATAACGTCTGTCTATATTTCGCGAAATCTCCATATCAGACTCCGGATGCTTGATGAACATTTCTAGATAAAAAAAAACAATATTTTTTCTGGTTCGAGAATTGACCACGGGATTCCAAAACGACTTTGGCCGTAATTCTGCTTTTCACCACTAAATCAAAACTAAAAATAAATAATGAAGTCCTCATTTTGCTTACGCTTTAATTCAAATTTGCATAACACATAAGAACGACCGCATTAATTTGAATATACTATTCAATTGCGAATGATTTAAGGCAAGATAGAACTGATTGATCTGTATAAATTCATAATTCAATAAATTCTATTTTATATTTATAATATTATACCAATAATGTCTTGATCTAACTGAATTTTTACATAAACATTTTTGTTCGTAATTTTATTTTAGTATTGTGGAGTATAACAACATTACCTCCATTGTACGACATATGACCAAAAAGGCGAAGTAGTGTTGGAAAATGACAAATATTAAACACATATGTGCTATACCTGTTTCTACGCCAAGCAGTAATGTTCACATTACTATGTTCAAGTTTGAAGGCGAAATTACAGTCATGAAACTAAAGAACTTTATCTCTAAGGGTGTTGGTCGCAGTGCATCTAATAAAACCTTTGCTTTCCGCTTTATAAGTATCGATTACTACTATCTATTCAGAAATTTAGTGAATATCTAGTAACGAAGTATATAATTTGAGGTCCTAAAAACACACGCAGAGACACCCTTTCTTGCACACACACCATCACAATCTCTCTGACACACAAAACTACGAGTACAAACTCAAAAATACATACAATTGAGGACGCTGAATGTAGAATCGAAACGTAACGTAAATTCCATAGAGATATAAAATACTATTCTTTTCTGTGGTAAATTCATAAGGTTAGGCTACGTGGCATTTATGACCTCAAGTCGGCTTAACAGGAAAATTAGGCGTAATTGTGACTAGATGTACTTATTGATTTCTTTTAAACACACACATACTATAATTTTACATTTCTACGAAAAAAGTATTCCATAAGCTTTTAAGTGTACATATTCATATAGCCCATGGTACAAATCCATTTGACCGACCTGTTTTGAAACATTCTTATAACCCAATACTCCAGAGGGCCTTAAACCTTTTTAGGTAAAAGTTTTTCGGCATAAACTCACCAACCTACGTATACGTGTGTAGGTTTGGGATCATCCGTACGCTGTCGTAAATGTTTGTTGTGAATTATGAATAGTATTTTATTGCTGTCAAGTTCCCGACTTACTAATAAAACTGCTCAATATCATCTCAATCATCAACAGCCATTACTTTCAAATGTTGAACAAAAGCCTCTCCATTCCAATACACAACTAATGGAATATGAAAGTTATACAATTTTATCAAAGGATATTTTCTTGAAATAAAAAAATAAAATGTTTTTGAATAGGTATTAGTTATTAATAAATAAGAATAATGAATGGATTCAGGCGTCACTTTACGGAAATCCATATTTATTAACAACATTTATTTCAAAAATATTTTTAGAAAACTTTAAATATTTCGCCAATGATGAAATGTGAGCATGACGATCATAAAAAGTATTCTAAGTGTTAATACAAGACCTAAACTATTTATATTAGTAGTTTCATACAAATCGGTTCAACCGTTTCGGCGTGAAGGAGTGACAAACATACACACTCACTCTCTTACATCCTCACTCATAAACTTTCGCATATCTGTATATATAAAAAAATTACGTGTCACTTTGTTCGATCGCAATGGACTCCTAAACTACTGAGCCGAATGCGTGTGCAATTTATCCAAATTGAACGATAGGATGGCTTACACCTCAATTTATAGTCGCAATTACCCGAGCAAAGCCGGGGCGGGCCGCTAATATAATATAAATATTAAAATAATCTACTAAGGCTTTCCATTCAAAGATATAGAGACGCATTACATTGAAATGGAATATTGAAAAAGAATACAGATACTATCTACCGAGCCAAACTACAATCAAAAGGTCGTAAAGTTCTGTATCGTCCCTGCGTTTGATATTTATTGACAAAGGTAACACAAACCGATGTTCCGATTGCTCCAAATAAAGGGCGCCCGATACCTGCCCAAACTATAATAGAAACTATTGGACGCTTTTATACCGGCCGACACAGAAAAGATTTTGTTATTGGAGCGGTTTCTATTATGAAATAATAAGTGTTTAAATAAAAAAAATTGTTCTTAAAACGCACTGTCCACGTTGAACGAAAATTTTACATGCATATAGTGTCAGGGGTAGACTAAACAACAAGAAGTTCTTTTGATATCTCTGTATTTAATATACATTTAAAAATCATAATAAGTGTTTATAAACATTAATAAATGGTTAAAATCAAGGAATAACATACCCTGCCTGCCATTCTGTGTTATTTTCCATCAAATCACTAAAAACACATAAATTTTTGACACAATCATTTTTTCACTAAGAAAAATGGATGCCACACACTTAAGTGACTCACTACAGGATCTAATGGCTGTTTTCTATAAACGCATGGATAGCTTTGAGAGCAAGCTCCAGGGGACACCTCTGTCTTCTAGCACTGAAACAATAGCAGCTGAGTATGCTACATTCAAAAATTTTGTAGTAATGTCACTCCGGGCTCTGCAAGAGCAAATTCACTGTTTGGCCAAGGACATGGATCGACTGGAGATGAGAAGTAGGCGAAAAATCTTGCTGATACATGGTCTTGCTGAAGATTCACAGGAGGAAGCAGGCATTGTTGTTGCGAAAATGATTAATGATCAGCTGCAGCAGTCAACATTTTCTGTAGATGACATTGGTCGGTGTCATAGGATGGGTCGGGCAGGCAACTCCAGCAAACCTAGGCCTATTCTGTGCAAGTTCCGAGATGTGGCGGTCCGTGACAAGGTATGGTCAGCGAAATCCACCCTTAAGGGAACAGGCATTACCATCTCAGAGTTCTTGACGAAGAGCCGACATAATCTTTTTATGTCGGCGCGTCAGCGTTATGGCATCTCAAAGTGCTGGACAAGGGAGGGCAATGTATTTATTCTCAGCCCCGACGGGACTCGTCATCGTGTAAGTTGCCAGGAAGATCTCGATGCAATCACAAAAGTGGTGTCGAAGACTGCAGCAGTGAAGGAGGCCACCTCAGCAAAGGTAGCTAGTAGCCAGGCGAAAGAGGCTTCTGCCCCAGCAAAGCACAAACGGGCTGCCAGTAGGGCCAGGAAGTAAATTAGATGACTTAGTTTATATATATTTGCATTCGTCACTTATAAGGTAGACTGATCAATTGTTTTGTTCTTCTATGCGAATATTGCTTTATTTCTACTTTCGTATTACACCACCCTCATTTTATTTAATATTTTCACTAAACGTAATAGTTTGTACAATGAATGTAAATATAACCATAAACATAAGTCAAGTCAACTGTCAAATATAAAGATAATTTTGGTGTCACTGTCAAGTCAGCCATTTGTCAAATATAACTGCTGTCATTGTCATATTATGTAGACGAGATTTGTGCAAAATATCAGTAATGGGTCTATGCAGACGAGTAAGTTGTAATGACATGACACGCACAAGATAGCATTTTTGTTTGTTTTTTACTCATTTTCGTTTATTTTAATTTTCTGTTTTTAATTTTGTGTTTAATTATGTTTCTTCTTTTTAAAACACACAGCTGGCGGGTGGATACAGATAGCTATTGATTTGGTTTGTATTATTGTAGGTTTAATATTTGGTATTTATTACTTTATTATTATTATATATTTATTTACATTATTATGTCATTATCAAGCAGTGATGACGAAACTGATATTTTTTTCTCCGCATGCCCCTCAGACAGCAGTTTTTGCAGTATTCCGAGCTTGTCTGACATCATAGGTTCTATGGTGGATGACGAAGCAAAGAATTTCAATGTTTTTCACATAAACGCTCAGAGCATTCCGAAGCATTTCCCTGATATGTTGGCATCTTTTGATCATGCGAATATCCATGCCATTTTAGTTTCTGAAACCTGGCTAAAACCATGTCTTCCTACTACTCTGTACTCTTTACCAGGTTTTAGACTTATTCGTAACGATCGCACAAGTAGCAAGGGTGGTGGGGTTGCCATATATCTTAGGTCCCACATACCTTTCTCCATATTGAGTATGTCAACACAGCCACCTCCCACCAACGCAGGGGAACATCTATTTCTGGAGCTGAATATCTCGCACACTAAGATGCTACTTGGTGTCTATTATTGCCCATCCAGTCATATAAATTTTTTCTCTTCATTTGAAAAACTTCTTGAAGATTGCGTCCCCTTATACGACCATAACATTATTATGGGTGATTTTAACACCTGCCTGCTAAAGCTGGATTCCCGAACCCTTGCCTTTGAATCGCTTATTAGGGCGAGTAACCTGACCATTCTTCCGTTAAATGCTACGCATAACTTCCCAAACTGTACCCCCTCTCTTCTTGACCTTATGCTGGTATCATCTCTATCTCACGTTAAAAAACATGGTCAGTGTGCAGCGGACGCCTTTTCTTACCATGACTTAGTTTATCTTACATACAAAATGCGTCCGCAGAAAGCTAAGTCTAAAATTCTGCTGCAGCGTAATTTTGGTGGAATTGACATTGAATGTTTGAAAAATGATGCTCGTAATTTGGACTGGTCTGATGTTGTAAATGGATCAACTATGGACCAAAAAGTGCACCATTTTAACTTGATCTTAACTAATCTTTATGATAAACATGCCCCATTAAGACCCGTCAAAATAAAGCACCAACCCGCACCTTGGCTTACATCTGAAATTAGAGTTATCATGAATAAGAAGATAACAGCCAAGTTCAAATATAAATGTAAACCCACTGATGACAACAAATTGAGGTATACGGAGCGTAGAAATCGCTGTAATCAGGTGTGTAGAAACGCACAACGCCGACATATTCACAATTCATTAGAAAATGATAATCCGTCTAAAGTATGGAAATTTCTTAAGACATTGGGAGTTGGAAAATCACACCATAACAATACCCCTAGCAATTTTGATATTGATGCTCTGAATCAGCATTTCTCCTCTTCTGTCCAATTTGATGGGGCCACAAAAGCAGCGACATTACGAAATCTATCTTGCATTCCAACTCCTAACTATTCTTCTTTCGTCTTTAAGCAATTCACCGATTGTGATATTAAGATGAGCATAAAATCTATTACATCGAATGCAGTTGGTAGTGATCTGATCACCCGTAAAATGATCATGTTAGTACTGGATGAGATATTGCCTGTGATCCAGTTCCTTCTTAATAGCTCTATCTCTAGCAGTACGTTCCCTTCCTATTGGAAAGAAGCTCAGATTACTCCTATACCTAAAAAGAACAACGCGACCTCGTTTTCTGATTATCGCCCTATCTCAATTCTGCCTTTCCTTTCAAAACTTCTCGAACGTCTTGTCCACCAACAACTTACTTCTTTCCTCATCAGAAACAACCTTTTAAACTCTTTCCAATCAGGATTTCGCCCGGGACACAGCACTGTTTCAGCTTTAGTCAAGATCACAGATGATGTAAGATGTGGCATGGAGAATGGAAAACTGTCGGTTTTAGCATTACTTGACTTTAGCAACGCTTTTAACAACGTAGATTTTGACATTTTATTGGGTGTTTTGTGCTCTCTTAATATATCTCCAACGGTGATTGCTTGGTTTCGTAGTTACCTGTTTGGGCGTCGGCAGCGTGTGCGCATTGATGAAAATTACTCATCTTGGTGTACTACAACTGCGGGCGTGCCTCAGGGCGGCGTTTTATCACCTCTCCTCTTTTCAATTTTTATTAATTCCATATCTCATCAACTCTCTTCACTCTACCACCTTTATGCAGATGATTTGCAGATCTACACTCAAGCTCCACTCAATGAGTTGCCAATTGCAATTGACATCATCAACACTGACTTACAACGTATCACCGATTGGAGTAACTCATACGGCCTACAAGTGAATCCGGCGAAAACCCAAGTTATTATCATCGGCAGTTCGCGAATGATCTCTCTAATTGACTGGTTTCGCCTTCCACAAGTAATTTTCGACGGAACGGCTATAACAATTAGCAATACTGTGAAAAATCTTGGAGTGATATTTGATAGCAGATTCTCATGGGTGCCTCAAATTGCACAAACTAGCCGCAAAATATTTGCTTCTGCTTCTTCTCTAAGGAGGTTACAGAATTTCCTACCAATTACCACTAAAATTGCGCTTGCACAGTCTCTTTTGCTGCCCATACTTGATTATGCCGACATATCATATCTCGATTTAACCCAAGATCAGCTAGATAAGCTTGAACGCTTACAAAACTTTTGTATAAGGTTCATATTTGGCCTACGAAAATATGACCATATCTCCGACTTTCGAAAAAGGCTGAAGTGGTTGCCAATTCGTCTGCGACGGAATGCTCATATCCTATCTTTGCTTTACAATATTCTCTTCATTCCAAGTACTCCTCCCTATCTCAAAGAGCGTTTTGAATTCTTACATCACTCACACTCCCTATCCTTAAGATCTTCTGAGACCCTCCAACTGAAAATGCCTCCCCATACTTCACAGTTCTTGGATAAGTCCTTCACAGTCCAAGCTGTACGATTGTGGAATGCACTGCCTGTGCATATAAGGCTTGCCAAGTCGCTTTCAACATTTAAGACTTCAGTAAAGGATTATTATTTATCAATTTCTGCTTGATATTTGTTTATATTTATATATTCGTGTTTAATTTATATATTATATGTATGTATATATATATTTATATTTATATATATATATGTGTGTGTATTTGTTGATTAGTATTTTGTATATGTATAGTAACAGTGTATTTTTATTGATATTTATGTATTAGAATGTATATTAAAGTACCTACTAGTAAACGTCTTATATATAATTTTAAGTTGCACCAACCGCCTATTCCCTTTTTTTGTTTCTGTCCATCCAAAGGTTGTCTGGAAGAAATTGCTTTTATAGCGATAAGACCGCCCATTGTAATACCATTATGTAAGGGTTTTTATTGTTATTATTTAATATATGTAAAATTTGTAAATTGGTTTGCAATAAAGAGTTATTGTATTGTATTGTATTGTGTCAGAATATACAGTGAAAGTTTTAGCACACAAAAATAATAAGATCCTTAATTTATAAAAAACAATTGGATTTTCGACCCTCAATTATTTTACATTCATCTTTTAATGTGAAGTTGCAGCGATAATTGTAATCTACATCTACACTAATATTATAAAGAGGAATGATTTGTATTTTTGTGGGTAGCAAATAAATTTTAAAACTACTGGACCGATTTGAAAAATTCTTTCACCGTTAGAATTCTACATTATCCCTGATTAAAAAGGCTATAGAATATTTTGAAAAAGTTTTTACTTTTTGTTAAATACCAGTGTGAAGCCGGGGCGAGCCGCTAGGTACTAGTCAATATTCAATATATACATATTCAAATACAAGTTCCTGAGACTAACGCAGAAGAAACTGCTCGTAATAACAATGCTGCGTTTAGAGATACGACTAACCAATCACCTTGAATCAATATTTAACCGCTTTTATAGTGGAAAATAGAACTAAGGTAAACATCGGTGAAATAAGTGATGGTGAATATGGATTCAACTTTACTGATCTCTGAATGGTTCGCCGCTAATAATCTTCTCTTAAATTCAAAAAAGACCAAATGTTTAAAGTTTTCTTTACCAAATGTTCCTTATGTTGAACCAAACATTAAGCTTGGCTTAGATAAACTCTCTATTGACAAAGCGACAGTCTTTCTGGGAATCAAAGTGGATTCAACTTTACAGTGGGATCCACATATACATGATCTAGCCGGAAGACTTAGTTCTGCTGCATATGCAGTTCGTAAGATAAGACAGCTAACAGACGTAGCTACTGCTAGGCTCGTTTATTTCGCGTACTTCCACAGTATTATGTCTTATGGTATATTGCTGTGGGGAGCTGCTGCTGAGATAGAGACAATCTTTATCTTACAAAAGCGTGCAATTCGAGCCATATATGAAATGGATCCTAGGGAATCCCTGAGAGATATTTTTAAAGAAATTGATATTTTAACTTTACCAAGTCTGTATATATTTGAAAATATTATGTATGTTCGTAAAAATTTGAGCAAATTTAAATCAAACAGTGACACTCACGATTATAACACTAGGAATAAAGATAAAATAGCGGTGCCAGGTTTTAGATTAGCAAAGACAAATAAAAGGTCCTTCTTAGGAAATTGTGTGCGGTTTTATAATAAATTGCCCAAACATATTACAACGCTCACAGAAAGAAAATTCAAGTTGCATGTGAAGAATATTTTGATAAAGAAATCTTACTACACAGTTTGTGATTACTTAAACGACAAAAATGCTTGGACTGGTTCGCCTCTGCCAAGCTAGCGCCTAACACCTACGTAATGTAAATTAAGTATTGTAATAATTTTATTATATAGTATGTACTTAACACATTTTTAAAAAACGTTTAAAAGAATGGCCCCGAGTTTCTTGCCCGTTCTTCTCGCAGTGGCTCTATAATTTTTGTTTGCTGAACGTGGCAGTACAGTGTAGTATATTTCAATATTAAAATTTGTAATTGACCTTCATAAGAGCGTCGTAGACGCCTAAATTGAATAAATGATTTTGACTTTTGACTTTTTTTGACTTTTGGTGGAAGCCGATCCGTGTAAAACAACCAAAGAATTAGCGGCATGGTTTGACGTTAGTACCCCAATATTGACTCATTTGCAGCATATTGGTAATATTAAAATACTTGAGAAGTGGGTGTCTCAAGGATTGACTGATATGCGGTAAACAGCGCGGGTCGAAGCTTACCTTACCTTGATATTACTTGCTTATACAAACATTTTAAAGCGCTCGTAGTGAAGTTTGCTTAGCCGCTCTAAGCCGATCATCAAAGTTAAGCAATGTCCGCCACGGTCAAGACTTGGATGGGTGACCGCTCGTTACATTGCTACTGAGCGCTTCCGTGCTTCGGAGGGCACGTTAAGCCGTCGGTCTCGGTTGTTGTCTTAGGATGGCAGTCGTTCTAGCATGGTGGTAGGGCATTTTGCGAATGCCCGCCTGGCTAGCTACCACCCTCAAGTAGAAAATCTGTCACCAAGCACCTAACGGTGTGTTCCGGCAGCTGTCCTTGAGAGCCAGTAATTCTAGGTTAGCCTGAACAACATCTTCGACCACATTATCACTTACTATCAGGTGAGATGGTGGTGAAAGGCTAACCTATCAAGCATATAAAAAAATTAAGGTAATTTAAACCAAATAATGCCATGTGGAGAATAATAGATATTTTTTTTCTTTTATGTTATTGTGAAGGAAAAAGCTCGAGGCCCACCTGATGGTAAACGGACTAACCTCTGCCTATAACAGATGCATTTCGTCACAAGTCACGAATTGCACTGCGCCCGTCAATTTGAGACATTGTTGTTAAGTCTCATGTGCCTGTCATTTCAGGCAACTTTTTCTATGGAAAAAAGTGTTTTACTAATCATTAATGTTTAGTAAAACATGTTTTCCATGGTTGCATTGCAGAGACTAAAAACTAAAAAACAGCTAAGTGTGAGTTGGTCTTCTATCTAAGAATCTATAATATAAAGACGCAAACAAACCCTGAAACAAGTACAAATATCCATAATCAATTATATTTAAGTAAGATCGCAAACATGCTCGAAAGAAATAATCATAAAGTACTTAACATGGTTGATGTTATGTACATATTAATATTTTTTTCTCAAACATGCTTGGAAATGTGAGCATTATTTTGACAACCTTCTTCGAGATAAATTGAAATTACTGTACTAGCCAAATACATGCGCGCAGCGGCCGGCAAAAATTGTATGAAAATCTATATCTGTCGTGTCTAGCGGCCAAATAAATTGCATAGTAAACTCATATCTGACGAGTAATTTAAAAATGGAACGTCCTTTTACTTCGAAGCATGGCAACCAAGGAAGTAACTTATCAAAGGTTTTATTTAAATTTCGATCTGGCTTGCAAATAGAACGCTGTTTATTGAAATATTTTACGTTTAACAACTGTATCTTCAAATAAAAAATTCTGCCTAGGTACTACTTTGTTTTAATTTCCGCGCATTATTTGAGAAAAACACTATACAAGCCTTGGCCACAACTAGGCATTGATAGACTTACGTATGTGTGCCACGGCTTCGCCTCGGCCCACATTTACACGTTCGTCCATCAATGCCTCCTTTGCTGGCCGCTGCAGTAATGTACTATTATTATTGCAATTAACGCATCCTACGCGGATTACAAACAACAAATATAGTAAAATATATTATAGGATTGTACTTGTTCCAGAGTTTGTTTGCGTGTTTATATGTGTGAAAGTGGGCGTGTGAGGGTGTGTTTAAGGGTGTTATAATCAATAAACAAAAATATTCATCAACACTATAGTTCGTTTTAATTATCCTTGTGGTGAAGCTAATACATGATGAACTTCATCTATAATAATAATTTTGGCAAGCGTCCAATTCCACAATTATCTAAATAATGAATAGTGTCAGATGCCCAGAGGAAAATTATCACATACATTTGACGAATCTCGCTTTCCTTGTTTGACCTTGCTTACTGTTCGTTGTGATTAGTTTTTCTCTGACATCATGTCTTGATTCCAAGAATCGCCCTATTAATGGCACTCGTGGGCCATAAAAACAAACGCTGTATACGTCAGACGCTCCTAGCGTAACTGAATGCTGCTGACGCTACAAGACAGGACACGCCTACCGTGTGTCCTTCAATCAAGTTATCGATACAAGATGAGATCGAAAGCCTTTTAAGGGCTGAGGAAAAACCACTTTTTTGGCTTATCAGCCTCAGTACGCACGAAAAGCTTTCTTTTTTTTTTTTTTTTTTTTATGTGATGGAGTGGCAAACAAGCAGACGGCCCACCTGATGGTAAGCGGTTACCGTCGCCTATGGACATTTGCAACACCAGGGGCGTTACCAATGCGTTGCCGACCCTGTAAGACTCTTTTAACACCCTTTTTGAAGGAATCCATATTGTAGTTCCGCGGGAAAACGCTAGCTGGAAGATCATTCCACATTTTGCAAGTATGCGGTAAGAAGGAACGCATAAATCGAGCTGTGTGAGACTTCCAGGACTCGATTATGTGTGGATGAGCTTTCAACCGGTGACGCGAGGTACGATGATAGAATCGCGAAGCCGGTATAAGATCAAACAGCTCCTGAGAGCATTCTCCGTTATAGAGCCTGTAGAATACACAGAGCGCACCGATGTCTCTACGGAGGCTCAGTGGCTCAAGGTGGTCAGAGAGCTCGGGGTCGTCGACAATTCGGACCGCTCGACGCTGAATAGCATCGAGAGACTGGAGTTGGTACTTTGGTGCGCCATTCCAGAGGTGAGAGCAGTACTCCATGTGAGGGCGAACTTGTGCTTTATAAAGCAAAAGTCGCTGGCTCGACGTAAAGTACCGCTTTGCCTTGTTAAGCACACCAAGTTTCCTGGATGCCAACCCAGCCTTACTCGCGATGTGATAGCGGAACTGGACATCTTTGGAAATGTCGACGCCAAGAACTCCAATACTCTCTGCGATTTCTAGGGGAACACCCTGAAATTGCTATCAGTTATCTCAACACAGTAAACGTGATTTTTGTAAACCCAAACACAGCTTGAAAGTTTTTTGCAGCTCTTGTGTTGGGAATCTATGAGTTTAGCTAGGTGGTGGCAACGGCAGAGCGTTTAGATTAGCTCCATGATTATTAAAACCAATATGCACACATATCAGTCCCCTTAAAAAAATATTTGAATACCACCTACCATACTCGATTTTGGACGGAGAAAGACTGCAACAAAGTAATTCAAAATGAAATCTACTGTTCTTAAGTTAAACTTAAAGTTGACTTATACCTATAACGACAAATATATACAACTAATGACATAGCACAATAACAAGAAAGACCCAGCTGTTATTGTATTTTTTGTCTCGTACAACTTGAGCAATCTTATATCCCTCCATCTCGTTTCTTCCAGCCCGTAAATGATTTCCAACATAGCCATGATTTGTCCACTAATTTAGTACTTCTTGTTTCAGTAGACCAGCCAGTTGGCTTGTTTTCATGGCCCTCGTGTTAGAGTGCAATCCTCGGCGGTCATAAAACGAGATTGAGTGCATTCTGCTGCCATTGGGGCAGTAAAAGGATTATCGGCTTTTACGACTACAAGTCTTTGCCAATGATTCATCGCTGTATTTGCGGTCTACTAATAATTCAGTAAATGTTTCAGTCTACGGCTTAAGGGGCTTACAAGATCTAAATAGTTTCGCTACAACAGTTATAGCAAAAGATATAAAGTTTGTAGGAGCAGGGAATATATGTGTTAATCTTGATCATATTGGTACATTTATTACCCTCAAATGTGTTTTGGAGAAAAAAACAACTTGACAATCAACGTGACAGGTCAGTAAATTTCAGATTTATTTTCAAAAAATAATTAATTTTATTTTCAGATAGTAGATAAGCATTTTCTGCCCATCACCCGCATTCTTCCTAGTGGAATTTTGCGAGGTATTGTTTGTGGGGCTCGTTTGGTCCTTTGTAGTTAGTTTCATTAGCTTATTTATTCAATAGCTTTTTGACATTTCTTGTCGAGCTAATTTCTAATCAGTTATTTTTGTTCCATGGCAACGCTGCCTGCGACACCGGCGCGCGCACTACGACGACGGTGTTGACGCGAGCCTTCATCCGGGTTGAGACGTCACACTAGAGATTCTAAGATAAGCTTTGCTTTATTTTGTAAACAATGCTTTGTGCCCCAACTATGAATGCTGTAACGGGGATCTTTGTATCGCAAGATAGCCAGATGTTGTGTCCGCAGTGCCCCCAGGCTCGTTATTTCAAAGGTCATAAAGGCCTCAAAATTCACCAAACAAGGTGTCATAAACAAATAGAAATTCCCCTTTCGGCACCAATTAATAATCAAAACGTAAGTAGTAGCAGTGTTGCGAGCCCTGCTACGCCTTCCAAACCGCTTTGGGAGGTTTTAAGCTCGTACAAAAATAACATTCCTTTATTAAAACGCATACCTCGGGGTGCAAGAATTTCTGTTGCCCAGTCTTTATCTTGTTCCATTAAAAATGTCTTGGCTACTAATACTACGCAAGCCTGGGAGCATCTTCTAGCATTCCCGTACCACGTATTTCACGTGAATTTTGATCCGTCTAACAAAAAATCACTTACTACTAGAGTAAAGGAAAACTGCGTGAAATACAGGGCACGGGAAGAGCAATCTTTTGGCACAACTATAATCATTCCGCCTCTGCGGCGGAATACAAATACGAATAATTTCGATTCAGCTAATATTAAAATAGTAGAAAACAAAATTACTGATGGTGATATTAAAAACGCGGCACGCATTTTGTTTTCGAGTGATACAATCGCTCCTTTTACATCTGATACGTTGAATTCCCTAATTGAAAAGCATCCGCCTGCAACTGCAGGTCTCCACCTTCCCGAATCTCCTATACAAGACATTGTTGAGGTGACCCCACAGGATGTTTCTGCAGCCGTGGCATCTTTTTTAAGTGGCTCAGCCGGTGGCCTTGATGGCCTCACGCCTCAGCACATAAAAGATATTTTATCTTTTAGTTCTGGTGAGGTAGGCGAGACACTTTTAAGAGATGTGACGGCTTTGGTTAATTTGATGTTGTCGGGTCAGGTCAACAATGAAATTACCGAAATTCTGTACGGTGCGAATTTATGTGCCCTAAATAAAAAAGATGGTGGTATTAGGCCTATAGCAGTAGGCACCACTTATCGTCGCCTCACAGCCAAATGCGGTTGTAGGAAAAAGGTTGCTTTTTTAAGTAATCTTTTTCAACCACTGCAACTCAGTTTTGGTTCACAGGGTGGCTGTGAGGCTGCTGTACATTCACTTCGCACATTTCTTGATCAAAATTGTGGAGATGTGCTTTTGAAGGTGGATGTTAAAAATGCATTCAACTCTTTAGATAGAGGCACTCTTTTGACTGAAGTGAAAGATAAAATTCCGGAATTATACCCTTTTCTTTGGCAATGCTACGGCAAACCGTCAAAATTAACATACCAAAATAACGTTATTTTATCTTCCGTAGGATGTCAACAGGGCGATCCTCTGGGACCAGCCATTTTTAGCCTTGCGATCCACTCAATAATTCAACGTCTCCAATCAAAACTTAACGTTTGGTATTTGGATGACGGAACCTTAGGAGGCGATGCGAACACGGTTTTGGATGACTTGCGAGTACTTATAGACGATTTTCGTGTTATTGGCCTTGAACTAAATTTTTCTAAATGTGAACTTTTTGTTTGTGATACTTGTCCGGATAAAGTTTCGATTATTGAAAAATTCAACTTACTTGCGCCTAATATAAAATTAGTAGAAAAAAGTTCGCTTCGTCTTTTGGGTTCACCGATTCTTAATGAATCTTTATCATCATTTGTCGAAGAACAAATTCAAAAGTTTAGAAATGCTTCTAGCAGATTATCCAAAATTAACGCTCATATGGCTTTTACAATTATAAGATTTTGCCTTTTCGTTCCTAAATTTACATACTATTTAAGATGTTGTCAGCTGTGGCAACACAGTGAGCTTTTGTTAAGCTTAGACAACTTAGTAAAAGATACGTTAGTGTCGGTTTTGAATGTTGAGATGGATGATAGGGCTTGGGTGCAAGCTTCCCTCCCTGTGAGGTTGGGGGGCATAGGGATACGCAAAATTTCTAGTGTGGCATTACCAGCTTTTTTGTCTTCTGTACACAGTACACACAAATTAGTAGAAAACATTCTTGCACGATCTTTAGGCTCTTTCGATGTAGCATATCTGGCTGAGGCCAAAAACACATGGAGACTGGCTTGTCCAAATACTGAATTCCCAAAAATGTTGTCATCTCAGAAACAGTGGGATCGGCCCCTATGCGAGCTAACACGGAAAGATCTTTTAAATACGTGTTCTAGCATCGCAGATCGTGCTCGTATTCTCGCTGTTTCTGTGTGGGAATCCGGTCTTTGGTTACAGGCCATTCCTTCTTACAAAACTGGTAGCCTTATAGATCCATCCGCTTTTCGTCTAGCTATTAGCTTACGCTTGGGTGCAAGGTGTTGTGTTGCACATCACTGCCAGTGTGGTACTGCAGTTGATCAACTCGGTCACCATGGCCTCTCCTGCTCTCGAAATGCTGGTCGAATTTCCCGCCACGCCAGCCTTAACGATATCATTCGCCGGGCTTTTACCAGCGCCAATGTTCCAGCTATTCTCGAACCGAATGGTCTGATGCGTGATGATGGTAAAAGACCTGACGGCATGACTCTGGTTCCGTGGAAGTTAGGACGGCCCTTAGTGTGGGACGCTACGTGCGTGGACACTTTAGCGCCGTCACATCTTTCTGAAACCAATGTGAGGGCTGGCGCTGCGGCTACTTCGGCGGAGCAACTCAAGCGGCGCAAATATGCTAACCTCGGTATGGGTTACATATTTGAGCCGTTTGGTGTGGAGACGTTGGGTCCGTGGGGACCGGGAGCTCATCGTATTTTCCAAAACCTATCTGAGCGCTTGGTCAATGCGACGCGTGATCAAAATGCTGGCACATATTTGGCTCAACGAATAAGCATTGCAATTCAACGGGGCAATGCTGCCAGCATGCTGGGCACGCTGCCAACTGGGAGTGGGCTGGAGCATTTGGACTGCCTATGAGTCTGCTATGACTTATAGGTGTCTAAATGCTTTTATTGTAGTAGCTGTAGTGTTGTATATAGTTCATAGTATTTTGTTTAATAAAGGCATACCGCCGGTAAAAAAAAAATTTGGAGAACAAAACAGTTCTTGGTATAAAAACTAACGACCTTTTCACTCATTTACAAAGAAAGATTACTCACTTGGGAAGATAATGAACTTAGAAATCTCGATCAGCGAGACGTTACCACGAGCGTCCCGAACATTCCTTGAAAAAGAAGGCGGGGAGGGTTGAAATGAAACTATAGTCGGATTTCTTCGATAAAATATTATCGAAGTCGGATTTATCTGGTTTATCAACGTGACTAATCCCGATTATTTCTAAAAATAGTTCTTTTATGTGATGTTATAAAATGCTAATCAATTTTCAATAGCACAACAATATTTCTTGAGAGCGAGATATTATTTGAAGCACTCGTAGCGGAAGCTTGCCTAGCCATTTTTAATCGATCAACTAGGTTAAGCAACGTGCTCGGCGGTCATCACTTGGATAGTTAGTTTAGTTACCATTAGTGTCATTTACCGTGGCGTGCTCACGTGCTTTGAGTGGCACGTTATGGCGTCGCGGTGCCTGTTGTTGTCTATAGGTGACAGTCGTTATATCATACTGGTTAGCAAGCATCTTCAGGTATATTAAGCTTTTCTACTACAGGCATTCATAAAACGCCATGGTCTTAAGCTCGCAAGCCCATGGGAGTCAAGCAAGCAGTCGATAGTCAGTACCACTTTGCTGCCACCGCTCTACTTAGTTAAAATCGAACACACAGCGAGAATTCCGCCGCGCGTTTGAGCTTCACCGCATGGTGGAAGAGCATATTGCGAATGCCCGCCTGGCTAGCGACCACCCTCAAGTAGAAAATCTGTCGCAAGCATCCAACGGTGTGTTCCGGCTCCAACAGCCGTATATTTGAACGCAGTAATTCTAGGTTGTTAAGACCTTCGACCCCAACACCACTTACCATCGGTGAGATTGTGGTAAAAGGCTTATCTATCAGCAATAAAAATAAATAAAAAAGAAGACTCATAAGATGCCAAGGTTTGTTACTTCTCCTGATCCAAAAAAAAACTCTATTACTTAAGGTGAACAAGTGATAAGACATTTTCACTTGTCCATACAAAAGTCAAAGGGTGATCACTGCCTTATTTGAGGGTTTAGGTTCAGAATCAAACAAGATATCTATTTAACTCTTCTTAACCAAAAATTCATAAAAATGTTTCGAAGCTCAAACCTTTCAAGTTAACTATCTTTTCACAAATTTGTAATGGCACAAGCCTAGATAATAGGGAGATTCGATTAAAGCTTAGTTTTGGACCTAAAAACACAAACAAGGGAGTGATTACCCGATTACCGAGATTATTCAATCTTTGTACGTAGAAGTGAGCGGCCAATTCAACCTTTATACATATACGAGTACACAAAGGTATATTTTTTTTTACAAATTCATATAAACCTTTTAGATCGGTTTTATTCTACAATTTTAAAATTTCTCCGAAGCATTTATCGTTGAATTGAGTATTACATTCAAATTCAACTAAAATCATTTATTAAATTTAGGCGCCTACGACGCTCTTATGAAGGTCAATTACAAATTTTAATATTGAAATATTTTACAATGTACTGCCACGTTCATAAAAAAAAATTATAGAGCCACTGCGAGAAGAACGGGTAAGAAACTCATGGCCATTCTTATAAACGTCTTTTTACAATGTGTTATATACAGTATAATACAATTATTACAATATTTGTTTAAATTACGTAGGTGACAGGTGATAGCTTGGCAAAGGCGGATTTTCCAAGCATGTTTGTCGTTTAAGTAATCACAAACTGTGTAGTATTTCTTAATCTAAATGTTTTTACGTGCAACTTGATTTTTGCTTCTCTGAGCATTGTAATAAGTTTGGGATTATATATATATATATATATATATATATATTATGCATGTTATAGCTATTATAAATATTAAATCAACAACGCTTACTCAACTTGTGTATGATTGGGAATAAAAAAGTCATTTTGGTAAAACAGGTCGGTTAGCCATTCAAGTACCGGGGCAGCGAAATGGCGTCAAAAATTCGTAAGCTTGTTTTTACATACATACATGAACCCTGAAAACTCCTTTTTTGACAGTCGTGTAAAGTTGAGGGTAATTTATTTTTCTTTTATGAACCCTGTCGCAATCGTCAATTGACATTATTAACTATACTATTTTTATTATCTTTCACTGACGATATAACTCGATCATCAATTTTTATTTACTTTCAGTATAGAATTATCTGCTCAAATAATGTGTAATTACGCTAGGGAGGGGACCACTCGTAATTATCTGACGATATCGGGTATTGGAGCCGTTTCTATGTGATTACAGCAATCTGTGACATGGCAGGGTCGTCTGTAAGTCGCAGACATATCAGCCTGATAAAGGGAACCTACTTAATACTTTTACAAAAAATACTAGTCATTGAAGGTCACCCGTTGCCAACACAAAAGTAACGATTTAATAATGAAACTCACGTTTATGTTGAAGCAAAATGTATTTTTATGAATTCATAATAAGGTTTTTTTATGCGTGATAGGCAAGCATTTGACCGCTATATCACCTGATGGAAAGTGATGAAAATGTAACATGCTTGCCTAGAAGATATATACTCTTCGGGAAATAAAGACGCGGGCAATGAGTTTCACTCCTTTTGCTATACGGATGATAAATGCTGAAGCGAAATGCTTCGAGCGAACTGGAGGAATGTCAACCATAAAAGGATGACGGCTATCAGAGCGTCTTGTTGTCCGATGATAAAAGGGGCATGGAGGAATCAGCTCGTTTTATACCTGCGCACACTCTCCGAAATGTATACGATAGAATACCGATAGGCAAGCGACCCTGCGACTGTGACCAAGACTGCAGTTTGGACTCAACCAACTTATCATTAAGTTTTATTCAGTAGTTACTTGTCAGGATTTATTTAATAGGTAAACTTTTTTAATTTTATTGTGACAGAACTAGCACGAAGCCCATCTGATGATAAGCGATAACCTATGCATATAACAGAAGCATTCCGTCACAAATGATGAACTGCACTGCGTACGTCACCCTGAAATATACAGTTGTTTGTTTTTTTTAATATGATTGCGACTGAACTGGCATGTGGCTAACGGAATATTCAAAGGCAAACGGTGGTCAATGCGGAATCATTACTTGGGAGGCATACTTTTTATGGGATAGTGACAGAAAAAGCACAAGGCCCACCTGATGTTAAGTTCTTTAAAAAAACCTCTGTCTATAACAGGGGCCGCAGGTCCTTGGTTCGATCCCCACCGCAAGAAGTTCACCGCAAGGTAGAAGAGCAATTACGTATGCCCGCCGAGACTAGTTACCATCCTCAAGTAAACAATCAAACATCTGTGCTTGAGAGCCAGTAAATCTATGTTAAGCCTGCCTTCATCATCACTTACCGTCAGATAAGTGGTCCTAACCTATCACCAATAACAGAAATAAACAAAAGACTGTCTGTTACCAACTCTCCTTTGAAAAGGGTCTAGATTTTTTTAATGAACGATGGAGGTAATGGTATACAGTAGTATTTATTTACTGTGTACCACGACCTCCTTCGTTAAACTTATAACAGAAAATATAAAAGGAGGTAATGGTATTAAACCACTACCTCCTTCGTTCATAAAAAATGAAATCCTGAGTTTAAAATAAAGTACCTAGCATTCATAAAATAAGATGTGAAATGCTACGAAGGATCTTATGTTACCAAATTCATCTAGGTACCTACACACTCCATGCATCAGCTTATTGCATAGATTAAAATGGTAATCTCTCAGTCATTCCCTTTGGAAGCTGGTTTCATGACGAGTTAGGTTTAATAAGACGCAATACATCATACTCGAATGATAAGCGAATCCAGATTAGATGCGCTTAGTTCCAGAAGCTTTGTCGCAGCAGCGGGGCCTTTGTACACGAATGACACCTGCATTTGCAAGCTCATAAAATTTAAACCTATAGTATAGTAGGGAGAGGCATTTGTTCAACGTTGAACGTTATGTTTAGTGATGAGGAGGCAAGCAGGGAGACCACGGCTTCACGGCACTGCATTGTAAAGATAATGAAAAATAATTGTCCATATTTATTTTTCATTAAACTATTAGGAAATTCAGGTAGGAATATCAAAAAACGATTTATAATATATCTATGGTATTTACTCGACGAGGGCACCTGAAGACGTTTAGTGTAGAATTGAAACGAATCAACAACAAATCCAGCTTAGTCACAAATTAAGACGGAATTATCTCTAGATTTTTTTATATATTCAAAGGTAGCATTCGAATCTGGGCGGTCACGACACTTGCTACAGCTGCTGGGACCCACTGCCCCAGCTCTGCACTCGACAAGAAGCATTTGGATAGCGGCTGCCGTGTCGTGATTACAAGCATATGGTGTAAAAGCATTAAGCAGAGAAAGGTCGCCTACCTCGGACGTGTACTCCGGCATGATCGTTACTCCCTCCTACAGACCATCATGATGGGAAATGTACCCGGGAAGCGTAAATCAGGTATACGTAAAATGTCTTGACTCCGTAATATCAGGGAGTGGACAGAGATTAAGAACGTCGAGTAACTGTTCAGACACGGTAATGTTTATAAATAACATTAGCGTGGTTCAGATTGGTGCTTAATAAGGAAAAATTTAAGAAGCTGACTGCCAACCTTCATTAATGAGAGGCACTTAAAGAAGAAGAAGTGTACAAGCAAGATTACTCTGAAACGGTAGTACGTTTTAAGTATCAAAACTAGCTCATACATCAAGCAAAATAAGAGCCAATGAAGCAGCTGATAGTGTTCCTTCTTTTCAGTCCTTGGGAGCCAGTAAAATAACAGGCACATGTGACTCCGCAACTGTAGGTACGTCTCAGAATTAAGAGCGGAGTGCAATTCGTCGCTTGTGATGTAATGCATCTGTGTAGCACAGGTAACTTTTAACATCAAGCGGGCGTCGTCGTACATGTTCCTACACAATCACATAAAAAAAGGTCATAAATACATGCTTGCATTATGGTCTCCTTAGCGCTTTCCCACTCTTGTGTGTTGGTACAAAAGGAAGAAGTTACACAAAAACCTATTAAACATCATTAAACATTTTTTGTAACAGCACCAATGACAATACACGTACCTACTCCAATAATTAGTAAAATATGATTTTCGCTTAGCACGCGATAGTGCTTGTTTCATATTTAGAAATATAGAAGGGTAGTGACATCATACCGAGAGTAAGTGTTTGAAAAAACACTTCTTTCGATCAGATGAAGTCTAGTAGTATGGTTGATGGCCGCGCACCGTCCCCTATGACGGTTAAAGTAATACAATTGGAGCACGAAATTTCGGCTTGAAAAGCCTCGGGGGCCGAGGAGGTTTAGGCATCCGACGCGATTACGGAGGGTGCGGGTTCGATTCCCGCCTTGGACATAAAATTTTGTTCTCCAATACTTTGTAAAAAATGATTTTCGCTTAGCACGCGCTAGTGCTTGTAATCATATTAAGAAATATTAATAATCTTAAGTAGATTAATAACACCTGAAGATATACAGAATTTCATCATCTGCAGCTAAATTGGAACAATATTTTACGAGCCGTCTAATTTTACCGAAACTAGAGAGTATATGTGAAATCTGGATAATCCATAAACAAGTAAATAAACCCACATATTTCAAGATTTGAGTTATGGTTCAAAATCCATTTAATGCGATACAGAACTATGACGATAGCAGAGCAGTCATAGATTTTTAGAGCTTGATGCGGAGTTTGACCCGTCGTTTTTAAACTATCAACGTCCGCTGTAGTTATCACTTGGATGGGTGACCGCTATTGGCATTTACTATAAGCGCTTAAGTATTTCGGAGGCAAGAAGTTTGCTTAGCTCTTCTTAACCTATCAGCAAAGTTAGGCAATGTCCGCCGCGCCATGAGTTGGATGGGTGACCGCTGGTGACTTTGAACGCTTCCATGCTTCGGAGGGCCCGTAAAGCCGTCGGTCCTGGTTGTTGTCTTAGGATGGCAATCGTTATAGCATGGTAGTAGGGCATTTTGCGAATGCTTACCTGGCTAGCTACTACCCTCAAGATAACAAAATAAAAAAATCGAAGCATAAACTTTTATTTATTTTGACCGTTATGTCCCCGTAATGTACTCTGTATTGTTGAAGAAATAGTACATTGTATACAATGAGTGTGATAGATTATTTGAAAATTGACTTACTATGTAATGAAATATTTTTCATCTTCACTTGATTAGCTTTAAGCTTAAGATTAAACACTTGGTTTAATGTGACATTCTTATTTCGTTTTTTATACACTCTGTGGTTTTTAAGAGGAAAATAAGTATTGGTTTAATTATCAATGTGTATCTGTAGTGTGAATTTAATACTGTACCTAATTGTGTTTGTTGTTAGACTGTGATTAAGCATCATATATAGATTATCATGATCACTTGAATCATTATTTGATGATAATATTACTGGAAGTATATTTTATAAGTAGTGAAATTGATCAAGTGACAGTGTAAAGTAATTATTAAAAATAGTTTATATTTTGTTCTTTATTTATGATGTGTAAAAACATTGAAGATTTTATTATGCTTATTGCCTTTATTGTATAGGTCACTTGAATCGTTATTTGATGATATTAATACTGTAAAAATATTTTAAAAGTAGTGTATCTGGTCATATTGTGACAGTTGTAAATATACTTATTGAAGATAGTTTATAATTATTATGTTCTTTATTTATGATGTGTATAAAAACATTTTAGATTTTATCATACTTATTACCATATGTATAGATCACTTGAATCATTATTTGATGTTATTAATACTGTAAGTATATTATATAAGTAGTTTAACTGGTCATGTGACAGTTGTTGAAATACTTATTTAATATACTTAGTTTGTATTATGTGCTTTATTTATATGTGTAAAAACATTGAAGATTTTATTATACTTGTTGCCATACGTGAGCTTGAGACCATACAATTATCAATTATAAAGAGTACTGTGTTTGTGACGGTGGTCGCTTTGTCACCTTGTTTGTTCACTCATTGCGAGCATGGTCTAAGAAAACATATATTATTGTATCATGACTGCGGGTAGCTTCAGTGTCTGTCGGAGCACTGTTGGACCGCCGAGCGGAGCGGACCTCTAGTGGTATCAAAATAGTCTTAAACGACGAAGTGCTGCCGCCGAACAGACCTCCGGTGGTGTTAAATAGTCTTTAACGACGAAGTGCTGCCCAATCAAGATGTTGTGAAATGAAGTAATTTATTATACTCTTTTTTTGATATTATATAACGACAAATATAACGACAATAGTTGATAAGTGTAAATGAAGTGTATATAGTAAGTAAGTAAGTAATACATTGTTAAAAGACGTTTAAAAGAATGGCCCCCAGTTTCTTGCCCGTTCTTCTCGGAGTGACTCTATACAACTTTGTTTACTGAAAGAGGCAGTAAAGTTAGTATATTTCAATGTTAAAATTTCACTAGAGCGTCGTAGACGCCTTAATTGAAGAAATGGTTATGACTTTGACTTTCATTTATCCAACTAACAAGTGCATAAAACAAGTCGTTTTACGCGAGACGTTAAGCAGATATAGTAGAAGCTTAAACTTGTTTTAGCATGAGTTACACACTCAGCTTTTCACTTCAATTGCGAGGAAATGAGTCGATAATATGGTTAATAATATCTCTAGAATTAAAATCGAATCAGATATTTGAACAATGTTCTATTTTGTGTGTTATTACTTTGATAAAATGTATGACTGGGTCTTTAATAATACCCCTGATCCATGGGTATTACGAACCCAGGTAAACTTCCTACACGAAATATAATAGAACTGATTTGGAAGAAAATGTATTATGCACTTGTGCTTTACTTTCACTTTCAGACTTTTATGTACTAGACCTTAAAAAGCCGTTTTAGTATATAAGACCTTCGCGAGCAAGAGAGACACATAGTATTATATCGACCTCCTATGGCAAGGATAGTGGCAGAAAGATGATGAAGAGGATATAGAAACAACATTGTATCGATACCGCATTTGTAAGATATAAGGTGATGGCCATTTTTTTCCATTTCGGTACTTCAGTTCTAATGTTATCAACCCATCATACTTCCACTTAATAAAAGACCCTTTTATGCAGAGTGAGCGACTTTAATGGGCCATATCTAAAGGTAATAAAATTGGGATAATTCAATGAGCAACGTTTTTCAACTCATAATTTACCTAATGGATATTAAACATTGACACAATTCGTTCAAGCAATGATGGCCGAGCGGTAATAACTATGGAATGTCGTGCCGAAGTTCCATGGTTCAATCCCCACCGCACCGGCTTTGAGCTTCCACCATATGGTGGAGGAACATTCTGCGAATGTCCGCCTAGCCAGCTACAACCCTTGAGCAGAAAATCTGTCGCGAAGTCCTTAACAGTGTGTTCCGCTTCTGTTATGGTGTATTGCTGTGGGGAGCTGCTGCTGAGATAGACATTTTTTATCTTACAAAAGCGTGCAATTCGAACCATATATGAAATGGATCCTAGGGAATCTCTAAGGGATGTTTTTAATGAAAGTGATATATAACCTAACTTTACTGAGTCCTTATATGTTTGAAAATATTAGGAAAAAATTTAGTAAAATTAAATTAAACAGTGACAACTACGATTACAACACTAGGAATAAATATAAAATAGGCGGACGCCTCTGCCAAGCTATCACCTGTTACCTACGTAATTTAAACATATATTGTAATAACGTTATAGTATATTACGTTTAAAATAATGGCTCCGAATTTCTTGCCCGGTCTTTTCGCAGTAGCTCTATATTTTTTTTGCTGAACGTGGCAGTACAATGTAGAATATTTCAATATTAAAATTTGTAATTGACCTTCATAAGAGCGTCGTAGACGCCTAAATTGAAAAAAAATATATTTTGAATTTGAATCCGGCAGTAGTAGACTTTGAGAGTGAATAAAATTACAGGAATACACGACTTTGCAACTTACGTCTCAATGCAGTGCAATTCGTCATTGCGTTGAAAAGCATCTGTTATAGGCAGAGGTAAGGCCGCTTAATATCAGGTGGGTCTCGTGCTTCTTCCGTCACAAAAAGGTAACATTATAATGTTAGTGATATAATTATTATATTTTCTTCAGCAAGCGAAGTGTTTTATGAGTTTAAAACTAATTTAGTATATACAAGAATATGTCTTAAGGGCTCCACAATTCTCACAATCCACTAGAAAATCAGCAGTTTGTTGCAGGCGACTACAAAAAGCAAACTAATCGTTGTAGCTAATATCAGCGTACGCTGCAACGTTACAATTACGTTAATGTAATCTTTTTTTTATATATATAAAAAAAAGATAGCATTATAGCAATATTAGGTATATATATATATATATATAACTACTGAACTGGGACTTGACCACTATTTCACCTGATGTTTAATGATGATGCGGTCGATGATGGAGTGCGCTTACCGAGAAGGTATGTATTCACTCGCGTTTTGTAGACCCCCATATTGTACTTGGCATTGCACTATCTCAGGCAGGGTGTTCCATTCCCTGGCGGTTCGCATGCTGAACGAAGACGCAAATCGCTTTGTTCGGGTAAATGGAATATTAACCATATAGCGGTGGCGCTTCTGAGTATCCCTGGATGTCCGGTTATAGAATGGGGATGGCAGAATCACTCAAGTTGCAAGAAAAATAATACTTTCACATGGACGCCGTTCTTTGGTATTATTAAAATGGTTTGTACTGATTAGAGATATTAAGTTTATTTCTAAATATGTTTGCAACAACTATCACGTGCATCTCGTAAGATGAAATTGTACTTAAATCAATTATTATATGTTCTATGCTTTGATTTGAACCTCACCTCTAATATATAAAATTCTCGTGTCACAGTGTTTGTAACAAAACTCCTCCAAAACGACTTGACCGATTCCTGTGAAATTTTGTGTGTATATTCAGTAGGTCTGAAATAGAACGTTAACTATTTTTCTTATCCCTAAATGATAAGGGTAGTCCACCCAAAATTTATTTACAATTTTTATATGATTTGTCATTGAAATATACATTCAACCTTAAATTTCACCCTTCTACCCTCAACCCCTATTTTTTAATAGTGATATTAGTACTTTAAAAATAGTACTCTCGGCGGTTGATGATAGAAAAGTAATTTGATTTTTATTAGTTAATATAATAAAAGTACAATGAATTCAAAATATGATTATCAAATTGGAAAGACAAATAAATGCTTTATCTACCTATTTATAAGTTATTTTTCAAGGCAGTCATCGTTTAAAGCGCTTCATTCCTCTTTCAGTCATATCCACATACCCACAATTAGTTATTAATTATTTTATCACCAAAATATTTACTAGAAATATTTTATATGGCAAAACAACATTTGCTGGGTCAGCTTAGTTACTTTGCGGAAATCCATATTTAATAATAAAAAACATTTTTAAAAGTATCTTAAGAAAACACTTAGTAATACTTTAATAAAACATTATATGATTATTTAATAAAACACTTAAAAAAAAGTATAAAAATATATATCTAGTGACAATTCCACCTAATTTTCCTGTTAAGCCTACGTGACGACACAAACGCCACGCAGGCTAACCGGAAGAATATTCGACTAGTTTCGCTTCTAAACGAAGCGTCTTCAAGAGGTTTTGACTCACCGAGCGCACGATCGAGGCGATTAATTAATATCTAATGTACCTACAATTATGACAGAAAAAATGACTAAAAAAATACTCGTAAAGGAAACGAAGCATTACAAATCTTTCACACCCGATAAACTATCGAATTTAACACCTAAAAGTAGTCTATATTAACCCGCCGCAATCCTGGCAACACGCCAATATTATTTACCTAAATGGATTGAGCCGTATCCGATAAAAATCGGCAATAACCGTTATTGTGGCGTTACACCAGTATTATAGCACATTCTGGGTTGTATTTGTGGGTATATTTGTTTCGGAAAGTTCGTTCGTCAGTTGTGTTGTGTAGAGATTAGGAAAGAATCTTTATTATACTGCTTCCTTAACTATCTTCTGTCTTTCGAGTTTACTTACAGTATGTATTTTTTTATGTTATTGTGACGGAACTTGTATTAGACCACGGTAATATTATCTCTACAGGGTTATTGGTAAAATGCTACAACCTTTTAGGGTTGACTTCTGCTAGTCCTAACAACAATTTTGATATATTTTTTTGCCTACTCTGAGCTAAGAGCGCCCGCCGCGGCAACACTGGACCGCGCCGTGCTCCCTTTGAATAGAGTTTTGAATATTTAGATCGAGCAGAGTAATAAAAAATATGAAATAATATATTACAGGCACAAGAGCCTTTTAAGATCAGGTGGTCCTCGTACTTATTCAGTCAAAAAACCATAAAAAAAGCAAAAAATATACTAAACGAAAAAAAAATCATCTAGAAATATTTGTTAGGACTAGCAGAAGTTAACCCTAAAAGGTTTTTAGCATTTTTCCAATAACCCTGTATAAATAATATTACCGTGACTAGACCCTTCTGTTACCTTGGTTACCACGATTACCTCTGCCCATAACAGATGCATTTTGTAGCGCAAAATGCCCTTCCACCATCAACCTTGACCGACAACGACGACTTACGCAAAGGCACTCATCATTTTCTCTTCAGCCATAGGTCTGGTGGAGGCTTGAGCCGGGGCTAATGGCCTCTGCTAGACCTCGTGGGGCTTCAACCCCACGTTGTATCTTCACTGCGTAGGCTTCACCCCGAGAGGCACGGAAACGCTCAGTAATACATATACCACTAGGGGTCACTCATACATTTAATGATATTTGGAAACTTTGCATATAATATGTAGTTTGATCGGCTTAGCATGACTAGGTAAGAACAACTAGGAAAATATGCTGCTAAAAAAATTGCATAAATATGCCTGAGCAGTCACGGGAAGGCTTAGTAAGAAGGTATTTCTGAACTCATCTTTAAATTGGAAATAAGCGTTTCATCAATTCGTCTATCATATTACTAAAAGATTACAAAACATGAAAAAAATGGCACTACAAAAACGTACATGGAACTTAATAAACAAATTCTTAAGCAATGATGGCCGAGCGGTAATTACCTATGGACTGTCGAGCCGCAGGTGCACGATTCGATCGCCTTCTCCGGCTTAAGCTTCACCGCATGGTGATAGGACATTTTGCGAATGCCCGCCTGGCTAGCTATCACCCTCAAGTAGAAAATCTGTCACCACGCATCTAACAGTGTATTCCGGTAGCAGTCCTTGAGAGCCAGCAAAATTACAGGCATATGAGACTTAACAACTATATCTAAGGCATACTGTCGTTTGTGTTTAGGGTGACGGGCGTAGTAGTCAGACGTTGCCGGTTAACATCAGATGGTCGTCGTGCTTATTCCTTCACTATGACATAATTAATCTAAAATTTCGTAGCGCCTATTTAGTTCTTCCATGCCACGAGTATATTTATATATATAAACAGGGTTATTTGTAAAATGTAACAATCTCTTAGGGTTGACTTCTGCTCGTCCTAACAAACATTTTGAGATTTTTTTTTGTTTTGATAAATAACTTTTTTTTTTGTTTTAGTGCCTACTGTGAAGCAAGAGCACCCGCCGCGGCAATACTGGACCGCGCCGTGCTCCCTTTGATTTGAATAGAGTTTTATATATATACTTACATCAAGCAACGTAATAAAATATATGAAATTATACATTACAGGCACAAGAGCCTTTTAAAATTAGGTGGTCCTCGTACTTATTCAATCAAAACACCATAAAAGAACAAAAAAAATGTATATTAAAATATTTTTTTTTCTAAACAAAAAATATCAGCTCAATGTGTTTGTTAGGACTATCAAAAGTCAACCCTAACAGGTTGTTAGCATTTTTCCAATAACCCTGTATAGTTCATCCATGCCTCGAGTATACCCCTACTCTATAAAAAAAATGGACTCCTAAAAGTGTATACACGTGCGTGATTGTTCTTGCGTAGGCGACGTACTTGTTGGAGAGTTGGTGATCAATCAATACCTGAAGTTTGTGAGCATGTAATAAACTTTTAGAAGAAAGGGGAACTTTCCGGAAAGTTGGGCAACCTCGAAGTATTTGTTATTGTAATGGAACAGACAACAGTATAAAATATATACTATAAAGAAACAAATCAATTCATTTGACTGAGGTCAAATGATAGTCCATTAGCAATGAATATATAATTGGTTTCGAGAATATTCGACGCTTATTATTAAGGCGAGAACGCAGCAGCGGCTGCGAGCTCCCGTGCCAGCCTGGAGAGCATAGATATCATACAAGCGTATACGATTTTCACAGAGATATATAGACATTTCGGAGAGTGTGCGATGGAGTTGCATAACCTAATACCTGCATCTCCTTTCCACTACCGGACTACAAGACGTACGGAAACACGGCATCCGTATATGGTTGACGTTCCTCCTATCCGCACAAAGTGATTTGCGTCCACGTTTATAATAAGAACAGCGAAGGAATGGAACACCCTCCCAGCGTCTTTGTTCCCTAAGAGCTACAATTTGGAAGTCTTCAAGTATAGAGTGAACAGGTATCTTCTAGGCAAGCATGGTGGAGCATGCATAGCCGACCGCGTCGTCACTTACCATCTGGTGAGATTGCGGTCAAATGCTTGCCTATTCGGAATAAAAATAGAAAATAAAATATCTTAGAATTGCTTTGAAAAATTGAAGCCAGCTCTTTTTCTGTCGTAAATATCGTGATGCTACATTCAACAACTACATCATCATCATTACGCAAGAACAGGTGAGATAGCAATTATGATAGGGCTGCCATTTCCAAATTTGAAGTTTAGGATTTGAAGGTATTCATACTTATATTTCAAATTGAAGTCAGTTAAGGGTACTTAACATATAATAAGTACTGAAAATATAGCGTTTTGAAGCGACCGTATCGAAGTTTGCTTGGCCGATCTTAACCTATCAGCTAAATTAAGCAACGTCCACCACGGTCATGACTTGGATGGATGACCGCTAGTGACATTACTACTGAGCGCTTCCGTGCTTCGGCGGGCACGCAAGTAGAAAATCTGCCGCCATGGACCTAATGGTGTGTTCCGGCAGCTGTCCTTGAGAGCTAGTAATTCTAGGGTAGCCTGAACAACATCTTCGACCACATTATTAATTTCTTACCATCGGGTGAGATAGTGATCAAAGGCTAACCTATCAGACATAAGAGTATCAGCCGGAATGTCCACTGCCGTCCATTGGCGATTAAGGGGGGGTTTGCCAATACATTTCTACTGGAGTTGTATTACATATTGGAAAGATATTATCAGCCATGTGATAGTTTATGGACTTACGAGGGTGATTAAAAACAAGAATAGCGCAATTACGATTGCAGATGAACATAATCTAACTACAATTTTATTGTTTTGTTTATTACAAGTTATTTTGTTTTGTCAGACTTGTTGCGTAACTAAAGAACAATCAGAGGAATATATATTAAGGTTTTATTATTAAATAAGTAATGTTGTCGGAAAATGTGTGTGTGTGTAAAATGAAGTTGCTTTAAAATTGTATGCTGTATTGCACAGTATCAGCTGAATTTCATGTCACGTGCCCACTGCTGAACATAGCTTTCCGCATCAGAGTTGCTAAACGGTTACAAAAAATACGGATATCATATTTTTTTACACTGTGGTTGTTTAATTTCCATCATTCATCACATATATTTAGATACAAAGAAAATGAAAAAAAAAGTACAATTGTTTAATCTCTGGTACACGTCTCAATGTGTAACTTTTTCTATATTTTCAATAGTTTTTTCATCGTTTGGTAACTTATTAAACAGCTGTGCTCCGGCAGCCAATAATGTCTTCTTTACTTAATTGAACGTAGTTGAACCTGACTACCGTAACGACAATGATTCCGATGCCTAAAAGTATGCCTATATTGATAGTACAATTATATCGGTGACTAACATTTGAATAAAATATTCTAACAATAGGTGGTGAATTGCGTACATACGCTTTTTGGAAACATATCTCGAAATATTATATCACAAAAGAAATAAAATGCTACAACGACATGTGAAGCCGATTCTGAGATAAAATTTATATTTTTTCAATGTTAAAAGTCCTTGAATACAAGTTCTTTCACAAAAAAGACTTAAAACTGCGGCAGCTGTTTCAGTCACAAAAAAAAATCTTGCTCTTGGAAACATGACAGCGGAAACTCTGTAAGTAATGTTCCTCGTTGTCTACATTGATTTACGGCGCACATTGTTTTCAGGACTTACTACACAGTATAGTCTAGTAAGTATGTACCTACAGTGGGTAAACCCACTGTAGGTAAACTATCAACACAAGGAGTTTGCATTATATAAATTTAACTGTGTCCCGCTCCCTTAGAAACTACTCGGTAAATAAGGATAAATAAAAGTCGACTTAGGGAAAATAATCAGGCAACAGTATTTGAATAAGTTTCTTGAACTAGATTTCAAGGTTTTTTAGGTACGCCTCCTTGAGGACTGGGGCAATGACAATAAGTATAGGCATCGCAAGTTAACGAAGGCAGTGCCCTCACCCTGTGCTCTGTACACAGTTGTAACCTTTTCCAAGAGTCATTTAGAGACCGCGCCTTCGATTGCGCCGACAAAGCCTATTGTGGCTACAAAGCCTTTACCACACAAAACACGGGACGTATGTGATCCCGTTGGTGAACCCGCAGACTATCAGTGAGCAATATCTTTTTGGGAGTCTGTTTTTCTCTTCAACCGAAAACATCTGAAGTCGTATGTAACAATGTCCATGACCTTTCGCGAGAGGGGTTTTATGGTGTTACGCAGTCTCGGTGACTTTATAGTCTTAAATAAATTGTTTGATTTGGATAATCGAACCAAATATACGGTCAAAATAGTATTTGTACGGGGCGTGCTGTCTATCGAGCGATGATTATTTTTTTTAGAGATGCACGTAAGTTAATAAATATAGTACTTTCCATGAGCATTACCTCAAATCATAATTATCAAAAAGTAATTTTATAATTGATGTAGATTTCAAATAAATTTTCAAGTGTTTTAGAAAGATTAGCAGCTAATTATGTTCCAACTCTTTAACATTGGCAATCTCCTATCTGCTTGGCGCTCCGATTACTTTACTATATAATTTTATAAGGAAATGTTTTACTCAAGATATTTAAAATCATTTTTTTTAATAGGATTTGATATTTTGAAAAATTGTATAAAAGATTTTTACCTATTTTACTTTTATTTCATTTTTCAAGTTCAATTTATTTATTCTTCATAATATAAAATTATGATGGTCTTAATTTAGAATAAAAGTTATGTGCAATTACCATGTGCCAAGAGCTTATCAAGTGAATCATAAAATGATTTACAGATTTATAATGGTATTTTACTTTTTACTGTATTGACTAAATTAAAGTGTTGATACCGAACATGATTTAGATTGAAATTAATTTATCATTGCATAGCATAAGTATTGTATACATGTATATATTGAAGAGCTTGTTTGAAAGAAATATAATTAAAAATTAATAAAAATATACATTTCCAATTTACATTTAGCAATATACTGTCATAAAAAATTGTTATGCAGAATTTCGCTGACATAAGACAGAAGCGCTTGCCTGCTTGGCCTAATGTGCTGAAAGCTTTAAACATACAAGAAAGTTGATTTATCCTTCCAGTAACTGGAAGAAGATCCATACATGTGCGGAGCCCCAATAATGTTTCTGTGTCCTATTCTTTTCTGGGACTTCTGGTTATGATGAATAATTTGCTACAGTTTAGTCGATAATTGCCCGATTTGAAGACATTTTTCTTATCGACTACAATCGGATCCATCGTTGACGAATTAATCCTAAATGGTCAACATGCTATAAGCTAAAGTTAAAAAGGCTTCCAATGGCAGCTGTCAGAACACACTATTGATGCTTGCGTAAGACTAACACACAAACATCCACATTGCGACTAATAAAACAAAATAAATAGGCTTATTATTTCTGAAATATTAGTCGTAAGAGAGAATACGGACTTCAACTTAGCCACGTCGTCTTATTTGGGTAGTATGGGTAAACATTGATCTTCATCTACATTTCATTGTAGATAAGTGAGCTTTGGTCGGGACTTGGAGTTAATAATAATATTCTACATTCTAATCTAGATACGTTGTTAGAAAACACAAAATGTTTTATTCATAAACGTTGCATAAATTTAAATAACTTCTTCATTTAGTTCGCAATACAAATTTGTATTAATAAATGTGTATAAGTTGATTGTACTTTAAGCAACGTTTATGAAATAATTTGAATTCTGCACAAAATATATTTATCTATTTATACATATTTAATTATATTGTTACAGACAGTTAATTGTCTTTTTTTAAATATTTTTATTATTGCAATAGCGCATGCTCTGCTACATTAAAAAAATGAGATGGGATTTTTTTATTACAGTACGCACATGACTATAATGTATCAACTCGTAATTTTGTAAAGTTATTTGTCTCATCGAATAGTCCTAATTATGTATCCACTATATCTATAGGGAACATAATACCATATGCGGTGCCATATCCTTCACATAACATAACGATCTCAATAATTTACAATTTTGTACTTGGGATGCATGGGATCCCCAAGCCGCCTGCCTAGCGTGGGGATTATGGCAAACCCCCTGGGAGGCTGTGTTCAGCAGTGGACGATCTGGCTGATTCAGTTAATTACTTACAGTGGTTATATACTTAACACGATTATGTAATATTCATTGTTATAATCACGCGAAGCTTACGATTTTTATCTGTCAATAAATGTTTATAATACATGTTTATTGTATGTTTAACTTTTTTTTTTTTTTTATGCCTGATAGGTTATCCTTTGACCACTATCTCACCTGATGGTAAGTGATGATGTGGTCGAAGATGTTGTTCAGGCTTACCTAGAATTACTGGCTCTCAAGGACAGCTGTCGGAACACACCGTTAGGTGCTTGGCGACAGATTTTCAACTTGATTATTGTAATCGAAATTATTGATTACATTGAATATAATTCCATACTATTTAATATAATATTATAAATGAGAAAGTAACTCTGTTTATATATCTGCCTGTCTGTCTCGCTTTCACGCCAAAACTACTGGACCAATGTGGATGAAATTTGGAATGATAATAGTTTGAGATACGGAGAAGGACATAGGATAGTTTTTATCCAACTGCGCAAAAAGAGGTTCATGTTTTTGCGTAATAGCCGGAATACGCGCGGACAGAGACGCGGCCGGAAAGTTATCCTAATATACTTAGATATAAAATAACGTCTTGTGATCTCACTTTACATTTAGTTGATAAATGACAGAACTTGAGGTGCAAAATAAATTTGGAACAGACGCAGAAATACAAACCAATAAAGTTAATCCCTCTGTCTCTTTGACAAATTATACTCACTTTTTTGGTGTTGGTAACGTTTTAAATCGTTTAATCGTGCCGCATAGCCTAATGGCTATTTCTTTAGTGATTTGGACGCAGATATCGCCTAATGAGCCTATGTTTTACGTCGGCTGATAAAATCGACTTTATATTGATCTCATCCACAAATATCATTTTATTAGGTATAGAACTCATGTTGCGTGAATTCGACTCGCAATTGTATTTTTTTTACCTTCCTCCCTGAATTAAAAAACTATTTTTTCTTTTTTTATGCCTGATAGGTTCGCCTTTGACCACTATCTCACCTGATGGTAAGTGATGATGTGGTCGGAGATGTTGTTCAGGCAAACCTAGAATTACTGGCTCTTAAGGAAAGCTGCCGGAACACACCGTTAGGCACTTGGTGACAGATTTTCTACTTGAGGGTGGTAGCTAGCCAGGCGGGCATTCGCAAAATACCCTACCACCATGCAAAAAACGTTAGTTTTTATGAGAACTTAGATTATTTTTCAAACTACACGAATATGAATTTTATTATAGTCGATCGATACTATATATCGATCACCAATAAAAAACGATTTAAATCTGAAGCCTTCATCGGGTCCTTGAACATGGCATACGTCCTTCGTCTCTTCTTGTAGTTCAATACTCGATAGTTACGAACTCTTCAAACAATAGGTTAAAAACATTCATTATTTTTCCTATTTTCTAGCAATCAACAATAAAATAGAAATACGCTATTTGATTGCAAAAACAAAAACCCCACACATAGCAGGGTAACGTACAGCACTTACTAGCATTGACCTTTATTGTATGGACAGGTTTATGTTGACCACAATCTCACCTGATGATGTGGTTGAAGGTGTTAACAGGCTTAATCTAGAATTACTAGCTCTCAAGGACAGCTGCTGGAACACACCGTTGGGTGCTTGTGACAGAATTTCTAATTGAGGGTGGTCGCTAGACAGGCGATCATTCGCAAAATGCCCTTCCACCACGCGGTGAAGCTCAAGCCTGCGGCGGGATCCGAATCATGGACCTGCTGCGCGGCAGTTCATAACCAAAGCCATTATGTTTCTTTAAGTACAAAGCTGAAAGTGAACATCAAAGGAAATCCTTTGTTTTTTTTCACATAAGAATATTGTGAGGTAATACTTGTAATAGGTGAGAAACATAACGCCGCTTTCGTGGCGTTGAAGATGAAAATGAAGCGATGAAATTGATCTAAATCCCACGAAACTAAGTCAAATCTCGACATCTACAATCATATTCATTAATAGAAGTCAAGCCCTATAAAAGTCGTTTTATATAATACAACGTATAATACTTAGAAGATTCTAGAGCCCTATGCATGTCCAAAAAACACATACCTATTAATTTAATCATTCCATTAAAAGCAGGCTGTTTTTAATGCTGCGTTTTTGGCCAGTGTATATATATATATATATATACATACGCATTTTCAAGATTCTTACTGTTATATTTGTTATGTGAATCCCTACTTCAGTATTGTGTTGGAGTATAGGGAGAGGTGGATAAAACCCTCATGAGTGAAATAGGAAGGGCTCATAGAGCAGTACTAAAAGTGATGGTTGGTAGGCCACGTCGTTATCCTACAGGAATATTTACCAGGCTTCAGTCCCAATAGCGCATCAGTTTATTGTCTTCAATGCCGTAGAAAAGAGATAATTCATGGTATAAAAACCTACCACAACAAAAAATCACACGTAGATTGTACCAAAGACAACAGTTGGCACATAGGCACCATTTTTGCCAAACGTTTTCCAAATTATGGCCGTATTTATACGTTTAACTGAGTATGAATAGTTGTCATAAGAAACCTTTGCTTCGATGCAAAAATAAATATTTCAAGATGGTTTCTCTCTCTCTCCCTCTCCTTTGTTAAGCGACTTAAAAAAAGAAGTTCTAATTTCGACTGTATTTTTTATTATGTCTCAGAACTTACGACTGGGTGTACCAATTTTGATGATTCTTATTTATTTGAAAGCTAGTGCTTCCCGTGTGGTACCATATACATTACATCGAAATCGGTCAAGCCGTTTTAGAGTTACTCCAACAATTGATAAATGTTTTCCATCTTGATGATATGTTCATTGACAGTAAATGACAATAGACCCCGAAAGTAGTAATGGTCACTAAAAAGAATGACAAAAATTATTCACGTCAAAATGAAACCTACTTTAACACTCAAAAATGAGTAATAACTTATAGAAGTCGGTACCATTCGCACAATATTGTTTTAATAGGTACTTTTAAACTATCATGGTACCGACTTAAACAAGTTATTTCACGCTTTTAAGTGTTGAAGTCGGTTGACCTTTTTGAGGTATTTTTTTTTAGTTCTATTGCGTAGTTGTTATCATGATACTAACTACTGCTCCTATCCTATAATGGGACAGTAGAACAATTGTGAATATACAGGGGTATGTTTATTAAAATAAAACATAACTTAATGACTGATTCGCAAATCCCAGTGCCAATCCAGATAAAAGAAAATGTAATAGATCAACGCACCCCGGTCAATAACCCCATATATCGAAGCTAAACGAGCCTTCGACTGGAATAGTACTCTCCACTGCGTCATAAACACTGATACTTGTGTTTTCATGCGAACATCAACATTGTTGCACCGACGGGATAACATCTTCTCTTGTTATTACGAGATGTGGTTGTGGTTACGATCTTGGGCTCGGTTCTGCTGTTTTCATCTTTTCAACTATTCGAAAAAATATTAAAAACTATTCGGCGCAAATGTGCTAACCTCGGTATGGGTTACATATTTGAGCCGTTTGGTGTAGAGACATTGGGTCCATGGGGACCGGGAGCTCATCGTATTTTCCAAAACTTATCTGAGCGCTTGGTCGATGCGACGCGTGATCAAAATGCTGGCACATATTTGGCTCAACGAATAAGCATTGCAATTTAACGGGGCAATTCTGCCAGCATGCTGGGCACGCTGCCAACTGGGAGTGGGCTGGAGCATTTGGACTGCCTATGAGTCTGCTATGACTTATAGGTTGTCTAAATGCTTTTATTGTAGTAGCTGTAGTGCTGTATATAGTTCATAGTATTTTGTTTAATAAAGTAAATAAAAAATAATAAAAAAAACGATTCGAAAGCAAATACATCACTCTTCCTTACGTTTTACCTCTTTTTAATAATAGATATATGGGCTTTTCTTTGATCTTTATCAAATCAAATCATTTATTGATTTGCTAGAATAAATGTCAAAAGGATCTTAATATTAGTCATATAATCGTACATACATGGATTCAATCTGCAAGCAGACGTTCAAATATTTAATCAGCTAGTATATATTCAATATTTACTTACAATAATCTTGAAAATTCTTAATACCATTAAAACAATTGCTAAGAAGCCTATGATCGCTAAGTGAAACATTTCTTAAATTTCCTTTAATTTAATATCCTAATATCATTAATATAGCAATTATATTTTTTTATGCACATATTATAAATGTTTCTTTTATATAAATCTTTTCGGGCTAGAGGTTCATAAAATAAGTATAATGATACTTAGGAACATATTACAAAATATCAGGGTGTTGTTTGGCAAATATACAAATTTCTTTAATGTACATGCAAGGTAGAGAAATTATGTCGCATGATTTAAACAGAAGTTTACAACTGCCAAAAAAACAGGCTCTATTTATCACCCTAACACACCGTTTTTATATTACACTCGTTCAACATCTACTGAGTTATCCCACAATATCAAGTCGTTACTAAGCAGATACGAAACGTAGCCATGATATGCCACTAACGCGGCTTCAATAGATACAGTGTGTATGATTTTCTTTGGAGCAAACACAAAGCGTTCATTTAATAAATTTTCCAGTTAAAGTGTTTGTCAGGAATAAGTCCTAAAAAAATATAGTCTTAAACGTTAACAACTTATTCGTTATTAAAATTAATATTTAGCACCTATGTCAACATATACTTATACTATAGTTATTTAGAAGTTATTTGTAGGTATTAAAATTCCTTATATAATCGGAAATACTGAGAAAATCCTATGACTAATTCCAAACAAAACTATTTACAGACTCAACTTCATTCAACCAAAGTCCATTACATTTACCATAGAACAAAATCACTAACGCCAGAATCCATCTTGGTGGATAACACCGCAGTTTCAAATATTTTGCCTTAAACAGTAATGTGCAAGTGAATGACCCTGTAGCCCGTGAAATTACTGGACAAATGAGACATGAGAACTACAAAGAGAGAAGTTTATGGCTCAGCTTTAATTGGCTTAAAGCTGTCATGGTGTGTGTTCTAATCCTAATCTAATCGCCATATGGGCTAACTAAGGACAGCGTTGCTCATCCATTGAATGGGAACCAGTATCTTCTTTGACCAACTTTTTTAGTTGTATTTTTTGATATTATTTTAATGTGATTAGATAACGAAACAGCACAAGGTCCACCAGATGACAAAAGTTTAACTTCTCCATGAGTCTGCCTATAGAAGATGCACTTCATCATACTTAAACTGCACAAACTAAAATACGCCCATCACCCCGAGACAAAGTTGTTTAGTCTCACGTGCCTGTAAATTCAAGGGCACCCGTATCCTTCAAACCTAAATACAGTAATGCGCAGATCAGAACTTGTTCTTGCTTGGGGACAGTGAACATCCCCCAGGAAGAACAAGTTCACAAAGAGTTCATCTGTTACCAGTGAATAAACAGTGATACCTAAACCTCAATTTGCCATTTTCAAAACGAGGTCCTTCCTTACTTAAATAGCTTATTATAAATTCACTCCTAAAACAGATTAAAATCCATTTTTTTTATGGGATATAAGGGCAAACAAGCTGTCGTCTCACCTAGTGGTATGTGATCACCGTTGTCCACGAACATCCACAACACCAGAGGTCTCGAGGTTGCCCGCATTATAGAAGCCTTCAGGAAGAAGGCATATTCCCTGAATATGCCTTCTTCCTGAAGGCTCCTGAGTCGTATCTCTTTGGAAATACTTCACATGGCAGCTGGTTCCATATTGTGGCAGTGGGAGGTAGAAAATTCCTTGAAAATCATATCATACGTGAAAATAAAACATCCGCTGGAAGACATCCAGCACCTGGGACATGCCAGCCACGGAAATACAAAGAACATTAGTGACCTTCCAAGATCCGCCCCGATATTGCATCCTACCCTCTCAGGAAATGAAGGAATTTTTTTCTAGGAAAGAAATGAAGGTACTTCTTGGCGCCAAGAGGTAAGAGTTTCTAATTTAACCCTACGGGGAAGTGTCTTAAGAAATACTAGATGTATGATAACTAACAAAATAGCAGAATTGATCTTCAGTTGCCTTGTTTGTAGAAAATACGCACGTGTTGGTTTTAGAAATGCATTCATGTTTTAGAAGTGTGTTCATGTTTGCCTGCAACATGTTTTCGTTTGACTGCTGTGAAGCCATAAAAGAGAAGCCATATTTGCGCATATTGCAGACATAATTATAGACATATTTATTAACCTACCGATTCTTTTATACAAATCAGACATATTGCATGTAGAAATATTTATTTACTAACCGTTCCTTTACATATCAGACGAGAATTATTACAAATGAATGAAATTAATTGAATTATTTTGTTTACATGAGTTTTTAATGCAGATAGGCGAGCCTATGACCACATTCTCACCTGATGTTAGGCTATGATGTGATCGACGGATCTAAAGCGGCTATAACCTAGAATTGGGATACAGCTTTTGAAGCAGTTAAGGCTCAGTGGCATGGCTATGGACTGCCGCGCAGCAGGTCCATGGTGGAAGGGCATTTTGCGAATGCCCGCCTGGATAACGACCACCATCAAGTAGAAAATCAGTCGCCAAGCGCCTAACGGTGTGTTCCGGGCAGTCCTTGAGAGCGAATGAAATTACAGGCACATGAGACTTAACAACTATTTCTCAAGGTGACGGGCGCAGTGCAATTCGTGACTTTTGACGAAATGTGTCTGTTATACGCAGAGGTTAGTCCGCTTAACATCAGATTGGCCTCAAGGTTGAACCGTCACAATTTATTTTTTTTTTTTTTATTGCTGATAGGTAAGCCTTTGACCACAATCTCACGTGATGGTAAGCGATGATGTGGTCGAAGGTGTTAACAGGCTTAACCTAGAATGACTGGCTCTCAAGGATAGCTGCCGGAACACACCGTTAGGTGCTTGGCGACAGATTTTCAACTTGAGGGTGGTCACTAGCCAGGCGGGCATTCGCAAAAATGCCCTTCCACCATGCGGTGAAGCTCAAGCCCGCGGCGGGATTCGAACTATGGACCTGCTGCGCGGCAGTTCATACCCAAAGCCACTGAGCTATCACTGCTTCATAAAAAAAGTAACATAAAAAAAGCTGTCAAGGACAGCTCTCTGAACACACTTTTAGGTGCTTGGCGACAGATTTTCTACTTGAGACAGTTGAGGGTGGTAGCTAGACAATGCGGGCATTCGTAAAAGACCCTACTATTCAGACCATGCTATTATGACAGTCATTCTATATAAGACAAAAACCACGACCAACGGCTTTACGTGCCCTGCGAAGCACGGAAAAGTTCTATAGTATGTGCTATAGTAGTCACTCATCTGAACTATCCAAGTTATGACCGTCGTAGACGTTCCTTAATTTAATTGATCGGCTAAGAACGACTCCACTACGGACGCTTCAGAAAGCTCTACAGCTCTAGACCACCAAGACCCTTATCCTTTCTACATTGATACCTACCACTTTATGATAGGTATCACAAAAGTAACTAAACATAAGAATAATAAAATACCCGGAATCCTACCACTATGTACAAGATGGTAGGATTTCGTTAAAAACGTTTGGATGGGTCCAAAGACTTTTTGAGTTCGATTTTTTATTACTCTCGTGTTAAACAGTTACTATTTCGCGACAAATCTTTAATTAGCCTTTGAGTAGAATTTATTTAAGTATTATTTAGGGACTTATACCCATATTTCTGCTACAAACCTTGTTGTACATATACCACATAACAATGATATCATAAGAGAATATAACTTAATGCATTTTACTCGGAGTTCTTTGCGCGATAAAATCCGGAACGTAGATATTCGCCAAAGAACAAAAGTCACCGACATAGCTCTCAGAATTTGCAAGTTGAAATGGCAATGGGCGGGCCACATTGCTCGACGAACTGATAACCGATGGGGAAGAAAGGTTCTCGAACCACACTACAACGGACGACGTAAAGTTGATAGGCCCCCCATTAGGAGGACTGACGATACCCTGAAAGTCGCGGGTAGCCAATGGCTACACGTGGCTAATAGCCGTTCTTTGTGGCGATCTTTGGGGGAGGCATTTGTTCAGCAGTGGACGTCCTCCTGCTGATGATGATGATGATGTTGATGCATTTCACGAAGACGCGCCCCAACCATTAACCACTCAAAAGGCGTGTGTGCGTGACTTTGTTTGTCGTTTCTATTGCTACTAGTATGCACTTCGTAGCTGTGTTAGTACAGGCAGGTACATATACCAAATTAGAACACATTTTAAAATTAGCCAATTATGACGATCGCCCCTCCTGCTCTCAAACTGCGGCGTGCCTTCATATCATGCATGGAATAAGCACAATGCATTAGATATTTTTTTATGCCTATAGGTTAGCCTTTGACCACTATCTCACCTAATCGTAAGTGATGATGTGGTCGAAGATGTTGTTCAGGCTAACCTAGAATTACTGGCTCTCAAGGACAGCTGCCGGAACACACCGTTAGGTGCTTGGCGACAGATTTTCTACTTGAGGGTTGTAGCTAGCCAGGCGGGCATTAGTATGTTATAGTTGCAAAATGCCCTACCACCATCCTATAACGAATGCCATCCTAAGACAACAACCGGGACCAACGCGGCTTAAGGTGCCCTCCGAAGCACGGAAGCATTCAGTAGTAATGTAACCAGCGGTCACCCATCCAAGTCATGACCGAGGCGGACGTTGTTTAATTTTACTGATCGGTTCAGAACGGCTAAGCAAACTTTGCTACGTGCGCTTCAAAATTACTAGCAAAAAGCTGAGCTTTGTGAGGGCTCGCGTTTTTTTTACAATCTTATTCTAGTGATGTCATTTAGTATTAAGTAGATTAACTACGATGTATTTGAGTATTGAGTTTAGTTCTGTTGCAGCGATGTTAATTAACTCTTTGGTTTTCTAACAGATAACGTTAGTAGTACAATAACATCTATCCATATTCCACACATTTCGAAGCAGTGATGGTTAGTGGCATTGACTATGGACTGCCACGCAGTAGGTTCATGCTTCGAATCCCGCCGCGGGCATGGGCTTCGCCGCATGGTGGAAGAGCATTTTGCATATGCCCGCCTGGCTAACGACCACCCTCAAGTAGAAAATCTGTCACCAAGCACCTAACGGTGTGTTCCGACAGCAGTCCTTGAGAGATAGAGAAATTGCGGGCACATAAGACTTTAGAACTATGTGTCAAGGTGACGGGCGCAGTGCAATTCGTGAGTTGTGACGAAATGCATCTGTCATAGTATAGGCAGAGGTAAGTCAGTTTTACATAAGGTGTGCCTCGAGCTTGTTGCATCACAATAACATAAAAAAAACAATGTATACAAATTTGTAAATGTTAATTTTAATTGTTTTATTTTTTTATAGATAACACATCTAGATATGAAATTAAATTACTATGTAAATAGCACAAATCTATAGGCGTGATAGGTATTATTAGACTTTTTTATGATATTATTATTTAAAACTTATCGAAAGTAGGTACACGTTGAGATAATAAAAGCGAGATGTTAGAAAAGTTATTTCAACTTTGGCAAAGATAAAAACTTACAAAGCCAATTTTACCAAAATTTTAATGAAATAAACTTATAGGTTGATATTGTAAGCTTCGCTTTGCAATAATTGCAACATTGGAATGTCACAACCACAGAAAAATTGTATTTTATATCTCTATGGTAACAACAATATAATAAATGCTAAAGTGTGTGTGTAGTCTAGTGATTGAAGCAGTGATAGCTCAGTGGCTTTGACTATAGACTGCCGCGCAGCAGGTCCATGGTTCGAATCCCACCGCGGGCTTGAGCTTCAACGCATGGTGGAAGGGCATTTTTGCGAATGCCCGCCTGGCTAGCGACCACCCTCAAGTTGAAAATCTGTCGCCAAGCGCCTAACGGTGTGTTCCGGCAGCTGTCCTTGAGAGCCAGTAATTCTAGGTTAAGCCTGGTATCACCTTCGACCACATCATCACTTACCATCAGGTGAGATTGTGGTCAAAGGCTTACCTATCAGCAATAAAAAAAAAAGTAGTCTGAACGTGTATTTGAATAGATTCAGGCGTTACTTTGCGAAAAAATATAAAAATGTATCTAGTGCCAATTCCGCCTAATTTTACTGTCAAGCCGACGTGACGTTACAAGCACCTCGCAGCTAAACCGGAAGAATTTACGACGCGTTTCGATTCTACACGAAGCATCCTCAGGAGATTAGACTCTACGAGCGCACGATCGAGAAATTCTCGATCTCGATTGTTATTATTGTGTATTTGTTGCTACTCACTAAACGGTTATACCGATTTTCATGGTGCTTGGATGTACCAAGTTTCATGAAAACACGTACCACATGTGCTAATGACGATATGAGGTACTTTTAACCCGATTTACTTTGTTGTTCCCATGCGAGTACTATATTTCCAAGCAGTATCTTTGCGGCTTAGTTGCGGGTAGACACATAGGTAAATAATTATACACAAAATGTCACTTTGGTATCCTTAGGTTTTGGGTTTGATTGCTGTTTGGATCGGATACTTATTAGGTTATATGAACCAAAAATGTTTCAGTAGTTTTATTTTATGAAATTGTGACGGATCAGGCACGAGGCCCATCTGCCGTTATGTGGACTAACTTCTGCCTATAACAGAAGCATTTCGTCACAGGTGACTTATTGCACTGCGCGTGCTGAGACATACAGTAGACATACAGACTGCTGCCGGAATACACTGTTTGGTGCTTGGTGACAGATTGCCTTTCGCTTGACAGACAGCTAGTCAGGCAGGTAGTAGTTCAACAACGCATTTCATGTGTAGGTTTAGATTAAATAACAGAACCAGTGTATTTACCAATGCGCCACTTCCAAACGCTAGTTTTCGGCAACAAGGGTAAAAAATTGAGTTGCGCCAAAAAAGGTAAGCAGTAAAAACTTGAAAGCTTTTCCATTGAAAGAGAACTAACTTGTAAAAACACTATCCGCACCATCCCTTACTCGATTACGACTCATAAAAAACTCCTATCATAAAAATGGACAGCCTCTCTTGAGTAAATAATAAAAATAAATTGAACGAGTACCGAACCTGTAATCTTATAAGTAAAATAAATTATGCCTGTAAAAAATATTATACATTTTACAATGAAACAGGGTAGCGCGGCGTGGCGCGGCGCTATATTTACGGCCATGGGGCTAATTCTCGCGTCTACGATATCATCTCACTCACGAGATCGGCACGATACCACTGACAAATACCACACACAAATTTACTCAATAAACAAAACCATTCTCTTAATAATATTCTAGACTACATACTTATATCTCGGAAATAAAAATATTAATTTTCAATCTCGTTAAACTAGTTTTTGAAACTGTTACCGCTAGAAAGTCACACAATACTAAAAAGTAATATATTAGACACTACATTTTAGTTTTGTGTCTTTTGTTATGCCTAAGTTGGGTACGATAAGTTTTCTTCATACTCTATTGGATATACCTTATTAGCGAAAGATGAAATATGTCAGTCACCGTACAGTCGTTAAGGAGGTTGTGATTGTGCAGAACTAATTTTTATGACAGCGTTACCGGATATTCCCTCCTCATGTTATCGTAATTTCTGCAAAAAAGTTAGGGTTTTGTACAAAAATACATTCGAATGTATTACATACATATTACATATGTAATACGTACAATCTAAACAAAAATACCTTTTTAGTTTTTGATTCATTACTCTACTTTCGCTAATAACTTATAAAAACGTTCTTTTTGTTATTTTTCCAGTAAATTACAAAAACATGTTATTGATAAATTTGTTCTAATAAAGAAAAAAACAACTGAGAAGACGAATTTAAGAAAAGTGCTTGATGTCACACATACAGCCAACTGTAATGTCACACACACAGGTGGAACTAGAATGGACAAGACTAAGTAAAATAAAATACTTGAAAGTAGTACTATTGATGGAAAAGTTAATAATAGGCTATAATATATATATAAAGTCTACACGGACTGCATGAAAAATGATTGTGTGCCAAAGGTGCGAGTGCTTAAATGACGTCCAATAGAGCGGAGTAAAATAATACTACAAATTGAGCCAACCCCACTTAACATGCGATAAACACATTTGTATGTAGGTATATATATTTAGTATTTGTCTGTGATTTCGTTTTAATCTCGTGATTGGGATGATGTCGTAGATACCAGAATTGGCCCCATGTTTCGCTTCTGAATATTTTTATATATTTTATGATTATGAGTAATGGGAATACTTATCTTACCTATACCTCGGATCGGAAAATTGTGAATCTTGTTCCGATTAACCCAGATTTGAAACTCATCGGGTGTTTTTTATATACCTTATATACAATAGACGCAAAAAGTTAAGTACCTAAAATCTTGTAAAGCTGGCTGATTATTATACTCAATCTCTTGTTTTTTTTATAATGCTGATAAATTGCTAGCCTTTGATCACTATCTCACCTGATAAGTAATGATTTATGACAATGTTGTTCAGGCTATCCTAGAATTACTGGCTCTCAAGGACAGCTGCTGGAACACACCGTTGTGTGCTTGGCGAAAGATTATCTACTTGGGGGTTGTAGGAAGCGCTGCGCATCGGGATTACACTTATCTCGAACAGAAATAGATCGTTTTCTCCCTTCGGTGTACATTTCATATACTTTGCTAATCTGCAGTGATTAAAATGGGGAAAAAACAAGAGTAAAATTTATAGATACATATTTTTAAACATAATTTATTCTTCTATTCGTAAATAACTGCTAAAGTGCTGTTAATAAAATTATATTATACTTCAGAAGCCAGTATTTTGTGCCTTTACTGGTTCCTAATAATAAAGGGTCCAGATTGTCTACGTTATCTTCTTACCATCTTCAACCTTATGCAAAGTTTTGAATCAGATCTATCTTTCATAAAATATGAGAAAGTTTATTAGGACAGCTGTGTTTCCCAATTGTACAAAAAATGCTTATCATATTATAATCAAATTTGTCACAGATATAAAGCCACGACATATGAGTTTGCGATGGAAGGCGATATATAACATAATGCCATACTGACAAAGAAGCGATCGGGTATAATAGCTTCTAAAATAAAATATTCAGTACAATAGTATGGGACCAGTATAAATGTAGGCTACCCACATAAATGCTAAATAAAAGTATCGGATCGCAAGTAGAGAGGATGGTTGTCAACCACAGAAATAGATTAACCGAGTCAGGTACGGCCCTAAAACAGGACCGCACTAAGGAAAGGACCAATTGAAAAAGTAAATTACGGACCAAACAGGGTCAGGGATGCGGGTTAAAAGAGGTCGCAATTGACATGAAATAATGCTTCGACCGCGTAGAGGCCTTATTAGGGTTGAGATTTAAAACAGGTAGGAACATTTTTAGATGATCGTATGAATTTTAAAATTATGAACCTAGATACTTAGTTATAACCGAGGCACACGTCGTGACTTTCCGAATAAGGGTTTCTTATCGCTAATTTGGTCTTTTAAATAAGAACTATAGTACAACAGGTGCTATACCTGTTAGCTATATTCAAGAATGATAGGCATGGATTACAGTGGGCGCGAGATTAGACAGTGTCTGGATTACCGTGCGAACACTGTAAGTTAAAAAGTGTGTGTGTGCTTGGAGCTCAACCATGGACACACATGTGCATAACAGTTGTTTTGAATTTTAATTATCCCAAATTAGTGCCCGACATGGAGCTGGCATTGAAATATAACTGAATTGGTTATGTGGTTAGATCAGAGAAGGCTTCCAGAGCATAGGTTAGCTGCTGGGTAGTAGTAGTTCCTATTTATCACTGATCATCGCGGTTAGAGGACACGTTGGACAAAGACTGTACTGTATCAACCGGATCACTCATTGTTGAACACAGCCATGAGTGAACCCCAGGGGTAGTTAGACAAAATGCTTCACGTTATTAATAAAAATAATCTAGTACCTCGACAATACTTGGACAAAGTTGGACCCGTTGGGCAGTCCATAGCCCTGCTTCCTTGAACTTCCATTGTAAGGACTCCGTAACGGCAGGCTTACTCCTGGACTGGGCTAAGTTAACACAGCATCTGGCATCATTGGCTAAGAACAAATATTCTGATATTGCAGAATCAAAGAGGTTCAAATGGGACTTAATATTAGAATGAAAGTCTTACTACTACTACTGTTTTAAAATTTGTAATAAATACGAAATCACACAAGGTACCTTAAAATTATTATGAATTACTATTTTTAAGCTGGCATCAACACTCCTTATAGTTAGTAAACATAATCTAAGAAATGATTTCATATAAGGACAGGAATATGAGGATCAAGTGTGGGGAAGGCTAAATATTATGGCAACCTCCATTTAATGGGAAAGTCCTGTGTTCAACGGTAGACATTATAGTTGTTGATGATGGTCGCTCTGGCAGAAATTTGATTCTTCTTGTTCTCACCCTAGGCACTGCGGAGCTTCGCCTTAGGCACTGCGGAGCTTGCGGCGCGGCCTCGGCGTCGTCGTCTTAACGGAACCTTATGAAGTTAGTTGGTATCTGTTGGTATTCGAAGAAGTGATGTACAGACTTTTCCACGCACGACGCGTTCCTCCTTATTTCTGAGTGTAGATGCAACTATGAATGATACCTATTATTACATTGTTTTACCATATTTACCATTAGCTTTTACACCCACTTGCAGTATTGTACAAAAGAAGCCTACCTGTACAAATGCTTTTCAATAATTTACTGTGGACACAGCCTTCGTGTGTGAATAGGTATGAGTAATGTACATATGAACAACCAAAATAAAACGTGATTTGGAAATTACTGTCTCTTATTGACACGATTTCTACGTGAGAGTGACTACTTTTTACACGACTGCTCAAGAAAAAGAGTTATGTTTTCAGTGTTCATGTATGTTTGTGAGTTTCTTCATTTTACTTTAACTTCATAATGACTTAAACGATTTGAATACATGAGATATCCTTTCATTTGTCTTGAGAGCAAGTGACACTAAGTAAATAAAATAAATTGGAAGATTTTAAACACCAAATTGATAGATAACTAACTTTTTTAACATCCATACCCCGATTTAAGTAATAAGTATAGAGCTTTAAAAAACGAATTCATACATATATGTAACTTGCAGTTTTAATTTGTAGTCGGTTTTTTACTTTTTAATTATTCAAATTTAACTTGTATAAAATAAGTCTTGTGAGATATTACCTAAAACAAATTTACAAACCATGCGTATCCACAAAAAATATCTAAGTATAGCTATCTCTGAAGCGAAGCGTTTTATATGATGAAACTTTTTACAGTAAGTATGTATACCATTTCGTTTTGTCACATAGGTACTATAGTGAAGAAAAAGTATTACCACATTACCACGGTATTTCAACTTCATAGAAACGGACGAAACGCGAGTTATACCTACGCGCCTCGATCTCGGCCCTCGCTCGGCCCGCAGACAGTCTCGAGTGCCGCGACTACGCCGCAGTGACAAGCGAATGGTTTGTTATTTTTTTACATTAACCGCGCGATTTTTTCTCCAAAAATAAGTTCAAGTACATATTTACATATTAAATATGACGAGTAAGATATATTGTGCTGTTTTTGGTTACATAAATTCGTCAAAAACGCCTCCTGAGATAGCTTTTTTTAGATTACCTGGAAACTGAAAGGTAATACTATAAAATAATTTTACTATAAGTCTACATATAGTTGACGGTACATAATGTGTGTCTTTTTAATGGACAAGTATTTCCTTTTATCCTCAAAAAAAATGTCTAAATTAATAAAAAAAAGTTAATAAAGTAAAGGAAAGTGATTGCCACGAATGAAATAGGTAGTTATCAGTACTAATATTATAAATGCGAAAGTAACTCTGTCTGTCTGTCTGTCTGTCTGTCTGTCTGTTACGCTTTCACGCTAAAACTATTGGACCGATTTGAATGAAATTTGGTATGGAGATAGTTTGAGACCCGGGAAAAAACATAGGATAGTTTTTATCCGACTGCGCAAAAAGAGGTTAATGTTTTCGCGCGATAACCGACATACGCGCGGGCGCGCGGCAAAGCTAGTAAGCTATATATTAGAATGCGGATTTTAAATACTTTAAAATGTAAATAATAAAGCATTTCGTACGTCTCACAAATATTTTTCGGTCGCAAATTTTTCAGACAGATTTTTTTATTCAAACATAAACATGGTTTTTTGATTAAATCTACCTACTAGTAAAAAAACAACACGCATTTTTAGTGAACACTTCCTGTTCAATTCACAACGTATTTTATTTGTTTATATAAAAAAAAAATATTTACAATCACAAAACTAAATAGAAACACAAAGTAGGCAAATGTAATTAAAAGGCTGGAGGCGGGCAGCCCTATCGCATGTTGTAATGAATGAATAAATAAATAAATAAATAAATGTTTACGTACCACGTGGCTGTAGGTAGTTATTTCAAAGACAGAGCCGAGTTAAAATACAGTATAGATAATATTACCGTCACATTACGATTTGTTGAATCCACTACCGTTGAAATCATTATGATAAACTACTAAGTAGGTATACCTTATCCATACTAATATTATGTCTGTCTCTGTCGCTTTCACGCCACAACTACTGGACTGATTTGGATGAAATTTGTTATGGATATAGATTAAGACCCGGGACATAGGATAGTTTTTATCCAACTGCGCAAGAAGAGGTTAATGTTTTTGCGCGATAACAGACATACGCTCGGGCGGAACCGCAGCCGGAAAGCTAGTATCTTATAATTTTAATTCCTAAAACCTGCACTAAGGATCCGTTTCAGAATGTCCTAATAATGTTTCGGGTTGCTAACCAACATATAAAATAACTGAATGATAAAAAGACAGTTAACATGCAGCGCGTTTCAAGCTTTAACCGATGGATAGGCTAAATCGATGACTGAAACGCCAAGATATAGTGATATGTTCTGGGTACTATAACCGGAACTTACTCGAAAATTCTGAAACAGGCCCTTAAACAAGTAAGAAATGAAAGAATTAAGTAAACAGCTAAGAATGAAGCGTAATACGAAACCACTAACAAAAAACCTAGGTACCTAAAGTATAAAAATAACGAAATCTTATAGAATATTTTCATCTAACTATATAAGTATTCCCCATTTTTTCAAGTATTGCGTAGGTGTGACATTTCAGTAAGTTTTCCATTACACATAGAACTACAACAGAAGGATGTACAACAACCACGCTTTAATTATCACCTTCTTCTAAACGCCCACGATATACTTGATTTGACATAAAACATCTGTATTCTTATCCCTCGAGAAGTTACTTGAACACAATCTTGTTCGCCCACCTAGATGTCGTCCTTACTTAACTACTTTGCTAGGAGTTGTTAGATATTTGATACTGTTAAAGAGATATATTTAATTCCGTTTCTGTTAATAAGATAACTTGAAATTAAAACTGTGAAGCTGTTTATTTATTACTGTAAGAGCCGGATCGTCTACTGCTGAACACAGCCTTGAGCCTCCCCTATTAAGGGGGTATTTGCCATAATCCCCACGCTTGGCAGGCGTCTTGGGGATCGCAGTGTAAGTTGTCAATTCTTTAGAAGGCGCTTCTGCCCACCTTCCAGTATTTTTCCGCCAGTATTGGCCCGTGGGGTGCCGGGTTAGAATTGCACCTCCCCATATCATCCCATGGGTGTCGTTAGAGGCGACTAAGGGTTTATTTATTAAGTACCTTATAATCTGACGATATGCTACTTGGGGCTTTGATAACTAAGAAGACGAGATTTTTTTAATTGTTGATAGGTTAAGCTTCGACTACAATCTCGCCTAATAGTAAGTCAAGATGAGATCGAAGGTGTTTAACAGGCTTAACCTAGAATTACTGGCTCTCAAGGTCAGCTGCCGGAACACATCATTAGGTGCTTGGCGACAGATTTCCAACTTGAGGGTGGTCGCTAGCCAGGTGGGCAGTCGCAAATGCCCTTCCACCATGCGGTGGGGATCGAACCATGGACCTGCAGCACGGCAGTCTATAGCTATTACCACTCAGCCATCATTAAAGCATTTGTACTTTGTCCACCCCTGACTTTGTTGAGATCTACATGCATGGTTGTAGGTTGTAGGGTACTCGAATGCCAGCATAGCTACCCTCAAGTAAAAAATCTGTCGCCAAGCATCTGTTATTCCGTCAGCTGTTCTTGCCTAGTCCCCATTCTTTTTACCATTCGGTCGGCCACATCTTCAGATGAGATTCTAGATAATAGACAATTCTATCGGTACTTCAAACGATTCATAAATGATGCCTAAAATATAGCTAAAAAATTTGATTACTTACAATGGTCCGACTTCAACACCAAAAAATGTTAAATAACTTGTCGAAGTCGGTACCATGATAGTTCAAAAGTACCTATTATGACAATATCGTGTGCATGGTATCGACTTCAACAAGTTATTTCTCACTTTTGTGTGAAGTCGGTTCCATTTTTGGGTAATCAAATTGTTTTAGCTATATTTTTAGCATCTTTTTTAAATTGTTATAAGTAACGATAGAATTGTCTGTGACTATTGTTTGGCGACAGATTTTCTACTTGGAGGTGGTTTTTAGCAAGGCGGGCATTCGCAAAATGCACTTCCACCATGACGTGAAGCTTGGGTCCATGATTCGAATTCCGCCGCGGGCTTGAGCTTCACGGCATGGTGGAAGGGCATTTTGCGAATGCCCGCCGGCGGAATTCGAATCATGGACCTGCTGCGCGTTAGTCTATAGCCAATGCCACTGAGCCATCACTGCTTTATTGTACCATAATTTAGCAGGCAGGTAGTGCAGCACCAGATTGTTCACGGGTCTGAACTCTTCCAAACTGAGACTAATCTTTATAAATAAAATTTACGTGTCACGTTGTTTGTCCGCGATGAACTCCTAAACTAATGAACCAATTTTAAATTTGATTTACATACCGTGTGTAATTTGATCCAAATTGAAAGATAGGATTACATCTCAATATATAGTTGTAATTAACCGTGCGAAGCCGGGGCGTGCCCCTAGTATATTATATAAACTTTTCAGAGGCGGAGTCGCGCTTACAACTAGTACAAAGAGCTATGAGAGCACTGGCCTCAATGAATGTCAGAAATGAGTATTCCAAACCAAGCAGCCAAGGGTCCCGACAATAGATATTGGAACATTACGAGCACGCGCAACTAGTCCTTTGTCAAAATCCGTCAGCGGAAGCCTTATTTCCGACGAACCTTTGTGCCCCTCGTGATGGACGATTGCGTCCTTAAATATTATTATGAAACGGTCGTAAATCGGTCTGAGGGCTGCAGTGTAGTAAATATCGTTATTTTGGAGAATAGGTTCCACGGTAATATTCGTGGTAATACCGTACTTTGATTTTTCAGACCAAGTTCACGTTGTATTATTTGAACTTTGATTATTTGTGGTTTGATTATTTTGTAGTCTGATATTTAGAGTTCGGTTATTCGTAGTCTGATTATATAGAGTTCGATTATTTGTAGGTTGATTTTGAAGTTTTATTATTTACGAGTATAGTTAGAGACCTAATGGCAGATCATTAACTCCTGTTTCATAAATTAATTTTAAAGCACTCCTAGCGGAACTTACCTATTCTGAACAACCGATCAACTAGGTCGAGCAGTCTTCTGCGGTGATTACGTGGATGGGTGACCGCTAGTGCCATTACTGCTGAGCGCTTCATACTTCGAAGGGCAAGTTAAGCCTCGGTCCCGGTTATTATCTTAGCATGGCAGTCGTTATAGCATGGTGGAAGGGCAATTTTCGAATGACCGCCTCGCTAGCGATGATGCTGGCGACAGATTTAATACTTGAGTACCACCCTCAAGCACCTAACGGTGTGTTTCGCCAGTTATTCTAAGTTAGCCTGAAGAACATCTTCGACCATCACTCACTATCAGCTGAGATAGCGATCAAAGGCTAACCTATCGGGTATAAACATACAGTTATGTTATCATTCCGTTTGTTTGGATTATGACACATTGATTACTTCACGATGTGACTATTTTGAATCCCATTCGATCCATTGTCAAGTTGGATAAACACACATTTGTTTAGCCACAATGTTTACCGGACGAAGTGTGTCACCATCGATGTTTTATATTTCAAGTGATGTTTACCTATTCAACACAAAATCCAAATAATGGCGGAAATTCTGAAGTTATGTACATATATTTAAATAAATATATAAAATTACATTAATGTAATTGCCGTGGGTGTGTCTCATCATCTCCTCCCGTTGGTGTCGTAAGCGGCGAATGATAAAATACCGGAAGGTGGGCAGCAGCGCTTTCTGAAGAACTTAACTCATATACGGTCTATTCGCGTAGACACGTGTAATGATTTACAAACATGTATTCTTTTTTATTTTAAATTATATAAATTGTTTTATTCGTTCAACTCCATCCTAAGGTTGCCTGGTAGAGATCACTTTTAGTGATAAGGCCGCCCATTGTAACACTATGTTATTATAATTTAATGTGTAATCTTTTGTATTTCTAAAGTGGTGTAACAATAAAGAGTTTTCTATCTATCTATCTAAATTTAAAAAAAATTAAGGTTAAATGTCAACAAAATAAAATAGTTTGATTTCGATGACATTTTTATGGGTATTTACGTACTTTCAAATAATGAAAAAAAACTTCTAAATGTGAAAAAATGTTTTTTGTCAAAGTTGCTATTATCCCGTACTTGCACCTGGTCCCTAATTATGTGCAAATGTAACTTGTGTAAGATATAATTCAACGAATAGGAAATATACAAACCGTAAAAACCAATATCATGCTTGAAAAATCCATGTGCGAGTGGAATCTCAACCCCAAGCTCAAAACAGAGGCTGCAGACAAAATTTGCCTAAAAATAATATTTTCCTACAGTTTGAGATCTCTGAAAGTCCAACTCGCTCTTAGCCGGTTATTATTTTTAGTCGTTATACGTTAGATTTCGCACTATACTAATCACACCATAATTGATCCTTGTATGCGTTACCGCTTTTAGGCTAAAGCAAAAACAAATACTTTAAAAAAGTTTCATGAACAGGGGTTCGCCATTCCCCGTACCTTGTATTTAAATTATTTACCGTCATAACAAGGAGGTACTCAAATCGACTGTATTTTTTTTGTGATTGACACTTCATAACTCTTTATTCTGTACCGATTTTAATGTTTTTTTACATTTGAAAGCTGGTGCTGGTCATGTGGTCCCTTTGTGAGATCTGAGGAATAGTATTTGCGTCATCCCTAATAATCCGCATTTTATGTTTAAAGGTATTATTATTTTTTTATTATTATTATTAGTAATACTATTTGTTAGGTTAAGTTATTCCACCATACTTACCCAGTTTCACAGGGTAAAAATTTTAACCAGCTTCATATGATGATGCTAATGATGCAGGTCAAACGGCGCTAAATACGGACGGACTGTTGTCCGTCTAATCAACAAATCAGGTCTCGATTTTAACTCGGAACTCTATAAAAGAACGTGTACCTTACGACCTCATTTGTTTATTCGTTTCCAATAAATCTTTCAACCAACACCTAAAAAAACACACGTTGACCTATTTAAGGTGTTCACATTAACTTTAAGGTGATAAGGTGCTTACATTAACTTGAAAGTTAACGAGCATCGGCATTAAACTTCAAAGGGTTCTTTATTTCTAAATATAAACAGTATGCATGTGAAATAATGCAGTTGTGTAACGAATTACATGTTAGCAGTGTACTAAGGTACAAGTGTTGTAATTGTAAACGATTGTTACCGCAATTTTAATTACAAATATGTCGATTCGCTACTGTAGTATCTACAAATGACATAAAAGCGCCATCTAGCTGCGAATATCTGCAATGATTGGTATGCAGTAAAATAAATAGCGTTTTGGTATAACGTTACGTGTGGATGTGTGAAAACTGCATGGATAGCATTCAAATTCAGAATCATTTATTCAATTAAGGCCCTTGGGTACGTCAAATTCGTACTTTCTAAAGCGAACTCCTCCGTAACCGCTGAAGTTGAAGACTTGAAAAAAATATATTTTATAGCTCAATTCAAGTACAACATTTGCAACATATGATTTTACGGTATTACTATTACTTTTGCCTTAAAAAAATTCAAACTACATACTATTTCTTGACTTATATGGCGAACTCCTTCTAAACGGCTACGACTTTTGAAAAATAAATTGTATCATTAAATTTCTAGATTGTTAAACTACAATTATAACATAGCATTTGTATATCCATTGATATTTTCCTAAGAAAATGTCGAATTATTCAGATTCAGAACGCTTGCGGTTCCGAGGTGCTCTGCGCGGACGCGGGCGGCAGTGTTGCGCAAGCGTTGGCACGGGGAGGCTGTGTCGCTCGTAGCTCCGCTCGCGCTTTCGACTGATAACGATCTTGTCTTTGTATTAGTGCATTGACACGCGAGATTCGTAGCTGTGTGCGTGCAATGATTCGCTCGCTGCAGAGGGCCAAGTTGATTGCGACGTGAAGTATGCGCGGTGACGCTTTATTATTGGTATTTTGTAGACAAATTTTATTCGAATTGTCTCACATATGAAAAGAATCAAAACTTGAAATTGACAATGTTGTGGGTAAATTACAATGGGCGGCCTTATCAATAAGATCAATGAAAAGTTTTATAATATATGTACAAAATTAATTAGTAATGTCTATAACGCTCTCATGTTATAACTGGTTAACTAAAGATAATATATTTTTTTATATTATGGTAAATAGTTTCCGGCTTTAGTAGTTTGTAGGGTACAAAATGGTTCTCTACTACATTTAGAGTTTGTATGGGGCTACATACATCTTTTGGAGTTCTAAGCTTTTCTTGATAATTGTATTAGGTGTTTTGATATAGGTTAATTAATACTACATAAAGATAACGTCTGCCAAGTGAAGATGGATAACGTATCTCGAAAATAGTGAGAGATAGGTAAGGGAGATTAGCACCGTGGGGTGCCGGGTTAGAATTGCACCTCCCCATATAATCCCGTGGGTGTCGTAAGAGGCGATTACGGGAAAACTACTGGAAGGTGGGCAGCCACGTGGGGTGCCGGGTTAGAATTGCACCTCCCCATATCATCCCGTGGGTGTCGTCAGAAGCGTCTAAGGGAAAACTACTTAAAGGGGGGCAGCAGCGCCTTCTAAAGAACTGCCAACTTACATTGCGATCCCCAAGACGCCTGCCAAGTGTGGGGATTATGGCAAATACCCCCTTAAAAAGTGAGGCTGTGTTCAGCAGTGGTCAAACTGACTGTTACAGTTAAAGTACTGAAAATCGATATATAGGTTTTTCTGGACGTCCTTATTCCAAATTTGGAATTTACTTTTCGATGACGTCTGCCAAGTGAAAAAAGTTAGTCCGATATGGCTGAAAATCGATATCTAGGTTGTGCTGTGCGTTATTATTCCGAATTTGGAATGTATATTCCGATGACGTCTGCCAAGTGAAAAAAGTTACTCCGATTTGGCTGAAATTCAAAATCTAGGTAGTTCTAGACGTCTTTATTCCGAATTTAGTATTTATTTTTCAATGACGTCTGCCAAGTGTGGAAAGTTACTCCAATTTGGATGAAATTCAAAATCTAGGTAGTTCTGGACGTCTTTATTCCGAATTTGGAATGTATTTTACGATGACGTCTGCTAAGTAAAAAAAGTTGCTCCGATTTGGCTAATAATCGAAATCAAGGTTTTTCTGGACGTCTTTTTTCCAAATTTGAAATTATTTTTTCGACGACATCTGCCAAGTGAAGAAAGTAACTCTGATTTAGCTGAAATTGAAAATCTAGGTTGTTCCGGACATCGTCATGCTGAATTAAGAATTAATTTTTTGAAGACGTCTGCCAGGTGAAAAAAGTTACTCCTATTTGGCTGAAAATCGATATCTAGGTTTTTCTGGACGTTTTTGTTCAATATTTGGCATACATTTTTCGACATCTGCTAGGTGAGGAAAGTCACTCCAATTTGGCTAACATTCAAAATCTAGGTAGTTCTGGACGTTTTTATTCCGAATTTGGAATTTATTTTTCGATGACGTCTGCCATGGGAAGTAAGTTATTCTGAATTGGCTGAAAATCAATATCTAAGTTTTTCTGGACGTCCTTATTCCAAATTAGGAATTTATATTCCGATGACGTCTGCCAAGTGAAAAAGTTCCTCCGATTTTGCTGAAAATCGATATCTAGGTTGTGCTGTGCGTCATTATTCCGAATTTGGAATAATTTTATCTATGTCGTCTGCCAAGTGAAGAAAAATACTCAGAATTGACAAAAATGGATATCTAGGTTGTTTTAGACGTTATTATTCCAAATTTAGAATTTGTTTACGATGACGTATGGGCATACGTAGATAAAGTAACTTCGATAAAGCTGAAAAGATCGATCGTCTTGAACAACCTAGATATCGATCTAGGTTGTTCTAGACGTCTTAATTCCAAATCTAGAATTTATTTAACAATGACGTCGGCCAAGTGGAAAAAGTTACTTTGATTTGGCTACAAATCGATACTTATCTTGGTTTTCCTGGACGCTTTTCTATTCGTACTATCGATCTTAATTGTTATTAACTTGTTGTGCGTGAATCCCTCTAGGGTGAGTTCCTTATTTATTATTGTTATTTCATAGTGCTGACTAAAACCTATGTTACGTAAACAGCTGTGCTAGACCTACCGCGCTAGACTGTGAGTTTTAAAATGTGAGTCCTGGTAACAGTACCACGATCGTGTCGGCGCGGCTTGGCAACAGTTGGCTGAGGAATATCAGCTACTAAGCCGGTGTCTTCCTTCCAGGATTCCACTTCACTGATTTAATCCGAGGACGGGTGTTTCGAGCACTCACTACCGAGATCCAGAACTATCAGCTGACGCCAAGACCGCCACATCTGGGACCTGGATCACGTGTACTATCAGGCCAGTGTCTCCCTCCGGTCTATGTAACTTCAGTAGAACTGTGCGGCTGTGCAACCTGATAAGGCTTGGCCTAATAAACTTTTCAAACCTACTCCCTGAGTTTACCTACCTACCTGCTGGCCGTGGGATGATTAGCAGTTCCCTATCGCCGCAGTACGATAAGAGTAGGAAAATTATGATTACTTATCAAAGACGCACAAATTAACATCAAAATAATATTTTGACTAACCTCGACGTTTCGATCAAGTTGCATGGACCGTGGTCACGAGTAGACTGAAGAAGCGGGTGTCATCGTCTTGAGGAGCGGCGGGAGCGATTTAAATCTACCCCGCTTGGTTTTCGTTAATGTAATTTAGAAACATGAGTTTAGTTCACGAAAGTTTAAAGAAAAGTACTTATAAATCAATTATTCAAATCTCCTAATAAATGAGAAAGTATATCGGTTACCTTTTCACGATGGAACCAATCTTTACAATATAGCTGTAGATAAATTGCCCATATTATTATTTCCTAGACAAGAAATTATTCGTCTCATATCTCGTACCCGGAAAGTAGTGTTTGTTTGATGCGAGTAGCGGGTGGAAGACTGCTTCCCACCTATGGGCGGGAAAATCTAAAGGTAAATACTTCCTTCTCAAGGGCCGACATGTCCAATAGCACAAACGTTGGCCATTTTGTATTTTTGCGTACGACACAGTCGTCCCTATTCTTATTTTTCATTGTATTTTCGCCATTATACAAATCTTCCTTTTATATCGTCGTTTATAAAACGAGTAAACCCGCATCGGCTATAATCTCATTTATAAGGAGATTTGAATTAACGATTGATTATTATAATTTTCTTACTCTTATCCGATATATCTTAGCGTTTTAAAGATACGTCATCTATCTATACTTAGCAAACGTCATTGAAAAATGAAATCCAAATGTAGAATAATGACGCCCAGCACAACCTAGATATCGGAGTAACTTTCTTCCCTTGACAGACGCCATTAAAAAAATAAATCTTAATTCGGAATAATGACGCCCAGCACAACCTAGATATCGATTTTCAGCCAAATTGAAGTAGTTTTTCACTTGACAGACGTCATCGGAAAGTAAATTCCAAATTTGGAATAAGGACGCCCCGAAAAACCTAGATATCGATTTTTAGCCAAATCTTAATAACTTTTCTCACTAGGCAGACGTCATCGAAAAATAAATTCCAAATTTGGAATAAAAACGTCCAGAATAATAATAATAATATAAACAATAATATAAATCTTTATTTAAGCCAATAACACTTTTTCCAAATCTTGTATTGCTGGTGGTCTTCACACTTCGACGTTGAAGTTTGTATCGTTAAGACCTTAATTGATAGCTGTACAGTGCACAGTTGACTTCAGTACAATTTTTCACGCAAAATAGTTATAAACATAAATTTAACTTACAAATTATCCATAAAATAACATCTTGTTCAGTTTCATACATTTTTTTTTATAAATTATCCACACAGGTGGTATTTATATTTTAACTAAATTTGTGTTATTTACGTGTTTGTATGTATGATGCTATATAAACTGAAAAATTCAGGACTTGATTATATAAATATGTTTTAATAAAAGGGCTAAATCTTCTTGCACAAGTTGTACGAATGACAGGTTATTTTAATTGGAAAACTCGTTTATGTAGCATATTACTAAAATTTGCAGATTTTTTAAGGAGTCTGTGTGCGAACTGAAAACAACCTAGATATCGATTTTCAGCCAAATCGAAGTACATTTTTCACTTGGCAGGCGTCAACGTAAAACAAATTCTTTACATGGAATAATAACGTCTACAACAACCTAGATATCAATTTTCAAACCGTAGCATTTTTCTTCACTTGGCAGATGACATTGAAAAAATAATTCCAAATTCGGAATAATGACTCTCAGCACAGCCTAAATATCGAGTATCAGACAAATCTGAGTAACTTTCTTCACTCGGCAGATGACATTGAAAAATAAAGAAAAGGAATAAAGACGTCCAGAACAACCTAGGTAGGTACACTATACATTTTCATTTGACGACTGATCTCAGTCGCAGTTGCAATTGCGGATACTCACTAGAATCGTACGGTAGGAATATAAAGTGCCATGTTACCGGAGCGCATCGCGCATCTGCATATTCTTTGACCGTTATATTTGTGCAGCGAGCGCGGAACGTATGCGGCGATGCGCGAGTAAAGTAAGCTCGATTAGGTCCAGATGCTCAAGGCCATTGGCGACTCTAATCGCCTTAAGGCGTCTACGACGCTCTTATGAAGGTCAATTACTAATTTTAAAATTCTACATTGTACTGTCACGTTAAGCAAAATTAATAGAGCCACTGCGAGAAGAACGGGCAAGAAATTCGGGGCCATTCTTTTAAACTTATTTTAACTATGTGTTACATTTAATATAATAAAATTATTACAATATGTGTTTAAATTAAGTAGGTGACAGACGATAGCTTGGCAGAGGCGGAATTGTCAAGGCATTTTTGTCGTTTATGTAATCACAAACAATGTAGTAGGATTTCTTAATCAAAATGTTTTTCACGTACAACTTGAATTTTCCTTTTGTGAGCATTGTAATATGTTTGGGAGCTTTATTATAAAACCGCACACAAGTACCTAAAAAGGACCTTTTATTTGTCTTTGCTAATCTATTTTTTTTATCCGGTGGCATGCCACTTTACAAAATACTACGAACTATAAACAAAACTACAGCTACCAAAATGAAAGCATTTAGACAACCTACAAGTAATTGCAGACTCACAGGCAGACTAAATGCTCCAGCCCAGTACAAGTTGGCAGCGAGGACAGCTGCCGGAACACACTGTTATGTGCTCGGCGACAGATTTTCTATTTCCTACTTGAGGGTGGTAGCAAGCTAGGCGGGTATTCGCAAAATGCCCTTCCATCATTCTATAGCGACCGGGACCGACGGCTTAAGGACATATACCCGCCAGCCATAGCGTGAACTTTCATATAAACTCAACTTGTTATTAAAAAAAAACTCGCATGTAAATATAGTGTATTATTAGACTTATCTTTTCTGGCTTAAATCCTTTTTCTTTTGGACTAATAATTAATTTTTTTATTATATAGCGTTTAGTATATAGCACTCGTTTTTAGGAGTTTAAGCCAGTTATTCGTAGCTCCAGATTTATTTAAAAAGTATAGTACACATGTATAAATAACTTACCATTATAGAAAGTTCATTATATTCGCCATGTTTGTGGTGCAATAGAAATATTAAAAACATGCTTATTTTTTTTGAAAGAGATGCTTAAAGTTGGGTCTTTATTTTATCTAAAATTACGAGTTTTTGAGCTAGTGTAATTTCAAAACTGTATAATTTAATGAAAATCTGATGCACCACAAACCTAGATATTACGGTAATGATTACGTAGGTAAAAAATAATTGAGTTTTATTCGCTATTATTAAAATGAGATTAGAGCTGCGTTTTGTATGGGGGCGTTTGTCTAAAATATACCCTTAACATGCCCTCCGAAGCACGGAAGCGCTCAGTACTAATGTCGCTAGCGGTCACCCATCCAACTCATGACCGAGGCGGACGTTGCTTAACTTTGCTGATCGGTTAAGAACAGCTAAGCAAACTTCGCTACGAGCGCTTCAAAATTTGTTTACAGTTTTGTTTCAAGGAAGATTATAGCTTAGCAGAGGCCATAGTCGTTTTGCGTAGGAAGAAAAAACTAAACAACTTGAACACATTACTTTGCAACTTTATATGTAATCCCCAAAGATCCCTAAAGACTTTCCAGTTGCGGTCTGAAAAGCAAATAAAAGCGTGGGAACAACATAAACACATGTGCGTAACAGTTTGTGTATTACTGAGAAAAAAACAACAGTCACAGAACCTCTATTTCCTTACCCTTCAATTTCTACTGAGGAAATTCTACCGAGGTCAAATACCTACTCAAAGAAAAACTACTGTAAAGGGTATTTTCCTCCAGCAAAGTTCCCAATTTACGAAACGTTCTAGGCGAAATGACACATTTAGAGAACTGTCGTCTTCCATTAAAATGAAACGTGGTGCACTATTCAAGAGTAATTCGTTGCTTATAGTTTAACTTCAGTAGCATACACAAAAATACATTGAGGTACCATTTTATTTGATATAGTAATGACCCAGAGGCAATAGCTATGGAAATGCCGCCCAGGGGAATCATAGTTCAAACCCTGCCGCGCACTTTTGCTTTATCGTACAGTGCTAGGACACTTACAAATATGACAAATATGTGGATATAGCTCGTAGAAAAAAACAAATATTTAGAAAAATTACTGTATATCCTCAGCAAAAGCCTGAAGACTACAAACACTTGAAGCGCTCGTACCGAAGTTTGCTTAGCCGTTCTTAATCGATCAGCTAAGTTAAGCAACGTCCGCCGCAGTCAGGAGTTGGATGGGTGACCGCTAGTGACATTACTACTGAGCGCTTCCGTGCTTCGGAGGGCATGTCAAGCCGTCGGTACCGGTTGTTGTCTTACGATGGCAGTCGTTACAGCATAGTGCTATAGTGCGTTTTGCGAATGCCCACCTGGCTAGCTACCCTCAAGTAGAAAATCTGTAGCCAAGCACCTAACGGTGTATTCCGGCAGCTGTCCTTGAAGGTCAGTAATTCTAGGCTAGCCTACAAAATACTACAGATTATAAATATGGCGAAACTACGTATGTATGGATAACGTTTATACTCTATTTTAAGGCTAGTGTTATGAAAACACTAGCCTTAAAATATTTATAATATATTTGATACCACACTAATATTATAAATACGATAGTTTGTGAGTGAGTGTGTATGTTTGGGGCACTCTTTCACACTGAAATGGCTGAACCAATTTAGATGAAACTTGAAATATAGTCCTATAGTTTAAGCCCTAATTTAATGTATGGGATACTTTTTATCATAATTTAGGAATTCGTATGTATTGAGAGCAAGTAACAACTTTCATTATTTATGTAAGCGTTACGATATTACCTATTCTGTACAAGCACAGCGTCGACTAGGCCACTAAAAGCAGATATTTTTTAATAATAATTATATTGTAATTAACCAATAATAAGCTGTGTCTTTCTTAAGCATATTATTTATAAATATTGTATTACCTAGCCGTGAGGACCTTTAATTGGCGTCATGTTTCCTAAATAGTTTTTCTAAAATTATATATTGCTGTTATTATTTATCTGTTTATTTATCTATCTTAGGAAGGCCGTCCTAAGATACATAAATAAATAGATAAGACAAAAGCGAAAACTGAAGCTCGCTGTTACTTTTAAATCTCCCCAAAATGATGTCCAACTTAACTTAATCAGTTTCATATTCAAGAACCTGGCACTTCAGCTTATACCCTAAGAATAATTCATTCATAGTTCCAGAACCCGAGAACTTCGATTCCCTCGGAATGTAAATCAAGGATAATGGTGAGATTTTTCTATTATTTTTATATCTAGTTAGAATTTATGCGATGTTTCAGACAGTATAATCGAAATATTGCAAAAAGCCATATATCTTGTCTATATTGTATTTATATGAAAAATATTTAAATGTAACTAGGCGCCTATAACTTTTGTACCGTTATTTTTATACTTGCCCTTATCCTGCTGTAAGGCAAGTGGACACAATATATACACTCGAGAGCAATGAATCCGGGTCACTTAAAGAATCCTAAAAATCTCGGACACTAAAACTGCTAGGTTAATGCAATAAATTGTATTTAATAGACAATGTAATACTCCTTAAATGAAGGTATTAAAACTTCTTAGTTATTGTAAAGTTATATCATAAAAAAATCAAATTTGAAAAAGGGCCACTTTCGAAGATGGAACTACGAAATTACAGCATTTGGTTTTGCTTTTGTTTGTAATCTGTCATTTATGTGGGTACATAAACCATGTTGATAGTGCTCTATATTCATTATTCAAGCTGAAATTATGTCGCTTACGCCTGAAGAATGCACCAGAATACTTACAATGCTGGAAACCGGCCGGAGTCAGCGCGATACAGCCAGGACTGTCGGTGTGTCGCTGTCAACAGTACAAAGAGTTCTCCGACGTTACGAAGAAACTGGTTCTAACCTACGCAGACCAGGAACGGGCAGAACCAGGTGTACCACAGCACGAGAAGACCGATACTTGGTGAACACCATGCTTCGAAATCGCTTTCTCACAGGAACTGAACTCACCAATCAGTTTCGACGCCTCGGAGGAAGTAACCCAAGTGCATGGACAGTAAGACGTCGGCTTGCTGAATCTAACTTAAAACCCCTTAGACCTGCAAACGGCCCTAAACTGGAGCGTGGGCATCGTATTTCGAGACTAAGATATGCCCAGAGCCACGTAAATTGGAGTATTGAAGATTGGTCAAAAGTTATGTTCTCCGACGAATCAAAATTTATGCTCTACAAGCACGATGGAAGACACAGAGTGTATCGAAGACCAAGGGAAAGATTCAAGCAAGCATGCATCGAAGAAAAAGTAGCCTACGGTGGTGGGTCTGTACTTGTGTGGGCCGGAATTTCTTCTGAAAGTCGCACAGAGCTGGTGATCATAGAAAACGGCTCTTTAACTAGCGTAAGATATGTGGAAGAAAACCTCAATGATCACGTTGGTCTATTTATGGTAAATTTAGGTGAGGATGCTATATTTATGCATGACAATGCCCGACCTCATACAGGTAGGATTGTGAATGACTACCTTCAAGAGATGAACATTACTCGTATGGAGTGGCCAGTGCGCAGCCCGGATATCAACCCGATCGAGCATGCTTGGGACGAGCTAGGCAGATGCGTAAAACAATGAAACCCTCCCCCAATCACGCTTCGTGAGCTCAAAATTGCTCTCACAGAGGAATGGGAGAATATTCCCCAAAATCGTATAAGGAACTTGGTGTACAGCATGCCAAACCGCGTAAACGCAGTAATGGAAGCACGAGGAGGCAATACGAAGTATTAAAATTCAAGAAAATCGTAATAAAGTTCAAAAATTTCATGTTTCCTATTTTTGTTTTAAGGAGAGATCAGCAGTTTTTTTCTTTATGTAATTTTGTGTTAATAAAATGTATGGTGACTCATATTTTTTTTACTTTCGTTTAAGGAGTATTACATTGTCTATTAAATACAATTTATTGCATTAACCTATCATTTTTAGTTTCCGAGATTTTTAACATTCTTTAAGTGACCCGGATTCATTGCTCTCGAGTGTATTTGTCAGGTGCCATACTAGAAAACAGGATCCTCTCGGATCTCCCGATCCTAAGCCTCTTTCAGTATCGATACGATAAAAGCATATCTGGGTCTTTAATAATACCCCTGATCTAAGTATATTAAAGCTAGACTGACTTCTTCGATGAAATATATTACAAAGAGAACCTCTTCGAAGAAATTTAACAAAATATACTTAATAGTTCAAATCATTTTTATGCACATGTGCTTAAAAACAGACTTTTGTGTACTAGAGCGTAAAAAGCCGTTTTACTCCGTTTACATCGGGCATAAACAAAAAGTTTATAACATGAGAAGTGAAAAATATATTGTGTTGATACGGTTGCGGTGTGCTAGTGATTTAACCCCTTGAATAATTTTCGTATATAAACAAAAATGTACATGGAAAAAATATTCCTTGTACTGAACCAGGTAATGTGAGAGGTATAATTTTTACTTAGTACATTACGAATTGGAAATAATACATTGCATATATTTTGTTAATATACGAATACATGTGAACCTATGTACCTACTTTCTGAATACCATTCTTTTCCGAAGACCTCCAAGGTTCATTGGAAGAGATCGCGTTAAACGATAAGTCCGCGCTTTGTACGTAAGTAGTAAGTAAATCTGCTGTAACTGTTTTTTTTGTGTACATATCAATGTTCATTGTGATAGTACCTATATCATTTGGGATAGAATATATTTCTTTCCAACAGATCTTGGCCCGCTTAATTACACGTAAGTATTAACAACCTCTAACGACCTACAAAAACTATTAACGCCAACACCAAACCTTTGAAAAAAACTTGGCGTAGCTACTGAACTGACGTACATTTGACCCCGTTTCTCGTTTTTTTCATTACCCCGACGTCTAGTACTGAATCTGTCTTCGTTACCGCAACCAAGGATTAACTTTCAGAATATATTTTTTTCAGACAAGATCTTTTACTCGAATTACTTTTTTCAGTAAAATGCCGGTGGCATCGGTTGAGTGGGTTGGTTAAAGGCGCGTGTAAATGAAATTTTAGGAAGAAAGTGTTATGATTATGTATAGCAAAGATTAATTTTCTTACCTTTGAGGAGAAGAATGATCGTGTTGTTTCGTTTTTCTTATTTACCATCATCATCTTCTTACGCTTGTCCTATATATCGGTATAATGTCTTTTTAAGTTTCCGTACCTCAAAAAGAAAAAACGGAATCCTTACATGATCACTTTGTTGTCCGTCTGACTGTCAAGGCCCTTTTACTCAAGAACGCGTAAGAGGTATCAAAATGAAATTCATTTCAAATACTCAGGTCTACTGTCCCTTGGACCTGTGAAAAAATAATCTAAGTGAACGTAATCAAAATATACAGACGTTTATGCCGCAAATTTTCGACATGCAAGGGCATCAAAACCTAGAGGGTACTTCCCGTGAACTAAGATATTTGAAATTTGGTACGACGAAAATACATATTCATACATATAAATATTACAAAAAATATACTTTAATATTAAAATGTTATTAATTTCATTTAGAAATATGAATACCATAACTTTTACTTATATACCTAAAGGTTTGTTCGGAACCCTCGGTACGCGATTCCGTCTCGCACTTGGCCATTTTTTTAATCACAAACTCAGCCCAATCGGCATTATATGTTTTATTTGAAGCTTTTTCCTGAGCTATGACAGGGATAAGTCAATTCCCTCAGATTGAAGCCTTACGAGTAGTTTGAGATTTATCGCCGCCCAAACACAAGACGCGACGTATTGAAAGTAAAGCGTATTACAAGTAATTGGTAGGTACATGCAAACTCATTACTCCAGAACTTGCTAATCTCATTACTAACGATAGGGTTTTTTTTATATAAAGCTGAACCCTCTTCCAACACTGAAAACTATGAAATTAGTTGTCGAAGTCGGTAACATGGTGATTTAAAACACCGAAATCACATAAGCATGGTCCGACTTCCATAAGTTACTTCATACTTTTTAGTTTTGAGAGATGGATCCGTTTGATTTAAAAGAAAAAAAAACACTTTTAGTGATAAAGACTCGTACAAGATCATTCACTCGCCTAAAATAGTTTTCAACGTCGATAACAGTTTGACTATAAGTAACTTATACTATATTACTCAACCGATTTTGATTTCCAGTAAGTTCACTACCCAGTAAAAAAAATATCAGAATCAGACTATTCTGTAAAAAGTTATGGTCGTACCTAAACAAAATTATATAGACGCGTCAAATTGAGACTTCTCCTTTTTTTGAAGTCGCTTAAAATGCCCTATAACGTTAAGGACAATTACTTCGACGTGACATTAGTTCTTGGTTTTACAAATGACTCACCGAATGTTTTTACTTCAAATCAACTCCATTATTGTACCTAATCTTGTAAGAAAAATTAAGTTGAAAGACATGGGGATACTATATTTTGATAATTAAACATGTTAATTTATTACCTACCTAATAAAATTATTGACTGAACAATTATCTTAATTCGTAACAATTTGTCTATAAACCACTTCGAAAAGCTAAAATCTCAATCGTTTCTTCATTGATTGGCCTAAATCAATCCATTTGAAACTCCATCTAGTGGATTGAAGGCCAGTAATTACTCACTAGAGTTAGACGATATTGGTGTTAAACCACAAGGCTCGTTTACAGCAATCGGACAGACGAGGAACATATTATTGATTGAGTAATAAAATAATATATAGATATATAGATAGAACGATATTGAATTGACACGGTTCATAAACTATTGTCTCGAACTAAACAAAAAACAAATAAAGAAGATAATAATATGGAAATAGTACATTGTACACCGAGGGGAGAAAACGATCTATTTCTGTTCGAGAGTATGTTTTATGAAAAAGTACAAAAAAATGGAATCTTTTGTCTATATAATTATTTCATATAAATCCTTTTTGAGATTTGACTATTGTTTCTTATGTTCGCAGCTAAAAAGCAAAGGAACGCTATCAGGGCAGGTTTTTCATACAAAATTCCTTCACTGCTACGGAGGGAAGGAATGGAATTCCATATAACTTTTCCCGCCGCACATTTTTAAGGGAGTAATGACGATTTATAACACGTTTTTGAACGAGGGATGAGACACTTTCTGAGTGGGTGTGGTATAAAAAATATAATTTCTCATAACGTTTTTCTCCACACGAAGGGATAATTTCGTTGTACGTGTGTGTGTGTGTGTATTTGTGTATGTACAGAGTACAAGGGCGGCGAGGTATAGTTTTACCCTGCCGCACTTTGCTATTAACTTTGAGTAAAACTTGCATACTACTGTTGCAACAACATTGATTGTCAATTTGATATAATCTATTTCCAACAAATTCAATTAACGATACCCGTTATTATACGGGCGTTATTGTTCATTAGACAACCCTTATGAAATAATGATTCACTAAATATTGTAGCTGGAAGTTTTGGTATAAATATTATTTAGTATGTTTTTCTTCCAGATGTTGTAGCAACACAGGTGCACATGTCAGCGCTCAGCTGTCTATAACAGTCGCCGACTCAATTGCAGTCCGACTGTAAGCAAACTATATCTAAGTAGCTATTGAACCTAATTATAGTTGCCAATGCTGCCATCATGATTAAATATAATTACTATTATCGGTAATGAAAATGTGGTTTTTGATTCTGGTTGCACAAATGCCGTGTAAGTTTCACGTGATAGAATGACAGTTTCCCAATGAGTAAATCCAGTTATCCGTTAAACCGTCGATCCCGGTTGTTGTCTTAGGATGGCAGTCGTTATAGCATGGTGGTAGGGCACTTTGTGAAGGCCCACCTGGCTAGCTACCACCTTCAAGTTGAAAATCTGTCGCCAAGCACCTAATGGTGTGTTCCGGCAGCCATCCTTGAGAGCCAGTAATTCTAGGTTAGCCTGAACAACATCTTCGACCACATCATCACTTACCATCAGGTAAGATAGTGGTCAAAGGCTAACCTACCAAGCATAATTTTTTATTTTTAAAAACCTGTTATAACCGGAAGTCAGCCCACCCGTTGCGTACTTCTAGTGCTTCAGACCACTACAGAATGATCCATGTTCCAATATTACGATCAGTGTGATAATCTTGACTGTCAGCAACGAGCCTACTTGTTATCGTGAGGCTATAACAGCTACCCCCTAATTACAGCTCATCTGTTAGGAAGTTCCACTAACTATAGAAAATACTGTTTTTTGTCACAAATACAAAAAATCAAAATCAAACCTGTAAGTTGATTATATTTTTTTTATATAATTGTGACGGAACAAACACGAGGCCCACCTGATGTTAAGCGGATTAACCTATGCCGATAACAGATGCATTTCGTCATGTGACGAATTGCACTGCGCCCGTCACAATGAGATATACAGTTGTTAAGTCTCATATGCCTGTGTTTTTCTGGCTCTCAAGGACTGCTGCCGGAACACACTGTTAACACGGTTGTGTGCTTGGTGACAGTTTTTCTATTTGAGGGTGGTAGCTAGCAAGGGGGGCATTCGCTGACTGCCTTTCCACCATGCGGTGAAGCTCAAGCCGGCGGTGGGAATCAAACCTGGAATCTGCGGCACGGCAGTCCATAACTATAACTGCTCGGCCAGCATTGCTACAAAATTTTTATTATATGAAATAATAAGTTAATTTTTAGTGAAGTTGAACGAATTCCGTTGACAACTCACGTGTAAATTGCTCCCGAATTGGAAATTTTAGTCACATTTCACCACAATAAGAATAAGCATTATAATTCAATTTACTCTTATAACGGGCAATGCTGCCAGGATGCTGGGCACGCTGGCAACTGGTAGTGGGTTGCGAGTCTGCAATAACTTATAGATTGTCTATTAGGCTTTCATTGTAGTAGCTGTAGTGTAGTATATAGTTCATAGTATTTTATAAAAGCACAACACTAGTTTAAAAAAATACACAATTATTATCAATTGTAAAATCAAAATCAAATCTGTCCTTTCGTTCAAACGCTATAAGCCTCTAAAATAGACAGAGATACTGGAAGCATAGAATAAATAATAATCCACTAATTAATTGCACTGCAATGTTGCAGTTGACGCGTGATGTCCATATATTGCAGCAAATCAAGCCCAGTTGTCAGCGTATCTAACTGTCACCGACTAAATTGCAGCTCGCTTGTAAGCGCACTCCAAATGAATAGAATCTAATTCGAGCTACTATGCTACCCTGTTAATGGATAAATGGTATAATCGGAAGGAATAACTCAATTATTGATTGTGGTTGGACGGAGGATAATTACTGTAATAAAATGATGTAATTAATTTGGTGTTTCCAAATTAAAGACTCCCAAAATTCTTAATGACAATTGTCAATTCGGGGCCAAATGCGATGAGTAATAAAGTTATTTGTAAAAAATGATTGAAAAATTTCCTATTGAAACACGTGATAAATAATATTTATTTGATAATTCATGGTTACAATGTTTTATCTATAATTGTTAATTATCTCCTTAAGATCTTGATGATCTTAGTAATAGTAATATGGCGTCATATTTAAATTAGGAATATGTGTTATTCCTAATTTAAATATGACTTATCTAAGCAACGCTTATACAAAACACATACCTATAATTTGGAAGATAAGAGAGGTTGTCTCTAAATAAAATTATATTATGATTTTCAGACTATTTATTATTATTTACAGACACTTTAAATCATCGAACAAAAAAAATCAATGTAACAAATGGTCAAAGAGATAATTACATGGAAAGTATGTTAGAATATATTTCATAGTCATTTTTTTTTTCATTTTCATATGTAGGGCAGAGGTGTGTAAACACCCAAGTTTCTGCAATTGGGTTTTGGTTCCATGTAATAGGTCGAGCCTATTGCCATTCACAGGGCACAGTTTCAGGGTCATACAAAATGTTTACTCTAGCACACTGGTCAAAACACGAGAACATATGACGAATAATATATTTACGTCAACCGCACATGACAAGGACATAAGAACATATTGTATGAAACCCTGGCAGGGTACCAAGATAGTGTACAGCCCTGTTGTGCGTCCAATGCCCACAACACCCAACTCACATCCACGTGAGAAGTGGCATGCTGCTCATTCGACGCACTTTTCCCTTAGTCGCATTTTACTACACCCACGGGAAGAAATGGGGAGGTGATATTCTAAACCACCCCACGGACATAATGATAATCCAAGAATAATAACGTTCTATCTGAATTGGGCAAGAACCAGTCGGACTAGCATAGAGGAGACTACGGTTCTGTAAATCACAACCATACCCAGTATGTTTTTATTTTAAAATTTATGTAAGTTTTTTTAGCTCAGAAATTCCGGTATGTTCGTATTGATATATATAAACTTTGTATTGATCATTTTAATTTTGGATTCTATGCTATGGAAGAACAATAACTTCTTTATCTTAATGCAAAACCTAACGTAACTTAACCTCTTTTTTGCTTCGGATCCAACTAAGTGTAAAAATCATTCAAAATTTGTGTGAACATTTTCACCGTATAAAAAGTACACCAAAGGAATCTTACTTAATAATCTTACTCCCAAAACTTGCGTGAAAAAATAAGTACGCAGCTGCGTTTGTAAGCTCCCGGCGGACACATATTTAATTTATAGTATTAGATGTATGAAACTTATCGATGTATGAAACCCACAATAATTTTATTTCAAAAATATATCATAAAATTCAAAGAAAAGCATAATTTAAAAATCATTTTAGTTAAATCAGCCAATACGTGTATACAAATTATTTTTATTTAGTTAGAGAACAAAGATAACAAATATTGTGGTAATTTAATTAATAATAAACATTTTACCCGTTCACATCACTTGCACTCGAGATAGGCATTTATGAATGAAATTTGTTGAACTATACTTTCAAGATATGTCTTGTCTCATGAAATTGCATACATAATGAAAACAATTGAATTTCATGAGACAAGACATATCTTGAAAGTATAGTTTTTAACCTGACCAAACATATAGACGTCAAAATTAAATAAATGATTTTGACCCTTACCTTGACTTTGATACATATCTAATGGTTTCTAGGGACGAATAAAATACTTTTATATGGATGAATTTTGTACAAAATGGTTGTAATATCGTAACTCATAATTGTTTTTTTCTGTATAAACTATAGCCCTATGTAGTTATATACGTAGTTATCTATGTAGTTCTCATGAACTGGACATAACACAAAACCATTCCATTTACATTTCCTATTAGCTGCTCTGTGACTTTACTGCTACTAAAAATAATAGTTCCATAAAACATGGAATAGCAAAACTATCCATTAAAAATCCCCTAAATGGATATCAGCTACGCGCATAAAAATATACTACGAAGTGCTACGTATGAAAAATAGGAAATACAATGTAGGTAAGCCTTACACATTTGTCCATAAAAATTACTTATCCCGAATCGATATTTATGATAGATAACCAGAGAACATAAAAAAATACACGCATAAGACCGTTTGTAGTAAAAATAAATTTAAAATTAGAACTTAAAAATAAATCTCGTCGATCTAGCACGATGCACCGTTGGTGTTTTGTGTGACTGACAGATTAATGGTTTCCTTGCTCTTAATTAAAAATCATGGCCGGCAAGAACGTTTTAATTAGATGTTTAAATATGTAAAATTATCTACCTCCTGATGACAGGAAATATAACATTAAGACAGTGATTAATCACACGTAATATTAAAAAAGTTATAACGTTAAAACGTACATTTGTCTCTTTATTTTTTCTCATAATATTAAATGGCATAATGTTATAGACTTAATATATTGAAATATATGAAATACAAACATATACGTTGAAAAATAACCTACTAAATAGCCCACCACACGTAGCATAATGATCATAAAGATACTTTTTAGTACTTCATATAAATAATAAACCGGAAGAAAAACACGTTCCCTGAAAACTAATTCACTTAGAAACATCGACCATAATGTAATAAGACCCTTATTTAATTACTTACTGATAACAAATAGTCCTGTTTGATAAAATAAGTCCACAAATAATCCCAAACTAAAAGAAGAAACGTTGAATATCGTCACTCACCAAAAAAACAACTTAAAACTTTTGCACTTCACAAAGTACTGGCCACTAATAAAAGTTAACGATTTAAAATTTGAATTTATAGTTCGAAATTCGGAAAGCGCGGGTAAGCGCCCCGGCGTGTGTTCGGCGGCGTATTTCAGGCGAACTGAAGGGCGGCGCGACTGAATGGACTACTACAGAAGCCGCAGCCACGGTCATGCGCGCTCATGCCAGCTTCAAATGAACGTTTTCCCAACGGACATCGCGAGCTTTTCACCGCTTTCGTAAATAAATGTTTCTCTTTTTAAAGTGCATATAGACGGAACCACATGTAATACAGTAGCTGTAGCTTTGAGTAGGTACCTACCTTAGCATTTGGAAAATTGCTCATAGAGAATTGCAGTTTCACACGTTACGTTTGCAAATGGAGAGGAGGTAAGTAAAACGTAATACTTGTGGGAAAATAAATATTACTGTGTTTAAGTTTGAAGGGCACTGTATCTAGTTACATAAGAAAGTCTCGAAGTGACGAGAACTGCAAAGACATCGCATCTGTAATAGACATGCAGCGCGGCGTGACGAATACCAATCTTGTCCGACTCATCAAATCGCTTGATAGAAGATATTGTATTTTTACGATTTAATCTTTTCCCAGTAGTTAATACTAAATATGCCTGTAATAATTTTAATATTGTTAAGTTTGCAATGACGCCTGCTAGGCGAATTACATTACAAAATGACAAATGCCTGTAATAAATTATATTTTTATAATAATGAATAGCATCGTCCTTATCTGCAGTAAGCTGCACAGGTAGGTATACTACACAATTTTACAAACTCACAAAGGAAAATATTAGTAATTCGTTAAGCAGCAAAATTGAATAATAATTCATTTAATGAATTATTGAGATGAGTCATAGTTAACAAGTTTTTATTTACCGCTTATCAAATTATACGTCACACCATTTAGAAAAGTTCAGTAAGGCAAATAAATTGGACATTTGACTACTTCTGACCTAAAAGATAACGCGGATATTGAAAGGGCACGTATTAAAGTCTTTAAGTAGTATTAAAGTATACATGTGTCTTTTTTACTACCAAAGTGCTGTTGCAACATGCTGGAGTTACGGTTGACCGTTCTCTACTCTCGTATATAGCGGCTCTGACCACGATTTTATTCCACGTTTGGTCGCCACACACGTGTATTTCCATTCTTTTATTTAGGTAAGTAATTATTATTATTTTATCCTACAAATGTAGCATGTCCAATACTTTTTTCTGTATTATTCATTTTGGGATTCCATTCATACAGCAACATTACATTTCACGCCGACACCGCCCCGGACGACGGAACCACGGTAATGTTATCTATACAGTATTTCAACTTCATATAAACGGACGAATCGCGAGCTATACCTACGCGCATCTCGGCCTGCACTCGGTACGCAGACAGTCGCGACTGCGTCGCAATGACGAATGGACGGTGTGTTATTTTTTTAACAATAACTGCGCAATATTTTCACTAAAAATAAGTTTATGTACATACTACATATTTAATATGACGAGTAGGATATATTGTGCTGTTTTTGGTTGCATGAATTCATCAAAAACGCATCCAGAGATCACTTTTTTAGATTAGGTACCTGGAAACTGAAAGATATAAAATAATTTTACTTACTAGTAATGTGTGTTTTTTTGATGGACAAGTATTTCCTTTTATCCCCCGAAAAAAAATCTCGATTAATAAAAAAGTGAATATAGTAAAGGAAAACGATTGACACGAGTGAAGTAGGCAGTTTTAAGCTATATATTAGAATGTGGATTTTTTATACCTTAAAATTTAATAATAAAGCATTTCGTACGACTCACAAACATTTTTCGGTCGCAAATTTTTAAGACTGATTTTTTATTCAAATATAAACATGGGTTTGTAACTAAATCTACCTACTAGTCAAAAAACAACACGCATTTTTAGTGAACACTTCCCGTTCATATCACAAATAATTTTGTTTGTTTATATAAAAAAGTATATTTACAATAACAAAACTAAATGGAAACACAAAGTAGGCAAATGTAATTAAAATGCTGGAGGCGGGTAGCCCTATCGCATGTTTACGTACAGCGCGGCTGTAGGTAGTTATTTCAACGTCAGAGCCGAGTTAATTTACTGTATAGATAACATTACCGTGACGAAACGATTGCGACTGAGTTCAGATTAGTGTAAGATTTCGTAATTTCATTGTGTGTAGAAGCGTAATACCACTATATTGTATCAGCCGGATAGTCAACTGCTGAATACACCCTCCCCTAATATGGGGAGGAGGGTTGCCATAATTCCCACGCTTGGCAGACGACTTGGGTATCGTAATGCCAATACTACGCGAAAATACCATAATTTCATCTTCAAGTCGACCAAGTTATATTATTGCTAAGCATTATTACTTTTTAATATATACACTAAAATACGGGAAGGGCGAAAATAAGCACTTCGTGTTCCTAATTACGTATGTCTAAAAACTAGACATTTAAAAAAATTGCCGAATTTTCTGTTGATTCCTGTTTTTCCTTCACCCAAACGCTGATTGTGAAAGAGTGCTTAGCAAAATTTAGTTCTTGCGATGCTCTAAAAGAACTGCATAGAATTTATGCCGCCCGACAACATTTTACGCCGTGTCAATTTATGGACGAAGTTCCGATTGGCAAATTAGTCGAGATCGACGTCCACTTGCCTGGACTTGATTAAAATGCATATAGAATTTCGCGAATATTTTTATCTCAATTTAATACAAGAATTTATTACCTACATACTATTTACGAATGCATTTTTATTTTAATTCAAAATAAAAACACATAAACACAATATAAAAAATCATGAAACGTCAAACGTGGTACAATTTTGAACGAATAATATAATTTTATTTTCTATGTACAATACTTTTTTGAGGGTCTGAATCGAAACCTACCTCAGATTGCTTACAACCGCACTACTCACGACGCGGCTACAATTTGCTGTAACAATCTGCAGATTATTACGACGGACAATGCGACTTGCAGCATATTGGAAGAGAGCCACAACACACATATACTAACGATACATTTGCTGGTTCACAGCAGATGGCAACAGCAGATTGTTAGTAAAATTGTGTCATTTGTCGGATACTTTATGAGCTAAAATCATTGCCCGCAGGTTTGCTCGTTGTTCAAAGGAGGTCAGGAGTACTCGTTTGACACCAGTGGCTAGACTATTCTAAAAAGCAGAACGGTGCCGCGTTCAATATAATAAATTAATATTGCATTCAGAGCGCTGTTTGGATGCCAGCGTTCTGTAGAGAATCAGGGACCACTACTTACTAACAGAGGGGCACCTCTTAAAAAGATATTTTTTATGCTACACATATATACACTACGAATAAATAATGAAAAGAAATGTAATTCAAAACACAAAACCAACAGAACGAAAACTGTAACGCGGCGTGGTTTAAAAAGTGTACCGTGCAGCGCTCTCAGTTCGCCGCGTGGGCTCAAGTCATGCGGTGGTGGTAACGCGGGACTCTTCACTTCAACTGAATTTATCAATGTTCTTCTGGGTTGTTTATTTCTGCAAAAATATTATAGTGTATTGTAAAATTCTGGAGACGCCATACGGATATCAACATTTCTGGAATTGCTTTCATAAACGATAAAAAGTAGTTCGGAACATTGTTAGTCTTGGAATTCTCTGTATGAAAATGCGGTTTGGTCTAAGGGAATGACGGCGGTTACAACATAACCTTGACGCGACCAATCAGATGCGATCATTTCTAAATGCCAAATCAATTAACCAATCCCATTGAATTTGGAAGCTTATGCATGTTTTGTTACTTGTGGAGTCGACGAGTCCGAAATCAAAGCCACGGTAATATTATTCTAGATAGATAACATTACCGTGTCAAAGCGGTCACTGTAAGAGAGTTACACTTCTTTACATATTTATTCGTAGCATATATATGAGTAATGTTGCATTGTTATAGTTATGAAGCGGTCGTAGCGTAGTTTGCTTAGCCGATGTTAAACGATCAGTTAAGTTAATCAACGTCCGCCGCGGTCACGACGTGGATGGGTGACCGCTAGTGACATTACTACTGAGCGCTTCTGTGCTTAGGAGTCACGTTTAGCCGTCGCGTCAGTCTCGTTTGTTGTCTTACGATGGCAGTCGATATAGTATAGTGGTTTTTGCGAATGCCCACCTAGCTAGCTACCACACTCAAGTAGAAAATCTGTCACCAAGCACCTAAAGGCGTGTTTAGGCAGCTGCCCTTGAGAGCCAGTAATTCTAGGTTAGCCGAAACAATATTCGACCATATTATTACTTACCATCAGGTGAGATAGTGGTCAAAGGCTAGCCTATCAGGTACAATAAAACAAGCGTAATTTAGTATCAGATTTGCACTTTTATTCGGTCGAGAAATTTTTAAGTAAACGTGTCATGGAATTGACTTTGCCATATATTATATGATTAAGATTTACATATAATGACTTGCAGGTAGCCTTTTTTTAGGATACGAAGGCAAACGAGCAGGCGGCTCAACTGGTGGTAAGTCTTCACCGTTGCCCACAAACATCCGCAACACCAGAGGTGTTACAAAATTAAAAATTTACGAGAGAAAAAATTATAGTCATGTGCGGGATTCGAACCCGCGTCCATCCACCCCTTTAGCCGGGGTATGCTCTAACCAATTGAGATAACATGACACAATGACTCATAACTGTAATTCTTGCTCTCGTTCTTCATGCAACCATCGTATTGGGATGGAGCGACACCTATAGTTCAACTTGCATTGTACTACAAACAAGACCAATTTAGCAATTGGTTTTATATTTGTAAATGATGACGCAACCTTATAATTTTAATATTGTTTAGTTTGCAATGACGCCTGCTAGGCGAATTACATTACAAATTTACGAGAGAAAAAATTATAGTCATGTGTGGGATTCGAACCCGCGTCCATCCACCCCTTTAGCCGGGGTATGCTCTAACCAATTGAGCTAACATGACACAATGACTCATAACTGTAATTCTTGCTCTCGTTCTTCATGCAACCATCGAATTGTTTGTAGTACAACGCAAGTTGAACTATAGGTGTCGCTCCATCCCAATACGATGTTGGTGCTTGTATTATTTAATCGTACAAGCCAAGAGCCTCGTTACCGGAAGATATACAGCTGCGTGAATAGCTCAGTGGATAGCTCGATATCAGCGATTCAGATTCTTTGTTCACATTTAACAATGATAACTATACCAGGTAAACACGTACATATATGCTATTGAAGGTCATTTTCTTCTATATTTTAAATAATATTCACAATTACGGTAAAAGAACTACAATTGAATATTATCACACTGATATTGTACATGCGAAAGTTTGTGAGTGAGGATGTCAGTGTTTATGAAAACGTTTGTTATTCCTTAACGCTTTAATGGCTAGATGGATTTGGATAAAAATTCTTACCAAGATACTTTATAACGTGGATTAATGTGGCTACTTTTAACCCCGCAAAACTTCACATTCCCGTGGAATGAACAAACAATGTAAATATGGTTTAACTTCTTCACGCTCAAACGGCTATCCGGATATGGAGCAGATTTGGTATAGGGAGAGCCTAAACTATAATTTAACACATAAGTTACTTAACATTCCGGAAAAGCGCACTATTACCGTAGGAGAGCCATCGTAATTCAAGTAAATGTGTCACCACTTCAAGCTCAAACAAAAAAAAAACAGCGGAGCTCGTCTTGAATTTAAGTTGGAAGATAACTCTGAACTCATATCCTTTTAAATTTAAGTTACTTAAGTATTTTATGTAACCAAGCTTAGTTTCAAGAAAACCTGTTCGAACTGAAATATTCTTGAAACTAAGATTACTTAGACGAGAGATAACTCGTATCCGGAATTCAAGTTATGTTTCTTTATTTTCTTAAAAAAAGGTAGTGATCCCGTGGGATGATCGTCGAATTAGTTTATTACGTTACCTACTCTTACTTAAACATCTGTACGGATTAGGATGAAATTTGTTTACAAGATAGATAATGATCTCGAATAATACGTAGACTACTTTTGCTTCCAGAAAAGTGCAGCGCACACTTGGTATGACCAAACAATTTAAATAGTAATTAGGAGATAATATACTTTATGCACCTCACCTTGGCTCTTCCACTCAAAGGCTAACGTTCAAACTCGTTCAAACGCGTGTAGGTAGGTACAAGATTTTGCTTCAACATTTAACGATTTTCACATGCCTCGTTTACTCAATGAGGCTAATTCACTTAATATGTATTTTGAAAATTTAATTTTGCAACTTTGGTACAATATATATGATCTAATAAAATTTAAAGAGACGGAATATGTATCTAAATATTCAAAAATCATGTATGGTCTTCTCACAACAAAAAGAACGATTGGGAGTCTAGACTCTTTGCTGGAATTCTCCTCGAGGTGGCCAGTGAAAGAGAGATGGCATAATAAAATTTGATAGTCGCTTCAGCAATATTGTGAGCCGAGAATAATGTACATTTTGAGGGTGGTAGCTAACCAGGCTGGTTTTCGCAGAAGGCTGAACGAACCTGCCACCACGCCAACGCCTGGAAGCTCTCAGGGGCCAATCACCATGCAGTCACCATGGCATGGCCAATGGTACCAAGGCAAATGAACGGTATCATCACGGTAATTATTATCTATACAGTATCTTAACTCGGTTGTCGTTGAAATAACTACCTACAACCGCGCTGTACGTAAACATGCGATAGGGCTATGCCTCCAGTATTTTGATTACATTTGCCTACTTTGTGTTTCCATTTAGTTTTGTGATTGTAAATATACTTTTTTTATTAAAACAAATAAAATTCTTTGTGAAATGAACGAGAAGTGTTCACTAAAAATGCGTGTTGTTTTTTGACTAGTTGGTAGATTTAATTAAAAAACCTTGTTTATATTTGAATAAAAAAACAGTCTTAAAAATTTGCGACCGAAAAATATTTGTCAGACTTACGAAATTCTTCATAATTAAATTTTAAAGTGTAAAACGCACAATAGAGTTTTGTTGTTGACGCTAAAAGGCGGCCATTTTGTATCACTTATACACATCGTCTTTAGTCTGACAATGACAGGCAAATAGATCGCGCGAGTCGTTTTTTACCTTAAAAAAAGATTTTAATCAGTATCTGATCTAATTTTTAATGAATACGAAAATAAACGTAAATTGGTGAGTGTTTGGGCTACTAGTTTAATATTTTATTGTGCTTATCTAACAATATTACTAGTTAATATATTGTAAACAAAGTTACTCCAACGGCCGATTGGTTTTTCTCTATTTATAATTTCAAAAAGTGTTAGACGTGGGGGCATGACGGGGGCATGCCTTTTGTTTTTTTTTTTTTTTTATTCCTGATAGGTTAACCTTTGACCACTATCTCACCTGATGGTAAGTGATGATGTGGTCGAAGATGTTGTACAGGCTAACCTAGAATTAGGTACTGGCTCTCAAGGACAGCTGCCAGAACACACCGTTAGGTGCTTGGCGACAGAAAAATGCCTCTGGGCCACTATGCGGTACCCCACTGTGCCCCGTAACTGTTTTGAAAGAATGCTAAAGGATTGATCTGTTCATTTGATAACAGTTTTTTTTGTTTTGGTGTACGAAGGTACTAATTGTACTAATGTACATCAAAAAAAGTTTTAGACTGCAACTACGCTAATTTTACGTCAGAATACACCTGCCTCAGAACCTCAACCTAAACCGTCTACACAAAACGGAAGTAGCCGAATCCAATCTCCGGTTTGAAAGGCATGTCGCGGCTTAACGACTTTTTTTGAAAATGCCTCTCCCAAGGATACTATTCCGATCCATGCAGTCGAGCAAAGAATTCAAAAGAAGAAAAAATATCGCAGAGGGAAAATTATGGTTTTCACTTCAATCCCTTACAATAACGAGCTACCAGAACGGGAACAGCTTAAAAGAACGAAGAAAAGTACAAATCAAAATGACCAGAGGTTAAAGAAAAATTCCAAGAAACAGAAGACCCCAAAAACCCGCTCTGATTTGGACAAGGATGAGTTGCCTGTATGGCGTTGAAGTGAACCACAGTTATTTTAAATCTTCGGAGCATTGGGTAGCCTTCCATAAACGACTTGCCAGACTATTTAAATCATGATTGTGTTCTATTCGCTGACGATACAACTCTTATTATAGAAGGTAATAACAAAAATACTTTTAGTGATGATATTGTAGATGCCTTAGATACAACTATTAAATGGCTAGAAAAAAACAATCTCAAAATGAATATAAACAAAACTAAATTGATGCAATTTCGCAAACATCAAGCGACTCCTTTGAAAATAAACGTCTCTTTAAATGGACTAACTATTGAAGAAGTTAGCAGCTGCGTTTTCTTGGGAATAACACTGGATCAACACTGCTCTTGGAAACAACATGTATCATCTCTTTGTTGTAAAGTTAACCAATTTGTATTCGCTATAAAACGCATCCGTCAGATAGTATCAATAAAAGCAGGCCTCTCGGCTTATCATGGGTATATTGGTTCTGCCCTAAGATACGGATTAGTTATATGGGGAAACTCAGTAGAAATTGAAAGAGTATTTAGGAGTCAAAAAAAATGTATTCGGGCTTTATGCTCAGCAGGGCGTAGAGACTCATGCAGGCCTTTATTTAGAAAATTACAAATACTACCCCTTCCATGTTTATACATAGAGGAAATTGCTCTTTTTGTTAAACAACATCCAAATTTCTTCGAAATAAAAGCTAATGCACATCGCTCTACTCGATATAGGAAAAATCTCGTAATGCCTAAATCTAACTTAGCATTATTTCAAAACAATACGTATTGTATGGCAATTAAAATTTACAATAAAATCCCAATAGACATAAGAGACTTACCCTTAAGTAAATTTAAATCTAAATTGCATACTTGGCTTTTACACAATTCATTTTATTCAATTGACGCTTTTTTTAAATGTAAAACTAAAGTAATTTGTAATTTAATTGGTTTACCTTTGACATAATTTCATGACGTACCATCCTGCTGCTTTATAATTAAATTCACATACTTCAATAACGTTTATATTTTTGACATTGTATCGCTTCTTATTAGTATTTAGATATTATTATTTTTTTGTAACTTTTAATATATTTAAAATTTGTACGCCGTAAGGCAGAACATGCTGGAATCTTTAAATACTGACATAACTTAATAAGACCTATAATACCCATGTTTTTGACAAATAAATAATTCATTCATTCATTCATTCATTCCAGCGATGTGAACGTTGGGCTCATACATTCTGTGCAGGTGTTGACGACGAAGATATGGTAGAATACCACATCTGCTTAAATTGTGAGGCAAATTAGTCTAGTACCCCATCCTGCCCCGAATTGGGTACCCCATACTGCCCCTACCCTGGGGCACGATGGAGTTTCGTTAAGGGTATCATATAATTTTTATAGTTTTTTTATTTGATTATTTATGATTTAAACTAAATGATTTGCCATATGCTTGTTTAATGAGTATCCTAAGTATTATAGTTACTTTCAGTTAATAAAAATGTCTTGATTATATATTTATTGTTTATTTCCCTTAACGTCCCCATTATGCCCCCCACCCTCTTCCCCTACTTGTCCATTAAACAGACACACGTTATGTGCCATCAACTATGTAGACTATAAAATAATTAAGTTCAAGCAACCAAAAACAGCACAATATATCCTATACTCGTCATATGAAATATGTACATAAACTTAATTTTAGTTAAAATATGGCGCGTTAATTATTGTTAAAAAAATAACACACCCTCCATTCGTCACTTCGGCAAAGACGCGACTGTCTGCGTACCGAGCGCAGGCCGAGATCGGGGCGCGTAGGTATAACTCGCGTTTCGTCTGTTTCTATGAAGTTGAAATACTGTATACTAACATTACAGTGGTATCGCCTACTATTAAACAAAAGGCTCCTCTATTAGGGCGGTTTACCATAATCTCTACGCTCGATAGGCTTTTTGGAGATCGCAGCGCAGATCATATTGAGCATGGAATATTTTTGTCAATTCCGGAGTGTACGGCAGGATAGCGACTGGCCATATGACCAATGTACATATTTATCATTTGCGTCTCCAAACGAAAAAATTGGTTGTGGACACTGCCGTTGATTGGACGTTATTGTCTCCAAATGGCGGGCTCCCTCCTCCGGCGCGCGCGATGTTTTACTTTCCTTACTTAGCGTAACAAATTCTTTGATTCTTTAGCTATCCAGTGGTATAATTGAAATTTGGATGGGGATAATAAATATATAGCCGCAACACTAAAACTATCCCCCGATTTTGTTATCGATATGTTAGTGTTTTTTTTTTATTTGCGTCCCTATGAGAGCAATTTTATAGACGTATTCACGTCAAACTATTGTACTCACATCACATAAGCGAAACATGACCACCAGACATGCAATCGCCCAGACTTCTGGGAAGCTCACTTCACACTAATTGTTTCTGGTGTTTTGAATATTTTCTACTTGCACAGATTTGTTGAAATGGTAGATTCACGACCACAGCGCTGATGATTTGACTATCGGGTCACTATAGGAACTATTTGGGGATTCAAATTCACACCTCTTTTCAAGATCACGTAGCAGGTTTCCTTGACATATTCAAATTCCTCAATTTAGCTTTGTATCAAGTTTATTCATACCGTCATCATATAAAATATAAAAATATGTACAAATAAGAAGAACCACAAAAATAAACAGGTATTAAAAGCCAGATTCCATTTGTAACATTTCAATTTAATATGATTTCTATAAACATTACCTATTTTATAGTTTAAAAACGGGAATTTAACACTGAACATTGTTTAGCCGCAGCTACTTTGTGACAGTTAAAAAAGCGGGATGAAAGTATAAAAAACTGTAAAATGAGCTGTTTTTATTTTCAAAGTGTCTTGACCGGTGGCCGCCGGATCTATGGAGGTCGGAATTGGAAGCCCGACCTCAAACGTGAGGACAAAATGGCGACTACTCGATGACCGTTTGTTCTTCTTTCACGAAAAATTCTATAACTTCCTCCACTGCGTTCGTATTGTCGGTATCGAGACCGTCTGTGTCCACGTCTGAAACGAACAAATCATATAAGCACGTGTATATTAGCATATGAATTTAGTTTGAAAAGTTACTTTTCTAGGTGGTTGTATTCTACATTTATTTAAATATTGACATTATATTGAATATTTAAGCAATGATAGCCGAGCGGTTATAGCTATGGTCTACCGTCCCGCAGATACCTGGTTCGATCCCCACCGCCCCGGCTCAATGTGACGGGCGCAGTGCAATTGTTATAGGCAAAGGGTAATCCGCTTAACATCAGGTGGGCCCCGCGCATGTTCCGCCATTTTTGAAGCGCTCGTAGCGAAGTTTGCTTAACCATTCTGAATCGATCAGCAAAGTTAAGCAACGTCCGCCGCGGTCATGAGTTGGATGGGTGACCGCTGGTGACATTATTACTGAGCGCTTCCGTGCTTCGGAGGGCACGTTAAGCCGTCGGTCCCGGTTGTTGTCTTAGGATGGCAGTCGTTACAGCATGGTGGTAGGGCACTTTGCGAATGCCCGCCTGGCTAGCTACCACCCTCAAGTTGAAAATCTGTCTTCAAGCACCTAACGGTGTGTTCCGGCAGCTGACCTTGAGAGCCAGTAATTCTAGGTTAGCCTGAACAACATCTTCGACCACATCATCACTTACCATCAGGTGAGATAGTGGTCAAAGGCTAACCTATCAAGCACAAAAAAAAAAAAAAAATTGTTTGTATATATATTTTTTTCTTCTTTATCGTTAGTGTAAGTGGTGTATGTAACCGTTCTAATTGAATAAATAAATATAATAAATCAGTTTTATACAATAATGCAGTCTTCAGCAGCAATATTGCTGGTATGGGCTTATGGGAACCTTTCCATTTTAGCTGTGTCAGGAAAAATCTACCTTGTAATGCGGCCATCTAACTAATTTAAATAAAATTAGTTAGATGGCCATGGGGTACCGAGATAGAATAGCACCCTCATATCTTCCTTTGGGAGTCATAAAAGGCAACGACGGTAAAAATACCAAGTGAGTAGCAGCGCTTTTTGTAGAACTGCCACTTTAAACTGCGATCCTGAAGACGCCTGCCAAACACCATTTGTGGATTACCCAAACGAAAATCTATAATATTGACCAGTTTCAAACAACTTATACAGGCAGAACTTCCGCGGACCTGAATTTCACGCCATCGTGGTGGGGCATTTCGCCAATGCTTTTCTGGCTAGCTACCACCATAAAGTAGAAAATATGTAGCTAGAAAATATATATATAAATAGTGACTTACAATCTCTGAGTTCGAGCCGGCGCGGCTTCTGCTCGGCCCACTCCAGCGATTTCTGTTCGCGGTACTCGACATGCTTCTTCATCTGTTCTGTACGCTTCGCCACTAATTCCTGTACAAAAGAAATCATAATATAATACACATTCAGTCAAAAAAGTATCAGGAACGGATGATTTATGCTTCCATATTAACATTTTTGTTGTATTGCGAATTTCATAACGGAACAGCGCGAGCGGGATAACGCTTTATTATAAACATCTTGTATCTCGCTTGCACATCCGTTATACATATTATTTCATTCCTAATATTGCTTGACGCGATTGGGGGTCGCTGAAAGTTTGTATCTACGAATGATTATTTTAAGCATGAAACAAAACGCTTTTGAGGGTTCCGTACCCACAGGGCAAAAACGGGACCCTATTACTGAGTCTTCGCTGTCCGTCCGTCCGTCCGTCTGTCACCAGGCTCAAGAACGGTGATAGCTAGACAGTTGAAATTTTCACAGATGATATATTTCTGTTGCCGCTATAACAACAAATACAAAAAGTTGGCCAAGTGCGAGTCGGACTCGCGCACGTTAAAACAAAAAAAGGTTAAAATATGAAGACTAATGTTGTATAGCTAATGGTACGGAACCCTTCGTGCGCGAGTCCGACTCGCACTTGGCCGATTTTTATTTATGATAGACATATCGCAGACGCAGCTGCGCACTCGCCCTGATGATGAGCATCTGATATGCTCGAAACCCGGGTCGACGTACTCGATCCCCAACTTGAGTGTTTTTGCCGGTTTCATTTATAATATTTAAAAATGTGTGAAAAACTCACGAGAATTTAATTTTTTATGATAGTTTGGTAAAAGGAGTTGGTCACATTAACTCAATTCCGGAAAAGCGTTTAAAAATGTTTTGATTATTGGAAGAATCGTTGGCGGTAAGTGTATCGTTTCTGAAGGAGCATAATTTGAAGGTGATGAAATTGATTTGGATGAATAACTAAAACATTTTGTATTTGTATATGTAATTATATATGTTTAGTATGGATCTTTTAATGGTACTTTCTTAACAGAGTAGTATAACAGGAATTTCTATACTGCCTCATTCCACTCTCAAGGGGACCTCGCATTTTGGAAGTAACCAGTCTGCGCTTCTTTGAAAACAGGGAATATTGTAGGTCAGCCAAAAACGTTATACAGGGATGACAATGTTTATTTTCATCCCACCATCTCGGAAAGAGTATTTTTAATCTTCAATATCTGAGTGGAAAAGCCGTTTTTTTTCTCTAGAGGATAAAGTAAATTGAATTTAGAACATCGTGTGCACTAAGTTTGTGAATTAAAAAAAACATTAAACCTATTTACTGCTACCTCTATGGTGCCGAATATATCATACAACTTTTATTTAATTTGTTAAAAACTCAGACTCGGAACCTTCTTGGTGTTCTTTTTTCAATTTGCTTTGTACGCGGTTCTTTACGCGGCATTTTTTCACGTCATTGTTAAACGTCATTTCCTCGCTGAGGTGGAATGAAAAGTTACGTGTTGCACTCGAGTGCAAAGATTTTTCACCTCGTGCTCTTTTGATTCCCTCGCTAACGCTCAGGATTCTAATTTTGAATCACTCGCTGCGCTCGTGATTCAATTTTAGAATCCTTCGCTTGCTCGGTCATCAAAATTGAACACGCGGTTAAAAAGCAACTTTGCCTCTTGTATAACAAATAACTATTATTACATACTAAATATTTGCACTTGTATATTCCAAGAACTAGAATGGTGTTAATTATGTATTATTTTGATATTAGTCCAAGGCACTTCTGCTTCACTGATCTAAGACAGTTGTTGCTTCATCATCAAAGAATATAGTTTTTTCTGTGCACAATTTTATTATAAGCTTTGCTGTACAGTTCCCTGCTTAGGAATCTAAGGACTATTCTAATCCTTCCATTGTTATAACTGTAAAATGTGCCTAAGGAGTATTGTACCTCTTTGAAAGGATAAGGTTGGAAATGTGTATTTGCCATATGTATGCCACTGTGTAGATTTACCAAGAATAACCAAATTTAATCCTACAGTTTACTTTTATCCGCAAAGTAAACGATGATTCTCAGTGGGTGTCGGCTAAGTATTACACCTTCCTTCGCTATATATTCCTATCGGAGCCGTAAGAGGCGATTAAAGAAAATAACCAGTAGCAGGGTACCCGCTAAAAAACTGTCATATTATATCGCAAACCCCAAACCGGGGATTATGACATAACTATGAGAAGGCCAGGTGTTCAGAATTGGACGATACGGCTTGTTCGGAACGCAATCTGCGGTGGCAATTTACTTGTGTCTATGACGCTCGACTACTCTTTGGAGTGATTCTCTGTGGTATTTTTTTATGTAAAATTAGCCTTTGTGAAATGTCAAAACGCTTGGTCAATGTCCGAGCGTTTTGACTTGCCGCGTAAATATTTTGTTGTTATAACAATTTGATTGGTTTTGTTGAAAATACACAACCCCCCCCCCCCCCCCCCTGTGAATTGCAGGGCGTAGATAGAACCTTACAAGTGCGTGATTCTGAACTATTTGTGATTTGTGACCTTTCAAGTACCAGCAGCAACCCCCCAGCGGTACTTAGTTAATCTGTAGTTGGCCAACCACAAATTTACTGGGGAATCGCTAGGGTGGGTTGTCGGAAGGAAGGAAGACAGGAACAATTGTGTAAGTCGACTGTACTTATATTCAGCCCCGCGATACCGCGGGCAGTTAAGATTCACATGACAGGTTGTACCAGGTGGAGGCTCTGCTTACCATCCCTGCCTAGGCAATCTGGAAACTTTACATGGCTGACACAGTAAACACAGATGAGGGCATACCTTGCTAGCTTTACTGCTGCGCATGCGATCCTTAGACTCGAACTGTGAGTAGTACTTCTTGAGGTTCTTCTTGATGTCCTTCTGCTGCTTCTCCGTGAGCAGAGTGGGTGGTCGAGGCCGCCAGTGGAACTGAGCGAAACCTTCCTTCATCACTCTGGAAATAATTATTTGTTCAAGTGAGCAAAGTCGTTTTAGGTCCTTATTATTATTTTGTGCTGTCTTATGCTTCGTCACACACGGTGAAGCGAAGAGGAACCAGAGGCCCGTGCCGGTATGTGCCAGAGGGGCCGCCCCATAGGGCTTTGCCTCTTAGTCCAGTATGGAGCGGCAAGGGAGTAGGCTGCGGTGCTATGGGCATGGCATGATATGGGCAGCATCCCATCTGAGGTGGGCTGAGGTGTTGTAAGGGCGACACAACAGCTGATGGTGAGGGGCGCCTCAGGGCTCTCCCACAGTGGCCGGCAGGGGGGCCACGGCGGGAGAGGAGTGCCGGTATTACGGTGCACCGCTCTCCCTACCTTCCGTGGCCACGGCGGGGTCGCCACCGTTCGATGGCGGACGCGGAGGGGCCGCAGGGGAGGAGGAGTGTCGGTATAGCGAGGCGCCGCTCTCCCTATCCTCTGCGGCCGAAGTAGCAGGCGACGGGGCTACTTATCTGACCCGTCGCAGGACCTTGGGCGTCGGAAGCGGGGTTGTCTGGCAGATATTTGTGAGACGTCCGAAATGCTTTATTATTATATTTTAAAATATTAAAAATCCGCATTCTAATATATAGCTTATAACAACCTATTTCAGTCCTTTACTCTATTCAGTTTTTTTTAATAATTAAGACATTTTTTTCGGGTGATAAATGGAAATACTTGTCTATTAAATAGACACACATTATGTACCTTCAACTACATGTAGACTTATTTTATATTCTTATTTTATAGTATTACCTTTCAGTTTCCAGGTAATCTAAAAAAAGTTATCTCTGGATGCGTTTTTGACGAATTCATGTAACCAAAAACAGCACAATATATCCTACTCGTCATATGAAATATGTAAATATGTACTTGAACTTATTTTTGGTGAAAAAATCGCCCGGTTACTTTTAAAAAACAACAAACCATTCGCTCGTCTCTGCGGCACAATCGCGACACTCGAGACTGTCTGCAGGCCGAGCGCAGGCCGAGATCGAGGCGCGTAGGTATAACTCGCGTTTCATCCATTTCTATGAAGTTGAAATACTGTATAGATAATATTACCGTGTCATAGCTTTTACAATATCACTGCAACATTAACAATGTTGGTAATGGGTATGTATTACCTGATATATTTTCTGTTTCAGTTGAAGGAGCTTGCCACAATGTATATTTATCGAAGTTGAAAGTCAGCATTTGTTTATAACTCAAACTATTTCACTACCTTGCTATTATTAAAGTGATGTCTGATGGAATAAGTTTAAATGAGAACCATTATGAAAAGATTCTTGTATAAATAGATACATACAGTATGAAACAATGTCTATTGCAATTAAAACATTACATACCTTCTCAAGATCTTGCCTTGGAATGACCAGATATAGTACCCGCAGTCCATCTTGCACTTGAGTGACGACACCCCTGTCACCACATAGCGACCTGTGGGGTCCCACTCGATTCCTGACATCTGTAGGAACAATGTTTTATGAGATTTTTTGCTTCACAACTTTCTGTTTATTGAGCAAGTAAAAGCCAAGATCTTACAGGGGACCAACTCTCACCTCTCATAAGTAATAATAACTTCATCTTACTGCTCAATTTTATACCTCCACGTCAATTAAACAAGCTTACAAACGGTAATGGAATCGCTGGACGTTTTGATGACGTCACAACAAATTGTTTACTCTTTACGCGACCTTTGACGTGACATTTAATATGAAGTATTACGGTTCCAGCGACAAATCCGTCATGTTTATCCATCTTAAATAAATTACTTTCTAGCAGCGGATTTAAACTTGTTTTTTTACGATAAAAATGGGGTTTTATCGTTAATGTGTATACAAAAAATCTACAATGTTTTTATTTCTATTATTCTTTAAATAAATGCAACAAAATTATTTGATGACTGAAGCTATAAAAAGTTACAAACAGCTGTTGTGCAGCATACAATAAAATGTCGTAAAACTATGGTTAAACCGTTCAATAACATCGTACTTCGGAACAGTGTGAGCAAGATAACGCTATATTATAAACATCTTGTATCTCGCTTGCACATCCGTTCTTTAAGTAAGATCAAACCAATGTTGCTTGACGCGATTGTGGGTCGTGTTCGTGTCTGCGAATGATTATTTTAAGCATGAAACAAAGGCCAGGCAAATACAGGCAACCTTGTGGTTTAAATGATTAATCTTAGTTAAACTTTGACAGTTATTTATAACTTCATACAAATTGGTAAATGGTAATTTTTAGATTTTCCATACAAGCTAAATAGGCAGGGATTGTAAAGGAAAACATGTATGTTAAGGATAGATTAGTGTCACACACAAATTTAAAATTAACTTCTAAAGATTGACTGTGTGAATCTGTACATCTAGATCAGCATCTAATTAGCATGCTCAATCTTTAGAGGTCAATAACACCATTAAGCCTGAATAATTTATGTTATGGATCTGAATGTGTGGCAGCATTTCTTTTATTTCGAGTAGAGATGAGACAATCAAAATGCCCAAGTGCCAATTATAGTTGCAATGTCACCATTCTCATCCAATTTGACACAGCACTCATAAGTCCTAGACGTTGGCTCTTATGTTTCATTCACCCAACATTACACTGCTACATGCCTTTCACGCTTTAACATAGTAGTGTTTGCACAGTACAGCTTCAAGGCATAATATCCAACCGTGAGGAGTACCCACCAAGGACACATGCTAAAGATACCTACCATCTAGTAAAATGTTAAGATGCATATATAAAAATAACTTGAATGAACCAAATTACTAATTGGTTTCATTATATCAGAAGATTCCTAAAAGTAGCACCAGTAACTTAACAAAAAAGTAAATAATTGGTGAAATAAGCATATTATCATGTAAGATAAAACTAAAACGGTATATTGAATATCAGATGGCAGTACAAGGCAGGGGAAGACGTCTTTATAGTATTATGGTATAGATAGTATGGTAGGACCAACTAACCTGGTAATGGTCTGAAACATTCATAATAGTGAAGTCATTGGTGTCCAAGAACTCCAAAGCTCCACCGGTCAACCCAAGATTAGCCAACACTATGAACTGTCCCGAAGGTGACCAAAACAGATGGTTGAATGGCTTCCTTTCAAATTTCTTCAGTAAAGTTGGAGCTTGACCTGTATTCACTTGGTAGAAACTAATTGAGATGTTAGCCGGGTCCCCGTGAATAATTGAAAACTTTGAGCCTACAGGTTCCCAAGCAAATGCCTGAATTGGTTCTTTGATTTCCACTGAATCTACTGGAATCTCTTTTTCCTTCATGTGGAATATTTCAAAGTTGTAATACATTCCAGAATATTTGATTTCATTTTTGTCCTTCTTGACTTTGGAGTAGCGGTCGACTTTTACGCATAAGTAGTCTCCGCTCTTTTGCCAGTGAATCTTGCAGTCGGCAACTGAGAACAAGTTTTTGGACCTAGTTTCAGTGCGATTAGGGAGCTCGAGAAGAGTAACTCTTGCTGGAACATCCTTGTCTTCGGCCACCCAGTAAGCAAGGACATTGTCTGTTGGAGACCAACTGAAGTCTCTGTAAAATAAGATTATGTATTGTTAGTATAATATGATGTCAAATAGGTATAATGAGTTTGTGAACCATCATAATCATCAAGCAAAGCTACAGATCAGACTTTGTAGTTGCAACATATTTTAGATTAAATTTAAAATTCTTGTTAGTAATAAACATATATTTCCAAGCTTAAGAACATAAGGACACATCCTTATGAATGAGCAGAATGCCGTAATCACAAGTGTTGCACATTAGGTGCACAAAAGGCCTGTAGAACAGTTTAATGAAGTGCCAGAACCTAGGTCAGTAAACATTTGCAGAAAAAGACAGGGCAAATATTTAAATCTTATTATACATAAACAATGGTGTAATCACTGTAACATTGTTCAATTATTTCTTATTTATAGCTAGGCTAGCTTTTGAACACTAGTTCACCTGTTGGTAAGTGATGAAGTGGTTGAGGATGGAATAGTCTAGGCCTAGAATTATTAGCTCTAAAGGACTTGTTGCAAGAACACATTCTTAGGTGCTTGGCGACAGATTTTCTACTTTAGAGTGGTAGCTAGACAGGCAAACATTCCGAAAATGCTCTTTTACCATGCTTTGACTCAAGCTGACATTTGGGATCCAATCATGGATCTGCAGCATGACAGTCCATGTCTATTACCACTCTGCTATCACTAAAAATGTACACTGCATGTTTCTTTAAACATAAATATCAGCTCAATAAGCTGCAATTTCATTGTAGGTAATAATAACCCACATATTTTATTACACTACTACTACTTTGATAAGTTACATTTTGTACTCAACAAAAATATATTTTAAGTAAATCGTAAAAGAAAGTTGCTCTTCATAAAAAATATGATGCTAGAATACTAATATACAATGTATTACACATGTTACACAATAAGTATGAATGAAGTTGGAGCAAGGGGTATACCAGCGAAATCCCTATATGACCTACTTAACCTGCCAAGAACAACCATAACTTCCATCCTAGAATGTGTATCTAAGGCGGCATTAGAAGGATCTTACCAAATTTGGTTAGGTAGGGGAGGAGGCTTGAGCGGGAAGAGGAGCGTTGATGCATTGTCATTGGCAAGAGGCCTCTTAACCCTGCACCTGGGTTGCAAGCACCAGGCCCCTCTAAACTCTTCCTCTGCAACGCTATGGACCTGGCATCCGCACGGATAATCCATGGAATGCTAAGTAATTCATCTCTTTCTACAAAGTGTATACAGATGGCTCCAAAAGTAGTCAGGGAATGGGAGCAGATTTTTTTGATCCAACTCAAAATGTAAAAAGTAGTCTTAGAATTACATCAGATGACCACTGGTTGGACTATTTGCAATCTCAGAGGCCTTATCTAATATTGAAACCATGTGATGTAATAATGTTGTTATTCTCAGACAGTAAAAGCGCTTTACAGCATTTAGCTCGATGTGCCTCTGCAATCAGAGGTGCATAATAGCTTATGCCATTTTAGAGAAAATTCTCAACCTAAATGCTAATTACAGGTCTCTGAGATTGCAATGGATTCCCTCTCATGTGGGTATCCATGGAAATGAGGAGGTGGATATGTTGGCTAGAGAGTCAGTCACTGTGTGGTCGGAAGTATTCCTAATCCCGGAGTACACAGAAATACTTCCTAAACACAAGAAAGAAATTCATAAGAACTGGAATAGCTATTTTTGTAACATATCACAAGATCTCTGGAATAGCTATTTTTGTAACATATCACATATCACAAGGCATCTGGTATAGAACTCTGCAAAGTGAACCTCCTCAATTGCCTTGGTTCCTTATGACAAATCTAAGCAGAAAAATGATTGTGATGGCCTGTAGACTTCGCTTCGGGCACATTCCATTAAACAAATTTAAATATCTAATGAGATTAGTTCATTCACCTAACTGTAACATGTGTGGTGTTGTAGAAGAGTTATACCACTTGCTGATGGAGTGTCCCCATGGTGAACCTATACATTAAAGTTAAGAGGCCAGGGCCTCAATTATTTCGATGTTGGTTTAGTCCAGAGTGTACTGGCAGTACCATCATCTGACACTGCCAGAACACTATTTAAGTTATGTTTTAAAATTTGAAATTGCTGATGTTGTATTAAATGACTGTTCTAATGGGGCTCACATCGGGGCATCCAATGCGGCTAAGAGCTCCAAAAATTTAAACAATAAAAATGGTCATTTTCATGCACCACTAATAGTTCAACTTTCTAAAATTTTACACTTGTATGGTACATTTATTTTGTATAATTTAATATGATATCTTACCTAATTCCAGGGATCTTGATACTCTTCTTATCTAAGAGACCAAATCCAGGTGTCTCATACACAGAGAGCACATCAGCCCCAAGCCTTGCAAAGAACCTGTCATCCTTGCTCCAGCGGAAGATAGGCCAAGTCACATATTCATCAGGTGGAGGAAAACTGCGTTTTTCTTGACCTGTTCTGTAAAAAGAAACAATAGATTAGTGCTCACTTGAAGAATAAATTAAGAGCAGTCTGATCAAAAAATCTCCTCAATCTAATTATACTTATGAATTTATGCAGATAATTCTATCATCCAAAATGGTACAGGTCTTTGTTATCATAGTTTTCCAAATGATATTGCAGTTCATTAAGTATAGGACTCTTTCATGGAAAAAATTTACTCTTTCCTTTGACTTTTAAAGGTATCTTTTCCAGGTTCTGGGTTCTATCCTGAGTCTGGAACTGTGCCTGGTAAATGACAGAAGGCTCGCCTCGTATTAGATGTGATCATATCTGGCGGAAGATAGGGTGCTTAGACCCCAGTGGCACGATGATGTATATTTATTATATAAAACAAATACATAAATAATGCATCTACTCTCTATATATATCGTCTACTGTCTATATATATCGTTAATAAGAGACTAATATGTAATTGCCAAAACAGATTAGATACCCATAAGGGAATTCCATGCAAATAAAATCAGTTTTACCATTATAGAAGTAGCCATTGAAGTAGCCATAGAAGTGGAAATTGGATCCAAAGTTTAATAAACTTTGGATCCCATATCTCTTGATAACATCAATGTTCATGGATATCTAATCTGTTTTGGCAATTACATATTAGTCTCTTATTAACAATATATATAGAAACGAAAATAGAGACTGTTAAGGCTACACTGTACCAAATTTCATCAAAATTGTTGTATTTGATTATAGAGGTAGCAAATACGCAGATTCCCTGAGCGGTGCCAGATTAGAATGTCACACCCTATTTATTCCCATGGGTGCCCTAAGAGGTAACTCAGGGAAAATTTCGGAAGGTGGGAAACAGCACCTTTACTAGAAACCCCTAACATGCTTGCCTGAGGGGATTATGGCAAGTCCCCTGAATAGGATAGACCGTTCAATAGTGGATATTCCTGTTGATGTGATGATGACGATGATGATGAAACAGATAGAAATATTAACATATCAACATTGAATTTATTCCAGTTTAACCATTGGAAAATTTTACAAGGCTACACAATGTGACATTGAACTCCATAGCTGTTTTCACACATGAAATATGATTAATCATGTTAATTATAGCTTCTGGCTTGTTTTCAGTACCATTATATGAGTATTACATAATTTTGGTATGTAAGAACTTATATCTCTCAAATTATAAAAATAACCAAATTAAAATTTAGTACTCATGTCTGTTAGACAAATGACTGAGCTGCAATCAAATATGTTTTAATAGGAGGAATAAATCTATCAATTAATTAGCATGCAAAATCATCCATTCAAAAAAACAGAAAATTAAGTTGCCTGCTTGGGAGAATCTTTTTAATAATGCATTAAATCACATGCAAGGTTTATTTAGAAAGCAATTATAGTTTTGGAAATAATAAAATTCATTCAAATTGTTTCTTTACAAGGTTTTTTTATTTGTTGGATGTACAAGTCTTTTTTTATTGGTACATCTGCATTCAACAATAAAGCATTAACATAATCTTTATCATTTACAATGACTTTTAACATGTATTTGGCACTGCTATGCTCCAACAACATAGCCAATTAGTAGTCTAATGTGTAAACTTAAATTGAGATGAGATTAACTACAAATGCTCATAAACTTACCTAATATCCCAAATAATTAGCTTCTTATCATCGCCTCTATCACCAGTTGGTGAAAAGGTAACAATATAGTTCTCACATGGTGAGAAAGAGATGAACCTTGCTTCAGGATGGAAGAACTTCTGGAACTGGGTGAACTTTGGTCCAGCCCAGAGGGCCACACCTCGCCAGTGGAACGTGGCAAGGTATGTGCCCAATGGTGACCATACTGCATAGGTTTCGGTCCAGTTCTGGAAGAGACATGAAAATAAGTTTGTTTTGTATATTGTGGTCATGAAGCATGTAAAGACAGAACCGTTATATACTCATAATATAATACATGTTATACATAATACACAAAATTAACTACTTCGTTGCATTTTAATTTTATTATATAATATCTTACACTATTATAACTGGTAACATAAGACTCTAATTCTACTTAAGGTATTTATTTATTTCAATGTCAATTCAAGTACATATACTATTTAAATATATTATAAATTAAGTGTATGTATATATATATATATATATATATATACTCTGTTTTTTCTTACCTGTCTTATTATGTAAACAAACATGGCGGTTTGTCATCCAAAGACAAGATTAGTGATGGGGACCAATCGAATGAACGACGAGCCGTACTGAACAATACTATGATTATGATTAAAAAGTAAAATAAATAGTTTCGTTTGCTCTATATTCATTTTGCCCATTTTGTTCTTAATATCGTTTCTTGGAAATAATCGATTTTTGTAATAGCATCAGTAGTAATATTATAAATGCGAAAGTAACTCTGTCTGTCTGTTACGTTTTCACGCCAAAACTACTGGACCGATTTGAATGAAATTTGGTAAGGAAATAGTTCGAGACCCGGGAAAAACAAAGGATAGTTTTTATCCTACTGCGCAAAAAGAGGTTAATGTTTTTGCGCAATAACCGACATACGTGGGGGCGGAGCCGCGCCCGGAAAGCTAATTGTTTGTATAGTTATATTTGATATTCGATTTATATTTTTGTCATAGACTTGTTTATATAGTTTTATTCGATATTGATGCGACGACGAACGAACTGAGAAGGAGCGTTAGGCTTTCAGACGACGGCGACGCCGTACGAAGCCAGGATGGCTTTCTTACTGGTTGAGGCTTGTATAATGCTTTTCTTAAAAATGAAAGTTTAACAACAGATTCGTTTAATATTAAAGGTTACATTATATTAGGGCAATTACTGATAGATATTGTGCTCGATTATAATATCCAATATGATTTATAAACTGAAATTACTTAATACAAACATAAAATCCCACACCATACTTCTACAACATTACTAAGTACAACGTGCTTACTTTTTCTGCGTCGTGTTAAGTGTCACACACTCGTCACAGACATATAAAATGTCTGTTCAAGGCTCCAAAACTATATCTATCTCATAAAATGACATACCAAAAAGAGAGATAGGTATATATTCGGAGCCTCCCTCCTAAAACCATGTTATAATGGTTAAACTCTAATCTGTTTATGGTACTATGTTTTTTTTCTAAGTTGATCTAAAGAGGATGACCTACTGTCCAGTAAATGAATTACATACTTACTGGACTGTAGGAAATTTCAAATTTAAAATCTTGCTTCGTACTGGACAGTTGTGAATAAGTCTCCGGTAGAGTTCACTTTCTGGATACTTTTTAGAGATGTTATGGCAACATTACATACCATTTTCGAGAAAAATTAAATATCTTAAAAGACATTGGTGAAAAATCAGTTTAGCAGACTGTTCTCAATAAAGCACTAAGTCCAAAAATTTGACCAAGAGGACACTGTAGTTACGCATAAAATAATATTGGAGCCATTTTTGTGTTATTTCTATTTATATTTTTGTTTTAATACAAAACGTGGAACCTTTAATGTATGAATTATTTTATCATCGACCTGATAAAAAGAGTCAGTAATGGAAGACAGGACCTTTGACATTAGTTTATTTATTTAGTTTAGTTTTGGTTATTAATAAAACCAGCCAAGTGCGGGTTGGACTTCCACACCGAAGGTTCCGTATCAACACAGAATGTAACATAAAATCGTTATGTTTTTTATACAGTGCAAGATCCTTAGCGAGAGCCTTACCCGCACTTGGCAGGTTTTTATTATTGATAGATATTGGACTAAAATCATACCAAGTTTGACGCTTGTACGTATTACCGTTTTTACTATAGAGCAAAAATAAAATTCGTTAAACAAAACAGGTTTCTTGTGTGAAAACCCCTTTATTTTAAAATTATTGTTATTATTATTATTTTTAGGCAATACACTATTTTAACCCATATTCTGTGAATATGTCAATGGGCTATCTATTACCGTTCCAAATATACAGTCCTTTAAAAGTCAGACGGAGTGAAGGTTATTTGCGGCTTTATAATAGGGTTCCACTTTCTAATACTGAACGCTAAAAATTAAACTAGATTATACTTATCGACTTGTTTTAATCTATACAACCAGTTAGTATAATGAGATGAACGAAATATGTTCAGTTGTTCACTTCAACTATTCATTATTTTGATACCCATCTTCGCATCACTAAAATTCATAGACAAGACAGAGTACTTTATGTCAAAACACTGTCATTACTGTCAACAGATTTTGTGATCATTACGATATTTGATTAATATTTTGGAAAAAACTATACATTTCAATGATATTTGTATGTTTATCGAAGCGTGATGTTTCTTTTATTAGGTCTAGTGAGTTGTGAATGGCCAAATATAGGTGATTCTGACGAAAACTTGTGATTTTGTAACTGAGGTATGTTTGTTTACATTTTAAGACAGGTAAGAAAAAACAGACTTATATATATATATATATATATATATATATATATCCAGGAATGAAGATGTAAATGAATGTTGTAAAAACATTATTTCTCAAAATACTGGTCACTTAGCATTAAAATAATTCTTTGTAATCTACTAGAGATAAAGTGCATGATGTCATCATTAAACAGCACTTTTTCTGGTTCAGTATTACACAGTTTTTACTATGAAAGCATTTTTTTATTTACAGTACTTATATGCAATTATAATAATGTAACAAAGTTTTTGCAAGGCCAGCTATTTATAACTAGTAGGTAAGTATAATAAGATATGATATTGTCTATAATATCAAATATAAAAACAATATAGGTAAATAAAATGATGTTAACATGAGAATTGAGCAATTAAAAGTTAGAATATCAGCAAACTACCAAGTGTGGTAACCCGAGTGTTGAAACACAGTGACGAAAGTCAACAAATATAACTTGATATGATCCAAAAATGTCTACTTGTGAAAACATACCGGTCTCTCCTGAACCATTACAGGCTCTGGTAAGGCATTCTGCCATATTTGTAATGAGACACCAGTTCCAATACCGACAAGAAACTGATCATATGCATCAGGATCCATAAGGTACCACTGCAGGTCTGATTGGACTTTGAATGGCAGAGGCTGTGGAGGATCCCATTCTTTAGGAATATCTGAGTACCTGAAATAAATATTGGCATTGTTAGATTAACTGTGTACCTAACTTATGGATACCTTATTTTTGCTTATCAGTACTAATATTATAAATGCGAAAGTAATTTTGTCTGTCTGTCTGTTACGCTTTCACACCAAAACTACTAGACCGATTTGAATGAAATTTGGTATGGAAATATAGTTTGGGACCCGGGAAAAACATAGGATAGTTTTATCCAACTGCGCAAAAAAAGGTTAATGTTTTTGCGCGATAACCGACATAGGCGCGGGCGGAGCCGCGCCCGGAAAGCTAGTGTGAATATATAAAAGACACTGGACATAAGAAGAGGCGGGAGAAAAGAATATTTGCAGTAACTATTCTTCAAGTTCTATGTAGTTATATTTTCTACATAATTATTTCATTAATATTGAAAAAAAATATGACAAATTAAAAATTTGACAAGGCATTGTAGAAACATAATAGTATTCAGTACACCTTGCTTCCTAGAGTGTCAGTCTTAAAATAAACAAGTCTAAATGGTGTATTTGCTTTGACAGAAAGTATAGTCAGCAAGAAAAAAATATTAAAAATCATGACTGTCACTAGCTCTTATTTAATAGGGGTTAAAAATATTACATCATTAGCTTGACCTTTAAAGATTGAGTGCGCAAAATTGTCTGTTCAATCTTGAATTAAGTAATTGTTAAGATTGTTATGCAGTAAAGATAGAAACTTATATTTTATATAAAAAAAAGTATTAACAATGGAAACAAGCTGAATTGTAACCTCATAATTATTACAAAATTACAACTTTGATATGTTGTAATTTTTGCTAAGCAAATGCTTACATAATTACAACAAAATTTTTTTTTACCTTTCGTTATAGGTTATGTGTGTTTGAGCCATGAGACTATCATTCGCATTTTTCCTTTAGATGGAATTTGAAATATAATTAGAGAACCATACTGTAGCCATATCTGAGAGGAGTGGACTGCTATAGCAATGCACTGGGTTCAAAGAAGTTACCTCTATTATATTCACATTCATGAACATTATTTCTTGCTGTTTAACATATGTTACACATGGGAGTGAGTATAGATGTCACTAGTGTGCTAGCGACAAGGTATTAATACAGACAAATTACACAGTTAGTGCATGAATTAAAAAGAAAAGTTATAATAATGAAACACCTTATTATATTGGATTTAATAAGATCTATTGGTTTACAGGATTCAAGGCTGATTAGGCTACCCTTCCCCAGGATTAATTATGACATTTGAACTCCATAATGGGCATTGTTTTGTTAAAATGAAGTTAATTTTTTCAGTACCATTCTATTTAGACAATATGGCCCATAATATGTGCAGCTCAGCAAGGCAAAATTAATAATATGCTTTGCTTTCCAAATTGATAGGGTCAATGAACTGAAGCAATGTCATTTTAGAAGTAACAAGATTATAATGAAGATGTAAAACTGAGAGGCTACTACTACTACTTTCTCTACACAACAAAATAGAATTTAATATTGCCGTCAATTATTTTAAAATAATTTTAATAACAAGCACTGTACTTACTTCTTAAAATCGGTGAACAAATTCACTAAAAATGTGTGCTGCTTATCTAATTTACAATTATTTGTCGCTTTCACGGCTTCGGCGGCATTCTGAGGATTGTTATATTCCAAGAAAATGTAACCCGTGGTGTTTCCATTCTCAAGAGTTGGGTAATATTCATTGACTATCTTTCCGAATTTACTGAAGATCTTGTTTATGACACTTTGCAGCTTCTCGACCCTCTCGGGCCCGACCTGCGGGCACCCGTCCACAATGACCACATTTTCGTAGCCGTCCGACTCTTGTGGCTTTTGCTCTAAAAGGTCGGCCAATAATTCTGCAACGTCAAAGTTAGGTTAGGTTTAAGGACGGCAAGATGATGCCACCATAAAATATCTGGTATAACAATAAAAGAAGAACATCAGCTCGTAACACACACTATAATCTTGAAACTTTCATATAAATAGCACAACTTCTTATAAAAAGCTGAGAAATGCGTGGGTGACGCATATGGCCGGTCCAATCTGTATCGCTAAAAAATCCCACCTTCGTCAGGAATGTCGTCTACGAAACCCTCTGGATCATCAAAGTCCGGCTCCTCGTCATAGTTCTGCTCCTCATTATCACTTTGAGGAGCTTGATTCACTTTTTCGTCGCTTTTTTTCTTAGCCATTTCGACGTTATAACGTGTGATACCGGAAGACAATCCATTAGTGACAGAACATGACATGAGATCACAGACAAGAGAAATAATAGAACAGGGTAAAAGTTTTTTTTAAATTAGAATCTGCAAGATTGTCCTTCGTTCATAAGCGTGACAGACATATGGTTGAATTCTTGCTGTAAATAAAAAAGTCTTTGAATTAGAGAAAAATCTTAAGGCATTCAGACTGTAAAACACACTGACTAGAGAATCAGAGTTGTCACTGACTTTTCAAATCAGCTGATACCATGCTGAATTAAATAATTCAAGCGTTTTAGACAATGGATGCGTTTAGTTTTTCGCCACTCAGGGCTGACCAAGAGAATCTAATACCTGTGCCATAGAACATATAATAATACTACGTACTTGCACTGCGGCAGAGAGCGTACGATACGAGTAACGTTATAGTTTCCCTCCTGTATCATACGCCAGGCTGTCACACTTAATACGTATATCAATATTTTGAAAACCAGACCTTACCTGCGACACTACCAAACTGCACTACCAGTGGTGTTGTGGGAAATATTTTTGCTCTTCTACGCTACTGGCCTACTACCATGCGACATGACCAAGAAAAGTTTTATTATTTACATCATATAATGATAACCCGTATACGGGTTTCCGTTACACATGTGACCAATTTATTGCTAATAAGAAGCAATACATCTAGAAATTGAATGGTTCGAATGGACAAAGATAAGATGTTCAAGCATTATACTATTTCCATCCCAATACGATGGTTTTCATGAAGAACGAGAGAAAGAATTACAGTTATGAGTCATTGTGTCATGTTAGCTCAATTGGTTAGAGCATACCCCGGCTAAAGGGGTGGATGGACGTGGGTTCGAATCCCGCACATGATTATAATTTTTTCTCTCGTAAATTTGTAATTTTGTAATGTGATTCGCCTAGCAGGCGTCATTGCAAACTTAACAATATTAAAATTATACTATTTCCATTTCTTAAATAAAAATATGACGTTTACGGACGTACAACGTTATACCAGAGTTTCTCCGACTCTGGTACGGTCTTGTACGTGCGTAAACGTCACATTTTTATAAAATAATGCATACATAATTTATAAAAATACGCTCGTTCAAGTTTTCATAGGATTTTCATAGGAATTGTCATCGAGAAAATAAAGAAATTGAAATAGTATAGTGCTACCATGGAAGTAATAAGTACTACGTACAACAGGAATGAGCTGTTGTCGCAAAATTGAAGCCGAATGATAGCTCAGTAACTGTACCTCTTATCCCTCTTTGGCAATGGTGACAATATTGAAATATGATTTAGGGACAATAATTTTATTTAAAAAAATGATTTTTGATCTGACGGCAGCAGATCATTGCTTCAGATCGATTTTAATCGAAGATGCTAATGATAAACTTACCCTTTACGGCACTGTACATTTCCTGTTTTTGCTTGGTTTTCACACTTGCGTCTTAAACCTAGGTAGGTACTTACCTACTGGTCCTTGTGGTACACGACATGCAGTTGGACTGAGATAAAATTACGATAAACTACCTATTGTAGTATATTTCATTAATTAGGTAAGAAAAAACAGTTAAGTTTACATTTAAGTGTAATTCTAAATCAGATATTATTATATAAAACAGTCTTCTGAAGTTTCTGTCGCAAACCTAGCTTATTCCTTATTTGTTTCATTGTTTCTAATTTTGCATTATGAGGAACTAATGTTAGGATCTTTAGGAAATCTGAAATTGAAACAAAGTAATTTTAATAGAAAAAGGAATAAAAAATACATAGGTATTTAATTTATTTGTTCTTGAACTAGGATTGGATAGTCATGCATGGTCACCGTAATTCCTCACTAACAAATTATGTATGTGAAAAGATAAACCACAATCATGATAATACTCGCTACCGCAAGCCTCCATTTTTACTAAAATTCTTCAAAAATATCACGAAATCAAAAAATACTCCGCTATTAACGTTCGAGTTGGGCATTTCATGTGGGGTTGTCAAGTCAGGTGTCCGTATTTCATACAAATAAAAGAAAACCTATACGCCAGTCGCAAAAAAATTGTGTTAGTAAAGCTTTACACGTAGCAACAAATAATATTGCTTGAACATGTTGGTACTAAATTATTATTCATGTTTAGAAACATTTTAGAAGTAAATGTTTTACTTCATTACATTATATCAATTGCATATTTTTCGACAAACAACGAACGGATTGAAATTGACTTAAATCTGGCAACTCTAAGTCACTGTTAGAACGGGACACAGGGTTCAGTGGTAGCCTTCTCACTCGGCTTCATTTTTATTTTGCGCGCAACAAGACTCTTACGACCTTAGCATAAGGTTTTATTTTCTTTATTTTAGCTGCATGATGCACAGATAGAGCTCATTCCTGTTGTACGTACTTCCATGAGTGCTACATACAAGTCGTTTTGACGTTGGTGACTTTTACGTAAATATACGTCAACATGTCTAATGATTGTGGGAGAAGGCTTGCACACAGGGAATGGTGTGTGTAGAAGGGACATTAAAACGTTCAAAAACGGAGGCTTTAGGTTTTTTCCGGATATGTCCATAGACAATGATTGTGTAAATAGGAATGCGCGGGAAATGTAAAACTTTGTCAAACATTCTGTATTTAATTATGCTGGAATAAAACTCGCGAGATTCACGGGTAGCAAGCTGGAACATACTTGGAAGCTTATAATGATATGTGTACATATCATTATAAGCTTCCAAGTATGTGAAGTCGTACAAGAACATCATTACGGAATGTTTTAATCCGTACGTATCATATTATTATACATAGAAAACCGAATGAATGTGCATGTGATAATAATAATTATGTGATGCTAAGGGTTTACATTTGGGTTTATGACCGTCCGCCTACCTAACGTCAACCCTCCATATGGATGATCTTGTTGGTAGTATTGCAATGTTGGATATTAATGGTAGGGGATCTTATGTTAAAATTAGCAGCACAACCTATTTAGGTAAACATGATCAAAGTGACATGCTGTCTGGTACCGGATAACAACAACGCGAACGCAGGCTCGTAGTAGGAAAAGTGAACAGAGGGGAATTTAGAATGTAAATATAACAGAACATTTACAAAAAATATTTTTGTGATCTTAAGTATATAATTGTCTGTATTTATTATTCATGCCCCATACCCTAGTTTCTATTAATACATTTGAAATTTGTTTTAAACATTGAAAAGTAAAGTACTTAAATTATACGTAACACTATTTCTACAATTGGAAAATACGGTCACTTAAAATGTTTCTTTGGAAGAAGTTTAATAAATTGAATCTCTACAGCCTTGTGCTATTTTCTGGCATGATCAGCGGCCACATATGTTTTAAGCACTGCAACGGAATGCACCAGTCAGTTCATAATCATAATGGCCCAATACTTCTTCAAGTAATTGACTTTTTTTTTAATGTTATTGTGACAGATAAAGCTCGAGGCTCACCTGATGTTAAGCGGACTAACCTCCGCCTATGACAGATGCATTTCGTCACAAGTCACGAATTGCACTGCGCCCGTCACCTTGAGACATAGTTAATTAAGTCTCATGTGCCTGTAAATTCACTGGCTCTCAAGGACTGCTGCCGGAACACACTGTTAGGTGCTTGGCGACAGATTTTCTACTTGAGGATGGTCGCTAGCCAGGCGAGCATTCGCAAAATACCCTTCCGCCATTGCTGTGCAAGCCCGCGGCGGGATTTGAACCATGGACCTGCTGCGCGGCAGTCCATAGCCAATACCACTGAGCCATCACTGCTTCACCGTATATTCCACCGTTAAAGACTAACTGTCGAAGTATTTCGAATATACTTATTGGTCACTAAATGATAAGCTTCCATTCGCTTAGCTAACGCACCTAGAATAGCATGACTAATGAACGCTTATATTTAGAATCATTATCCAGGTGTTTCATCTTCTACAGCCATTGAATTGGTCGTACTGTTGCGCTAGCACTGTCTCATAGTTGCTTTTTTTTAGTAAATCGAGGCTTTATAAGAAATGAATCCTCAACAAAAGTGTTTATATTAAATGATTAAAAGAAATAAAAAATAATTTCCTTGGATCCTTCTCGCATCTATGTATCTATAGCATGGATGTATGAAACCTATGGATTGGAACTATAGTTCTATACATACCTACGATAGGTTATACAAATATATCTAATATCGACGCCACAGTATTAAATAACACTTTATCTCTTTTTAACTCAGTAGTAATGTCTTAAGTAGAAAGAGATATGAAACATTCACTTCATAATTCGGAAACATTTTGCGATGACGACATAATCTTAACATCACATGCCACATTTCGCCATTTTATTTGCCCGGTTTCGTGTATTAGGGATATGGATTTGAAAATATACCTATATCGATGATTTTTATCGATATTGTATTAAGCTTAACATCGCAATGTTTTCAAAATATTTTTATTTAAACATGGACGTTTTCTATACATTGAACACTTTTAGGGCTCTGTCGGAATTCCTACTCGTACAGCCGACGCGACGCGACGATGTCTTTTCTTCATCGGAGCAATACATTTAAAAAACATAAAATTTTGAGTTGGCTGGCAACTAACTCTCAAATAGTTTAAGAGTGCCAGTTCCCCCTCTAGGCTTAGCATGAAAATCATCATTACCCACAACTCTTATGATTTATCAAGAGATGAGGCTGAGGCCCAATGCTAGCCAATACGTAAATGAAAAGGTATTCAATGTAAATTGTATTGAAAAAAGGTTACCATTTGTATCAGCATTTTATTGAGTTTGTTTATTTATTTTGTCAGTGAAGTATGAGAAACCTCCGGACCGATTAAAAAAACTTCTTCTAGTATTTCAAGTCTGTTATCATTCACCTCCGTAAAAAACCCGTATGAAAAAGCTAGTACCTATTCTTATACGACTTTACTATATTGTAATATATTAATTATATTTTGTTTCTCGGTTGGGTTGTGGCATAATTTCACCACGCAAATCATCATATATATACCTTTTTACAATCCATGTAGGTACTGCGTTTCACGTGACTGAAAGCAGTAATCACTTTTCATCCCACTAATACTCGGCTCGTTTGTTAAGCGTTCATTTATTTTCTGAAGTTAGATATGGCATCAGAATAAATTATATAATAAGAAATATCACACACATATATAATATATATATATATATATATATATATATATATATATATGCACCCGCCGTTGTAATATTCTGTTTTTTTGAGCATGACTTACATTATTTTTTAAATATTTATTCGTAGCATACACCGTTATACGGAACAGGGGGCCAACTCCCATCTCTTAATTCAGTCTTATTTTAACATTACATCTACAATTTTAATTCGCACCACCACATATGACTATAGTATACTTACATTAGAACTTCAACGTGAGAGCGGGATGCATGCATTGAATCAAGTCATTTGTGCGACAGAGGTAGCACTATATGAACATTATTGTTTGTGACGGCCACGGTACCAACCTTAGTATCAATAATTTAAACTTGAAACAATGACGTTTGCTTTCCATAATAGTTTATAAAAGGTAGGAGTTGGGCCCCAGGGCTTCCCAGGACAACTAATATTACTTATCTATATAATATATATATATATGTGGATGCTACGAATAAATATGTAAAAAATAATGTAAGTCATGCTTAATAAAACAGAACATTACAACGGCGGGCGTGGCTTAAAAAATAAAAGCTTGTAACAAGGATCGTGCGGCGTAACCAATCCAATTACAAAGCGGTAACTGCACGGGAGTTACACTTCTTTTCGTATATATTCGTAGCTTATTCTCTACATGTATTTATTTATACTATCGCAACGGTTTTATAGGTAAACAATAATATAATAAATCATCGATATCGATTATCAAGTTATAATTGGAAGAAAGCAAATCTTAAGATCGCAGCCATTTAATTTGCCCTTTCATGTTTTAGGTATATACGTTTATTTTATAGGTATTTCCAGTCCATAGATATATGTCCATGATGTATAGTTATTGTCCTCAAATAGATGTCCTGTATAAATTGCATGCCCTAGTTCTTTCCAACGAGGCATAAGTTAGGTGCCTGTAAATTACCAATCAACCGAGCCGAGACCACTGCACGGCATGTATATATCTCAGCTCAGCTTGATGTCGATGAGGTGGCACATAGGTTGACGGGTCACTGCGCACAGAATGAGGTCACCAGACGTGGTCGACTCGACCGTGCAGCTATAAACTTACATACGACACGTGCCTCCATAACTCAAACGCGGAGGTATGCAATTCGCGTATTCATAAACGTACACTTTATATTATAATTTTAATGACATATTTATCGAAAACATGTTAATTTGTAGATTTAATTGCATTTATTAGAAATATTTTTATACATATGCATTTAAATTATACACGTCCATTAAAAACGGATGGAAAAAATAAATCGTACAGCACCCGCTTCCATAGCATAGGTAATCAAATTGGTAATGCGAAATTCTCTCGTAAATTTGTAATTTTGTAATATAATCCGCGGAGCATGCGTTATTGTAAACATAAAAATATTAAAAATTATAGGGTAGCGTCATCATTAACAAATTTAAAGCTAATTGCAAAATTAGTCTTGTACAACGTAAGTTGAACTATAGAGGTCGCTCCGTCCCAATACGATGGTTAAAAAGTACGATAGGAAAAATTTTAGTTCTGGACCCAGTGTCATGTTAGCTCAATAGGATTAGAGCATACCCCGGGGTGAATGGACGCGGGCTTGAATTCCATAAATGACTTAAATGTTTCCAATTGTAAATTTGTAATTTTGTAAATTTGAATATAACTGAACCACCACTAAACGAGTTGGCGATGATCATAGAAGAATGTAATAACAAGTAGGCAAGGTAGGCAGGTTTTTTTTATCTTAAAATATGATGAGTTGTATCATCATATTTTAAGATAAAAAAAACCTACCTACCGATATCATCATGACCCGCGGCGGTCAGTCAGAATTATCATCAAGATTATTTAAGTTATCTTCAAATTACCGAGGGGTGAGATATTACTGCCTAGGAGTTTAACTAGGTATATTCCTAATTAAAGCCTATAGTTTGACTTGCAGCTTTATTTACTTGGTGGAAAATATTTCTGCCACGGTCAACAGTAAATCGGGACATAATCATTCGTTGTAGACCTAAAAAACTATATGGAAGTAAACTAAATGTCTTGGTGATATCCATAGAATTAGTAAGTACTTACTATATGAATGTCACCAAGATCATAGAATTAATATAATGAAATATACCAACTCAAGTAGATAGTAGATACACAGATAGCCTGTAGAGAGCGTCCCTCCCTGATGTTGGGAGGCATTTAGGGATGTGCTATGTCTAGTATGGCATCAACAGCTTTTATGCCTTCCGTACACAGTAGGTACTATACATAGGTACTCCTATGTAAATGGTCTCGGGACGGCTGTCAGGAGGGGCCTATTCTCTGAGATACAAGTTTTTTCTTAGTTCTGAGGGTAGTGTTTCTTTTCGACGGTTGGTGCGGCTTCCGTCCTGGACCATATTTGATAAGAACAACAAAAAACATGTGTAGATGAAATGTAAGTACGTTATGTACGGACATAACACAGTAGTTACAATACAATACGTACTTACAATAGTTCTATGTATATATTACTAGCTTTCCGGGCGCGGCTCCGCCCGCGCGTATGTCGGTTATCGCGCGAAAACATTAACCTATTTTTGCGCAGTCGGATAAAAACTATCCTATGTTTTTTTCCGGGTCTCAAACTATCTCCATACCAAATTTCATTCAAATCGGTCCAGTAGTTTTGGCGTGAAAGCGTAACAGACAGACAGACAGACAGACAGAGTTACTTTCGCATTTATAATATTAAGTACTGACTGAAGTACTGATGTATTCCTTACTGCGACAACATGTAAAACATTTTTTTAAAATAAAGATTACTTATTATATTAAAAAATAATAATTTATATATATATATGTATAGGTATATATATACCAACTCAAGCAGATAGTATAGATAGCCTATAGAGAGTCTCTCCTTGATGTTGAGAGGCATATAGGGATGTGCTATGTCTAGTGGTATGTCTTCTGTACACAGTAGGTAGATACAAATTATTGGGAAAATCTCGCATAAAACATATGGAAATCAAAAATATGGAGGGATTGGCTTGTCCAAATACTGAATTCGCTAAGATTTTGTAAATGGGATCTGCCCCGCTAATGCTTTGGTTTTAGTAACTGTAGTGTTACCGGTAAAAAAACAGAGACTTACATACAATTTACTTCGCCAAACGCCAGTCAGAAAGACGTGCATTCATTTTGAATTGGAGGGAAACAGAACGTTATTCTGAAGCTACCGGTTCTTGCACTGGTGGAATTAATCTTTGTCACATTAAAAAAATTTTTCATTCCCATACCTTAAAAAAACATTCAGAAGATGGCTCATCCAGTATGTGAAACTTCTGGAGTATGTAACAAAAAAATATGGCAGTCTTTAGTTTTGATAGCAAATTAAAAATACATATTATAAAAGGCAGTTTAGTTTTTTTATTCGACACCTTGTACCTATACAGGGTTATTGGTAAATGGCTAGCAATCTCTTAGTGTTGGCTTCTGCTAGTCCTAACAAACATTTTGAAATGTTTTTTTTTTTAATTTTGAAAAAAAAACTTATTTCTTTGTGTTTTATTTAAATGCCTACTCCGAGCCAAGAGCCCGCCGCAGCAACACGGGACCAGGCCGCCGTGCCTAAAAACGCCGTGAATAGAGTTTTTAATATTCACATAGAGCAAATGAAAATAAAAAAAATGAAATAATACATTACAGGCACAAGAGACTTAACATCGGGTGGTCCTCGTGCTTATTCCGTCAAAAATACAAAAATATATACTTACCTAAAGAAAATAAAAATATTATACCTATATCTTTTTCAAAAATACAAAAACTCTTATCAAAGTGTTTGTTAGGACTAGCAGAACTCAACCCTAATAATAATAAGATAATAAGACAATAAGATAATAATAATAAGACAGTTATGAGGTTGTTAGCCATGTACCAATAACCCCGTATAATATTGTTGGAACTGCATTTTCACATTATAATATGGAGGCGGAGCGCAAGTATCCAAATCTCGGTAATGGTTACATATATGGGCCGTTTGGTCAAGGGAAATTTAACTTTTTTTTATGATAATAAAAAAAATTAAATAAATTAATTAATATAATATATTTTTTTTTTAATGACAAGACAAGACCAGTTGCACCCCTGATGGTAAGCGTCACGCCTATCCATTACAGTTGCAGTATCACCATCATTGTCCTGCAAGATACTGTATTGCGCTCCTCAATCTGAGGCGTTATTCTTATGTCCCATTCGCCTAGTAATTGCAATTGCTTTCTTACGCCTAAGCACAGGTACAAGGTAGAATATCTGACACTGCGGTAGTACCAAGACAGGCTCTTGCTTTAGAGACCTACTACATGTATCTGGCAAAAGATATCCACCGAAACAATACATATTCTATTAAAATTTCTACCTGTTACAGTTCAAATCTTCACACATGTCGAAGACTTAGAAGTTAAAATGGTCGCTATTTCGCATACAGGATTTTGTAAAGTTTATTCTATTTTCTGCATATGAAGTTATATTGTAGAAGGGCATTTGTAAATGCTCGCCTGCTATCCACCGTGTCTGCTGCTGTTGCAGTTTTTTTTTATATTCTTGATAGGTTAGCCTTTGACCACTATCTCACCTGATGGTAAGTGATGATGTGGTCGAAGATGTTGTTCAGGCTAACGTAGAATTACTGGTTCTCAATTGTCATTGCAGCTGTCGCTGCCGAAACACACCGTTAGGTGCTGTTACCGTCACCAGGCGGGCATTCGCAAAGTACCCTACTACCATGCTGTAACGACTGCCATCCTAAGACAACAACCGGGACCGACGGCTTAACGTGCCCTCCGAAGCCCAGTAGTAATGTCACCAGCGGTCACCCATCCAACTCATGACCGCGGCAGACGTTGCTTAACTTTGCTGATCGATTCAGAATGGTTAAGCAAACTTCGCTACGAGCTCTTCGACAGTGAAAAATCTCCAGTAATATCAACTGAAACGCACTCCCAGAGACATTTCATAATGTAAGTCTGCGAGCGGGGTGCGGTGCGTCTGGCGCGCGAATGAATATACCGGGTACCCTAACAATCTGTGCATTTCGGATTCTGATGTGTACATTGGATCATCAAAGAATCACATATGCATTAAGCATGTGATCGTCAAAAATACTGTTTTGTAATGAAAAGATCAGGTTACGCACTCCGATTGTGATAAGGTTGAATATAGACAGACACTTTGCGACCTTACTCTCGTTGGAGAGAATATCGTTTACGTGTTTTAAGGGTGAACAGCGCCATCTCCATGAAACGCAGGGTACTAACATCGGAGCAATTTATTTGTAGACTGAAGCACAGATTACATAAAGTTCTTTACTTGTTTTTTACAGTTCATAAAACGAGACCCTAGCATCCCCTGTCTTCCATCCTAGTCTTGTGTATATCTTGAACCATATAATAAAGCAGTAAATTTACTATGAATGTACTAGGGATGACAAGTGCTAAATAGGTTTACTTGAACAGAATTTTAGCAAATGTTAAATACGTTTGTAGCAAAAAAATATTTTAATCTTGATGACATTATATAAGGTCAACAAAAGTCCGAAACACGTTTCCTAAAAAAATTCTCTATAGAATAAAATTGCAAAGTTGACTCTTAATTACGCTTGTGACGTAAATCGTACAAACGTGTATGAAAACATTAAAAAAAATAGCAAAACTTTGTCAAGAGGGGCTAGAAAAATTACATATTCGATTTACGTTACTATTTGTGTTATTTCGGATCTTACATAAATTGATCACGATTTCACCATCGATGCCTCTCTTTCGCTCCTACGCGCCATAAATGTCTATCCCGATACTGACAACATTTCAGCATTTGACAGTGTGTTTATAATAATAAAAATATTAAGATGTCTCTATTCAAGAATATAACATAGAGACGGTATACAAGCATCAGACATGGCAATTTCGCAGATTAAGCAGATTCGTTCATATCCAAAGGCGGAGAAGTGATATATGCTACAAAGACGTGGTCATTTCAGGATTAATACCTTATTCCCAATATGTTTTGTATATGATGTAACCGCCAATTTTACTAATTGGATTGGATACAATGTTTGAGTAGAAATTAGAGTGAATGCCATAAAATCTCAAAGTACTGATCTGGCGGATGGACTATAAGAAGAATGGATTCTTTTAAACAAAATGGTTGGGAGGAAACATTTCTGAAGCGCTCGTAGCGAAGTTTGCTTAGCCATTCTGAATCGATCAGCATAGTTAAGCAACGTCCGCCGCGGTCTGGAGTTGGATGGGTGTCTGCTGGTGACATTACTACTGAGCGCTTCCGTGCCTCGGAGGGCACGTTAAGCTGTCGCGTCGGTCCCGGTTGTTGTCTAGGATGGCAGTCGTTACAGCATGGTGGTAGGGCACTTTGCGAATGCCCGCCTGGCTAGCAGACATTGTAACTAATAATTCTTGATTCAGTTAGTTTCAGTCCTTAAAGAAAGGAAAATCTGAAACATTCAGATATTTTAGCCTCTTTCTCTTTGCGGTTGGTAAATCGCGTTTCTTTACCTATGAGATATTATTAATCTACTTTCATATAGTAAAATTTTAATTTAACTTCAAAATTAGTTTAAATTTACATACTTTTTAAAGCCTAGCTCCCCACGGTTTCACTCGCTTAGACAACGATGAAATGTGAAAAAGATATAAATTAACCTATCTGTTATAGGTTATAGTGCTTATAACTATGTGTATTCCAAGTTTTGTTCACATCGCGCATCGGTTCAGCCGTTTCACCTTGATGAACAAACATAAACACTCACATCCACAATTCCACACTCAAAAACAAAAAAATATGTTTTTAAATATTATAATAATTAATGTGACTAGAGATTACTGAATATACTACGATACTGATGATTGACTAATCTGACGAAATGTAAGTGCGTAAACAATTATAATGTGAACTATATATTGTATTCGGGATAAAAAAAACGATGATGATAATTTTGAAAAACCAATTCCGCTATTGAATCAAACGCCAAAGTTTTTTTATGGCGTTTTGACGGAACAAGCAGGGTACCCACCTAATGTTAAGCGCCTCTGCCTAAACGGATGCATTTCGTAACGAACGAATTGTACTGCGCTCATCACCCTGACACATAGTGCCTGTAATTTTACAATATACTGACTCAAAGACCGCTGCCGGTACAAAAATCGGTGGTTGGCGACAGATTTTTTACCTGAGGATGGTACCTGCCCAGACGAAGTTTCGCAAACTGCCCTACCATCATGCGGTGAAGCTCAAACCAGCGTGGTCGAACCATGGACGTGTGACAGTCCATAACTTTTACTCAGATAATTAATTTCTCAATAAGAAATGAATGAACTAAGAACTTTTACCGCTCGGCTTTGCTTAAAATCATCATTGCTCAAAAATGTTACTTGTATTTAACTACTTGATAGTCCAGTATATACATTTAGTTTCGTTAACTATTTCGTCATTTAATTTTCTTGTCCAGCTTCGTCATATCTTCTTGATCGATGTATGAAAACGTACTGTTGTTCGCTCGTTCCACTAAGATCCCCTATTTCTGTCCCCCAGGGGATTGTGCAGCACTCACTATTCCACTACAGTTAGTACCCTAGGGGATGATACTCTTCAGTATGATACGAGGTAGCGGAGATTAGAAATAAACTTCTAATGTATTATTTTTAAAAGTTCTTAATAATTTTTTTTAACGAAAATTGCACCATTATCAATATTATCATAGGGCTAGGGGTCTCATACGTACCACAACCACACTACGACCACAACCACAACGCAACCCAGCGACACTGCGAACTAGTGGGCGAACCGATTATGCAGTTCTAGCTTTCCGGGCGCGGCTCCGCCCGCGCATATATCGCGCAAAAACATTAAACTCTTTTTGCGCAGTTGGATAAAAACTATCCTATGTTTTTTCCCGGGTCTCAAACTATTTTCATACCAAATTTTATTGAAATCGGTCCAGTAGTTTTGGCGTGCTTGCACGTCTGCTTGCAGACAGAGTACCTACAACATTATTTACTTTTCTCTATGATGTAATTATATTTATGAAATTAAAAAAAAATATAAACTATTAGATTTTAAAAATCCATTCGGCGAAGAGAACCTTACCCTCACAATAAACTACTATTAGTATAGTAATAAACACAATAATACACCACTTTTAGAAACAGTAGATACATTTATTTATTTATTTATTTTTAGGAAGACCTACAGCTTTCGTTTACAGTATAGTATCTTAAAAATAAGCACCATTCAGCCAATTAAAGGTCCTCGCGTCTATAATACCTATATGTGTTTTGTAACATTTTGGTGTACAATAAAGAATTTTTGTATTGTATTATATAATACCTATATTATGTATCTACTGTTTGTATAATGTCTAAAATGGCACGAGTACAATGTCTTTATTATACTCGTGCCTATATTAGGTCACTAATTACAGGGTTAAAAGTTTTACGACTGAATCTTATTATGACCACATTATTATGACTCAATAATAATTTATTTTCAATTATATATATATGTTTGTATACATATATTTTCTATTTTAAGGATTATTTTCAGAGCAAGCATGAATAGATAGCTTTTTGACCAAATCTCGCTGTAACACTATATACCTACCTATGAATATGTTCATCATCATCATCATCAGCTGGAAGATATGTCCACTGTTGCACAAAGGCCTATCCCATTGAACCCCACAAAGAACTGCTATGAGCCGTTTGTAGCCATTGGCTACCCGCGACGTTCACAATGTCATCAGTCCTCCTAGTGGGAGGCCTACCAACTCTACGTCTTCCGGTTTAATGTGGTAACCACTCGTGAACCTTTCTTCCCCTTTGTTATCGTAGGTGGATTGTCCACTGCTGAACGCAGCCTCCTCCATGCATCAAGAAGGGATTTGTATAATCCCACGCCTGGCAGGCGTTATGGGGATCGCGTATCTAACTCTGGCTGGGATGGATAGGATATCATATAACTCCTCAGAAGGCAGCTTCTCCCAAGAGATGATATGGGGGAGTGAAATTCTAGTCAGACACCCTTTGGTCCCTAGCCCGGCATGCCACCTTGGTTTACAGTACACAGTGGTAGAGTAATGTGTGTGTGGACTGAGTGACCACAGTTTAAGAATCATAACTTCATTATTAATTCTTTACAAATTACAAAACACATTTTACAAATTATTTTATAACTTTTACTAAATCTTGAAGTTACTAATAGACAAAAATAAACTAAAAAAAATGTGGTCACTCAGTCCACACACACACGGTAGAGTAGAGTCTCTACCATTAACTCTACTTTACCGCATAAGTATACTGACTGTATTCAAGACAGTAGTAAGTATGATTATCTTTTGGAATATTTCCAAAAGATAATCATACTTACTACAATTACAGTGTAAGCAACAGGTATTTTTAGGCTGTGCTATAATTCTATCCTAATGATACTTATGCAATAAATACATCACAAAGTTGAAATCGATCCTAAGATGCAGTTTTGAAGTTTAATGTTTACAAGATCTCTCAAAAATAGCAACCTAAGATCGATCTCATTCTTGATATGAAATTATTAATACGACCTACTTAAATACCTTTTAATTTGATCGTACGGTGGTCGAATTGAACTTTTTAAATCATGTAGAGAAACTCTTGAACATGTCCTTATGTCGAGAAATAAATGTTGAGTACGTACGTAGATACTTAAAAAGTAGTTTTAGAAGGGCTTTAACTCTTTTGAATGGCTTTTCCATCTTGTCTCTAACTACAGCACAGTCAAGTTAATAGTAGGTACAGTTCATTGTGCAGAAGTATTGTAGGTCTTTAAAAAAACTTGTGACTTGAAGCCACTTTCTTAATTTTAAGTAGTTTTGTTTGTACTCACATCATCTCACATGATGTACTATGCGGCATCCGCCAGCCGAGCCGGCTAAGCTTGTACGGAAATTCAATCCAATATTAGCCTTGTTCGAATAAATCAAAAGCAACCTTACAAGACTCATCCATGGTTGATATTTACTTGCCTTAATATGGCCAACATTTGATCAAATCAGCAGCTATTTGAAACAGGCTCTACAAAATACAATACGAAAGAAACGAAACCTCTCTCTCTCGGTCTCACAGTGCCTCCGCCATCGCCGCGCACGCGACACGCTTGTCGCTCTCCCGCGCTTTCCTAGCCATAGTGAATTCGTGTTTTTTTTCTTCCCGAATATTCCCGCAAGAAGGTAATTTCAGACAATTTAACCAGTTATTTTTTTTGCTCAACTCAGTGTTATTTCTTTTAACTGTGTTTGTGTAGTGTAAGTAAAAAAGTACGTTACATAGTGAATATGAACACGCCTATTACGCTTTTGTTATTGGTTTGCGTCTGAGTTGAAACCTGTGCCGGTTTACTTTTTTTCGAACGTAGGTATCACCTTTGATGATGGGAGTACATGGCAGTTACACATAATAAAATAGTTACAATAGAAGGTGGTTTTAGAGTTATAGAGTTGCATTGGCCAAATATTATACTAATTTAATCAAAACTTTTAGGTGAGCTAAACCACTTAGATATTTATTCTGATAATGTAAGTAATATACCTTATTTATACATGATCCACCAAATGGTTTTAAAATTATTTTTAAGGAGACTTACCTACCTATTTATAGCAAGAGCGTACCTACTCAGATACCTACTACAGAGTTCCTGGCTTTTCAAATTTCTTTAAGCTTTTTAATGTGACTTACCTGTCTCTAACAAGAGCGTGATAAAAGTTCCTGCCTTTAAAAAGTTCCTAATGATATGCTATAGTAGCTATGGTAGTTGTAAGATACGTTACTCATTATCATTAGTCAACTCTTAGTAGGTATATACCTGCCAATGGCGTTCAGTCTTAAAAATTAAGGTTTTTAACTGACTTCCAAATAAGGAGGAGGTACGCATTCCTCTGTTTTTAGGGTTCCGTACTCAAAGGGTAAAATGGGACCCTATTACTGAGACTTCTCCGTCCGTCTGTGACTACTTAGGCTGTATCTCAAGAACGGTGATAGCTAGAGAGTTGAAATTTTCACAGATGATGTATTTCTGTTGCTGCTATAACAACAAATACAAAAAGTTGGCCAAGTGCGAGTCCGACTCGCTCACGTTAAAACAAAAAAAGGTTAAAATATGGAGTCTAATGTTGTATAGTTAATGGTACGGAACCGTTCGTGCGCGAGTCCGACTCGCACTTGGCCGATTTTTTATGTTTGTTACCTCAGAAGTCTTGACTGGGTGAACTTATTTTGATATTTTTTTGTTTGAAAGCTGATAGATACTTGTCATTTGATCTAATAACTGAAAAATCTACCTTTACCTATCTTGATGATATAGTCGTTGACAATTAATGACAATCGATCCCGGAAGTAGCAAGGGTCACTAAAAGAGTGAAAAAAATAACTAAAAATGGAACCGACTTCAACACCCAAAGGAGTGAAATAACTTGTCGAATCGGTACCACGCGCACAATATTGGGATAATAGGTACTTTTGAACTATCATGGTACCGACTTCAACAAGTTATGTCACACTTTTGGGTGTCGAAGTCGGTTCCATGTTTTGGTTAAAATAACTTGTATTATTTCATAATAACTTTGTCAAGTCGATATTATGATATAATCGTAATCGAATAAAGTAAGTACAGCATATTCAAACGTAAGTACCCACTAGGTAAATATAGAGTTAGCTGTATGAAGTCCGATCAGTCATAATTTTGCAAAGTACCAACTAACGATTGGTCATACTTTCGAAAAGAACACATTTCTCTTATATTATCTTACCTCTATCGGACACACTTTTTAAATTGTTATATCCACAAAAATTTGGTCATAAATATATTATTAACTAGAGACGGTAGGTATTTAATAACTTGATACGGGTCTAATTACATTCGTTATATAGAGTGTGACATATTTCGATGTGGATACTAACGCCCATTTTATACCATCATTACAACCTAGTGACCACGTTGAAATTGGAATAAAAATAACATAAATAATACATACTACATGCCCCGCGGGGTGCCGGTTTAGAATTGAACCTCCACATATCATCCCGTGGGTGTCGTAAGAGGCGACGAAGGGAAAATACTGGAAGGTGGGCTGTAGTGCCTTCTAAAGAACTGCCTACTTACACTGCGATCTCCAAGACGCCTGCCAAGCGTGGGGATTATGGGAAGGCTGTGTTCAACAGTGCACGATCCGGCTGTTACAGTAATACATACTACGCTTATAAAATCATCGCCTTTTCATCACATCCAGACACACAACACAAGCAACTACCGAGTACCGTAAAAATGACAGTATATTATAATGAAGCATCCTGTATACTTGTAGCCAATGACCTTATTACTATCTCAATTGTCAATAATCATTTAACCAACATAGCTAGTCTTTATTTTGTGGGTCAAAATAATTGACAATGGTATCGTTAAAAAAAATTTTTACCTCAAAATGGACAAGAGACTTCAACACTTAAAAGTATGAAATAACTTATTGAAGTCGGTACCATGATAGTTCAAAAGTAAGAGTAGGTATTATCACAATATTGTGCGCATGGTAGCGACTTCAACAAGTTATGTCACACTTTTGAGTGTTGAAGCTGATTCCATTTGGAGGTAAAAAAAATCTTCCTTTTTAGTGAGCTTTGCTACTTAGTAGTTACTTCTTAGGGGTTATTACAATTGTCATTCACTGTCTATGACTATATCATCAAGATAGGAAAACACTTTTCAGTTATTAGAGTGTAACTCAAAAACGGCTTGACCACTTTTAATAAATTTAAATGGGATCATACGAGAAGCACCAGCTTTCAAATAAAAAAAGAATCATCTAAATTGGTTCACCCAATAGAAAGTCCTTAGGTAACATACATACTTATAAAAAAAATACTTGAACGAGAACCTCCTTTTTTTGAAGTTGGTTAAAAATTATCTATTTCCATTAACTATAATTAACTAATAATAATTGCAACGGAAATTTATCATATTATACCTACTATGTTAATCTTGCCCTAGTCATAATGCGTGCCAAAGTACTTTCTTTTTATTGTTCAATGTCATGCGTCAGTGAACAATCAAAAAAGGTACAAACAGGTACCTACAGTGAACTAGAAAAAAGGAGGGGAACTTGTTTCCATCTCCAGGACACAGTTCTAGGGGTCCAGAGTCCAAAACCTGGACTAAAACGGAGATTTTGTTCGTCATAAAAATATAATTACAGTCTATATTCCAACGCGACGTAAAGCGTCGCACATGCCACTCTTCGTTGGTTTGTTGCAAGAAATAATTATCTTATAAAAGGCTGCGAAGTACGATTCTCCATAGTTCCCCTTTTCTTCTGAAAAAATGCCTCTAGAGCAATCATTTATGTGCATAAAATCTAGGCGTGCTATTTTTTATTCTCTTTGAAAAATTAATAACGTGGAATATAACGACTTCGTAAAATTAATAACGTGTAAGTAAATATAGCAATTCTGAAAATCCAGAATATTAAATAAATAGATTTTGGAAAAATAATAATGTGGACAATGTAACTTGGACAATTATTAATTTGGAATGAAAACCTGGCATCAAAATATTCAGTTAATTAAAATTCAGGTTGTTCGGTGTTTTCATCAGCGCCATCTGTACGCGCTAAGCTAACTAAACCACAGACAGCGTGAGAAAAAAGGAATCAGCATTCAGCGCGCCATTTTAAAATAAATATTTTGTTGACTTGGGCAGTTGTAAATGTCGTCTTCAAGTAACGAAGAAGAGTATATTAGAATATTCGACGCGGCCAGAAATACTTAAAATTCAAGTGCCCCCAAAATCATAGGACAAATGAATGAAATGCCTACGAAAATTTCATACAGTGGAAAAAATGCACAGTAATTTTCTGACGAGTTTTCGGCTTCCTTTAATGACCTGGTCAGTAAAATATAAGCCAGGCTCACTTTGGTGTTTCTACTCCATGTCAAAAAGTACCTACCTACTATTACACAAATGGCGAAATCCGAATGACGTTGAAAAGTTTTTATCGAGTACGTAATGTGGGTACCATAAACACTACGAAGTACGAATGTGTGTTATTTTGGTCAAATTTATATTATTGTGTATACCTATAAATATAATAAATCTAATATAATTAGGTAAGCGTGACGGAGACGTGTGATGTATAAAACGTCTGTTTGTCAAAGTTATAAATTGATTACTGATTCTAATTCGGAGATCCGGCTCGAAGGACCAAAATGTCGCGCCCTGGGCTAAGTTTACAGAATTTGAATAATTTTGACCTTTAAGGGACTCACCCGCCACTGCTTCTTGAAGTCCTCCTTGTGTTTTAGTATGGTATTTTCGTTATTTTTATTATATTATGTCACACGCGTCGCGACGAGGTGTATACCGCCGGTGCCATTTTTTCTAACTTCTTCTCAGCGCTCGCGCACAGAGGGCGCGCTCGACCGTCGGTTGGCCGCGAAGTGTCTTCCGTGGATTTGGCGGGTGATTTGAAAATATAAAGGTCAAGGTCCCTACACTACTTTTATACTAAGTACATATGTAATCTCTTTTCAGGTTGCATTAGTTAGCATTTGGCATTACCGGTGCATGTAGATGTCAGAAACTAAACAATATTACTACAGAAAACATAAAAATCACAGCAAAATGCTTTTAATTAGAATCACTGAAACTTCAAACAAGACTCCACGATCAATTACTATTCACGGTTATATGAAATAATAAAGAAGTACGAAGCTCTATGTACAAAAAATTCAAAATATTATCACATTTCTCAAAACTTTCATATGTTTTAATGCGTCCTACTCATACAAATAAAGAACTAACCACATACAAGGCAGTTCAAAGTAGTCAAAACACTAAAATGATCTATAATAATACGAACTAAACTGTGTAAATGCTAAAAAAGCGGTTGTTTATCACTTTAATAATTGTAGTTTTAATATTTTTTCATTAGTTAAACATTATCTCAACGAAATTTTCGTAGGTGTTTGTTCCTCGCAAGTGTATTGAAAACGTCATATCATATGATACTCATTAGCATATTGTTCATCATCACTCTCGTCTCTATCACAGCCCTCGCTATAATAATGTGTAACGTGTAATGCACCACCATAGCGCACTTGTATCGTATTGTACTGTTGAAATATTGCGTTTTAAAGTTACTTAATGATTTTTATGGCTTATGTTTAACTTACCACCAGATATAGTTACATATAACAGACAAAAATAGTAAATGATCACTAAAATTAAACATGCATTTAATGTAAATTTATAACCAAACTTTTAACATCTCGCTATCCTATTTAACCAAAATGTCTCCGAATAACCAATAATTGTTAACCCAAAAGTAGTAAATGATCACCGAAAGTAGTATATGATCACCAAAATTAAAAGAGCATTTTAATGTTATAATTCTTCTGGCGCATTGCCGGCCGCTGCCGCGGTACGCTCGCTTGGCTCGCTCAGCTCTCACGTTGTTGTGGTCACTAGTAACCAAACGCTCATCTTCGCTTCGCTCGTCGTTGCACCTTAATGTGACTAGTGAGTCCTATACTACTTACATTTGGCAATCATTTACTAAATTTGGTTATTGATTACAATTTTTGGTAAGAGAACTAAGGGTGTCAAAGCATTTTATGGTGGTCATTATATATAATCCCATTTTTCTTATAAAATGGCATATAAAGTAAAGTAGAACCTTTTATTACACTATGTCGTAAGTTTACATAGTAAGAAAAAAATAACCACGACCAGACTTCGAACAGGCGACTATCCGTCCCTTTTGTAAGCTTATTCGCTTTAATTAGTTTAGCAGACGTTGCTGCAAATACATACTGCAAAATTATATGGAACATTTTCAATTTAACCTGGTATTTTATCCCTACAAAGTTAAGTTAGTACCTAACTGCAAGTTATATGCGAGTAAACAGAGCATTTTCAATTTAACCAGGTAATACAGATTTGTAACAACAAAGAGGTTTAAGGCTAAGTATATGTAATCAATCACCATACACTTGCCGCGTGCAAAAAAAAATTGCGCGCTATTTTCCATAATTTTCGTATGTTGTTTGTATCGCATTTGTGCAATATATATTTTTTCCTCGCAAGGTTGTTGAAAAAGTGCGTATGAAACTCGTGAGCAACTGGCTCATTATACACTCGGCTAATTTACGCCCTCGCCTACGGCTCGGGCTGCAACCCACAGCCTCGTGTGTAATGAGCAACTTACCTCACTTGTATCATAATATACTATTAGGTCCATAACGATATATAACACTTATGAAACAATTGTGCAAATAAGTAGTGCATTCATACCTACCTACATAACCTCCATATTACTAGGTAGATTTAACAGCATGCGCTATGCTAGCAACCCTAGCTAACTCCGTACATTTTATAATATTTAAAAATAACGCAATTTTTTCGTGATGAGTAATTAAAAGCGCCAAGTGACAGTCGGACTGGAACACCGAGGGTTCTGTACTTACCAAAACAGAATGCAGGAAAAATATCCTATTTTATTAGGGTTTCCTACCCACAGGACAAAAGGGTCCTATTAATAAGACTCTGCCGTCGGTCTATCCATCTAAGAATTTCATTAGTCTTTATCTCGTAAAGAAAATAAGTTACAAACCTGACGACACAAATATTGGACTATACGATTTAGGCAGGCTCTAATATGTGAGCTAGAGCTGCACGGACTAAGCCTGACTAGAATATTTCAAAGAAGAAATGATATCTCAAGTCGGAATCTATGTAGTTGTCAATTAGTCGGTAAAATTCTGCTCATTTTTTCCATGCTTAAAAGATAGATTGAAATGATAATCAATAATCTACCTCACCTACCTTCTTTCATTATTATCTATTTAAGGCAATTAATTAACTGTAATTCCCGGACTTTATTTCTGAAAACTAACTTGATTATGTGTAAGTCATTAGATTTTGCTTTTTTGTTCCTTAATTTACATAAGTATAATTTGAAATGTTGTCAGGCTGTGAAAACACAGTGACCGTCTTTAAGCTTAGACAACTTAGTGAAATATACATTACTGTCGGTCTTGAATGTTGAGATGGATGATAGGACTAGGTTGCAAGCCTCCCTCTGTGAAGTTGGGAGGCATAGGGATACGCAACATTTCTATTGCGGCATTACCATTTTTTTTTATTCCGTTGATAGTAGATACATACAAATTAATGTTATATAATCACACACCGTATTTAGGCTCTGTTGATGTAGAATGTCTGGTGGAAGCCAAAAACACATGGAGATTGGCTTGTCCAAATACTAAATCCATTTTAAGGATTTGTCCTCCCAGAGATAGTGAGATTGGCTTGGCTGCGAACCAATGCTGAACACAGGTTCAGGATTAGATAATCCAAAGATCCAAATTAGCCATAATCCCTACGCTTGGCAGGCATCTTGGTTATCGCAGTGTAATAAAGCAGTTCCTCAGAAGGTGCTTCTGCGCACCTTTTGGTATTTTAGTTACACCCTTAGTCGTCTCCTTCGACACCCACAAGTAGAGATGGGACAGTGAGATTCTAGCCAGGCACCCCACGTTGCATAGTTACTATCCTTCGCCTTTTTTATCCATGGTAGTTCCTAATTTTCTTATACTCCGATACATTCATTCATTCAGCGTCTTGAGAATCGCAGTGTAAGAATAGAGAGCAACGGAAACCAAGCCCTTAATAATAGGGTCCCATCCGGTTGAAGAAAATTCAAAATTCACATGAATAACATACTGATTAAAAAATCCTACTATACAGTTTGTGAATAAGTCTTTAATAGACAAAAATGCTTAGATAACGCTGCCTCTACCAGCTATCACCTTTCACCTACCTCTGTACCTACGTTGTATTAATTGTATAATATAGAATGTAATACATTAATAAAAGACGTTTAATAGTTATTTGTTATACAAGAGTGCAAAGTTGCTTTTTAACCGCGTGTTCAATTTTGATGACCGAGCAAGCGAAGGATTCTAAAATTGAATCACGAGCGCAGCGAGTGATTCAAAATTAGAATCCTGAGCGTTAGCGAGGGAATCAAAAGAGCACGAGGTGAAAAATCTTTGCACTCGAGTGCAACACGTAACTTTTCATTCCACCTCAGCGAGGGAATGAAAGAACCGCGTACAAAGCAAATTGAAAAAAGAACACCAAGAAGGTTCCGAGTCTGAGTTTTTAACACATTAAAAAAAAGTTGTATGATATATTCGGCACCATAGAGGTAGCAGTAAATAGGTTTAATGTTTTTTTAATTCACAAACTTAGTGCACACGATGTTCTAAATTCAATTTACTTTATCCTCTAGAGAATAAAAACGGCTTTTCCACTCAGATATTGAAGATTAAAAATACTCTTTCCGAGATGGTGGGATGAAAAAAGTTTTCCCACCCCCGAGTTTCAAGCTCGTTGTTCTCGCAGTGGCTGTATATTTTTTTCTTGCTGAATATGGTTGTAGATTATTTTATTATTAAAATTTGTTATTAACCTTATTAAGAGCGTCGTAGACGCCTAAATTGATTAAATGTTTTTGATTTTAAAATGTAATCCAAAATTACGAATAAATTTCGAAAAAGAGGACTCAAGTTCTTTTTTTTCTTCTTCTTTAACTCAAGTTCAATAAGCTGAGAGTATTAAATGTCACGACTGTCAGTATTGCCATAGCAATAAAAATATATTCGACCACAATAGGGATGCCATTGCTACCGCAGTCGATAAGAAACAGTTTATAAAGCGAGGAGACGAACAAGTTGCCCGCCTGATGGTAAGCGTATTACATTTGCAGTGTTCTCATCATGTATTACACTGAACTGCGCTCGTCAGAGAAAGACGTTATTTCTTTGCACACTACTGATTCGAAGCTGAATAGCTGACAATGCGGTTGACCAACCACTTGTCAAAAGTTATCAACCATAACAAAAGTATTCTGTGAAAATTTTGACCAACTAGCAGCTATTATGGTTCAAACGCACGGAGATACAACGAAAACTTAGAAATTGAATTCTATTTTAAAGTTTCTATTTCTCGAACGTGATTTTAGTAAGCTACAAACCCTGCCTGTTTTATTTTCTACATAATCGCATTGTGGGATCCAAATTAGCAATTGCGTGTATACATACGCAATTGCTCATTTGGGTCTGTATTTCATGAAATTTTTATGAAATTCAGGCTTGCATATTGCATTTTTTTTAATTATTCATCATTGAATCACATTTGCATGTGATCGTCAAAAATAAACCAACACACAGGATGGTAAGTATGTGGCGTGTGATTGCAAATGTACCCAGACACCTCGCGACCTTACTCTACCTGCGGGAGAATATCGTTTGCGTGTTTCAAAGGTGAGCAGCGCCATCTCTACGAAGAGCAGGGTACTGCAATATATATTTATTAGCTGTGACTCTAACTTTGTTCGCTCATAATGTTCTATTACGGGAGATCACCCAGCAAATAATTATAAATACAAAAGATAAAAAACTAAAAGGGGTTTCATTCAAGAAACACTATTTAAAACCTTTTCTTTTTAATACCGTAAAAACGGTATATACATACATAAAAGCATCAGATTTTATATAGTACCTAAAGTAGCGTGTTGACCTTATATCATATGAGTACAAGCTCTAAAACAAAATGATAAAAACCATGTGCGGAAAATAACAAAATTAGGTACGATATGCGTTAGTACTTATGGAATCTCATTGTGAGAGTATGACTCATACATGGCCGAAAATTTATTTCATTAAGTTATTTGTTAGACACAACACATCGATACTTATTCTGTGAAAATTTTAGTGGCTACCTACTCGTATAATCCACGGCTCCAAAGATAGAGCCCTTGAAGGTTGGACAAACTGACGAATGTATTGAAAAGGCTTAATATTAGGGTTCTGATTTCAGGTACGTAACCCTAAAAAACCGTTATGAAAATGGGCACGACAATGACTTCAATGTAAAGATACGCCTATGCTAAGGTATTGTAAAGCAAATTTGGCGTTAACAACAAATCAACGCCATCTCTCGGTCACTACGTTCAGCGTCATGTGGGTCATTAGTGGGTGATACAAGATATGGTACGAGTTAACTAACAACTCTTATTTAATATGTGGTACGGCTCAAGAAAGTTATTATTTTTAATTAAATGCAAGTTTATTTTTTTTATTGTTGAGTTAGGTAGCGATGTAATGAAATACTGCCTTTTTTACTGCAGTTTAAAATGTAGTTCGTACAACCCTTCAGCACACAGTTTGTTTTATAATTGTTGTGGACACAAGGTACCGGTCTTGTGTCGAAGACTGTGCCCGCGTTGCTGTTTGTTACGCTGTTGTTTTAACACTCAAATGTTTCAAAATGGCGTCGGACCTGTCCTTACGAAGTAGAATACCAAGTCAATGAATATATAAGCATATTTTCTAGAAGCCACTCATAGCACTTTCAACCCCTTATAACTTCCTCTGAATAAATCTAGAAGCCTGAATTTTGCTACACACTACTTGATATCCCTTTCAGAACCGTTCAATACAATCGTGGTGCTTCTACATAAGATTCAGTTTTGTGCGGAAAATATTTATATAATTCGATTGCACGCAAATAATACCATAGTACTACGTACTGAAAATTAAAATAGAATCATAAATATTAGGTACTCTATGCTTTTGCCCTAACAAAACAATGTTAATTTTAACATAATTCAACACGGCAATAACCACGGATTCCATCAATTATGTTTTTATAATGGAACACATACTACGAGTGCGCCATTTTACAAAAAAGTTTTGGTTCTAATTTTTACTTGATTGTGGCAGCCAATACCCGGTATATCTAGCGCATGCGTGGTAGTGTTGCCATTACGTTACTTGGGAGACATTTTTCGTTACCTTTGAGTCCTCATCGTTCCTTTTCCGTTTCTGGTCGAACCGGTTACAGCTTGAGGACTGGGTTTTACAAATTATTTTTCGATTTAAAAGTGGCCAAACGTGTCTAAGAATCAAGGGTGCCGAACAACGACACAATATGAAATGCAATAGATATAGCAATAGAACATTGAGTTTGTGGTTTCACAATTTAAAATTTTTAAATATTCAAAGTAATTAAACAACTTTAAACGGTTTATTTTTCATTATTTTTGTCCCGACGTTTGAAACACATTGCAGTGATCGTGGTCACGGGGTGACACGTGGACACGGGGAGTCTATGTGTAACAATCGCGAAAACCTAAGACAACATTATTTTAAATATTCAACTCCAGCGCTAGTCCAACCCACTATTGAGTTTTCTTTGTTTTACTTTTATGTTTCAGCTATTCAAAAAGATGAATCCTTACTACTTGACAAGTCCAATAATTTTAGGTAAGCGGGAGGTACTCAAAGAGTTTCTACAGATACCTACTGAATAATATGTATGGAAGGTATCAAAGTCAAAGTCAAAGTCAAAATCATTTATTCAAGTTAGGCGTCTACGACGCTCTTATGAAGGTCAATTACAAATTTTAATATTGAAATATACTACATTGTACTGCCACGTTCAGCAAACAAAAATTATAGAGCCACTGCGATTGTAATATGTTTGGGCAATTTATTATAAAACCGCACACAATTTCCTAAGACGGACCTTTTATTGGTCTTTGCTAATCTAAAACCTGGCACCGCTATTTTATCTTTATTCCTAGTGTTATAATCGTGAGTGTCACTGTTTGATTTAAATTTGCTCAAATTTTTACGAACATACATAATATTTTCAAATATATACAGACTTGGTAAAGTTAAAATATCAATTTCTTTAAAAATATCTCTCAGGGATTCTCTAGGATCCATTTCATATATGGCTCGAATTGCACGCTTTTGTAAGATAAAGATTGTCTCTATCTCAGCAGCAGCTCCCCACAGCAATATACCATAAGACATAATACTGTGGAAGTACGCGAAATAAACGAGCCTAGCAGTAGCTACGTCTGTTAGCTGTCTTATCTTACGAACTGCATATGCAGCAGAACTAAGTCTTCCAGATAGATCATGTATATGTGGATTCCACTGTAAAGTTGAATCCATGTTAATTCCCAGGAAGACTGTCGCATTGTCAAAAGAGAGTTTTTCTAGGCCAAGCTTAATGTTTGGTTCAACATAATTAACATTTGGTAAAGAAAACTTTAAACATTTGGTCTTTTTTGAATTTAAGAGAAGATTATTAGCCGCGAACCACTTAGAGATCATAGATAACACATTATTTACATGAATAAGTTCACTATCCCTCCTATCTACTTTAAAAATTAGGGAGGTATCATCTGCGAATAAAACTATATCGCAGAAATTTTTAACCATGCAAGGCAGATCATTTATATATGCTAGAAACAGAAAAGGTCCTAAAATTGATCCTTGCGGTACGCCTATTCTTACCAAAGACCCGGAAGAAGTATTGCCATTTATTCTAACCTTCTGTAGCCTGTCTGACAGATATGACTTTATAAGATCCAGAGCTTTTCCACGAATACCATAATGTGAAAGTTTTCGAATCAGAGTGCGGTGCTCTACACAGTCAAATGCCTTAGAAAGGTCACAGAATACGGCAATAGCATCCTGTGAACTCTCCCAGGCTTCAAGTATGTGACATCAATTGAGCACCTGCATCTGTTGTGGATCTGCTCTTTGTGAAACCAAACTGATTCTCATTCAATATATTATGCTCATTAAAATGGGATAGAAGTTGTTTGAGCATAATTTTTTCGAATACTTAACTCAGAACAGGTAAGATAGAAATAGGTCTGTAATTGCAAGGGTCAGATGTAGCCCCCGACTTCAAAATTGGAGTGATTTTACTTTGTTTCATTAAGTCGGGGAAGTTTCCTTTATCAATACAAAGATTGAATATTGTTTTTAAATATGGTGCAATAATGCATATTATAGACTCTGCCACTTTAACTGACATACCCCACAAGTCTTCGGTGCTCTTAATATTTAAATTTCAAATATTGTTGTGTGTCTGAAAGAAAAGTCCGGCGATTTGCAGGGGAATTTATGTATTATCACAACTGAGGTAAACTAGCATCATGAATAGTGGAATAAAAATAGATTTTGGTTCGGCCCTACGTAGGGTTTACTGGTAGCTAGCATCCGACAGGTATGTCAGAGAGCAGAAAATACAATACTAACTAACATATTCGTTTTATTGTGGAGCCATACGAACTCTTGGTTCGCGAGTCTGACTTGCACTTGGCTGCTTTTCTTGAATTCATTAGACTTGGTTGAAAACCGATATATTTTCACTTGCCGTCCGTTACTTTTAATAAACGTGCTCTGGCAACACTTGCGATTGTCAGATGATGCGCGGAGATGAGTTGGGTTTTATTGTCAGTAAATAGCGTTAATTTGCCGTGGTACCATTTGACAGTTCCTTAGACTTATAGGATATATAGGATTATGATCGTCGCCGCCTAGGGCCAGCGCTGCTTAGCAGGCAGTTGATTTGGTAGAATTAAGATAGATATCTCGTTAAGTAGGTATTTTTTAGTAAGTATTTCGAAAACTGAAAGTACTCGTTAGTCGTAGTAGTAGATAACAGAAAATAATAAATTAAGTATATAACCTTTTGTATTCCAATAATTTGTAAATTTATAAGTATATAACCATCATAAATATAGTGACTTGGCAATTCCACGGTAGACTAACTATTGTCACCTGTTATCGGTCAAAATAGCAATTTATTTATTGAGATTTGCCATTATAGTATAGTATATTAAAGTATATTTCGTCGTAGCAGCTCTACATTTGTGCCCTGTTATTGCCGATTCACAAGTATACCCACTTTATATTATAAAAATATTGGAACTTTGAAACTAATTAAATAATATATTAATTAATTAATAAATTAATTAATTAATAACACGATATATTAATTAATTCGTTAAAATACCTAGTAGACTAGAAACTGTTTCTAAGATTTTAAATATTATTTCCTTATATTAATATATATTATTTTGGTATCCATATCATTATAAAAATATCAGTCACCTGGTTTTAGATTTAATTATTTAATTGTTATTAAGTTTAATTATTATTTTTGCAAATAATGATTTTTATTTATTATTGTGATGATGACAAGATTGATTCAAAGATAACATTTCTTTTATATTATAAAACAACTATTAGTTTAATTGATCAATATCAAGCAGTTCACGAAATATAGAGCTACTATTCAATGGTTTCAAAGGTGTTAATAATGGCAATGAGAATTTTACAATATAAACACCGTGTTCCGTATTAATAAATAAAATAGTTTAAAAACCTTATTGCTAAACACAAAAAAAAACACTGAACCCTTGGATATTAATTTGTAAGATAATTTATAAGATCAGTAAACGTGACCATTGAAAATCAAGCATGATTTTAAAGCACTAATCAAATCCATTCAAGACGGTGATTTTTATAACATTTTTAAAGTCACTGAACGTGACCGTCCAAAAAATTTACAACGCACGAACCTGTATCAGAGCCACGGACGTAGCACAGATGGTTAGAAGAAACTCATAAACAACGCAACGTCAATTAACCAATTGCTCTAACGATTGATGTTCGGTCAGTAGGTCTACGTTAGAGCTTGGACTATCGGATAAATTTTCTAATACCGGTATTGTTTCGATATTCAATTTAAAAATATCGAAAACTTGATATTTCGGTATTTTTTCGATATTTTGCTTAAAAATTAGTACATTGAAATAAACGCTACATAGGAACAAGGACAGCCTTTATTTAATAAATCATGTAACATTTTATAAATAAAGTCAAAACATGTACTAATATGTAGCAAAACTGTTGACCCGCTGTATGGATGAACTTCCTGAACGCACCTGAACCTTTCAGTATTTCCGGGCCGACGGTACACTCACCCTTCTTATATCAGGCCTAAATCCGAATCGCGACTAATCGGAAAAAATAATTTTATCCCATTGCTCCTGGGTCCATGTTCTGCGTTCTCTACACCATTCAATTCGACGAGCGCGATTCCCGTGACCTATCAGCGGGCACCTGATTTGGCGTCGCGCTCGTAGGCCGTACACATGCAGTCGATTTCGCACAGTTTGGGGACTTACAACAACACCACTTGAATTCTGTAGTCTCAAACTTATCTGTCGAGCGGTTAACATCAGCTGACTTCTTGCGGTCAGTTGTATGTACCGGTCTTGCCGAGTGGTTGTACTCCTTCCACGGAACATAATCGAAAAGGTTTTTTACAACCAGCCAGTATGTCATCAAAAACAAAAAGTTTACATACCTTGCGTAGGTAAACCTTGAGTGAGTAAAGACTTAAAAATTGATTAATATGTATAATGGGTAAAATTTGTGACATGATGCATGTTGCTTTTTTGATGTGTATATTTATTTATACCACCAACACACATAAAATGAAATAAGAATGCCAAACATGCAAAATCAAACTTTTACAACTGTAACTTATAAATAATACAGTTATGTTATAACTGTAGATATATTACTGTACTGAGCTGGATTGTCTACTGCTGAATACAGTCTTCCCCATTATGGGGGGGTTTGCCATAATCACCACGATTGGCAGGTGTCTTGGGGATCACACTGTGAGATATCAGTTCCTCAGAAAGCGCTTTTGCCCACCTTCCGATATTTTGCCTTTAGTCGCCTCCTACAAAACCCACAGGTAGCAATTGGGGGGTGACATTCTAGGCCGGCACCCAACGGGGTATAAATGTATAATGTATAAAATTTTATTTATTTATTATTTTTCTGCTAACATCTATACATACTCTACTATGTTCTAAGAAATTCAACACGTATCAAGATTCCAAATTCCAACCAAACAAAGTAATACATGAATGTAAGGATCTTTCTTGTATAAGAGTAGAATACGAATATTAAATAACATTATAAGAATAAATCAGCCTTGATTTGGTTTAAAATGATATCAATAATGCACATACAATTGTGACAATGATGGTATAGTAGAACTTATAATGTCATTTTCAGTTTTTAACGTTAACGGTAATTGTAATTGATGAGATCGAGCTTGTTGGAATAACGACCGTAAAAAAGCAAAGTGCATCTAAATGCCAAAGTATTATCTTGGATGCACTTTGCTGTTATATACCTTATCTTATTGCAAGTGATGGCAGCGTAGTAAAAAGCTCTTTCGGATTCGCATCGTCATTATTCGTCATTAAACATCTATAAGTCATGTCTAAATGTAAATATGTTGTTTACATTTTAAAGTTTAGGAATTGTGCTAATTTTTGAAACAAAAAATATCGAAATATCGATATTATTTGATTTTAAAATCGGTTTTCCAATATCGGATATTTGTTCCGATATATTGGTTTTTCGATATTATCGAAAACCGGTATCCATGATCTAGTCTACGTTCAAATCCAGAAGCCGGAAAATTGATTTTGATAATTTGATGGCTTTTGAGATCTTCCTAGATTATTCAATACAGAAATAAGTTAAATACACAAACTGGCAGATTTTAGATGCCATATATTGTGAAATAAAATAAGAAAAAATTGGTTCTTTACGCAAACCATTCTTAACATATTCGGGCTTAATTCACTTCGGATTTTAAAATATCCATTCTCATATCCACATATTCAACACTCTTTTGATCCTAGGTTTTTCTTCCCTTATCAGTCTTATCACAGCATGCCTGTACCACGCTAGTTGATTGAGCACGAAGCATGTCCGTTTCAGCTTGGGCAAAAACGTTGCCATAGGTACATCCGGCTGTTTTCCTCTACAGGTCGCATCTCTCAACCGATTCTCGTGAAATTTTGTGGCCTAGTACGATAGTTTTATGTTCTTTTTTGTCGATTAAGTTTTTAGATATTTTCGAAACAGTGGTGATTGGGGTTGTAAACAAAAATAATCATATATCAGTCGCGAGATACTTAGTTATAAATCTTAAATTTTCGCGCATGGGTGTTACCCAAAAAGTTTCCAGCTGCTTGTGATGAACTCATTTTTTCTTGTTTATCATATAAAAATTCTGTTACGTAAAAAAATAATTGGTTATTAGCGGGATTCGAACCCACGACTACAGTCTGGCTCTATCGCTTAACCCTTAGGTAGCACCCGCCAGTAACCTCATATTTATCCAGCTGTTAATTAACATCTATATATTGTTAAATTTACTATATTTAACTCATCCCTATAATAATTTTTGAAGATAGTTTATCCTTTTAAGAATTATTTTTCGTCTTTTTTTAAATTAAATATCGACGGTCAGCATGCGTAAATGCTGTATAAAAATAATTCTTTATGTTATCCATTATAGTTACATACAAAAGTGTTCAGATTTTCACATACAAATCTAAAATATTCTTTCTCCTTTCCACTCCAGACGGTGCCGCGGGCCCTTCAATATTTATTTGAGTTATCGATAAATGTATCTACGCTACTGCCTACCCAAGCGATCATAATAAATATTTTATTGTTTTTCTGTATGTACTATAAGCGGAATCAGCACTAACACCCACGCTATAAAGTAGTACAAACGAGGCCTTGCCCGTACAAATGAGCATCACTAATTTTCTGTGGACGGGCCCGCCTTGTGAAGGTATTTGAGCCGCCATAATAATATACTCAAGACAAAGCATAAGACAAACTTCTCAATTTTCTGTCTTAATTCTTAATTTTATTTACTTAATTAACTCTTGGACCATGAATGCAATTTTTCAGTAGTAATGCTCAGTGGCATTGGCTATGGACTGCCACGCAGCAGGTCCATGGTTTGAATCCCGTGAAAGCTTCACCGCATGGTGGAAGGGCATTTTACGACCACCCTCGAGTAGAAAATCTGTCGCCAAGCACCTGACGGTGTGTTCCGGCTGCAGTCCTTGAGAACTAATTAAATTATAGGCACATGAGACTTAAAAATTATGTCTCAATGCCGGCCCAGTGCAATTGCACGAAATGTATCTGTTATATGCAGAGGTTATATAGTCCGCCACAATAATGTATTCAAGACCTAATAAAACAATTTTCTCAATTTTCTGTCGTATTGGACCATGAATGGAAATTCGAATCCTGCTGCGGGCTTGAGCTTCACTGCATGGAAGGGCATTTTGCGAATGCCCGTCTGGCTAGCGACCACCCTCAAGTGAAAAATCTGTCGCCAAGCACCTGTATGTTCCGGCAGCAGTCCTTGAGAGCCAGTGAAATTACAGGCAACATGAGACTTAACAACTGCAAGGTGACGGTCGCAGTGCATTCGTGACTTGTGACGAAATGCATCTGTTATAGGCAGAGGTTAGTCCTCTTGACATCAAGTAAGCCTCGAGCTTATTCCGTCACAATAACATAAAAAAAATACCGCATATTATTCCCGTAGCAAGCACGCGGTTGTAACGTAAACGTTCTGATATAGATAAGGTCGCACAGCTACTGCAATAATAAAATACTTATTTCTAGATATGCCGCGATCTCTGCTCCTTCTGCTAGCCTTGGGACTGGTGGCAGCAGACGAGATCTGCCTCTCTGCTGAGGAGGATCCATACTTGCTCTTCGGTACGGAGACTGCGTACATCTTCGCGCATCGGGGGTTGTCCAGTAGCAAAAGTCACGATGTTCCTGGTAAGAACTGATTCTTTAATTTGTATGATATTCTTTAACTATCGGTAAAAGAGGAGAGCATAACGTAGAGATTGCAATTAGAATACATATAAGGAACTTATTTCACTGAACATTATGACATACGGAGTATAATACACTTAGATTAAATTTTCCAGCAGTTTGGGTTTCAATTCAAAATAACAATACTCTTTCTACAAGTTTTTAGTTTACGTTAATATATAAAAAGTTTTCTGTTTTAAGTTATCTGCTATACATATTTTAGTTCATGCTTTCCGTTATTAGAAAAATAAAGTTAATAGAATTCATCAACATCATCATCAGCCTTAAGACGTCCACTGTTGAACAAAGGCCTCAAAGAACGGCTATTACAATAGAATTAGCTTTAAATATAGAGTATTATTATAGAGTATTATTGATATTGTAAGGGAGAACAAGTGAAAACAACAGAAGGACCTTGCTCGTTTTACCCCATAAAACAACTTGTAGCCATGCACATATTTCTACCGTCAATTTTACCACCATGACACCATGTGGCTCTATATTTATCAAACTTTATGGGTTTTTAAAAGCTTGGAGCCAGTCCAACGATTCTCCGTAGCTCTGCTAGTTGAAAGACATTATCCATGGGTCTTTGATAATTAATATAGTGTAAATTAATAAACTAAGGAAGGTTGGCAAACTATAAATATGAACGATATTATATGCATGAAAATTATGAATAAGAATGCTGAATGAATGAAACACGGCACTTAATATTTTTATCAGTACTTTAACTACGAAGTAAAAGCTGTATTGTGACGCTTCAGTGTTCTCTATTTTTTATATCTACTCAAGTAAGTATATTAAAAAAACTCAAAAGCTTTCTCGGCTGAGCAGCATTTGATCAAAGTCTTTAAGGCTCTTCTGAAAAATGTACAGCAAACTACTATTAGCTTATAAAAGAGGAATAGTAATTAAGTAGACGGAGTATACTGTATATTATACTCATCTGACACAACAGACGATGGCACGAGCATGCCTATGAGTTCCCTACTAGCCTTGCCTTAAAGACACATCAGGAAGCACAGATTGAGGTAAAAAAAGCATACCGTGGCCTGCTGTTGTACTTGCTAATGGAATATCGACCATGTCCAAGCCCTGCCTGACAGATGCTTACTGCTTGTTCTCATGTTAACATCAAGGACGGTGGCCTGGCGACCCCACCTCTGAGGTCCTACACCGAGGGCAAGTTTTACGTAGATTTGAGTTGAGCCTACGGAATTCCCAGAATGTTTTCCAAGTAGAGTCACCCTCAAGTCCGATCTAATGTAGGTTGAATCTTTACAGTCATAACAAGGTAGCGTAGGTCTTGAACTCCGTTATCGTTGAAAAGGGCTAGAACGTAGAAGAAGAGCACCTGGATACAAACGGAACTGGTTTTCTACTGGATACCATCACATCTTGGGACAGCAGACAGCTGCAGCATCTTGAGACAATGGCAGTGACTGCTGATGGCCAATGGATCTCGAGTCAGAGCGGTCGCCGATCTCGAAAATAGTCATCGTGACAAATATGACAATTTTGGGCGGCACGATGATGGAATATAAGGCTCTTGAAAATGCTTTCCACACAAACTCGTGCTTTATATACTGGCGTGGTGTTTGGAGTTTTTTTTTGTTGTGCTGAACCAACCGGTTCCGAGAGTTATTTATATGAACTGGACTAGATGTAATGATCTCACGTTTGCTCTGCATAATTGCACCAATATGCCGAAGCACATCACTATATGATGTTTGAATGAACGTCTAAGCTTTCACCATAATAGAGGCTGCCTCGTGCCTCAATGGTAGGAAGTCCTGCTTTGACAACTTCCCTAACAGGTAGTTTTTCGCTGACTTACCCATCTTTCAAACCATACCCATATCACAAACTTTTTAAGAAATCTTAAACCTCTCACACGGAAACACGGTTTTCGTGATTCCCCCCAGGGAAAGGCAGGGATTTCTCCATCGGAATGTCTGAAATCATAGCATCAATAATGTACGAGTAGTACCTACTTAATATCTTGTTAAGTATGGAAGAACAAGCAAGAAGACTTCAGTAATGCGTGTCTCGAACTGTGGGTATCAGGTCGCACAAACTATTGTACATACCTCACCTAGACCTTGGTACTGATGATACAATTATATTGCATTCCTTCGCTAATTATATTTGCACAATAACAGCTGTAACCTTGATATCAACAAAGGTCTTTTGAAAATCATAACACTGCCTTTGTATAATTAATTAACAGAAATCAACGCTATGCTATTGAAATTTTAATGCCATGAAACAATTTTTAGGGCCTGAGTCATTGAATTGTTAATTTGTGCCACTTTATCGAGGAAGGTATGTAGGTATGTATGTAGCATACAACAAATCTTTAAATAATACCGAAATAACTGAAGGTAAAACCAGCCTAGTACACTTTTTTTCCGAGTGCTTCGTACTCCAATATTATTTGTGTCGTGTAATTTAATTTACTAAAATACGGGTTTTAAAGACTTCCTTTTACTTTAAAATTTTCATTACAACCAGTTTGAATTGTACTAAGTATGTGTTATGATTTTTACAAGCAAAAACAAAAACATTGAATAATAATAATGATTCTTGTATGCCAACTGCTCTATATTTTTGTATGCGATTATGATTAAATTACGGAATAAGCATTAGAGTACAGAATTCGGATTCTGACTATTTTGAAGTTCCTTGTCTGATAGTCACGGCACTGGTCAAAGCGGCAAGCACAAGGACGGTGAGGACTTTAAAATAGCCCTAAATTGTTCGGAGTATTCCCGTTAATTGTCGCCATTGCCCCAAACAGTATCTACCTGATTAGTTATTAGTCTATAAATATGTTCATAAATGTGACCTTTTTTTTTTATTTTTTTTTTTATTTACGTGTGAAAAATGCATTTACGCATTCCCGTCCACCTCGGGGAAAGTGGCCGGGATATGTCGGGCTCGACACCAACTACTCCCACAGCAGCAAGTGCCCCTACCGACTAAATAACACACGGTGTTCCAACTCTACCGCTTCTCGGCGGGCCGCAGGGACGCTTTAGCTCTCGACCACGAACCCGCCACGGTTGTCCGTTGCCGGACCCCTCCTGGGGTGCTACCCCTCACGACGCACCAGAACACATGGCACGTTGCTACCACCCGGGGACCAAGCCCGCAAATGGGCGTCAGACAACCCCCGCTTCTGACGCCCGAGGTCCTCCTGCGACGGGTCAGATAAGTAGCCCCGTCGCCTGCTACTTCGGCCGCAGAGGATAGGGAGAGCGGCGCCTCGCTATACCGACACTCCTCTTCCCCTGTGGCCCCTCCGCGTCCGCCATCGAACGGTGGCGGCCCCGCCGTGGCCACGGAAGGTAGGGAGAGCGGCGCACCGTAATACCGGCACTCCTCTCCCGCCGTGGCCCCTCCCCGTCAGATGCGGTGCTGTCTGGACAGCACCGCATCCTACCCCCCCTTGCCGCTCCATACTGGACTTAGAGGCAAAGCCCAGTGGAGCGGCCCCTCCGGGGCCGGCCGATGTCCCAAGTCGGCACGGCCCCTAGTTCCTCTTCGCTTCACCGTGGGTGACCAAGCCACGGCTACTAAGCCCCACCGCCACGACAAGGCGGGAACCGTCGGGGGGTCATAAATGTGACCTAGCCCAACCATGTAGTGTACCTATTAGACACGTTGATTGATCATTCCATCAATTAAATAGATCACCTTTCGTGCCGACGACGCGACGTCCAGTGAGGTCCGAATGACACAGTGCATAGAAAATAAGACGTAGCTCACGTAGCTCTATTTTCAATAAGTTGAACACCTACAATTATTCTAGATTAAAATATAAAATGAGAAGTTTACAATCATAACTGAGCAGTAGCTCTAATAATTTGTTTCGTTTGTATCAGAAATTATTCTAGAACCTAAGCTATTTTATAACCACAGAGTAAGTTATAGTTAAAATTATAGTATTCACGTAAATATGATTTAATGCAAGTGTTATTTAATACTATACGATCGACTCTCCTAAGATGCTAAGAGACTTCACTGCTGCCAAAGACACACATCATCAGCTATATACAGTTAGAAGGCAAACCTACGAGTGTACTCGTCGACTAGTAGCTATTTTATTTATTACTTCCATGTGTACATCAAATAGTATACCAGAAATACCAGAGATGTAGTCGCCACTATACCACTTTCGTATTATAATGGCTCATAAGTCATAACTCACTTCGAAACTACCACCCTCATGTATAAAATCTGTCGCCAAGTACTTAACAGTATGTTAAGGCAGCAGACATTTAGAGGCAGTAAGTAAGCAAGCCCTCCCCCCCCCCCCCCCCCCCCTCTTAGTGGGAGAGGCTGTGTTCAGCAGTGGACAATCCGACTGATGCAGTAAGTAATTATGACTAGAATTAGTAATTACAAACATTACAGACACAAAAGATTTAACTACTGTATGTCTCATGGTGATGAAATGCTTCTGTGATATGCAGGAGGCTCATGCGAATTCCATCACAATCCCATAAAAAAGTTCCATAGTAAAAACTCTTAACGCCATCTATATTGATTGACGAAAAATACTAATGATGGCTGATTTATACATAATTTAAAAAGAAATCTGTGAAGACCATCTGTAATCATAAATATCGCGTGACTTGTCGCGCTGCCTTAATTGCTCTATGACAAATGAGCAATAATAAAACTAGTGCATCAATAGCGATGATTAATAGGGTCACCATTTAGCACCGTCAATCTGTTTTAACTTCATAATTTGTTCATCGTGCGAATTGACAGTAGGAAGTTAAATCGTTTTATTTTACGGTGTTTTATCGATGCTAATATGTTTCTGTCTCTCCGAGCATGGGTAGGGGCAGCAGCTTTTGATGAATTGACTACTTAGTTAATATATAAGTATAGTATTAGGACTGCCTGTGAGTCTGCAAGGACTTACAAGTTGTCTAAATGCTTTTATTGTAGCAGCTCTTTGTGGTAGTAGCTGTAGTATTGTATATAGTTCGTAGTATTTTGTTAATAAAGGCATACCACTGGTTAAAAAAAAGATTGTATAAGTGTTATCCCTATAGGAGGTATATCCCTAGGTATCCTTATTTAATTCTTTAATTATCTCATCATGTTTAAGTAACTAATTGAATGGAACAACTTACATGTTCTGTTTTGTTCATCCATATATGGAACTCCAACATTTTTTTCACGCTCTAAATTTTACCTTAAGACGAAGTGGTCTTTGAATAATTTTAGACTCAGGGTGTAGAAAGGAAAGACCTCGTTTCGCATGATATGAGTGAGCAAACAGAATTAATTAAAATGTAATTATAGTGAAATTTGTTTTTTAATAATAACATATACCTACTCGTAATAGTGATATTTTAGAAAAGGGAAAATTTCTGGTACTGTATTACACGGTTCTAAATAAAAGTTAGAAATAAAATTTTTGTTGATACTATTTACTACTTATATAGGCACAAAAATTAACTATGCGAAATTTTAGAGCTGTATTCCTGTATTTTTTTTTCTATCAAGAGAAATATAATGAATCGTGTAATCGCCGTATTTATCATATCCTCTAGATTTACAATAAGATATATCTTATTCAAATCGTAAGGCGTACAGATACCTCCTTCTAAAAACACTCTTTCCATACAAAGGGTAAAAACGGGACCCTATTACTGAGACTTTACCGTCCGTCCGTCCGTCTTTCACCAGGCTGTAAGTCAAGAACGGTGATAGCTAGACTTTTTCAAATTTTCACAGATGATCTATTTCTGTTGCCGCTATAACAACAAATACAAAAGTTGGCCAAGTGGGAGTTGGACTAGCGCACGTTAAAACATAAAAAGGTTAAAATTATAGTATAATAATAATACCATTATTAACATTGAAGTCTAATGTTGTATAGCTAATGGTATGGAACCCTTCGTGCGCAAGTCCGACTCGCACTTGGCCGATTTTTCTAATTATTATTGTATGGACTAAAGTGCCACGAGCACTCTTAGTCTTAAACCCGTTCTTTATAGGAGCTGGATGCGTTTCCATTTCTGACACCAAAACCGATAGCAAAGGCGTGAACTTAGTTTGATTTTAGCTGTCATAGGGGACGATATGGCCCTCAACCAGACAAGCTATACTTCTGATCTTCAAATGCAATGATGAAAATGATCGATTTAATTTCTTGAAGTGTAATCAAAAACTTACTTAATCTGTACTTGAACTCGAATTACGGTTGGTTAAACTCCGGCCGCCGAGAGAATGCGTTAGACAGTACGTGTTTTTATTGGCGTTGTGGCTTGTAAATGGAGTAAAATAAAATATTTACCCTACTTTTATATACTTCGGTGCCTGACTAATACAATATTATGCAGTCAAACTGTCTATGTTGCTTTGAAATGGGGAAAAAATATTCACAAAACGAACTGTCAAACGCATTCTCTCGGCGGCCGGAGTATAGTTGTATTAACAACTAAACAGGAACCTGATACCAGTGTCCTACTCACACCATAAAGACCGGACATACAGACGGAAGCATCACATTACATAACCCATGCTACGGCGATGTCGTAAGATAACGTCGATGTAAACACGACCATTGCAGTAATGGCTATTTATAATGCTATGGGAATATCCCATGCTGCAGTCACGTACATCTGAGGTGGCGGACATTACAACGGTAACGCTATCATCGGTGTTATCAGGCCGTAATGAACTCTATAGTCATTGAATTTAAGCTGTATATTAAATGTACAGGCAAATTCGTGTATTTTCCGTAATGAAAATAAAGACTGTATAGGAATAGAAAACTGCCGCCATTCGGTCAGTTTCTTAGGGCTCCGAACCTAAAGAGAAAACGGAGCCTGATTGATGAGCCTGGTCGCTCGTAAACGTATGTTACCAATCAACTTTAGATATTTTGTGTATATTATCCCCCGTGGGGTGCCGGGTTAGAATTGCACCTCCCCATTTCTTCCCGTGTGGGTGTCGTAAAAGTCGACAAAGGGAAAAATACTAGAAGGTTGGCTGCAGCGCCTTCTTAAGAACTATGCCATCTTGCACTGCGATCTCCAAGCCGCCTGCCAAGCGTGGGGATTATGGCAAATACCCTCTACATAGGGAAGGCTGTGTTCAGCAGTGGACGATCCGGCTGATACAGTGTATATTATTGAACTAAAACTATAATAGGTATTTGAGTAGAAACTCATTCAAATAATTTGTCAGTTACTATCTAATCTATGAGATAGCGGCCAAAAAGAAAACTTTTTGCAATCTAGCATGTGTGGTATCATCGTCTAGACCTCGTTGAGCCATTACATAATATGTTTATTATTTTAAAAATAAATAAATAGCGTCCATTGAATTTATAAAAAACGGTAGAAACGGCATCTGTACCTCGAACATAACAATGTCAAATCAGGTCTCCTGATTGAGTCTAAGTAAGGTCTGACACTTGATCGATACTGAAGCTATGATTCAAAGTGTCCATTTATATCCAAGCATTTGCATCGATGCGTGGCGCGCGACCTATATTTTGTTTTCGGAATCTAGAGCTAATGCAAAGTATAAAAAATGTTGAGGCATTTCAAATCGGTAACATCCCTAAGATTCTTAAATACATACACAAGCTTTCTGATACAGACAGGGATACAGTTGCTTCTAAATGCTCTTTCCAAGTCATGCTGCTTGCTACCTATTATTACACCGAGATATTTTATATTGTTAGCTCTGTCTATACTAATACATTGGCAATCAGGCATATCTTTGAGCCCTTTTAAATTACGACAAGCTAAGACGTCGTTATACATAAAGGATACCTTTTAAGATACTTGTAACTTGTTCCAGGATGTTCACCCATTGCGATCTGGCTCCTGAACCGCCCCGGGTCCCACAACCCTGATGCTGAAGAAATAAGGAAATTGCAACAGCTCTCTACAATACAGGAGAACTTTCTAAGCAACTACAGGAATCAACTGAGCGATATCGATGTAAGCACGAGTTAGGCTGGTTAATTTTTTATGCCTGATAGGTTAGCCTTTGACCACTATCTCAACTGATGGTAAGTGATGATGTGGTGGAAGGTGTTGTTCAGACTACACTTGAATTGCTGGCTCAAAAGGACAGCTGTCGGAACACACCGTTAGGTGCTTGGTGACAGATTTTCTACTTGAAGGTGGTAGCTAGCCAGGCGGGTATTCGCAAAATGCTCTACCGCCATGCTATAACGACTGCCATCCTAAGACAACAACCGGGACCGATGGGTTAACGTGCCCTCCGAAGCACGGAAGCGCTCAGTAGTAATGTCACCAGCGGTCACCCATCCAACTCATGACCGAGGCGGACCTTGCTAAATTTTGCTGATCGGTTCAGAACTACTAAGCAAACTTCACTACAAGCGCTTCGTATATCATTTATTATATCCCTAAATGTTAAAATAAAGGTTCCCATACAAAAGATCTTCCATTATTTTTTTAAATCATACATGATAATACTGGCACTCCAAGGACTTCCGCAATTCTTACGATGTCGTCAGTCCACCTAATGGGGGCCTACCTACTCCAATCCTCCACTGTAATGCGGTAACCACTCGAGAAACATTCTTCCACAGCGGTTATTGGTCTATAAGTCTATATGGAACATCACTTTAACTTGCCAATTATAATAGCTAAAATTACAAAAGAAAGCAAATTATAATCTTGGTTCTTCGTTTCGAATTTTACCGTGCAGAGAATGTCAAAGCTTAGCTTTTGACGTTGAAGGTATATCATTTTGTATATCTTCCCTTTGTTGCAGAACAGAATTTGCGCCGCCGATCGGGCACTGTTGGAGAAATGGTCTTGGAACCCGCGCCACAACACGACCTACGCAGGAGAAGTCACCAGCGAGGGATACCTCACCACGCAGCAGCTCGCTAAGGCTTGGCGCCAGAAGTTCCCTGGACTACTCACCCTGAACACATATAATTACATGGTATGAGTAACTGCACCTGACACTTCTAGTGTCTTTTTTACAGGACCTCTTGAAGGTCTATCGTATGTCATACACTATAGGACCACCGGTGCCATATCATATTGTGCCTACAAATAATAATGTGCAAAAAATATATTCCCCAACTGAAAAACCATTTTTCGCAAATAAGCCCCTAATATTTGACTAAATGAACGAAACCCGGAATATTTGACTAAATGAACGAAACCCGGTGGAAACTCCTCTTTGACGGAATATTCAGAATCAAAACAGTTTTTTTCAAGCCTGTACCTAAGTTCCGTATTTTATTATTCCGTTCTACAAGACCGAGGTATTCGCGAGTTTGTAATAATATCGTTCTTATTATATTGAACAGTTATTGAACACCAAAGTAAATGATTCCATAAATTAACCCTAGAACTATCAAAAATATTTGAAAATACAACGAATAAAAGCAGTATAAAAAATATTTTTTTTAATTATTACATAATGTAAAAACTCTGCTCCGAATCTCGCGTATTACTCGATTATGAACAATAGTTAGACATTCTACCAACAAAAACAAAACTGGCACAATACACAAACCGCGTCATGGCCAAAAAGAAAAAAAAACATCTCCCGCCAAAAACTTCAGTTCAAGTTCATGCTAGTACGAATCTGGAAAAGCGGCACAGTCTCTCTCGATCTTTTATTTTGAAGACCTGCAAGATGTGGAATAACATTCCTCCGAAGTTGTTTCCGCTGTGTTACAACAGGAAGCGTTTTAAAACGGATGTCTATTGATTCCTCTCCAAGCCAGCAAAATACCATCAACAACAATGATGCCACAATTGTCTATAGTCTGTTATTTAACGTAACACCAGAGGCCCGATTCTCTTAGCTATTGAACGGCGTTAACGCAGAGAGGTGAATCTTAGCGTTAACGCAATTAAATTGTATGAATATTGTAGTTTTTGACAGTATCCGTAGTCTGCCCGTTATTTAGGTACGATCGCAAGTCAGTGGCTTGCTATCAATAATTTTTGACATATTTGGTACGCTGTAAGCTATTTTGTTGCGATTGCGTTGCTACAGTGGCATAAAATCGGTACTCTGTTCCATGTTTGGACGTTTTTTAATCTTCTTATTACGTACCTATCCTATTTCAGTGGCAATATTTGCAAGCAATAGCAATCGTGTCGCTATGCCATACGATAGCGACACGATTGCTCTACAACTGCGATTAGGAGCTAGAATTTTAGCAGACTACCGACTATTAAGTCGAGGCAGTCAAAAATAATTCCCACGCTAGCTCCGCCCATGCGGCGCAACGATCCCCGCTGCACCGAACGACGCGATGTGCAGCGGCGCACGCGTCTCGCTTAAAAAAACATTTTGTGTACTTCATATTAGATTCGCGAACACAGATACCATTGAGACGATTTCAACTTTTTTTATAATCTTATTCACGTGACGAATTTCGATACATAAAGTAACTTTGTATATACTGCAATTGATGTCACGTTTTTATTTTTATCAACATTACTAATATTTCTTAGTAAGAAATTGATTATTTGATTTACTTTTCAAAATTATCCTTACGGTCGACAGTAGCTCATAAAACTAAAGCCAAAAGTTTTACTTTTTACAATATGATAATGTCTGCTCGACTTTATTGGCATATATTATTATGTATGTATTGGTATATATATTATACATATTTAACTGACTTCCCAAAAGAAAGATGGTTCCTAAATTGACTTGTCTATTATTTATTTTATGTTTGACCACACATAACTTTTTTATTGAACCTTACAATCTTGAAGATTATTTTTTTGCTAGTACAGTTTAACTCTTAATTGGTTTCATTTTAATTTCATCAACATCGGTCGAACGGTTTGCCAGTTACAGTCAACTTACTAAAAGTAATTTGCCAAAATGCCTTGACGATCGCAGTGCTTCTAGCAACTAATGTAAGTGGCAACTGTGAATATAGATGAAAGTTATTGTTAACCAGTGATAAAATCTATAAATAATATGTGAATAATAATCTCTCTTGAAAAGTCTGTAGTCATCAGTATATCAAATAACCTGTCGACGTCATAAGCACAAAATTGAGATCATATTGAACCGATATCAATGAGTTATTCCAGTCTTTTACATTTAAAAAAATGTTTTCAAGTTGTTTATTTTTAATTTTCTTTGCTATGTTGTTGTGTCGCAGTTTCTGTGTTTATAGAGAAAACGTATTGCACCAAACCAACATAAAGTGAGACGTGGGTCGGAATATGATGATGGTACATAACAGCCCAAACGGCACGATATATATTGATAAATGGGGTGTTTTTAAATTCTCCGTAGTAACGAAAGTGATTTCTACTGATTAAACTACCTATAAAAATTTCATTACCCCTTGGCATCCGCGTGGACGATAATTTATGAATGAATGAACATTGTTCTCAGTATCTTGGAATGCGATTAATCAGATTACACATCATTAGAATAAAGTAAAATATCATCAAATTGAATGAGCATAATATTATATTATATTCGGTGAATATGGGTACGATTGACCTGAACTAAATGGATTTGATTTGATTAAATATGACCATTCATAATACCATGACTCGTCATACAAATATGAATTATAGTTTTTCATAACTGTGCTACTGTACACGTTTCTATAATAAAATAAAGTAGGTTGTTTTTTTTTTATTGCTATCATATAATTTTTAACTATTAATTACTAATGTTGAAAATATGTTCGTATACATCCTAGTACTTTTTATTTTTCAGTTACAGTGGTAAACAGAATGGTGTTATTTTACTACCACTCTGCTTTTAGATACCAACTATGGTAAAAATTAGACCAACCAGATATAAGTAGATCTAGCCACTTCTAAACAGCAGGATAAGATTTTTTTTACCAAACTTACAGAAGAGTGTATATATGCAATTGTAAGGGGTTTAATTATTTGGATATTTAATAAAAAACACACGACTGCAGAAACATTGTAGAGAACATGTTATACAGGCTTCTTTTAATGCAACATAGCAGACAAGTGAGACAGTGAGTGGCACTGGAACAGGTGACTAAATTAGACATTAAAATAAAAACAGTGGATTCTTAGATTCTTAGTAAGTGGACAATCATAATACAGATATTCGTGGATAGTCTACAGAGGTTATAGACACATTAAGTTAAGATGTATATGAATTAACAAAAACATCATTTATGAAATAAAAATATATAGTTTTCCATTTATACAATTTTAATGAAATGCAAAAGTGTGCGTGAGAAATAACGAGTATCCGAAACGGAAAGTCGAGTTTGCAGTCCCCCCGATCGTCACCTCGTGACCACGATCACTGCAAAGTGTTTGAAACGTCATGACAAAAATAATGATAAATATACGCGATTTAAACCGTTTAATGTTGTTTAATTACTATGCGTAACAAACACTAAAACCTAGGACAATATTAAGTTAAGTCTTCTTTTTACGGTGGGAGGAGGTACTGAAGCATTTGCACTTTGATGTTGCAAGTCTCCCTCGACAGCCTCCTCTTGATTTTTTCTTTTTATAGAAGTTTCCACATATTCTTGATCCCGGATCATTCTTTTCTTTGAGTGGCGGGGATTGACCAGCTCGGGCAGAAGGCAGTCCATATAGAATGTGATTAGTTTTGTCTCAATTTTTTCCCTCCAAAATTTTTCTTCTTTTTGTAGAATTTCTATTTTTGATTTGTTGTCTCCATACTACACGGCAAATAAGCATTAGTTATATTACAAATGTGCATTTAGCCGAGTTTGATGATACCAATCAGATTTTTGATTGATATATACCTGCAAAAAATATAATTATACATTTTACAGACATTCAGTTACCTGAAGCCTTCAGAAAAGCAACTGTACATATCTGTTTGTCCGACAATCAATTTCGCACAATTTGTTAGAATGTGTAGATAGAATTTGTTAGTTCGTATACGAGTGCCAAGTAAGGATAAATGTCGAGAGAGCAGTCGAATGACACCTGTCAAAAATCCAAAATGGCGATTTCAAGACGGCCACCATACAAACTGCTCCGCCCCTGCTGAAGTTCGGCCTTCAGAAAGGGGGTTTTGGGAATATGAATAAATGAATTTAAATACATATATTCAGATAATTTGCACGTCAAGAGTACAACATCGCTCTTTACCATCTATCTAATACCCTAATAACCGAAAAGGGGGCGAAGGCAAGTACATATAATACATATCAGCGATGGCATTCCCAAAAGGGTATTGCTTCAGATAGGAGGCCGGGCATAAAATTTAAGTCTTGCTCCGCACAATTATGTCAATGCGTTGTCTTTTGTGTAGGTACTCAGAAAAAATATATTGTTTATACCGACCCTACAGAGGTGTGACAAGTGCAGGGCGATAATAATGTAAAGTGTTATTTTTCAGTGTAAAAAGAAAATTTAAATGTATTTATAACGTTTTTTTTATTTAATTTTACCTGTTGCTCTGCTATGGATAGGTCAAAATAATTTTTAGCCTAATATAGGTAGTATATAAAAAATTTCCTTTACGAAATTTCCTGTGAATAAAATGTGCAAATTTAGCAATACTTTATTCAAAGAATTACTCACTTATTTTCATGTAGTGGAAGAACACAGTCTAAACTTATTATATGAGATGGCGACTCCGACAGTTTTCCCTGTCCGAGTGATCTCAGACTTCGACTGATTTGTTATTTTTTTCATGAGAAAGAAGGTGCATTTTATGAGCACAGTCAATTATTCAACTCTATTTATGTATAAATCGATACTTATATGTACATGTCTAAGTGATAAAATGTATATTTATAAGTACCTATGCAGGTGACTTTGTATATAATATCTTGAATATATACCTACTTGCCTGATTCTGAATATTCTTTCATTGATATAAATCTACATCTAGTCTTGAGGGACATAAACAATGTTTGATGTTTTATTGCGATATAGGTACCTACCCACCAAACTAAATGCTTTGATTTGCTACGCTTGTGTTATTATTATTTAGCAACGCTCAACTCCATTTATGGTTGAACGGCAGCTGTACTTTAGAGCCAGATAATTTTACTTTATACCTGTTCGGCACCTTCAACCACATCATCAGGTGAAACCATAATTATACATATACCAGATATTATTATAGTACCCTACTAATCATACTTAGATTAGTACGACATATAGTTATTTTATAGCTCCATTACAGTACTAAAGGAACCTAGTTGGTATAGAATCTCTTAGTTCGGTAGAGATAGTACCTATGTTTCATGAATAGAATAAACACCAAAACACAAACGATTATTAAATTTGCATAGGTACAATAGGTAAAAAAAAACTGAAATATTAATAACGAAAAATACTTACGCTTTTGCCTCTCTCATAATTCTTGCAAAGTCTTTGTATCGACTCTTCTGCATCCTTTTTTATTTTGTTAGTTATCTTTATTTCCAATATGGATATACTCGTACCTACCAAGATACGTATTTATAATGCAGAGGTGATAGCGCGCGAGCGATAGGTCCACGTCCAACGGCGCACAGCGCGGCACTGAAGGACAGCTCTTGCCTCTTACGCATTGATTTTATTTCGTAATCGTAAGCCAATAAGGTTGAATATCGAATCTTCCGATTGACCGTAATCCTGCACAGAACTAAAGGTCGTAAGTCTAAAACACAGTTTAATTTTTTATGAGAATACTAATTACTCTAGGTAAATTTTACTTATATAGCGGATAATAAACTACATTTCCTTTCTATGTGTATTTATTATTGATATGTAACTGATGTAGTTTCCCAGAAAAATCCAATAATTTAAAGAAAAGGCTTCATTTTAAAAAATTAAAACTATCGAGTAAATTTCTTTCAAATGTGTTCCTGTCTGGACAACGGATAGAAAAAGGTTTGAAAAATCAAATATTTGAGTTATCGTGTCGATTGCATATTTAAGTTGCTTAAAAAATCTAGTCGAATGAGAGTATTTTTTCCGCAGCCTCGTCTTAACAGCAGTTCGATCGCAGAAGCATCGCAGTAGTGTGGCGATTGGTCAATAGCTAAGAGAATTGGGGCCCAGGTTGAATGTCATATTTGCCGCCTTTCCGGAAATAAAATAAAATACTCCTACTTACCTATATAAGTGATGTGGGTGGGCACAAAGGGGCTGACGCCCATTCTAGAAATAAATTACAACGGAACCTATAACATACTTGTGTACCTGTTTGCTTTTTGATTAGTGTTTAGAAGAGCTGATTAGTGTTTAGTAAAGCTGCGTTTAGTGTGAGTAGTGTCCATTACTGATTAGCTATATTTACTCACCTCCGACGTTGGGAAAGCTATTAATTAAAACTGAAAAATCGTGTTCGCAATTTTGTGAGAAATATAAAATGCAGTATTGGAAATAGAAGACTACAGTAATATTTTAATGTATAATATTTCTGTACTTAACATTGTATACATTCGTATTTTATGTATTCCTGCTCATAGTGATCTTTGCTCCACTTTGCCATTATTTAAAAACGAGATAGGTGTAAATGTACCTACACTACATACTACATATAAGCTGTGCTACAGGTGTCTATCTGCGCAACAAACGTGACCCCGACAATCACACTGAGACTGAAGGCGAAAGAGTGATGCTTGGGATGTTAGCCACATCCCAAGTTCACAGAAAAATAGAACACGCTACTAAACTAGCAGAGATACAAAGCACTAATCAGTTGCGATACAAGCGTGTTTAGTACCTAGCACTAAACACTTTCACTAAACACTAATCAATATGCATACAGGCCTTTACCTACAGTGGCACAAAGTACACATTTTTTTAAATTCTTCATGAACTTGAGTGTATGGAGGTAAATGCCAACTCAAGTTAAGTTCTTTTATACACCATAAAACTTTCTTTTTCAGTTTAATTACGGTTTGGACAAGCGATCCCAGGTCACGTATCGCGCGTTTACTGAAGGACTTTTCGGAGCGCAGGCCGAGGGCTTTGACATTCCAAAGGACACAAATGTAAATTTAGCCAATGTAAGTATTTCACATTCACACTTGATCGAATTCGCATTCCAGCGGATATATTGATATAAGGTATAATAAGTTATTACATCGTAAGCCCATAATACCTATTTCCAGAAACATTCCTGGATTATAGAATAAGCACCTCGGACGAGTTCCAATTTCAAAAATATTTTGTTCAATAAGTTTAAGTATTAACTTATAAGGTTTTTACCTGCCAACAAGAAAAGCAAAGTACCAATAGCGACTAAAAATGCGATCAAAGCTTGGCACTGTCAACTTGCTGGAAATTTTAAAAACTAGACGACTTTTATTGATGAATGAGGCTGTAATTTATGAAGCAAGATTAAAGAACTGAATGAAAAAAGTACCTGAAAATGTTGTTATTTAGCACAGATTCCCCAAAAGCTGAAGCTTGTTTTTTATTTCTAAAACCATTTTTTTTATTTATATGAATAATGTATTGTTCTTATTATTCTAATAGGTATATGTAATTGTTCTTATTATTCTTATAAAACATGTTATTGTCTTAATTTTAATGTATAATGTAAAATTCTATGCATTGAAAATTCTATGTTCTAAGGAATCTTGATTGGATATGTAATGCTTAATTTTTTTTTATTAACGAAAATGTTTTCGTACTTCATGATACATGAATTAAAGTGATTTATTATTATTATAAAGATCTAAACCAGAATGTGGTCGAAAGTTAATACCGCCAGCCTTACATTATTTTTTTTATTATTTTCAGCCCTTCAATTGCTCTACCTGGACAAAGAATGTCGACGAAAATAACGAAACATTAACTCAAAAGAACATTTTCGAGGGAAAATTGGACTATAGAACGGTAACGATATATCTACCTCATCTCTAAATCTGGAAGTACCGGGTAGAGTTGAAAGCAGAGTCATCTACCATACTTCTTTACAAGTTTCAGTAGAACTAGTTTGTATACCCTGCATATTAAATAAAATAACAATAACCCAAAAGAGCATTTTTCAAAGTAAGTTTAATTACAGAACGGTAAGGATATATCCACCTCATCAGTACTAATATTATAAATGCGAAGGTAACTCTGTCTGTCTGTCACGCTTTCACGCCAAAAGTACTGGACCGATTTGAAAAAAATTTGGTATGGAAATAGTTTGAGACCCGGGAAAAAACATAGGATAGTTTTTATCCAACTGCGCAAAAAGAGGTTAATGTTTTTGCGCGATAATCGACATACGCCCCGGCGGAGCCGCGCCCGGAAAGCTAGTCTTTAATAAACGGTTAAACTAGCACCCTACTCTAAGCAAAGACAGTACTCTTCCCAATTGTGCCAATTTCAATGAAATATGTATCTATACATATCTATATAATACACGAAAAAAATTAAAAACGTTAGGACACCGTTTTTGAGAAACAGTGTTTTATAGAACGTTAAAGATAAATATACCTCACCTCTAAGGCTGGGAGTAGGTAAATGTGTAGACTCTACCAAACACTACTCAATCAGTTCAGTATAATTACGATATATTATATTCATCATCATCACGTCAACCAGAACGCCCAACGTTGAACAAGGTCACCTCCATTGGGGAGACTTGCCATAATTCCCACGCTTGGGAGAGGTGTCTTGGGAATCGCAGTAGGAGTTGTCAGTGCTTCAGATAGCGCTGCTTCTCCCACCTTCTGATATTTTACCCTCAGTCGACTCTTACGACGCCCATGGGAAGAAATGAGGGGCGAAAAACTACACCCGTCACCCCAATGTCGAATTTTATTCTACTACTATATATTTTTTTATTATATTAAATCGTTATTATTTAATTTTGAAGCAGTGATGGGTCAGTGGCATTGGCTGTGGACTGCCGCGCAGCAGGTCCATGGTTCGAATCCCGCCGCGGGCTTGAGCTTCACCGCATGGTGGAAGGGCTTTTTGCGAATGCCCGCCTGGCTAGCGACCACCTTCAAGTTGAAAATCTGCCACCAAGCACCTAACGGTGTGTTCCGGCAACAGTCCTTGAGAGCCAATGAAATTACAGGCACATAAGACTTAACAACTTATGTCTCAAGGTGACGAGCGCAGTGTAATTCGTCACTTGTGACGAGCTTTCTCCGTCACAATAACATTAAAAAAATTGAAAAAACTTACAACTAAAATTTTTAAGAGTGTAAAATTTTCGCCTTTGCTTTCGAATCGATCCTGTAAATAGCGAAAATACCAAAGTAGCACAAATAGGTCTGTATATATTCCGAGCGAAACTGCCAACGGCAATAGCAGTCGGCTATTTTTTCGAGTTCCTTTGACCTGTACAAGAGGATTATTTGAGCGGATATTGCAGGCCAAGCTACACCACATTCATTCATGAAATTACATTATAGTTCACGAATATACGCGTTTCGTAAAGGTTAGTAAATATGAAACCGCTATGACTATTAACTTTTTTCAGATGATAACTGCAATTTCGCGTCGGCTCGGCTACAAATACGACTTGAATAAAGAAACCATTCACAGCATGTACCAGATGTGCCGATATGAAAAAGCGTGGGACGTCGCACAAATCTCACCGTGGTGTGCTGTAAGTATATGTGTTGTATATTATGATAAAAGTGAGGTAAGTTGCTCACTATACCCAAGGCTGTGGGTTGCAGCCCGAGCCGTAGGCGAGGGCGTAAATTAGCCGAGTGTATAATGAGCCAGTTGCTCACGAGTTTCATAGGCACTTTTTCCCACACACCCTTGCGAGGAAAAAAATAATATATTGCCCAAATGCGATACAAACAACATACGAAAATTATGGAAAATAGTGCGTTAGGTTTTCTTTTTTTTGCGTGCGGCAAATTTTGGTGGTTCCATATACTTAGCCTTAAACCTCTTTGTTGTTACAAATCTGTATTACCCAGTTAAATTGAAGATGCTCTGTTTACTCGCATATAATTTGCAGCTAGGCAATAACTTAACTTTGTAGGGATAATTATATTACGCACTAGTGTATAATATAATTATGCACGAGGGTGTTATAGTTCGGTTTATGGCCCTAAGAACAATATAATAAAGCTCACTTTACGAGCAAGGGTGTTTATTTATTTATTTATTTAAAAGATCACCAACACAGTGTACACCAATACATTATAATAAGAAAAACACATTATAATAAGAATACTGAATATAACTGAACCGTCAATTTTTATAAAGTAAATTATTCTAAAGTGGTTAAATTGTTCTAATGGGAAGTGTCTTCGTAGCGCTTCCCATACAAACAATACTCAATACTCAATCATTTATTGCAAACATCATATTATAAATGCCAAGTGTTTAAAATTAATAAAAATTTGCAAGCTTGTGTACCTAATCTACACTTATATTATAAAGGGAAAGATATGTAACGAATACTTAAATACCTGGACCGATTTGAAAAGTTCATTCACTGTTAGAATCCTACAACATAGAATATTTTCAAAAAAATTGATTGTTTTTTTGTAGATTTTTTTAATATCCTTGCGATGCCGGGGCTAGTATTATATATGCTTCTTGTTTGCCTGTTTTTATTAGTTCCTTTGTTCCTTTATCTCTAAATGTAAATATAAGAATTTCAATTTAACTACAGACTTTTTTCTACTCACGTAGGCGCGCTCCTCCACATTTTTCAGCTACAGACTACCCAAGCGATCATATTTTATATATTACCGTTTAACAGTATGCAGTTACGTATCATTAATATTTACACCCACAGTAAGAGATCGTAGTGTACACAAGGCCATCCCTTGCAAATGAGCATCATTAGCTTGCTGTGGATCGTGTGTACCTTCATGAGTATATTAATATACCTAGGTAAACCTTAGTGTGGGCAGGCCCGGCTCACTATGCACTTTAGGTACAAAGCTACATCTGCGTATCCTTACGGCCGGGATTATTGTACGGTGGATGCCGCGTCAGAAGAGATCAGAGTTATGCGATAGAAAGAGAGACGCCTTGTAGGTGTATATTAATATTAGGTACTCCGTGTTTCTCAAGCTGAAGTGCACTTTATTGCTTGGTAGCTAGAGTCGCTTATTTATTGGAATGGCTTTGCTCAGTGATCCTTCTGCTCCTACTTATTCTATGGTATAAGTACAATGATATTGATAGCCTGAATGTTTTTTTATCTCATTAAACTGACCAGCTGCTCTATGTGTCATGTCATCACCGGTGTAGTTTCCGAGTCTAGCAATCAATTGCTTACATTTAATATCAGAATAACATGTACCTATATCGGTTCTTGTTTACCTATTTGTTATGTATATATATATATATTATATTGCATTATAACAGTTCTACTATACTTTTATACCTACACTAAATTAAATAACTCATCTTTTATTTCCCATTTTATAAAAAAATTAAATTATATACTTAACTAGTATTCTTTTACTTGTAACTAAACTTAAGGCATAATTTCTGTAATAGTCCGATGAAAGAGACCTGGAACCTATGCCACGGGTCTTGAGCCTAGTTTAGGAACCAGGGGCTCCTTTGTATTTTATATTCAATATGTCTTGTTATGCCAAATAAATGATTTTATTTATTTTTTCGGATTTCCACGGCTACAGAAAAGTGCTTGGATCATTTAGATAAAAATATTGAAAATGAAAGTTAATTAGTTTGTGTATATTCATATCGCTTTCCGTACAAACGAATTTTTATCATATATACAATTTGTGCTCTTGGTTTGCCTGTGTTCGGCATTATTCAGAAATATCGTTTAGTATGATATTTTTTTTTAAATAGTGAAAATTAAAACGGGGAACTGACAAAGTAGAAGATAATATTAATCTCAAGGATATACGTGCAAAATTTCACCGAGTTTCAAGACTTGATAATAGTATGGAAAGTATCTAGTCTGTCCATACAAATTTGACGACAAAATCCCACACAACCTTTATTAAGGTTGTCTAATGATATGCGTGAATTGAAATAATGCTAATAAAGAAAATCCTGCAGGTGTTTACAAAAGAAGACCTGAAACGTCTAGAATACGCCGAAGACCTGGAAACCTACTACAAGTACGGCTACGGACAACCTCTTCATAAGAAGATCGGATGCGTGCCTATCAAGGACATGTACACGTTCTTCAGCAACCATATTTCTAAAGGTAGGAAACAGAAACCCAATAGAAATTGTAAAATGGTAGTAGGAATCAGGTGTAAATCGCACCGGGCAATACTTTAAGAGGCATTTCACATTTTGATGCGTGTATCGAAGATTTTAAGCGCTTATTTTACTATCATAGGAAAGATCTACAAATTGTTGAATAATTGATAAAAATAGAATAATCTGTTGCCTTTTCAGTTAATGTACCACATTTACAAATATTACTTCAAGTATTTTGTAGTGACTAATCTCCCGCACCTTGTTTTACGAATTAACGTACACATAGCCATCTTCTGAGCTCTATCTCTTGTATAAAAATTCATCAAATTAACTTTTTTTTAAATCTATACATCAGGCATGTAATCTTGTTGACACATATTGTACTAGAATATCGATGGAATAAAAATTTAAGACCTTGCGCCAATTTCCACGAATTATATAAGCATTTTAAGGCTCGGAAATTACGAAATAGGGCCAACATGATATGGGAAATCTCATAAACCAGGTACCGGATGGTACTGCAATTTAAATACACGATACTCAAGGATATAAGTAATACTTTCATCGATTTCAAAACATGTTTCCTAATAATTGGCTCGATAGAAAAAAATCTCAAAAACACCTCTGAAAATAGAGGATTCCTACTTTTTCCCCCAGATTTTAGCGTTTTAAATTTTTTTTTTTTTTTCTAAAATATTGATTTTTTAAGTACAATAAATTTCATTGATTATTTTAATCCAAAAAAAGCACAGTTAATGCGTACTGAGCCTGTTTACAAAATGTCACATACGCCCTTTCATTCCGAGAAGCGTTAACATCATGTCGCACTATTTACTCCAGCGATCTACGTATATTGCTATCATCCTCGCTCATATCGCGGTCAGCCGCGTCGTGCGTCGGACCTGCGTCACTTTTCTCGGCGATCTCAATTAAAATAAAACATGGGTAAAATTATAAATAAACGCTTTGGGAGTGCAAAAAAGATGTATAAAAATCGTCAAAAACGCATGATGGACATAATAAGGTATGCATCTATGGCTTCCTTTCTCCATGTACCTATGTATATATCTCTTATATTAATGAAATTATCATATGATTGTGAACCCTAACGCAATAAAATAAACACTTCAAACATTTTACAAGACGTAGGTAAAACTTTAGCTACCTAAAATAATTATTATAAGCAATATACAGAATTTTTCGTAATGAATGAAAAATGAATTATTTTAGATGGATCATGATTAATTTATACAGTTTCTGACAATAAGGCACAAAGGTTATGTACATAATTTTCGACTTAACAATCGTCGTTCAAATAGCGCATAGTAAGTGACATCGCTTCGCAATTGAGAGGCACGTGGATCGAATCCAGCGTAAAGAGATTCTTTTTGGTCAAATTTTAATTTTACGACATAATTCTTAATAATACAATAATAATTTTACGTATGTACGTGGACAAATATAATGTGTCTGACAGTAAGGCATAAACGATATGTGTGTAATTTTCGACACCTTGGTCAATGATTGTATAGTGTGTAACTTCAGAAGTCGAATCAGAAGATCGAGTACCGTGGATCGAATCTCACATACCTAGATTCTTTTTGGTGACTTTTTTATTTGTATTACTTTTTATTTGATACGTATTATATTTACGTATAATTAAGTTTTCTGACGCGTATTCAATTTACGATTACAATGCTTGCAAATTTATTAGGTATCTCGAGTTTCCATGTTTTCATATAATTAGAGAGTTTAGTATATCTAATGAACGTGAACATTAAATAGGTACTACCTAATCTAGCTACCTGAACACGTTTTTTTCATAGATCTCGAAAAAGTATGTCTTGGATGGACACGAGTTGCCACAGCGTAATAGTTACAGTAGAACAACATTATATTTTAATTTACTACATAGTAACAAAGCTATGTTGAGTAAACACCGTCCTTCTGTCCACTACTATAGAAAACACAAACTTTCATACATGGAAAGTTATTGAAATATTCATGGTATTATCGAGTACGTAATATATTAGTACATATAAATTAGTAGTAAAAAGATGGCCGTAAACGTTTGATGCGATAGAGATAATGAAATTCTGAAATGAAAACTTAATACAAAAAGAAGAAGCCTAAGCTTCTGCTTTAGAATGAGACTTTCCATGGTTTTCTTGAATAGCATAATAATTAAGAACTGACTAAAAGAAAATGAAATAATTAGCACCATACCAATACTTACGTAAGAACATCGAGTAAGGTGCATTATAGGGGACTTAACTATAACGCCCTTAATAACCAAAGTGTAGCGGATATACTACCAAAGAGAGTATTCCCCAGGACGTTTTGGTGTTAAGGGGCGGCCGGTAATTCAACAAAAGTTAAAATTATACACATTATAGCCATTATGTTTTTAAATGTTACATCTTCTGTGTTGTATAAACAACATATGGTAGCCATATAAAGAACCCCATATATTGTAGGATAGGAGGATGCTTCTTGGTTATTGATACTATCCCATAACTTACTTACCAATAAAATTCTTACCCCCGGTTTCTGAAACGCAAATCAGCGACAAATTATTTTAAATGCTTGTTAATCCATTGTCATACGCAGATTGGGTTGCTAAAAACTTCATGTGACTGTTTGTCAACACTAATGTCAAATCTCCAATTAATCGACAATTATTTCAATTTTGGGTTTCTGAAAAGCTTTTCGGTACGTTAACGGTTTGTCAAACTGACTAATTCTAATTGCCCAAAATCGACCAATTATTCTAAGATTAACGTCTTGATATCGTAAAAATATATAAAAATAGTTTTAAGCATTCCTACCTACAACGTTTACTCTAATAACTGATAAGATAGAACAAGAACAGAATTATATCAAGTATGATTACTCTAAAAACACATATGGCTATTTTTCATACCGAAGGTACTGGGTAGCACTTCACCACTATCTCACCTGATGTTAAGTGACGATGCCATCGATGATGCAGCTCGCTTACCCTGAAGATACCTATTCACGTAATTAACCAGAAACACAGACTCAGGCAGAGTGTTCCATTCCCTAGCGGTGTGTATGATGAGCGAGTATAGAGGTTAGAATAAATGGCAATACTTCTTCCGGGTCTTTGATAAGAATAGGAGTACCGCAAGGATCAATTTTAGGACCTTTTCTGTTTCTAACATATATAAATGATCTGCCTTGCATGGTTAAAAATTTCTGCGATATAGTTTTATTCGCAGATGATACCTCCCTGATTTTTAAAGTAGATAGGAGGGATAGTGAACTTATTCAAGTCAATAATGTGTTATCTATGATCTCTAAGTGGTTCGCGGCTAATAATCTCCTCTTAAATTCAAAAAATACTAAATGTTTAAAGTTTTCTTTACCAAATGTTACTTATGTTGAACCAAACATTAAGCTTGGCCTAGAAAAACTATCTTTTGACAATGCGACAGTCTTCCTGGGAATTAAAATGGATTCAACTTTACAGTGGAATCCACATATACATGATCTATCCGGAAGACTTAGTTCTGCTGCATATGCAGTTCGTAAGATAAGACAGCTAACAGACGTAGCTACTGCTAGGCTCGTTTATTTCGCGTACTTCCACAGTATTATGTCTTATGGTGTATTGCTGTGGGGAGCTGCTGCTGAGATAGAGACAATCTTTATCTTACAAAAGCGTGCAATTCGAGCCATATATGAAATGGATCCTAGGGAATCCCTGAGAGATCTTTGTAAAGAAATTGATATTTTAACTTTACCAAGTCTGTATATATTTGAAAATATTATGTATGTTCGTAAAAATCTGAGCAAATTTAAATCAAACAGTGACAATCACGATTATAACACTAGGAATAAAGATAAAATAGCGGTTTTATAATAAATTGCCCAAACATATTACAATGCTCATAGAAAGAAAATTCAAGTTGCATGTGAAGAATATTTTGATAAAGAAATCTTACTACACAGTTTGTGATTACTTAAACGACAAAAATGCTTGGACTGGTTCGCCTCTGCCAAGTTAGCGCCTGTCACCTACGTAATGTAAATAAAGTATTGTAATAATTTTACTATATAGTATGTACTTAACACATTGTTAAAAAACGTTTAAAAGAATGGCCCCAAGTTTCTTGCCCGTTCTTCTAGCAGTGGCTCTATAATTTTTGTTAGCTGAACGTGGCAGTACAATGTAGTATATTTCAATATTAAAATTTGTAATTGACCTTCATAAGAGCGTCGTAGACGCCTAAATTGAATAAATGATTTTGAATTTGACTTTGACTTTAGAACAAGAGTCCGATTATAGAACTACGTAAATATATTACTAAAGACTACGTGATTATAGTGTTGCTGCTCATTTGTTACTCAATAGGGTGCTATAAAATAACCATAGCAGCCATTAAACAAACCGCAGCTGGGTAGATTGTAATACCAACAAAAGCATTTCCAAGATAAGTAGGTTATGGACCTTCCAAACCCCAACCCTCTTTGAGAAAACACCTTTCGGCTAAGGGCGTTAAGATATGGTTTAAAGCTCTGATGTGCGGCTACAACATATTCACGTTGATGTTAGAAGTGGTATTATTTTGTATTGATGCGCAGGAGGTCCATAGTTAGAATCTCACCGCGGTCTTTCACTTCACCGCATGATGCGAGGGCGGGAGTTTTTAGAATCATTGATAGGCTTGATAGTTGTTGGCCTTCAAGTAGAAAATATATTACCAAGCATCTAATGGTATGTTACGACGGCTGTTCTTGCCTATTCTTCTCTACTGACTTCATCATCATCAGACGTCAATCACTTACCATCAGGTGAGATTATAGTCAAAGCGTAGCCTAGCAGCAATAAAAAATGCCACTCATCATTTTTTTATTTTAATCGATTTTTACGATATAAAGCAACAAGTAAGGGGAGACAAACACGCACATTTTCACGTACGCTAGTGACTTTCACTATCAATAAACTATTACTGACATAATAACTATAAAATTAAAGAGTATTATAATCATCGTGATGGTATTGAGGATAAAGGGTTTTTTTTTTTTTGTAGCTGATAGGTAAGCCTTTGACCACAATCTCACGTGATGGTAAGTGATGATGTGGTCGAAGGTGTTAACAGGCTTAACCTAGAATTACTCTGGCTATCAAGGACAGCTGCCGGAACACACCGTTAGGTGCTTGGCGACAGATTTTCTACTTGAGGGTGGTCGCTAGCCAGGCGGGCATTCACAAAATGCCCTTCCACCATGCGGTGAAGCTCAAGCCCGCGGCGGGATTCGAACCATGGACCTGCTGCGCGGCAGTCCATAGCCAAAGCCACTGAGCTATCACTGCTGGATTCATAAAAATTAATGAAATTTGATAATTCCACTAGCGATAACCCATCAATGTTGACATTTTAGGGATTAGAGCGTACACTCGCACGACTGGACTCTGTCAATTAGAAATCCGAGCGCAAATAGTATTGTTGGATGTGAATGCCGAAATGGGCTTGTATTTTGACAAATAGGAACGCTTCGAACTCCTCTCTCTTGTTGTTTTACGTTTACGATCATCCGTCATATTTAATTGGTAACCATAGTAACGGTGGTGATGCCAAAAATGATTTGGGATTAATTTCATGTCAAAACAGAAGAGACAACGCTATGTGTTAAAAAAAGACAGAACACTAGAGAATGAATGAATTTGAACGACATTTTCAAATTTCATGTTATCATAGATAAACAAGCATTTTAATCAGGTGTTCTGTAATTTTTCATTAATATGCGTTCCAGAAACCCGTTGAAAGTTAGCGGATTGTTAATTGTGATGGCTTGTCAGATGAATTGAATTTTGATACGCGTACCGAAAACCGGCGATTAATATCGGACACATTTTTCTAGTATAGAAAATGGAGGAGAAGAACGACGCATTGTTGATATACACTATTACACAAAGAGTCTATTAAGACAAATCTCGAAACATTCACCTTTCGATTATTTTTTTGATTAATATGCAGGGTTATTGGTAAAATGCTAAATCCAGGGAAACCCGGACGGATGGCAGCCCTACTCTCATAGAATGTCCGATTTTATGTCGCACTCCGGTGCATCTTCGCAACATAATCTACCTATACAAGTACATACATCAAGTGACGGCACGGGTGTCGTTTACAAACATAAACGTATCTTTCGTAATCTTTGACTAATACAGTTAATAACAGTAATACCACGGTTTTATAATCGATATGTAATATTGTGGTATTACGTATGAATAGTAATACAAAGTAATAAATTTTCAAACAAAATACTTATCTTTCTCCTTGGGTGATTTCAATAATGGTATTATTTTGTTAGAAGTTTTGTTGTTCCACCCATCTACACAATAGCATCCACGAGATGTATTTATTATTATTAACAAATTGAAACAATAACTGTACCTACCTACTACATTCTCCATGTGATTTTTTGTTAGTGAAATCTTAATATGACTTGTAGTAATGACACGAGCAGGTACCCTTGATTGTTAGCGGAAACAAAGCCAGGATCTGAATGAACTACGCTACTTGATAAAAAAAAACAAAAATTGGAACCGACTCCAACACCCAAAAGTGTGAAATAACTTGTTCAAGTCGGTACCAGGATAGTTCAAAAGTACCTATTATCACAATATTGTGCACGTGGTACTAGTGTTGGACTTGGACAAGTTAATTCACACTTTTGGTGATGAAGTCATTTCCATTTTTATTTAAAAAAAAAACACTTCTTTTATGACCCTTGCTACTTACGGGATCGATTTTCATTCATTGTCAACGACTATATCATCAAGATAAGTAAATATTTTTCAGTTATTGGAGTGTATGTCAAAAACGGCTTGACCGATTTTGATGAAATTTAACTGGAACCAAACAACAAGTATCAGCTTTCAAACAATAAAAGATTTTTTTAAATCGATTCACCCAGTCAAATGTTCTGAGGTAACAAACATATAAGAAAAAACACACGAATTAAGATACTCCTCCTTTTTTTGAAGTCAGTTAAAAATACCCAATAGTATAACCCGCTATTTGTATTTTGATCAGGGGTAAAAAAAAAATTTTATGATGTTCTGTGTAAATTTTACACAATATACTTGTTTTTGTAATAAATAAACCATCTTTTGTGTAACAGCTTACGCCTTGCATCAAAGTAGATACATAGTTCATGTTCATCAAAACCATAGTTCATGTTCATTAAAAATGAACATACACAAAAACTGCAAAAATCAAACAAGTTGGTAATAATCAAGACTAAACTTGTTTTACTGTAGGTATGGTAAATTTATTAACTCTGTCACACTATGATATTTACAGCATACAATCAACTAATGGTTGGTATCATGTATGCGTACTAGATGGCGCTTCAGCACACATCACATTCGTGTGTGACAAGATAGTTTCTACTAGTTCTACTAGAGAGCGCTCTAAATTTTTAATCAAATAAAATATTACCGTTGACTTACGGACGTGGCGCCATGTACACCGCGAAGTAAACACGCGAGGAGAAGTGGGGACAAAATCTAACATCTGGTTTTAGAATTCTGTCCCTTAACACGATTTATTGCGATAAATAAAGTGTAATTCCAAACAGATATTATATCAGAAGAAATTCTCCAATTAATCTAATCTCAATTAACTGTGATATTAACCCTGTTTTGTTGGTCAGGAAAAAATATTTAACATAACTCTAAATTATCATTGTTTACTCATGCCAATTACACAATTTTTCATATCACAACTTATATTTATTTATTAATGAGTGCAAATATCAAAATATGTTACTCACAGTCAGAACGCTATTCCGTCGTCACATCTTTCGCTTGTGTAAGCGATGCGCTGGCATTTACCTAAACGTCAGTAGCGTGATTTTGTGAAATGGCTCTTAACAGCCCTGGCCTAGACACCACGTGTCGTGCAATGTTGCAAAAATCTATATAATTTGTATACTGCACAGGTCTTGTGGTGTATCGGCCAGGGCTCATAAAGTTTTGCGCGAGCTATGCTTAAAAGAGAAGGATGCGTGTAGTTATCCATATAAATTTATTCCTATGTATACAGCGTCTTGCTAGAGCTATTTTTTTACATGGCCTGCTTTATGCACTTATATAAGTTCCTGTTTTTCAGGAACATATTATTTCTAAAGAAAATGTGTTCCTAAAAATCCCTTAAAATGTTTTAACCCGTTTTACCGCCATCAAAGGACCACCAGAACATTTTTTATTAAAGAAAATTATTGGATGACCAGACTAGAAACTCTTTCTATAAAAAAAGTGTTAAAAAATAATTGAATGGGCTTGATATTGGAGAAGATAGGGTTTTAGGGGTAACACAAAGAATCATGACACTTTGCATGGTGGAAGGACATTTTGCGAGTGCCCGCCTGGCTAGCGAGCACCCTCAAGTAGAAAATCTGTCGCCAAGCACCTAACGGTGTGTTCCGGGAGCAGTGCTAGAGAGCCAGTGAAATTACAGGCACATGAGACTTAACAACTATGTCTCAAGGTGACGGGCGCAGTGCAATTCGTGACTTGTGACGAAATGCATCTATTATAGGCAGAGGATACGGCTTAACATCGGGTGGGCCTCGAGCTTGTTCCGTCACAATAACATAAAAAAGTATATGTTCAATAACTTTCAAGACAATACGAGAAATAGTCAAATAATGTCCGCGCATTACATGATCATCTATTACATTTATACATGTAGGGGGCTACATTACATGTATAAATGTAATAGATTATGTACACATATATATGTAATTATATGTGTACATAACTGCGGGCGAATCAGCCATGCGTAGTTCATTTTTAATCATACATCTAATTTTTCACAGAATTGCCCCAGTTACCTCTATCCAAGATTATCTTCACGGACGCCCCATTGTTACTTACCACACTGGCAACACTAAACACACATCAGGACCAAGCGCCACCTACCGGGGACAACTTCAATTTCCAGAGTAACGGGGCTCAAGCCAGGAAGTGGACCACTTCTACTATGGCGCCTTACAATGGAAACATAGCTGCGGTTCTTTACAAGTAAGCAAGGATCATATTATTAATAAAGATATTGCTTGCGTTTATTGCTAAAACATGAGTAAATTTACACTTACATGCAATTTGTTGGTGCATAATAAATACAGACCATCATGCTTTGTCTATGAAGGCGTACAATATGGAGAGATGAAGCCATGTCGTTATTAGAAACAAATAAAAATACATAATTCATTAAAATAATAAAAAAATATTATATTGGTTTTAAATAAAATCATTATTGAATGTCACTGAAAATGATCAGTACTAATATTATAAATGCGAAAGTAACTCTGTCTGTCGGTTACGCTTTCACGCCAAAACTACTGGACCGATTTGAATGAAAGTTTGGTATAGGTAAAACATAGGATAGTTTTATCCAACTGCGCAAAAAGAGGTTAATGTTTTTGCGCGATAACCGACATACGCGCGGGCGGAGCCGCGCCCGGAAAGCTAGGTAGTTCATCATAAATGTCACTGAAAATTATTCATAATTAATTAGAAATAAATTGTTATCATTATAATTAAGTCATTATTATAAAATAACAGTCGTCATTTACAATTTGTCATTTAACAAGTCATAAAATTTTTGACCAATTGTGCTTTGAGCCTAGATTTGAATAAATTAATATTTAACTCTTATTAACACTTTCGAAGTTAGTTCTACGCTTTTGCGCATTAGCGCTGTACAAGTGACAAACATAGTATGTTATTGTCACATCTATCCTTTTGAACTATATATCTGATAGTTTTGGAAACAAACCAAGGCTTATGAAAACCAATAAGGATATTTACAATATACTTAAGTAACGGATGTGTTAGAATTTTATGTCTATTAAAATAACGCAGCTGTCTGTTACCTGAAGGCTAATCTACATAACAATGGCGGTACACAACTCGCTTCAGGATCTAGTGCCACCTAGCGAAGACAATTATTTCAAGAGTAATGAAGGTCAAGCATTTCTACCATGGTACCTTGCGATCGAAACTTGGCTAAGATATGTACGATGTTATTACGATACATGCTACGAGGGTGGATTGAAAAGTTCGCGGCCTAACACATAAATACTTGAACTATTTTAATGTAACTGACCTCATTCGATTTGCTTACTCTCTGGTTGACAATGGATGAAACCTGGGTACACCACTACACCCCAGAGTCAAAACAGCAATCCAAGCAGTGGAAAAAACCTGATGAACCGACTCCAAAAAAAGCCAAAGCAATTTTGTCAGCTGGCAAGGTGATGAGTGCTGATGGAGTCAGTTTTTTGGGATGCTAAGCATAGAGAAAAGTAATATACTGGATAATGCTAAGGGTGTCATCATCAAGGTGGACTACCTTGCAAAAGGTGAAACTATAAACTCGGCTTATTAATGCATCCTTTTACGTCGTTTGCGTGAAACAATTAAAGCGAAAAGGCCAGGATTACTCAGCAAGAAAGTGTTGTTTCATCAGGATAATGCACGCGTTTACACGTCTGTTGAATCTATGGCCCGAATTCGCGATTGTGGCTTTGAATTACTGCCGCATCCCGCCTATTCCCCTGATTTGGCACCTTCAGACTTTCATTTATTCCCAAACCTAAAAAAACACCTTGGAGTCAAAAATTTTCATCAAATGTGGAGGTCGAAGCTGCAGTGGGTGACTTTTTTGAAGGCCTTGAAGAAACTTTTTTTATGACTGTCATACAGGCGTTGGAAACCAGATGGAAGAAGTGCATTGAGTTAAGTGGAGATTACGTGGAAAAATAAAATCACTTTTGTTTATATTACAAATAGTTTTCTTGCTGCGGCCGCGAACTTTTCAATCCACCCTCATATAACGACTGCCATCCTAAGACAACAACCGCGACCGACATGCCCCCCAAAGCATGGAAGCGCTCAGTAGTCTAGTAATGTCACTAGCGGTCACCCATCCCACCCATACAACTAGTGACGGATGTTGCTTAACTTAGCTGATCGCTATAGCTGAGAACGGCTAAGTAAACTTCGCTTCATTTTAGAAGGTTATTATTACGGGTAATGACGACTATAATTTGAGATGCAAGCTATCTTATCTTTCAATTTAGACCACATTGCACATGGTGTGCAAATTAAATTTAAAATTGGTTCAGTACTTTATGAGTCCATCACGGACAAACAACGTGACACGTAATTTTTCTACATAAATTTTGTATTACTATTACTTAACTTCTACAAATATATTTTCCAGATGCACACCAAACGGCAACTTCCAGGTCAACGGCGAGTATCAAGTCCTCTTCCTAGAAAACGAAAACCCGATGTACATCGAAGGCTGCCGCGTGGGTCTCTGCGAATGGAACCTCGTCAAGACCAGATTCGCCGATCTCGTCACCAACTGTGACCTGGAATTCTGTAATGGAGCTGGAAAAATTAGCTTAGGGTTAAGTCTAGCTGCGATAAGTATTCTGGTCAGTCTGTTTAATGTACAATTGTAGGTAAAACCTTATGAAGAAAATCTTTATTATTTTGTTGAAAAGCCTGGCCGGTCACTTCACCATTCTAATGTTGTAGGGTAATCAATACTCAATACTTAATTGTTTTCTGTAGTGTAGACAAAGATGGTCAAAATAAGTAAAAGTTCATTACAGACCCTGTTGGGCACACAATTAGGAGAGAGGAGGATTATTAACACTAATCACTCCCTTATTTGAGATATTAGGTCTAGAATTAAGCATATTATAAGGCTTATATCTTGCTGAAATTTTAAAAAGATAATTTAATTAAAGTTATGAACCTCGAAAACTTTATATGAAACTAGCTTTCCGGGCGCGGCTCCGCCCGCGCTTATGTCGGTTATCGCGCAAAACCTTATTTAACCTCTTTTTGCACAGTTGGATAAAAACTATCCTATGTTTTTTCCCGGGTCTCAAACTATTTCCATACCAAATTTCATTCAAATCGGTCTAGTAGTTTTGGCATGAAAGCGTAACAGACAGACAGAGTTACTTTCGCATTTATAATATTATAGTACTGATTGTTTAGAGGCTCATAACTCACAAGTTAATTATCTTATTAAAAAACGATACGATACAAGCCTAGATAATACAGAAATCAATGGATGTAATGCTTTGTTTTGGACATAAATCCTCAAGTAAAGTAGTGATTGCCCTACGGCGTTTGTATGGAGAACTGACCGGCCAGTTTACCCTTAATATGTATCGAAGTGTAACTCTCATACAGTTACCGCTTTGATTTCTGTCTCAAGTTCATAATTAACAAAACACACACAATCTTACAAACTCAATTGAACTGGTTAATTGATTTGGCGCTTATAAATTATCTCATCCGATTGATCGCGTCAAGGTAACGTAGCGGCACCACTCGGTACACTTTTTAAACCACGCCCGCCGCGGTAAATTTTTCGTTCTACTGTTTTTGAGCTTGACTTACATTTCTTAAAATATTAAATTTGTAGGCCTTACCATATACAGCTTTAGGACGGCCCTGCTGAGTGAAGGCTACTTCTGTGTCAAATATCATCAAAGTCAGTTCAGTGGTAGGTCTATAGGCGTAAAGAAATAACAAACAGACATGACAGACATTCGCATTTATATTATTAAATGGGGTATATAGTATCTCTGTTAAGTTTTTTTTGTAGATAAATGTTATGGAATCAGTGTTGTTAAAAGTATTTTATTACGGTTTCACACAAGTGCAGGGGGCCAACTCCCATCTCTTAATTCAGTCTTATTTTAACATTACATCTACAATTTTAATTCGCACCACCACATATCACTATAGTATACTTACATTAGAACTTCAACGTGAGAGCGGGATGCATGCATAGAATCAAGTCATTTGTGCGACAGAGGTAGCACTATATGAACATTATTGTTTCGTGACGGCCACGGTACCAACCTTAGTATCAATAATTTAAACTTGAAACAATGACGTTTGCTTTCCATAATAGTTTATAAAAGGTGGGAGTTGGGCCCCAGGGCAGCGAAGCAGTACAGCAGTCAACAAACGATAATGCTACCACTGAAAAAGTGTTTTCGTATTCTAGAAGTACGTACCTACGTACGTAATAACACAAGATGATGCTATAAGAATTATCAAAATTTTAAAATCTATATATATTAGATCATTCAGTTCACACTTAAATCCATATTCATATAACATTATATTATATAATCACAATTACCTTAATAAGTAAGAGCGAGACCCTCTAATAGGTACAGGTATGTCAATACTTTAAAGAGAGTCATCTATATAAAATATAAATTAGATTATGTTTACCGAAATAAATATTTTGTATTTGTATTGTATTATAAAACGCTTGGGAATCAAATTTTGCCAGATATTTCGTTCCTATTAATTTCAAACTCGTATAACGGTTGCAATTGTACGTGTTACGCAAATTTAGTAGTAATATTGTCTCTAAACTGAAGCAAAATAACGTATCATTGAATAGAATAATTAAATTTTTTAGAATGTCCATTTTAAGAGTAACCGGAATGTGCATTTCATTATAAAAAATAAAAATCCGCCAAGTGCGAGTCGGACTCGCGCACGAAGGGTTCCGTACCATTAGCTATACAACATTAGACTTCATATTTTAACCTTTTTTTGTTTTAACGTGCGCGAGTCCGACTCGCACTTGGCCAACTTTTTGTATTTGTTGTTATAGCGGCAACAGAAATACATCATCTGTGTAAATTTCAACTGCCTAGATATCACCGTTCTTGAAATACACCCTGGTGACAGACGGACAGACGGACAGCGAAATCTCAGTAATAGGGTCCCGTTTTTACCCTTTGGGTAAGGAACCCTAAAACTAACGTGCTTTTCACTAATTTTAGTAAATAATACGGGATAACTCTCGTGAATAAGTCAGATAGCTCCGACTATAGTTTCAGCCTCATCCGGTGGTATTTTTCGAGAGCTCGGGACGCCCGTGTTGACGTCTCGCTTAGCAAGACCACTGGATGTGGTTGAAACTATAGTCGGAGCTATCCGACTTATTGACGTGAATTATCCTGTATTATTACCTAAAAAAAATGTGGATTTTAGGGCGAATAGAATATAAAATACACACGTGGCGCTCTCTATACTAACCTCGGCCCCTGTATTGCGACTCGCTGCTTTGCGCTTGTTAGAACCGCAATAATTTTATTCTTGATATCTGATATATACTTAAGCCTGCACCGAGGCAGCTATACGTAATTGTGGTTCGTACAATCCCTCACTGTATCTTTCTTTCTGAATTTTGAGTTATGTAATTAATAAATATTATATTTAAGGACTCATTCTATAAATCATACACTTTGGAAACACGAGTACTTAAAATTTTCTCGATAGAAAAAAAAACCAAAGTTACATCTAATAAACGAAATAAACCCTTAGTACGGCGTAAATACTTAACGGAGAGTCATCCGTATTTGAATAATAAAAAAACAATATGTTTTCTATAACGTATACACGTTACATTTTTCAAATAGGTATTTGTTTTTATTATACGAAGGAAATACTCAAATTCACGCATGTTCCGCCCATTTTAGCCAGAGCCGCGATGCTTTGTCCCTATCCGTTTTAGTAATTCTTCGGACGTCGGACGGGGACGGATGCTGTTGGCGTGCCTTACGCACATACGCGGCGCGCCTAAAAAACTCGGTGCGCCCTTAATAGTTCTTAGTCGTGTTGTTTTGAATTTGCACGAGGTCTCATTATTTTAATCTTACTAATAAGACGTAATAGTGACGAGGCTCTAGTTGAACTGCTCTAAGAGTACTACGGACCTTTGATGGGGCAGTACCGATGTAGATTTTCAAAGCAGCCTCTGTCGGCACCCTTTAATGTTATTTTGCTATAGATGTTATAAGATTTTAACATAAGGCCAGGTTTTTCCATTTTCTTTTAGGAAGATATTTGAAAAAAAAACTACCACTACTAAATTCAATACAATTTTATATCCTTGATAGGTTAGCCTTTGATAATTATCTCACCTGATGGTAAGTGATGATGTGGTCGGAGACGTTGTTGAGGCTAACCTATAATTATAGGTGCTTGGCGACAGATTTTCTACTTGAGGGTGTTAGCTAGCCAGGCGGGCATTCGCAAAATGCCCTACCACCATACAAATGCACCGCAATCGCAATTTATGCGTTTTATTTTTTAGTATGCAGCTGTCTCAGCGTTAAACTTTGTTCTAAGATTAAAGTTATAATTTAATTGTTGAACAATCAGCCCTAGTTCTAATATTTTGTTCTTTGATAAGCTAATAGAATGTATTTAAGGAGTTATCAATTCTAGTTCATTTCTGCAAGCACTATATATTATAACATTGTTAATAACAGTTTTTTACGTTGATGTTTTTAATAATTATGTACCTAGTTGTTGTTGTAACTCGCACCAAATAGTTGTTAAATGAATAAAAATATTTAATTGAGATTGTTTTTAATACTTACATATATTTATCTTTATTGTTATTTATATACCCCTAGGTATGATGACGTCCTACCCAGACAGACAGTAGTCTTTGTTCAAATCTCTCTCCTTACATACCTACCTAATTAAAATAGTTGTACAATTTTTTTTTTATGTTATTGTGACGGAACAAGCTCGAGGCCCACCTGATGTTAAGCGGTTACCTCTGCCTATAACAGATAATAACTTTAACCTATAACTTACGTCATTTATACTCTGTTCAAAATGTCCATAAAGTTAATCGCCTTTTAGCACCTCATACAAAGTTGACGAATCTATGTAAAGCTCGTTTGTTGCATTTGTGTGGCAGATCTTACTTTCATGAAGACGTAACCTTGTAAAGAGGTAATGCTATGAGTCAAACGTATTTATTTGTAGGGAATACAACTTGCTAGACGCTCTACAAAGTTATATTTTCAACTTTGTATGAGCTTTTAATATTTTTGTTTTGGCAATAACGCATGCTCTGCGGATTACAAGAGATTATTTGCGGGTTACGAAATGAATAATTAGAGTTATGACGTAAGTCATATGTCATAATAGCTTAAACGGTCAGAACATGCCCCGGCTATAGGGGTTGATGGCGCTGGGTTCGAATCCCACACATGACTATAATTTTTCCGCTCGTAATTTTGTATGAACTGTCAAAAAGCTATTAAAATAATAGAGTATAAATAAAACGCAAAGCAAAACTATTGCGCGCAGTGCCACTTGACAACACCAGTGGTATCACTCGCGCGTTGCATACCCTGAAGAAATCTCAACGCCCTTTTTGAAGAACCCCATGCTGTACTCCAAAACCCAGGGCGGGGAGCTCATTCCACAATCTGAGCGTCCGCGGAAGGAACTTACTTTGAGTCCGCACCGTAGATACCGGTTGATAAATATCATCGAACATTCCAACTTCCAAGTATCCTTCAGTATTTACTTTTACGGGACTGACAGTGACGAGGCCACCTACTGTTAAGCGACATAACCTCTGCCTATGACAGATGAAATTTGTCATAAGTGACGAATTGCACTGCACACGTCACCCTGAGACAAACAGTTGTTAAGTATCACGTGCCTTTATTTTTACTGGGTCCATCCGCTTGGCCATCATTGCGTCTATCATGCTTCAACGGACATACTTTGACCATAGTCCCAATGCACATTTTTTGTCAACCAACCGGTCAGGACCGGGGACATATTCTTAAAGCCCTTATTATTATTATATGTTATAAAAAAATATATTAGATGTACAAAACAAAAAACAATTTATGAATAAATAATAAAAAGTTTATTTCGCTTACAAATATAACAAATTTCTACAAAACCTATAAAAGTTGTTTATGAGTACTTTTAATTGGCTGTCATATAGACATCACTTAATTAACCTAAGATTATTTACTCCGTTTCTCCAACTCGATACAACAAAACAACAATTATAGGATAGGCTAGTGTCATACACATTTTGACCTTACAAACTTATACATTCAACATACAAATAAACTGATGGGGGCGCTTATAAAGTTATAATATAGGACTCTTCAACGAAACCGTAACATTATTATGATTATCACTCGTTGCAATTGTTATATTAATGCCTGCTAAGCGATTAAATTTACAAAAGTACATTGAATTTGATCTTTTATATCAGTTATAATATTGGATTATGTTACAAAATACAAAAATACCGCCGGTAGTAGTAGTATTAGTCATGTGCGGGATTCGAATCTGCGTCCATTCACCCCTTTAGCCGGGCTATGCTCTAATCCAAATGAGCTAACATGACAATGAATCCATAGTTCAAATTTTTCCTATCGTTCTTTTCAACCATATTATTGGGATGGAGCGACATCTATAGTTCAACCTATGTTGTACCATCTCCTTGAAATTGTGAATTTTCTAACTTTAACTGTTAAATTGGTATACTTAAACACTTTTTCTGAGATTATAAGGCATTTAAAAATTCTAATAAATAATTATTAAGTTCATAGTTTTTGATTAAAATTTGCATATTGTTAGCTTTGCTAATATAGAAATCAGCATGAAATCTTAGAGAGACATATTACTTAGTATTCCACGGATCATGCTGTTGAAGGCATGTTAAAATTAGTTTTTTTTTATACCATTATTATACAATTATGCATATTATATAATTATGCATAAAATTAATATTTTTTTAATTTTTACTGTATTTTAACTGTGTATGAA